>JANRMT010062854.1:134476185-134540053 GCA_026402145.1 Polypterus bichir lapradei | reverse complement strand
CCATGGTCACCACCCATCTTGAAAAGTTTCCCCCCTCACATATACTAATGTGCCACAAACAGGCAGTTAATATCACCAACCATTCCCATTTTATTAAGGTGTATCCATATAAATGGCCCACCCTGTATTGTACTTAGTTTGAACAACCCAAAGAGTGGCTGTACACCTGGACATCACCAAGTGGAGAACACATAAACCAAATTGATTACATCCTGTGTCAGAGGAAGTGGCAAAGACCAGTCTTGGCAGTGAAGACACACGCGGTTTCTGATTGCACATCAGGTCACCAACTGCTGGTAGCCACAGTCAAGCTTAGATTCTGCAATACTAAATAAATGGCAGCCGCAAATAAATTCGACAAATACAAGATCAGCCACAGCTCTGAAGTCAAACTAAAGAACAGATTCATCATCCTCCCTGTAGAAGGAAGGCACCCAGACAAGTTGTGAGAAGTGAAAGCATGTATTATCGAAACAGCCTTAAAATATGCCCTACATAACAGTCCATCAAAATCAGCCCATCAGAATTACGATTTGACCATCAGTATCGTAGAAGAGAGAAGGAAGGACAAAGTTACTGGGAACAGAAGAATTCTGAAGGCTGAATGTGGAATTTCCAAGAGAGGCAAGAAAAGACAAAGAGAACTTTTGGAATAAAAAGTATGTGAAGATGAAGGAATCAAGCAGAAAAGGTAGGCAATGAAGCCATTAGCCAACTGACAAGCCCCAGGAATCAATGGGATACTAGCAGAATTGATCAAGCCCATACCAGCAGTAGCATTAATGACATTATACTGACGCATATGGAGCATGTGTGAGAGGCCATAAGAAAAGATTAGCATTCTTCCCAATTCTGAAGAAGGGAGACGCGAAGGATTATTCGAATTACCACACCATAGCCCTGATATCACACATAAGCAAAATCCTTCTGAAGATCATCCAACAAGCTGACTTAACATTGACAACCTCCAATGGATTATGGAAAAAACCAGGAGGATCAGAAAGACCTCTACTTGTGTTTCACGAATTATTCAAAGGCGTTCAGTGTTCTTGAGTGTAACAACCTCTGTACCTATCTGAAGGAATTAGGCACACCACCACACCTGACTGAGCTTATAAGATCACTCTATCAAACTCAAGAAGCTACAATCTGGAGACACAGATTGGTTCAACATCGGAAAGGGTACACGTCAAGGATGCATCCTGTCACCATCAGTTTTCAACATGTATGCAGAAGCTGTCATGCAACAGACCTGGATGACTTGAAGGCTGGCGTGAAAACAGGCAGCAAAAAAATCAACATCCTCTGATATGCTGATGGTATTACCATGCTGGCTGAAAACAAGGAGGCCCTCGAACAAATGATCGTTAAATTCAAAGAAGAAAGTGAGAACGTTGCACTACGCTTGAATATCGAGACGACACAAAGATCATGACAACAAAAAAATGCTAACATCAATATCTAGATCAACAATGAATAAATTGAAGTGGTTGAAGATTTTTCTTGGCTCTAAAATTGATAGTGAATGTGACTGCATCACTGAGATCAAGAGACGACTGGCACTTGGAAGAAATGTGATGGTCAGTGTGAACAACACATGGAAAATCAAAGACATCAGCCCAACAACTAAATGTAGATTGGTCAGTGCGATTGTCTTCCCAATAACAACATACAGCTGAGAAACCTGGACGCTAAAAAAGAAAAAAAAGACAGACTGGAGAAGGACCAATGATTTTGAGCTGTGGTGCCGGAGATGTCTGCTAGGCATTCTGTGGACAACCAGAATAACGAACTAAGCAGTTCTGGAATGGATGAAACTGAAATTCTCACTGGGGGCCAAGATAATAATGCAAATGCTGTCCTATTTTAGTCACATCATGCAGAGCAGGTCGCTTAAGGACATCATGCTTGTAATGGTCGGAGACAAAAAAAAGGAAGAAACCGTCCAAGAGCTCATTGGTGAGATACCATCAAGAAAGATACTTGGTTGAACATAGCAGAATTGAAAGAAGCTGGGAGAAATCGGAAGACATACTGATAAATGGTATCTAGTGAGGTATCAAACCTCAGTATACTCTCTTTTCATGCATAGCTCCTAGCTGCTGGAACGAGCTACCCACCTTTATTTGAAATTCTTCGACCCTCAAAGTGATTGCCTTTGAATACTATTTTGTTTGTTAAATTTCTGTCTAATTGAAATGAGCTGTTTGGTTTTGTAATCTAGGAATTGTAACTCGCTGAGCTATTCACTTATGGTGATCAATTTTGTACCATTGTCCTGTAACATTTGTTCCCAAACAGGCCGGCACGCTGATGTTTATGTTGACCTCTTTTGTAAGTAGCTTTGTAAGTAGGCAAACAAATTCAATTTCTGCTGTGCACATGATTTGAAAGTACGAATGAGACAGAACAAAAGTAATACAGTGATCAGCCTTTGAAGACAGCAAAGTTCTTAAAAAAAAAATTAAACGTTTCCAAAACAGCCTTTGTGATATATTTTGTTGCTTAGATTTGTGGTTTTATATTAATATTACATTAAAGTAGGATTAATCAATGACTTTCTTTATGGGAAATTATGTTCTTACTACTTTTGGCAGGGACATTTTGATGTATGAAATATTTACGAAAAGGACAGAATGTGTACATTTTTGTAGAATATTTATTTTTGCTGATCTATTTTATGGTTTTATCTTGTAATGTGCCCTTGAATGGTTTGAAAGCACAATTAAATAAAATATATCATTATTACTGTTTGCAGTTTCTACATCAGAAATGTACTTTTCTCTGCGAGGATGTAAGCCTGAAAAGCAAACATAATCATAAACTAAAGAAAATAACTATTTTAAACCAACAGAAGTAAAACTTCAACCCAATAATTTAAGATAAGATCGTTGCAGAGTCTATACCTGGATTTAAACACATGTTTTCTGGATATATACACAGTTTTTAACAGTTCTGAAAATTTCTGAAATGGTACGTTTGTTCACAGTGCAGTACAAGCAGAGTAACGCAAGATAATTTGGTGCTTCTGACTCATTCTGCATGGCTGTTTCTATAAATACACTGCATATGGAAAACAAGCACCAAAATACTTACATGCTACCCTATTGTTTTAAGAAGTATTAGGTTTAAATAGGAATATGGACAGGGCTTGATTAAGGTAGGTTTAGCCATCACTTTCCTTATTAGATTGGCCATTAGCATGGATGGTGATTCTTTAAAAGAACCTCTACTGCTAAAATGTAATTATTAAAGATCATTGTTTTGAAATGCAAATGAGAAAAAACTTGACCTGTAAGAGTCAATACTACATGATCACATTGATCTAATAACTCCAAGCATCCTCACAGACCATTAATAAACAATGTTTTCATACCAATTTTTCTATGTGCAGTACCATTTAAGCCAAACAAAAATGTGATGTTTTATAGTGAATTTCCTATGTTCATCACCACTAAGCAGTGGAAAATTCAAAATTTTGTTTGCAGGGCTGTTCTTTTTATGAGACTTTTTCAGCCTACACTACCACAACACATGAAGGAAACACCATTGTGTTTTGTTTTTTTTTGGTGATTTTTCTGCATGTGTACTCTCACGATAGACAAACATACCAAAATAAGTCACATTAACTATTAATAGGTAAAACCTGCAGTGTTAAAGGGCGGATTGTCATCTAACAGAGTTTTTCTTCTTTGTCTATCTAGTACTGTTACTGTATGTCTTACAAGTTCTGTACTGAGGTTTGTAGAGAGGTGTTGATCTTAATTAGATAAGAGGTGTTGAAGAGCAGAATTCTTAAATCTTTTTTTTTTCCCCACTTGCTTAGGTAACCCAGTATTTAGTTAAAATGTGCCCTCTGTAAGGAAGGCTACTTGGCCTAATTTTGCCAAGGAAATGTGTATGTATGAATCACATTCCTCCCATCTTGCACTTGCTATACTCCCAAGAAATATAGCAAATATACCATTTTCCAAAAATCAGCCAATTAAACAAGCTTTCTAATCCAAGATTCTAGTTCTGTTTAAAATATTATTCTAAGCAAGCAGTAATAAGCAAGGATATTTCATTTACCATTGTACTGTTCTGATCACTCATGGAAAAAGATTTTTTTAACAAAATGTTAACTTCCAGTTAAAGTTTCTCAGACCACTTATTGTATTAGAGCAGAGGTTCTTCATGTTTTTAATCTGAGGCACTAAATTAAACCATATTTCTCATATAATTGTTACTAAAAGGAAGTAGTGAAAAGTAAAAATTGGTCATAAAACAATAATTATTATTCAAAACAAGGAAAAAAAATCCTGTGGTGTGTGACTGCCAGTGTAAAGTTTAAGCTTTAGTAAACCTGAAAGAAATTAATTCTTTATTTTTGAAGGGATAATAGAGAGAAAAGCCAAGCAAAATGACACCTTTTATTGGCTAACTAAAAAGATTACAAGGCTCCTTATCTGCATGTGAGGTGCCTGGAGTTGTATAGGGTAAATAATACAGTATATCGTTATTTGGAATACATGCATTTTATGTGTGTTCTGTGTCTACAAAGATCTGGGTAAGTGCAGGATGAAAGGAAATGTGAGGCAAGAAATGCTGAACACATACCTAGAGCTGAAACTTTTTCCATGTTATACTGATAATGACATGAAGTGTATAATGTGTGAAGACTTTAGTCCAAATATGAAATAAACGTGCACTTTTATTCAAGAATATAACCAAAGTAAAAAAAAAAAAATCATTCAATTTACATGTTGCTGCCAATGAGTTACAAACCCAAGCTCAAATGTCAATTGGCAGAACGCTAATACATTTCCCTGGATGGTGCAGAGGTATGAACTGATCCCTTATAACCGTAAGGTTGCCAGTTTTGAGTCCCGGCACCCCACGTTTTGAGTTGTGAGCTGCTATTATTATTATTATTATTATTATAATATAATAAAAGCATACATTTGATTTGAGTCTGTAACACCTGGTGTAAATTTTGGCTACTTGTAAAAGTTAGCCCTTTTTTTATTATTCAGTTTTATTCTCTCAATGATGTTCACATGGTACAATGAACTTGCTTATCCCTCTCTGAGTTGATGCCGTTTATCGCCATTCTTTTCACAAGAACAGCGATGACCACAGTTGGTACTGTGGTTGATGTCTGCTCAGAACTATTTGCTGTACTGGCAATCAAAGATACAATGTTACGTGACCGCTATCAGACTGGACAAAGGCAGGACCGTAACTACAGACAGCTTCTTCACAGCTCTTTCGCTGGCTAACAGACTGCTGCACAGCAACATAACTCTGCTTGACTGAAATGAAAGGCTTCTTCTTCTTGGGCGCATACACTGTTAGCATGACACTGCCAGATCTAAACACTAGCATGGCGAATTGCTCACATACTAAAATGACTATAGCTGCAGGTGGATGTCCCATTTTACTTTATAATGTCGATCCCAGTACTTTGGGTTTTAAGGCAGCAGTTCTTACCTCTGCGGCATGAAATGCATGTATTCCAAATAACGATACACTGTATTATTTACCCTATACAACTCCAGGCACCTCACACGCAGATAAGGAGCATTGGCTTGAGATGGGAGAACTTTTTGCCCGAGTTTAGCTCCGTGAAGGGGAGAAGGGACAGCAGACTTCCAGGTGCTTGTGCTGATTGACTCATTTGTAAAACAAAAGACGCTGATGGAGAGGTGCAAAGGAATTTAAGGTGGGCCAGGATTACGAATTTTTTTTTAGGCTTCAGGGATTCTAGTGTTAAAGGATCTTGATGTATGTGTGTATGTGTGTGTGTGTGAGACTGACTGTTTTGGGTGACATAAGACAGCAGATATATACTGACGTGAAGCCAGTAAGTTGTAAGACCTGACCTTTAATCATGTAATGCACTTGTGTGGATGCTTGCAACTTCAGCAAATAATGATTTCAACGTACTGCAGATAGATGTGGTCCTGAAAGTTATTAAATCATTGGTTGCACTTATTTTTCCCCCCACACAAAGCTTCTATATTTTTGCTTACTTTTTAGTTAAACGTTAAATCTGCTGTGTTGTGTTTGTCATCTTATGTTAGATTTAACCTGATTTTAGGACTCAGTGAGGACCAGATGATAAAGTAAAATCTTAGAATCAAAAAATTTACTTTTTCACATAAACGTACTTTGATTTGAACAGGATACTAGCATCCTCACATAATGAGGTATAACTACTTTTAATTTATCAATATAGGAACATGGTATAAATTTCCACTTGGTTCACTCAAAACAGCTTCAAAGATCCTGAACATACTCATTACACTTTTACTTTGATTAATTACAAGATTTTCTTTCGCAATGAGCGTCTTACCCAGTGGGTAAGAATTTACTGCTGTCAGCATATGTTTCTCTTTTTGACCCTCTAACAAAGGAGCTAGGTTCAGAAAATGGATGGGTGCGCATTAAGTACATGAAAACAAGAGCAAAAATAACATCCAGCAAATCTATAACCTCTTTCTGTTTTTGATCATTTAGCATAAAGCCTAATTGTGTCCACAATACAAATGTAGCATTCTTGCAGTACTTTTTTTTGTTTTAAACTTAATCTATATCATTCCATGTTTCAGTTAAATACTCAATGTCAGTTTTGAAATTTTTGAATTCTTTAAAGAACTGAAATACTCAATATGAAAGAAAGATTGTTTAATACATTGCCATTAATATGCCTTGCACTTTTTTAGAAGGCTGTTAAACAACCTCTACACAGCAACACACCATAACATTCAAAAAATGGAAAAAACAGTCTCTATTTATATAACATGCTCGAAACCAATGTGCATAACAGCTCTCATTAACATTTTTTACACGGTATTGCTTTCTGGTATGCAAGTTTGTGGCTAGTTCAGAGTTAATGCACAGAAGTATCGGGAACTTTAGACGGTTAGTGAGACTGTCACAACCAGCTGCTTCACTTCAAAGTGTGGCATAACATCTTTTTCATATGAAATAGAAAGTTACAAGAAACATTTTTGTGAACTTTTATTTTAACACATCTTTACCAGTATTCCTTATTATTACTGTTCCCACTGAAGTGAAGTATGTCCATATATACACAAAGCAAATGCCATTTAATTACTGAAGCTTGTTCCCCTGGTTCAGAAAAAAGCATTAGCAAAAAATTATTTCACAAATAATATCTTCAGCATATTTTACTCCGTATTACTCATATTTGCTTACAGCTGGTGACATTGTACAGGTTTGCTTTTTTTCTTTTCTAGCTTAGCCTGTGACTAACACTGTGGGGGGGGGGCTTTATTCATTTGTGCTTTATATATTTTATAACTATCTGGCTTTAGTTCCTAGCTGTCATCAAGCTTTTGAGACGGCTTACATCCTAACTTCATACTGAATGTTTTCTGTCAGTGGAATCCATTTAAGCCTTGGTATTATTTTCAAGGGAGTTGCACCTAAAGCACTGGATTGTGGTTGAAAGGCCAGGAACATAAAGGTATATAGGAAATACCCACCCTCATGCATTTACTGCATAGTAGCAGTATGTTTCAATTAGCTATGGTCCTGTATTGTTGAAGAACTAAACAACTGACATCCACCACTGCCTTTCTTCAAATAAACTCTTAAAATAAATGTATTCTTGCTTGAAGTCAAACTGGATTTTAATTTTGGTAGCTAACATGCAATCTACACTATGGCTGTTTGACATCATTGTACCATCATTGTACCATGTTTATATTATATTCATGATTTGGATTCTGCACAGCACCTTGCCACATACACCATCATAATAATGAATAAGGTTTCTGTGATGATGAAACTTAAGACGACAGAAAGTCAGCTCTGTGATTAAACTGTCATGACCATTAAATTTTGAAATTCAAAATTAAAACAAAATATAAATCAGGTTAAAAATTGTTCACATATGGTTTTTGATTTTGGTTTAAATTTCTACATTTTGCTCCACTGCTTACACAGCTATCAGCTCTCAGAACAAATTAGAGAACAAAAACTAGTTACTTAATTCACTTACCTCATACTGCTGTAGTGCTTGTTTTCGTTCTTGTTCAAGGTGTTCCAACTGACACATGGCATCTTGCAATGCATTTTCTTTAATAATTCGCTGTTGCTCCAGTTCCATCTTCTCTGCCTCTGTCTCAGAAATTGCTTTCTGTTGCTGCAGGTGTATTTTTTCCAGTTCCTTACGCTTGCTGGCCTCTTCCTCCAGCAGCCTGTAAAAAAAATGGATGAAGAATATAACTTTTATTAGAAATTATCACACAAATTCAATCTAGATCCAGCTTAAAAACATAAACTGATTATTAGTAAAGTAAATCTTTCAACATTATAAGATATAGAACAGAAAAGATACAATACCTTCCTCCTTACAACACTGTTCCCATATGTATGATTTGTGCCAAATCATTTTCCTCTACTTATTTAGACTCCATGCAACAGTTTGAAGAAAGTTGTGAGTTATGGTACACATACTGTTAGTTTTACTTATAGGGTACAATCTCAGCATCTAAAAACTATGTACTGTATTTTTAGAATCACATTTTATGTGAAATGCTAGCAAGGTAACACTACTTAGAGCTTCAGCCACTGTAAAGCAAGGACCAAAACAACAAGGTAGCACGTTTAAGTCGATTTGACCAAGATCTCTTTTGAAAAGGCATAATAAAGCACGCTGGAAAAAAATTAATAAATTGCATTTAAATTTTGCTGTTATATAAGTAATCTTAACAAAAGGATTTTTTTCCCAAAATACAAATATAATAGAAGGCTTCAATTAACCTCTTTTCTAGCTGTATTTGAAAGGAGTTAGAAAGCTTGTATAACTATACTTAATCTATCTTATTTCAGTTTAAAAAAAAAAAAAAAAAAGCCACTGAAAATGGCATCAAAATGTTTTTCACACAACTTGGAATAGAAAGTACACAGCCAGCATCAATTTGATATGGGGAAACAGAACATGCAAGATGCACATTTTAGACAGAACAGACCACAAGTGTACAATACTGTGTGCAAAAGCAAGAATAAACAGTGGACTTTCTTTTTGAAGACAGAAAGACTGATGTAACATGGTACTTGGCCAAGAATTAGGTGCTTTTTAGGAAAAAGTACTGTGACAGTGACAGTGAATAAAGTTCCACCATTTCTGGTGCAGAAGCCACTCATAGACTTTACAAAGGAGTGTGGACTGCTACAGTAGATGGATTTAAAATTAGTCTATCATGCCACGTGCCATTTACATTCATATTCTATTAAAGATGTAAGTATAGCTGTAATTGTCACAAGTATTCACAAGTGTGCAGAGCTCTGCATTCGAGAAGCCCTTGTTTAACACTGACACATAATCTATTGTCTAGTTCACGTTTTTTCTCACTGTCATCCCTGAAATCCCTGTCGCTACCTAAGCCCCTATAATAAGGTAGTGGGTGAAGAAATAAAACAGGCACATTGTAAAGAGGACCTTTGCAGGATGCAATCTGTTGCCATACCTTCCTGGAGGGGTTACCATGGAAAGAGCAGTAAATAGTCTATCCAAGACCAGAGAGAAGATTGCCTTACGCAAGGATCTAAGTCCATTCATATTTTTGGGGATGGCCATCTTGAAGACTTCGCCACTGAAACACTCTGGGATAGAAGCGGACAGGACAGTCGTAAGAGAGTAACTTGGGTCAACTGAAATAAATCTTTGCTCGTCTAGGATTGCACATTTTGGAGACACTGGATGGCGGGTAAAGAGAAAAAAAGACTACCATTATAAGAAGTGTCAGCACCACTTGGACTTTGTGGGTTGTGTGTGTCGAAAGTTACTTTTTTTTATGTTATTTCTGTAATGTACCTATTGGTGTGCATTTATTGGGGTGCATTTATGGATCTGGTCGCTGAAATTTATGTTGGTGTAGTTTTATAAGATTAATACAGTAATTTCCACCTTGTCTGTTTTTCTGTAATTTTCGTTGATATTATGTAAAGTATTATTTTTTTTTTTAGAACATTAAAATAATCTAGATTATGCTCAACAAAGCTTGTGAGGCCCACCCACTTGATTTTTTTTTACATTTTTTTTTAAAAGAATTAAGTCTGTTTTTGAAAGTCCCTAAAGTCTTAATGTCTGGAGCCAATCCCAGCCAACACAGGGCGCAAGGCAGGAAACAAACCCCAGGCAGGGCGCCAGCCCACCGCAGGGTGCACGCACACACACACACCCCCCCACACACACTAGGGCCAATTCGAAATCTCCAATCCAACTAACCTGGTAGCTTAATCACTATTAATCTTCTATTATTTAAACTGAAAAGGCCAGGCTCTTTTAATCTTTCTTCATAATCCATTCCCTGTAGCCCCAGAATTAGCTAGTTGCTCTGGAAGTTTATAGCAGAGTCCACTACGACTCCTAAATCCTTCTCATAAGGTGTACTCTCGAGTTTCAGATCTTGCATTGTGTTCATACCTAGCGTTTTTACTTTCTATGTGTAATACCTTACATTTACTATCCATCCATCCATCCTCTTCCGCTTATCCGAGGTCGGGTCGCAGGGGCAGCAGCTTGAGCAGAAAGGCCCAGACTTCCCTCTCCCCGGCAACTTCTTCTAGCTCTTCCGGAAGAATCCCAAGGCGTTCCCAGGCCAGCCGGGAGACATGGTCCCTCCAGCGTGACCTGGGTCTTCCCCGGGGCCTCTTCCCAGTTGGACATGCTGGGAACACCTCACCAGGGAGGCGCCCAGGAGGCATCCTGATCAGATGCTCGAGCCACCTCATCTGCCTCCTCTCGATGAGGAGGAGCAGTGGCTCTACTCTGAGCCCCTCCCGGATGACTGAGCTTCTCACCTTATCTTTAAGGGAAAGCCCAGACACCCTGCGGAGGAAACTAATTTCAGCCACTTGTATTCGCGATCTCATTCTTTCAGTCACTATCCATAGCTCATGACCATAGGTGAGGGTGGGAACGTAGATCGACTGGTAAATTGAGAGCTTTGCCTTATGGCTCAGCTCTTTTTTCATCACGACCTTACATTTACTAACATTACATTTCATCTGCCACAAATCTGCCCAAGCCTGTATGCTGTCTGAGTCCTTTTTGTAATGATTTAACAGATTCCAAATTGTCTGCCAATCCATCTATCTTGGTATAATCTACAAACGTAATCAGCTTGTTACTTATACTCCTATCCAAATCAGTTATATATATACAGTTGTGCTTGAAAGTTTGTGAACCCTTTAGAATTTTCTATATTTCTGCATAAATATGACCTAAAACATCATCAGATTTTCACTCAAGTCCTAAATGTAGATAAAGAGTAACCAGTTAAACAAATGAGACAAAAATATTATACTTGGTCACTTATTTATTGAGGGAAATGATCGAATATTACATATTTGTGAGTGGCAAAAGTATGTGAACCTCTAGGATTAGCAGTTAGTTTAAAGGTGAAATTAGAGTCAGGTGTTTTCAATCAATGGGATGACAATCAGGTGTGAATGGGCACCCTGTATTATTCAAAGAACAGGGATCTATCAAAGTCTGCTCTTCACAACACATGTTTGTGGAAGTGTATCATGGCATGAACAAAGAAGATTTCTGAGGACCTCAGAAAAAGAGTTGTTGATGCCCTTCAGGCTGGCAAAGGTTACAAAACCATCTCTAAAGAGTCTGGACTCCACCAATCCACAGTCAGACAGATTGTGTACAAATGGAGTAAATTCAAGACCATTGTTAACCTTCCCCAGGAGTGGTCGACCAACAAAGATCATTCGAAGAGCAAGGCGTGTAATAGTCGGGGAGGTCACAAAGGACCCCAAGGTAACTTCTAAGCAAATGAAGGCCTCTCTCACATTGGCTAATGTTCATGTTCATGAGTCCACCATCAGGAGAACACTGAACAACAATGGTGTGCATGGCAGGGTTGCAAGGAGAAAGCCACTGCTCTCCAAAAAAAACATTGCTGCTTGTCTGCAGTTTGCTAAAGATCACTTGGACAAACCAGAAGGCTATTGGAAGAATGTTTTGTGGACGGATGAGACCAAAATAGAACTTTTTGATTTAAATGAAAAGCGTTATGTTTGGAGAAAGGAAAACACTGCATTCTAGCATAAGAACCTTATCCCATCTGTGAAACATGGTGGTGGTAGTATCATGGTTTGGGCCTGTTTTGTTGCATCTGGGCCAGGACGGCTTGCCTTCATTGATGGAACAATGAATTCTGAATTATATTAGAGAATTCAAAAGGAAAATGCCAGGACATCTGTCCATGAACTGAATCTTAAGTGAAGGTGGGTCATGCAGCAAGACAATGACCCTAAGCACACAAGTCGTTCTACCAAAGAATGGTTAAAGAAGAATAAAGTTAATGTTATGGAATGGCCAAGTCAAAGTCCTGACCTTAATCCAATCGAAATGTTGTGGAAGGACCTGAAGTGAGCAGTTAATGTGAGGAAACCCACCAAACATCCCAGTGTTGAAGCAGTTCTGTACGGAAGAATGGGCTAACGTTCCTCCAAGCCGGTGTGCAGGAATGAACAAAAGTTACCGGAAACGTTTAGTTGCAGTTATTGCTGCAAAGGGGGAATCACACCAGATACTGAAAGCGAAGGTTCACATACTTTTGCCACCAACAAATATGTAATATTCGATCATTTTCCTTAATAAATAAATGAACAAGTATAATATTGTTGTCTCATTTGTTTAAGTGGTTTCTCTTTATCTACTTTTAAAAATAGCAGTGGCCCTAGCACTGACTCCTGTAGAACACCACTCTTAATATCCGCCAGTTCTGATAAGGTTTTTCGCTCCATCACCCTCTGCTTCCTGTGTCTGAGCCAATTCTGCACCCATCTACAAACATGACCCTGAACTCCCACTTTTTAGTTTGACACCAAACCTCTCATGTGGCACCTCATCAAATGTTCTGAAAGTCAAGATAAATATCATATGCTCCACTTTGATCATATCCTTTTGTTGCTTTCTTAGTAAAAGATGACCTCCCTCTTCTGAACCCAAGCTGACTGTTCAGAAAACCTCCTGCAGTCGTCATGTGCTGCTCTATCTTATCCTTATTAATTCCTTCCATTAATTTTCCTGTGATGCACGTTTAGCTTACTGGACTACAGTTAATGGATCTGCTTGGTCATCCATTTTATACAATTTGCCATTTTCCTTCTTAGTAGTCCCATTTACCGCTGGGAGGTTATCCACTTCCTCCCTTATGAAGACCTCAGCAAAATACAGACAGTGAAATAGCAGGTGCTCTAAACTTGCATCTTTTAATTCCCCTTTACTATTCCTGATGCACTTCATCTCCTCCTTGATTGTTCTTATACTACTAAAATACTGAAAGAATCTCTTAAGGTCATCTTTCGCCTTATCTGCTCTTTTTTTCTCCAACTATTTTTTAGCTTCCCTAATATCCTTCTTAATGGTTGCCCTCATGTTCTCATACCCCCTATGATTCACGTTGAAGTCATTAGTCTTATATGCCTTATACAGCTGTTTTTTTCCTTGGCAGTTTCTTTTTTTTAACTCTTTATTAACCCGCTGCAGAGTTTTAAGTTTCCTGCTGTTATACTACATTTTTCTTCATGTCACTATATCTGGACAATACTGTTATGAGTTTTATTCACATGTGCATGTTAAATTTGGCACACAGGGGCTCAGCAGTTAGAATTGCTAGCCAAGCATTGGATTAGATAGCCAAAGACAACTGGAGGCTTGTATAGTCAGCTTAAACACAGGATAGTGTATTTCTGTCCTCTGTCAGCACAAAATCTTCTTTCCTTATTGGGAGAATGAGAACCGGCATGTAAGCACTATGATATTTCTCTATTTTGAGGAGGAGGAATTCAGCCCTTGTTTGGAGACAGAAAGGACCAGCAAGTTGAAGAAGAACAGTATAAAAGGCTTGGACAGCAGCCAGACCCTTCGAGGCTGTGTCGACAAAGTTCGAAAAAACTCCCAGCGTGGGGACGAGAAATGGCAGCCTGTGTTGATCCAGATTCCCACCTGGATAAAGTCTGTCCATTTGCCTCCCGTCTGTAACCGCGTTAACTGTCAGTAAATGTAAGCTAAAAGATATTTTTTCTCATGTGATTCTTGTACCACCGTAATCACGATGGGAGGGATATCGCCATTTCTGGTATATTACGATATTGTTTAGTTATTTAATATGCCACAATTTCAAAAGAACACATTTCCAAGAGAGCTAATGCCTCTTCAGGAAACACCTACTATGTCCAAATTTAGGCATGAACCAGTCCTGCATTACATGTAAAACATTTTTAAACATGTTCCACTGCTCCTTGACATACTTAAAGACTTATCCCACTCTATCCTCCTTAGACTTTGCCTCATCTGCTCCAAATTTGCCCTACCAAAGTTAAACTTAATTTTAGTCTTTGCATCTACATTCTTACAAAACACTGAGAATTGTATTATATTACAGTCACTTGACCCTAGTGGTTCAATCACCTCTCCTGATTATTACAAAATACTAAATCGAGACAGGCTTCAACCCAAATTGGTGCTTTAACACTAGAATTACCAGAGCCTACGAAAAAACTCGTAGATCCGTCCCACCTTAAATCGCTTCTTAAAACCGCTCTCACCTCTCCGCCAGCCTCCTTTGTCCTGTAAATGTGCCGATAAAAACAAACTGCAAGCAGCCGGCTATTCCATCCCCCCACCGACTCAGAACGTGCACGAACTTCTCCCAGCTCATGCCTCGATTATCTGGGAGTGAAGTGGAGTTTTAGAGTGGAAATAATAGATTGTTATTTGGAACACACGCATTTCATGTGTGTTCCGTTTCTACAGTAATCTGTGTAAACACAATGTTAAAACAGAAACTTTTTCATATTTTAGTAATAAATGTCACAAAATGTAGACATAAACTATAAAATGTATGAAGCCTGACAGCCTTTCATAAAAGGTTCAGGACTTTTACAACAGCTTCCGTGGCGTACTGGTAAGATTTCGTCACTTAGAGCACAGCAGACTTGCTGTACCTCAAAAGATCCGAGTTCGAATCTCCACTAGAGAGAAAACTTATTTATTTTTAACCTTCGCCGTTCTGCCTGCCTGAACTCCCTGTCTATCTATATAGTAATAACAGTAATTTTATTATTATATAGGAGCTTCCCTGTCTGCCTATCATATAGTGCCTTTCCTTCCTACCTATCTATATATCTATCCCCTTAGCTGTTTTTTATATATCTATTATACAATGCCTTCCCTGTTTATTTATATATCTAGTGCCTTCTCTGCCTGTCTGTCTGTCTGATTGCATATAGCGCTGAACTTACTGCTCTGTACTATTCTGTCTTCTGCATGTCCTGGAGTACAAAAGAAACACCACCATACAGCAACACGTGCGAACTGGCAAGATCGGGGAAAAAACACGCGGTCACTGATTACAAACCGCAAGATGAATGAAAGAGACAATATATGTAAAAACATCATCGCACTAATGCAATATTATTTGAAAACAAACAGCGTCAGATAGGGTTTGAATATGCTCCCGATCTGACACTGTTCGTTTTCAAATAATATTGCATGTACTGTGCGTTGAAACTGCTGCACTGAATAAGCAGACTCCTTCTGTAACAGCGTCAGCGTGTATTCAAACCTGATCTGACGCTCTTCTTTTTCAAATAATATTGCACGTATTGAACTATTTTAGAATAAAAACATACATTTGATTTCAGTCAGTCTGTAAGAGCCAGTGTTAATGCATGATAATTATAAAGGTTAGCTTTTTTTTAATTCAGTTCCATTCTCTCAGTCGTGTCCACGATCTCCCCCCCCCCATCTGACACTGCTTTTTTTCACATAAAGACGCGCTATAACTCAAATGTGATTTATTTGGAAACGCGCTATAGCTCGAATGTGATTTATTTGGAGATGCGCTATACTCGAATGTTATTTGTATAGGGAAGAAAGTACAATGTCAGGTGCTCATTCAGTGTAATAGGAACCATAGCACAGAGAGATGTGTACACTGCAACAAGTACACATGTCGTGAATGTAGGAAGGGTGTGTGGGAATTGTTAATATTTGAATGTGATGATTTTATATAGCACGGATCGGAAATCAGCAGTTCTTAGCATTGCACCACGCAAGCTGTCGTATCAACCGCCTACTGTAACTTGCTTTATTTTTTCTTCACGTATAGTCTAGAATAAAAGTGCACTTGTTTTGTTATTCTTGTACACCAACATATGTTCCTGTGTTTGAGCGACACGGGCATGCTCAAAAAAATAGACGTGTAATGCCACGAAAAGTGCACGCAGGCTCTTCAGTTCGCAAGCATTGGTACGAGAATGCAGTCACAAATACGCTGCAGAGCTATAGCGCATCTTTATGTGAAAACAGCATTCTCAATTTGGGGGAGGGGTGTAGGGAAGGATCCTGAACATGACTGAGAGAATGAAAAGTGAATAAAAAAAAAACTAACCTTTACAAGTATTATAAATTACACCGGCTGTTACACACTGAAATCAAATGTATGTTTTTATTATAAAATAGTAAGAATAACAGCAGTTTACGTCTCAAAACTGAATCACGCGGGATCGAACTCATGACCTTTTGAATACTAGTCAGCGACTGATACCATTATGCTACCGTGGCAGTTGTAGTAAGTATGTGTCAATGTGGCATGCTAAGGTGGCTTTTTTCTGCAGTTATATTTTTGAATAAAATCATACTTGTTCTGTTATAGTTGTACCTTTTGTAAATGTGTTTAATATTTGGACTTCAGGCTTCAAACATTATATAGTTTATGCTTACATTTTGTCATTTACTACTACAATATGAAAAACGTTTCTGTTTTAAAAATGTGTTTACACGGATTACTGTAGAAACAGAACACACGTGAAATGCGTGTATTCCAAATAATGATCTATTATTTCCACTCTAAAACTCCACTTCACTCCCAGATAATCAAGGCATGAGCTGGGAGAAGTTTGTGCACGTTCTAAGTCGTTGGGGGGGATGGAATAGCCGGCTACTTGCAGCTTTTCTATTATCAGCACATTTAGATTAACAAAAGACGCTGGCGGAGAGGTGAGAACGGTTTTAAGAAGCGATTTAAGGTGGGACGGACCTACGAGTTTTTTCGTAGGCTCTGGTAATTCTAGTGTTAAAAATACTGTGTTAAAAAACACTCACAGATTACTTCTAAAAACTCCTGCTCTTATGCTCTGCCATTTTCAAGGAAAACCCACTTAATATTCAGCTAGTTAACACTAGAATTACCAGAGCCTAAGAAAAAACTTGTAGATCTGGCCCACCTTAAATCCGTTCACACCTCTCCGTCAGCGTCTTTTGTCTTGTAAATGTGCCAATAAAGACAAGCAGCAAGCAGCCTGCTATCCCATCCCCCCACCGCCGCAGAATGTGGACAAAGTTCTCCCAGCTCATGCCTTGATTGATTATCTGGGAGTTAAGTGCTGGAGTTTTAGAGTGGAAATAATAGATCGTTATTTGGAACACATGCATTTCATGTGTGTTCCATTTCTACAATAATCTGTGTAAACACATTGTTAAAACAGAAACGTTTTTCATATCTTAGTAGTAAATGAAAATGTTGGCATAAACTATATAATGTGTGAAGCCTGAAGTCTAAAGATCAAATAAACATTTTCACAAAAGGTTCAAGAACGATACAGCAGTTTCCGTGGCGTAGCGGTAAGATTTGCTGACTTGTAATCAAGAATCCCAGGCTTGATCCCTACTGCCTTGTATATTTGCCGTTTTCAGTAGAGAGCTGCTCTTATTGTTAATATTATACAGTACACACATACATTTTGTTTGCGTCTGTAACAGACGGTGTACATTTATAGGACTTGTAAAAGTTACCATTTTTTTTTTCACTTTTATTCTCTCAGTCACGATCATGATACATACTACCGCCCCCCCACCCAGGGATCTGACGCTGTAAGTTTTTGTTTGAAACTGGGAATAACTGTAGATGTGAGTGGTGTTTTGAGGCAATGGAACTGGACATTCTCTGATCTGGAGGGATAAAATCTGACACACAAACGCTGGTGAATCTGCCTTCTTTGTATCTCATCGTCGCTTGATTTTTTTTATTCAGTTTTATTGAATGTTCCTGCACACGCTGAATTAGTATGCACCTTATGATCTATGATGTCAAAAAAAAAAACAAAAAACAAAAAAAACAGAGACATAGGTATATATGATATTTAGAATTATTCATTTTATGATCTGTATAGTACAATTCGGAAAACGTAGCACGGATGCAACATTATTCATATTACAGTAATCCCTCCTCGATCGCGGGGGTTGCGTTCCAGAACCCCCCGCGATAGGTGAAAATCCGCGAAGTAGAAACCATATGTTTGTATGGTTATTTTTATATATTTTAAGCCCTTATAAACTCTCCAACATTGTTAACATTATTAGAGCCCTCTTGACATGAAATAACACCCTTTAGTGAAAATTTTAAACTGTGCTACATGACAAGACAGAGATGACAGTTCTTTCTCACAATTAAAAGAATGCAAACATATCTTCTCTTCAAAGGAGCACCGCCGTCAGGAGCAGAGAATGTCAGAGAGATAGAGAGAATGTGACAGAAAAACAAACAATCAAAAAATCAATATGTGCTGTTGGGCTTTTAAGTATGAGCACCGCGATAAAGCAGCCGCAAAGAAGGGAGCAATGTGAAGGTAGTCTGTCAGCATTTTTTAGAGTAGCCTCCGTATCTTCTAAACAAACAGCCTCTGTGCAAACAGACCCTCTGCTCACACCCCCTCCGTCAGGAGCAGATAACGTCAGAGAGAGAGCGCACGAGATTAAAGCAAACAATCAAAAAATCAATACGTGCTTTTGGGCCACCTCGATAAAGCGGCATTTCTTAGAGGAGCGTCCGTATCTTCTAAGCAAACAGCCTCTGTGCAAACAGCCCCTCTGCTCACACCCCCTCCGTCAGGCACAGAGAATGTCAGAGAAAGACCGAGAAAAGCAAACAATCCGCTCGGGGAAGCACATCGTATATCATTGAGGAGTTTTAGTTAATATGTAATACATGCTCTGATTGGGTAGCTTCTAAGCCATCCGCCAATAGCGTCCCTTGTATGAAATCAACTGGGCAAACAAACTGAGGAAGCATGTACTTTAAATTAAAAGACCCATTGTCGGCAGAAAACCGCGAACCAGCGAAAAATCCGTGATATATATTTAGATATGCTTACATTTAAAATCCGCGATGGAGTGAAGCCGCGAAAGTCGAAGCGCGATATAGCGAGGGATCACTGTATTCATATTCATTTGCATAATATCTTGCAGTTGTAATCGGTGATTGTGTGTTTTTTTTTCCCCCTGATCTTGCCCAGGCAGCCTATACATGTTGCTGTTTTTTTTGTACTCCAGGACATGTAGAGGAAAGAACAGTACAGAGAGGTCAGTTCAGTGCTATATGCAATCATCAAATTCAAATGTTAACAGTTCACACACACGCAAGGACCGTCCTTCCTACATTTACAACATGTGTACCTGTTGCAATGCGCACAGTTCTTTCTATGCTGTGATTCCTAAGTCCTGCATGACTATAATAATAATGACTATTTAATCTAGTCTATTAATATCACTGGAAGGGGTCCAAGGGATTGGGCTGACCTGTTATATGACTCAAATACACCACCAAATGAGTGGTGACGTATAGCGTTATCGTCCGGGAAAGAACAAAGCATTATACCAGGAATATTTTTGTTACACCTTTTAAGTCGAAAAAGGCAGTTGGAGACTCACTGAGCATTATAAAATACAGCCTTGCAGATGATAACGGGGAGATGTGGGGAAAGGGACACCACATAAGACGCTGGATGATCAGGAAAACTGCAAGAGTGGAATAGCCTGTCTAGTGAAGTGACTGTTATTGTTATTGGGTGTCTTACACTGCTTTTACAGTGCAGTTTTATTCTGCTAGAAGACCAATGTAAACCATTTGTTGTGGAATTAAAAAAAATAAAAATAAAAAAATAATTGTTTTATTGTAATTCTAATATTTTGAAAGGTAACCAAAAAAAATCCACACACTCAAATAAACCTAGCCTAGGATTACATGTTTTTTAATAGGCTTCAGGGATTCTAGTGTTAAAGCACACATTGCAAAACAATCCAAAACATGTTTTATCCATCTAAAAATATCTGAAAATTAAGCCATTTCCTAAATATGCAGGTTACTGAGAAATTAATGCATTTTCGTAGGACTGACTACTCCAATGCTATGTTCACTGGCTGTTCAAATCATTCTTTATACAGCTTTCAGTTAATTCAAAATGCTGTTGCAAAAACTAGAAAGTATGAACATGTAACTCCAGTTCTTAAGTCCTTACGCTGGCTTCCAATTAAGTTTAGGGCAGATTTCAAAATCCTCCTTTTAGCATATACAGTAAAGCCTTAAATAGCCAAGGCCATGCTTACTTATCTGAACTTGGCAATACTTACAAACCAGAGCACACATTAAGATCTCAAGATGCCAACCTCCTTATGATTCCAATGATTAACAAAATTACAGTGGGAGGTTGAGCTTTTAGCTACTGGCCCCCAAAGCTATAGAATGGCTTGCCTTCTACTAAAGAGGTGCCCCTTCAGTCTCAGATTTTAAATCCAGGCAGAAGACTCGCTACTTAAGATACCCAGAGTAGAGCTTCTGATTAGCTATGCATGGTGAATCTCTGTAGTCATTAGAACTACAATTTAAGTAATTTTTATTTACTTTTATAATATATATCCACATGTGGCACTTGATGCCACTGCTCTACTGCCAACTTGTTGGCCTGCCTATGGAAAAGTCACCTCAGATAAAGGAGCACTGGAATCATTGGAAAGACAGATCTTTTCATATCATGGGATGGACCAACACTGACCCTATAAAATGGCCAGTAGTGGGGAGGTGGCTTGTTGGCCGAGGTTTCCAGGACTCTGTGTCTAGCTTGTCTGACTCTTTTTCTAGAATCTGACAGTGGTTCTACAGTTAGTTGATGGACAGACATTGTTGTTTATCATGTATGTTAAATAGTTTCTACTTTGGTTTTTGATGTATATTAAAAAATCTGTATCCTTATATGTAACAGTTCTTTATTTAGTGAGAGGTATAATCTATTCTTGCATTTTGACTGGAGAGTTGCTGTGGAGCTCCACGCCTGCACTTGGTAACGAGCGTTGTACAAGAATTGTTTGTACTGTTGCATTTCTGAGGTGGTAAAGATAGATTGGCCATCTAGCTCTGTGAAGATTACTTGTGCTTTGTTTTGTGCTTTATGTTTACAATATTTTTTGATAACCATTGCACTTCCATCCTACTTGGAACGGGGTATCTCTCTAAATTGCCTTTCCCAATTTTTTTTCATTGTTTTTTTCCCTACAAGGTTTATTTATTGGAGTTTAAGTGTGAGTTAAGAGTGTCAAGCCTAGGGGGCTAAGAAAAAAAGGTCCAGTTAAAAACCTTTGAGGCATTCCATGTGTCATTTTGGGCTGGGCAAGAAAAAAATAAGTTGCTGTTGTACTAAGTTATTCATTCTAACGTGTACATCTGCTCAACATACATTGTATATGAAATATGTTGAGGAAACATAAGACTAATGGCATTTTTCTTGGTGGGAATGGACGGGTGCAGGTAAGAAAAATGTTCAATGGCTATCCTTACCTTGATTGAAGTATGCGGACTGTCTCCTCATCTTGTCTGGCTTGCCTTTCATCATCCAAAGCCTCCTCTAATTTACGGTACATTACTTCAAGCTCATGAACTCTTTGTAGGTACTGGTCCAATTCTGATGACTTCTGTGCAACCTCCTCTTCCATCTGCTGTCTCACCTATTGGGGGAAATAAACTTCTACTTTAGTCCCAAGGAAATCAAAGTACAAGTAGAAATACAGAAATTCTAAAATAAAAAATGCAATGATCCTATAACAGTATTACACAAACAATTATCACAAAATTATTTATATATATACAGTATATACAGTATGTTTTGAAATAACTGTTTGGGGGGGACAGTAGCAATTTCACGTTGGATATTTTCCTTCAAATTAAGATTATTATCGTTGTAAGAGCCAATCTTAGAAAGTTAAAGCTTTGAGTTAAACTCATATTAGAATTTGCTTAATTTGAATAGAATATAAATTTCTTTCATAGTCATAGACCAGGGGTCTCCAAACTACGGCCCGCGAGGCCGTCTCATCCGGCCCGTGGAGACTTTTTTATCTACGGTAAAAAATTACGGAAATTTACGTGTATCCTGCCAAGATCAGCCGCCGCTTATGTGGACGTTACGTTTTTACCGAATTAAAATAGAGGCGCGCAGTAGTGTGTTATGTTTTTCAACCGATCACTACATTGCAAAACCTTATTCGCTGCTTACTTTTTCTATTTCTGTTCACAGTCAATGAGATGATATAACGCCATCTAGTGGCAGAGTTTTTAAATGATTTGCTGCTTGTTCAAGATTTGATTATTTTGATCACAGTTTGCCAGTTGCGGTTGACTGCTGTGATGAGGAGGTGTTGGTGTCAGTTGGTGTCTAATTGCGAAACATGTTGCACTCTATTTTATTTAGTGATAATTTCCTTCGCGTAATTACTTACCAGTGTGTATAAAGTATTGGGAATGTCATTAGTTTAACAAGAATTTTCCGAATATTCTGAAGAGGAAACATTAAAAGCAACAATCTCTCTACCATAATTGGATATATTTGCAGACTATATTCAGGTAAGTTTAACTTAAGAAATCATAAGAATTTTTAAAAATTATTTTGGGTCATTTGCAGCTATAATTGCGACAAAATTAGTTCGCATAATCAGGTTTTTTGAGCGATATTGTGTGCAAGATACTTTCTGTTTCACTATTTATTCATGTTGAAGTCACTTTATTTTAGTGCCCAACGATGGCCGAGAAGAGGAAAAGAAAAATAGACGATGAGTGTCGGCAATTTCAAGAAGAATGGAGTTTGAAATACTTCTTCATCAAATCCGGCGAGAAAGCATTGTGTGTGATTTGCAACGAAACTGTGGCTGTGATGAAAGAATACAACCTGCGCCGTCATCATCGAAGCAAACATCAGGAGAAATATGCACAGTTGGAGGGTAAAGTCCATGCCAAAAAAATTTTCTAAATTACAAAATCAACTCACATCTCAGAGGGCATTGTTCAGTAAATCCTCAAATGAAAATGAATCCTTAACTAAGGCCAGTTATAAAGTTGCCTACGTCCTGGCTAAAAGTGGCAAACCGTTTACAGATTGTGAAGTAGTGAAGGAATGCTTGTTGGAGGTGGCTGAGGAACTTTGCCCAGAAAAGTGGAAACAATTTAAAAATGTAGCTTTGGGTGCAAATACCATTGTCCGCTGTGTTGCAGACATGGGTGAAAACATTGTGACTCAAATAGCGAAAAATGCAAGCAAGTTTCACCATTTTTCATTTGCAATGGATAAATCGCTGGACAGCTGTTCCACCTCTCAACTGCTTGTGTTCATTAGAGGTGTGGATGAAGACATGAACATGGCTTCCCTACATAGCATGTATGGCACTGTTACCCGAGAGGATATATTCAATGAATTGAAAAAAACATTTGCTGATTATTACTTGGACTGGACTAACCTCAGTTGCTTGACTGTTGATGGAGGAAAGAACATGAGTGGCATAAAGAAAGGCTTGGTTGGACAAGTGAAGCAGATGTGTAATGAGAAAAACATTCCACAACCAATGTTTATGCACTGTATTATTCACCAGCAAGCTTTGTGTGCTAAATACTGTATGTGGACATTAGCAGTGTACTGTATCCTGTGGTGAAGATGGTGAATTTAATAAGGTCACATGGGCTCAACCATAGACAGTTCAGAGACATGTTGAAAGATACTGACACAGAATCGCAAGATTTACCATATTACACAGCAGTAAGATGGCTAAGTTATGAGAAAGTTATGAGCAGAGTATTTGAATTAAGAAAGGAAATATTTGACTTCCTGGAAAGTAAAGGCAAGCCACAGCCATTACTATCTGATAAAGAGTGGGTATGGAAATTGGCCTTTGCTGAAGACATAACTAGTCATTTAAATTTTCTGAACCTAAAACTACAAGGAGAGAAAAATCTAGTTTCTGATCTATACACCCACCTAAAGGCCTTCAGATCTAAACTTGTCTTGTTTTTGGAACAAGTACAGGCCAACAACTTAACGCACTTTCAGAAGTGCAAGGTCTTCATGGCTGAAGCAACAGCTGAGTTCCCCACATCATTTGCATGCAAGATCATCAAAGACCACCAGCTGCAGTTTCAGGAGCGGTTTTCTGACTTGGATTCAAAGGCAGAAGAAGTGAGACTGTTTCAAAACCCATTTGAAACAGATGTGGCCAGTTGCCCAGATGAACTGCAGCTGGAGGTCATTAAGTTGCAAGCAAATTACTTCCTTAGGGACAAGTTCAAATAAGGACTGGTGGGTTTTTACCAGTTTTTGCCCAAGGATGACTTTCCTAATGTCAAAACTTTTGCATCAAGGTACCTTTCAATCTTTGGAACAACATACTTGTGTGAACAAACATTTTCAAGAATGAAATACGTGAGGAACAATTTGAGAACAAACTTGTCTGATGATAATCTCAGGTCACTGTTGATGTTAGGGATATCAAATCTAAAGCCAGAAATGTCTGCTATTTTGGCATCCAGGAAACAATTTCACCATTCCCACTAATACAGGTGTTCATGTGTAGTGTATCAATGTGTTATTAAATAATAAATGAATAAAATAATATTAAATAAATAATTAAAAACAACATCTATGTTTTGATTCTTTTTTATTTGGACCTCAAGTGTGTAGTCGGCCCCCAAACTGCTGTTTGATAGTTAATGCAGCCCTCGGGCTGAAAAGTTTGGAGACCCCTGTCATAGACAATGGTATAGTCTTTTCTTGCTATAGCTAAGATACAGTGTTTTAATTGTGTCAGTTGTTGTTTAAAACAGGTCACAGTACATAGGGACTTAAAAGACCCATTTTCTGTCCGGGACGCCCCTTCTGCTTATGTTCCGGGGAGCAGCCATGGGCGCCTCAGTATCTCCCCCGGGACGCTTGGAGGCAGCCTCCCTGGCTGAGGACGGGTACCACAGTTTCCTGCAGGGCTCCATGAGAGATGGAGTTCTCCACAGCCCTGCTGGGATCTGGGGTGGCTGCCAGGGGGTGATGCATGGACCCCTGAGCTGGCCTGGACAACTCTATAGCCCCGCCCGAAAGTGCAATCAGAAGCAGGTGATCAAGCACCTGAAGCACTTCTGGGTGGACTATAAAAAGGGCCGGCAATCACCACTCGGGGCCAGAATCGGGAGGAAAAGGACGAGGCTACCTGGAAGGAGTTATGGTGCCAGAGGAAGAGTGTGATCTGTGAGTCAAGTGCTTTTGGGACTGTGTTGTGGCAGGGGGGTGCACAGGGAAGATGTGCCCTCCAGCTGAATGAAAAATAAAAGTGTTTGTTTATTTGCACACGTGCCTCAGTGTCAAGTCTGTGTTGAGTCGGGCGCTATACAGCGTCAAGTTCACAGCATACAGTTTTCTGACGGTTTTGAAATGGTTCAGAAACGTTTTGAAGTGATTTGTAACTATTTGAAATGTAACAAGATTTAAGCTTTGAACAGAACTTTTCTTAACAAGAATTTTTCTCTTTTTTTGCAACGTTAATTTTCTCTTTTTTGTGTAAACTGTTTTATTTTGAATTTTAAATAAAACTTTTAAAAACAGATATTTTGTCTGCAGAATCATTTCAGCGCATTAGGCTTTTCTTGAATCCCATTTTTATGCTAGAGCTGCTGAATTTTGGTAAATTTGGAAAAAATGCAGCTACAAAATAGTTAACGAAAGCTAAAATCAAAACAAACTATCATAAAAATCATTTTCGTAAACTGAAATAAAATAACAAAACCAAAAATGAAAAGCTAAAACCAAACAAAACTATTAAAGTAACTGGAAACATTAATAGAAATAAAATAATTTACTAAAAATATTTTTAGTTTTCATTTTGAATGAATATTCTTGCCGCTAGTCTTTAACCCTTGTAACTTCAAAATCTAAAACAGAAAGAAACCATGAGTGACCTGCATGTATTCATCCAGTGAATGACTGATGGCGATGGAGGGTGGGTGTTCACACAGCTTTTGTGGTGACAGAGCGAGCAGAACAAGTACACATTAATAGTGTGGAATATAAAGTGATTTACTATGTGCCTTTCTTTGCGCGTGTTGTATATTAAGATGTAATTCAAACTCCTGAAATCGGAATGTTCTGGTCAAGAAAACCTTCACCGTATGGACTGGAAAATCATGAGTGAGTGACGTTTCAGTTTATTTCTCAGGTGCCTGCTTTTTGTTGACAATAATTCACCTACCACTTCGTAGACATTTAGAGTAAAAAAAAAAAAACCCTTAAAACCTAAAATTCACCTACATTTCTTTACAAATTGGCCTATTGTGGACAATAAAAGGAGAAGATAAAAAGTGCCAGCAGTCAGCACATATTTGTTCAGCACGAATGACATAGAAAATATTTAAAAAATTATAAAATTGTATATGATTGTTCATATTCAGTGTCTGGTTTTGATTATGCTTATTTTTATCTGACAAAAACAAAACCAGATAGTAAACCATGCCGTGTAGTATGCTTCCACTAATATTAAACTCATATTATATCCAAATCCTTTAAGTGTACAGTTCTATTTGATTGTGACACAAAACTAACCTCCATAGTAGCACCATGCCATAATTACTGAAACTGAAACTAATAGTTATACAAATAAAATAGATTAAAAAAAGAAATGTCTTTGTGAAATAATAACTAAATTTAAACTAAAAATAAACTGAATTTCCAAGTAAGGTCAGAAAAAATATAGAAATAAAAATTAATATAAAAAGGCAAAACTATAATAAACACAACTTCAAATGTCCTACAGTGCAACGCTTGTTCCGATAGATTTTTCCTTTGAGTACCCGAAAGGAACAAGTCTGGTGCTGTCAGATCCAGTGACCATGGTGGCCAAAGCCCCTTTGAAATTACCCAGTTACCAAAGGAAGACTCAATTTTTGCCATACTCCTTGCCAATGTGCGACAAGTTGCTCCCTCCAGGGCACCTTGGATATCATCGAGAGGATCGCAGCGCACGGCTCAATGGCAACTCTGGCCTGTAACAGGAATTGAGAAGGACGGCTGCGAGGGCTCCAAGAGCAGATAAAGAGGCATTGTTAGAGAAATCTGTGAGCAAGTGACGCACCATCTGTGGTCTAGCGACCCACGTCCTCCTTACAGAGGAATCGAAGCATTACGCACATCTGAATCTGTTCCTCGTTGAGTCACAGTCCGGGCGGCTGATGGAATGGTCCTTACGGATGACACTGCAGTTGTGACCCGCTGGGCTGGCTACTTTGAGCAGTTGTTCAAAGCTGATCCTCCAGCTAGGATGTTGGATATCTCTGGGTCCACAGTGCTTGAGACTGATCCTCGAATTAGCTCTGAACTACCCAGTTTCACTGAGATTGCAGAGGTGGTGAACCAGCTGAGGGGAGGCAAGGCTGCAGGGATCTGTGGTATCCGGGGTAAACTTCTCCAGGATGGTAGTAAGGTTGTCCTCCTAGCATTGCAAGCAATCTTTGCTTCCATTTGGGAGACTGGCATCACCCCAACTGACTGGAAAACGGGACTTGTCGTCCCTATCTGGAAAGGGAAGGGTGATCGTCTGGATTGCAACAACTACAAGCGGATACCACTGCTCTCAGTGCTGGGTAAGGTCCTTGCTAGGGTCACCCTCAATAGGATCCGTGATTACTTGTTCACTTACCAGAGAGCGGAACAGTCTGGTTTTACGCCTAAGAAGTCTACCATCGACCACATCCTGGCAGTGATGTTCTCATGGAGCGCAAACGCAAATATCGGCAGAGTATCTTTGCAGCCTTTGTCGATTTTCGTAAAGCATTCGACTCAGTTGATCAAGCTGCCCTGTGGGACATCCTGAGGGTTCATGGGATCCCCTCAAGGTTGCTGGATATCATGGCCGGCCTATACACTGGTACTGTAAGTGCTGTGCAGAGTGGAGTCAGAACCTCTGTGTTTTTCCCAGTTGATTCTGGGGTTCGTCAGGGGTGTGTTCTTGCTCCTACTCTGTTCAATGCTTGTATGGACTGGGTGTTGGGCAAGGTCGTGGGGTCCAGCGGCTGTGGGGCATCTGTTGGTGAAAAAAGATTCAAGGCTTCAAGATGCATGACTTTGCTGATGATGCTGTGATCTTCGCGGAGTCAATGGAGGCTCTGATTGGGGCGCTCGAGAGACTAAGCGGGGAGTCCGAGTGTCTGGGCTTGCAAGTGTCTTGGATAAAAACCAAGATCCAGGCATTTAATGACCTCTTGGGCAGAGCTATTAGCAGTGTATCTGTTTACGGAGTGTCGACCTTGTCGAGAGGTTTACTTACCTTGGCAGTGACATTCATGTCTCTGGTGACTCTTCCTATGAAGTCAGTAGACGGATTGGGAGAGCACTGGGGGTCATGAGGTCACTGGAAAGGGGTGTGTGACACTCCCGATATCTATGCAAAAGGACGACGGTCCAAGTCTTTAGAGTCCTGGTGCTGCCTGTCTTGCTATATGAGAGAAATGGACGCTATCCAGTGACCTGAGACGAAGACTGGACTCCTTTGGTACTGTGTCTCTCCAGAAAATCCTTGGGTACGGTTGGTTTGACTTTGTGTCGAATGAGCAGTTGCTCATGGAATCCCGAATGAGGCACATTACCTGCATCGTGAGAGTGGGTCAGTTACAGCACTACGGCCATGTGGAGCATTTTCCCGAGGGTGATCCAGTTCGTAAGATCCTCATTGTTGGGGACCCGAGTGGCTGGACCAGGCCAAGGGTTCACCCACGTAACACCTGGCTGCAGCGCATAAAGGGTAATTTCTGGAGGGTGGGACTGGACCACGTGTCTGCCTGGTGGGTTGCCAATCGGGATCCCAAGTTGGTTTGTCGTATAGTGGGTGCGGCAATGCACTATACCAGTGCATGTTCCCTGACTTAACTTAATGAAAAAATTATCTGCAAAATTATTTATTCTGACCTGGGTAATCTAGTTAAGGTTTCCAAGAGTGCCAAAGGCTGGAGAAAGGCAGGAAAAGTCCTTATAAAGGCACCAGTAATTAGAAACAATTTCCACTGAGCTGTGAAAAAATCCTTATTTCAAAGAATATCCATTATCTAATATATTTTGGATAATTCTTTTTCTAATTTGGAGAAAATGCAGAATTTAATAACTAAAGCTTTCATATGGTTTGCTTTGATATGTGCTTTTCTGACAGCAATAATGCTTCACTCTATTTTGGGCCTTTGGTATTTTAGTTATATTCTGATCTTATTTCTGACGCTGTCAGACAACAGTCCACAAAATTCAATGTAAGGGAACAAAATGAAGACTAAACAAAATGTAGAATACAAACGCTATAAAATATTTTTTTCAGAAACACAGCCCAAGCCCAAGCAACAGTTACTGCCAAAATAACTCCTTTAACAATTTTCGTATTTGGAGGATGTGTTGTGTTGAAGTTACATTCCGTGTTTAGCAACCGTTATAAAGATAACAGGTTTCATTCATCAAAGTGTTCACTACCCAAATCGATACTCGTGAATCTAAGATGTTTAACAGACATTACCGGTATTAAGTTGTGGATTTGCCTGCGAATATTTAGCGGCAGCGTGTCTATGAACTTAATTTAAACTTAACTTTACACCTTGCTTTCCAATTGATATGTCTACAAAGGCTTGTTCAACTTCAGAGGGTTGTTCCTTTCTTACTGCATCAATAAACAGCTCGTCTTCCTCTTTATCTGAGACATCATATACTGCTTGCACGGGTTTACCTTTCCCAGTCCTGCAAACTTTAGTGAAGTGGTTCAATTTACCACATTTTTTACACTGTCTTCCTTTAGCTGGACATTGACTCTTTTCACCGTGTGCTTGGTTTCCGCAGTAGCTGAACTTATAAATATGCTTGTATGCGTCACTCGCTTCATATTCTTTTGCTGCCTTCTCAATTGTGTAATGCGTTTTTTGTTCAGCACTCTTTGGAGCTCTTGCTTGTTCTCTGCGTACTTTGTTCACAGTCTCGTGCGATCTTGCGATGTCCACAGCTTTATTTAATGTTAGCTCAGACCCGGCACTTAAAAGTTTCTCTCGCCCTTTTGCTGAGTTTGTGCCAAACACTATTCTATCCCCAGCCATCTCATCTTCGTTTGCATAAGCACAGTCCTTCACCAGCAATTTTAACTCCGTTACAAAGGGATCAAAAGTGTCGTTTATACCTTGCGTCTTCTCACTAAACTTGTATCTCGCGAATATTGTATTCGTCTTAGGCATGACAAACACCTCGTAGCGGCAGCGTGTCTATTGGATTGCTGCTGATGGACGGCCTTATATGGGCAGGCACTCAATTACGTGGGAGGCGTGCGTATGGGGGATGCAATATAGGCAGGCAGCCAACTACGTGGGAGGCGTGGTGATGGGTGACGCAACTCCGCCTCACACGGCGACCGAGCTGTAGGCTATGGCCGTATATATGTACATAAGTAGGATTCAGTTATGACCGTTACGTGTAGAATTTTGAAATGAAACCTGCTTAACTTTTGTAAGTAAGCTGTAAGGAATGAGCCTGCCAAATTTCAGCCTTCTACCTACACGGGAAGTTGGCGAATTAGTGATGAGTGAGTGAGTGAATCAGTCAGTTTAGGGCTTTGTCTTTTATTAGTATAGATTAAATCTCGGAGTAGACAGAGATCGCAGCATAGCATCCAAATCTACAGAGAAGTCAGAACAAGATAATGTATCAACCAAAAAAAGTATTTTATAATAAAGTTCTACTACAATGCTAGCATACAAATAGAATACTGTAACACTAAAACATAATAATCTGAATGAAATTACATAACAAAATAAACACGTTATATTACTATGGGTGTTGACTTATCATAAATATTTGGGGGCAAAGAATAAATGGCTGTAACATAAATAATAATTTAAGTTGGCTGAATTCAATAGTCTGATATTGACAACACTTATGGCATCAGAATTGGTCAATGATATCGACAGATTTATCAGCAGAGGACCATAGCAATGCTTTTATTTATATATTTTAAAAAAAGCATTTGATACATGATGGAACAGAAGTTTTGAATAATTGTTGAAAGGCACTGTCAGATATTCCACTAGTTTATTTTTTACTTTTGATTTATAGTGTAAATTCATGCTATCTGGCAAACAACTAGAAAATTCTATGCTTAAAACATGTATTTGTAGTGTTTCCTCTTCATAAAATAAAACCACCACCACCACCTAGTGTGAGGTCATAGTGATAAGATGAGAATCCGTTCATTTTCTATGCATTTTTACCCACTGTCATAAAAAGGATCCCCCACTCAGTCACAGTGTATGACTAAGACTTTTGAGAGAGAGTGTCTTATTTTTGCAGCTTTTCCCTGATAGTACTGGTGGTGGCTAATCTGCTTATTCTGTACATTGGATGCACTCCTTGCTACTGCTGTTGTCACTCATAATGCTGTTACAATAATAATAGTCTTGCAACTGGAGTCTTTTTGGAAACACAGATGCAGCAAAATTTACTTCAAAGATAAACACAAGACCACCATCATAGATCTAGGCTTTGGTGCTTTGCTAAAGGCAGATTTCATTCAAAGTCAAAATAAGCCCATGAATTTACATTAAAACTTAAAAAATATTTTCTTCAATTATTCACTACGATTAATGAATTGACTGAGGACTCATTTCATGTTCGCTTCTAGCTCACTAAAAATGTCATTACAGTCATTGCAGTTTGAAAAACTCTTGTTGTTGTGCATGTGTTAGTATGGACACAGTAAACAGGAATCAATGTTTAACGATGATAAGTATATCTGATTGAATTTTAGTATCATTTTGGGCTAGTCAATTTATTACAAGGGCCTAATAATTTAAATATTTGAGGATTGAGGAAAACACCAAGGTTTTTACTGTAATGAATCTTAAGATGATTTCTAAACATATTGGAAACTAAAAAATTAACCAGCACCTTTATTTGTAGTATAACTGACTACTGCAACACATTATTCAGCAGTTGTTCAATTTTTTTATCTAAAAATGCTGCTGTAAAAATCATCACAAGAACTAGGAAGCATGGCCACATTACTGCGGCCAAGTTCTAATACTGGCTTCAAACTGGGGTTAGGACTATTTCAAAATCCTTCTTCTTACATATAAAGCTTTTAATGGCATAGAGCCATCTCTGAATTTATCAGGACATTCAAGCCAAAGTGAGTGTTATGATCTCAGAATTCCAGTCTACTAAACATTCCAATGATACATAAAACAGTGGGAGTTCGTTCTTTTAACTATAGCGCTTCAAAGCTGTTAAATGATCAGGGGCGTAACTACCATGTGTATAGTATGTGACATTACATGGGCCCAAGCGTCACACGGAAATTTAAAAAAAAAATCATAAGTAAATAATAACTACAAAAGAAAAAAGAAGTCCAAATATTACTTGAGTAACCTGTGCGTTGATTTATACTTGTTCTGCATGCTTTAAAATAAAACATAATTAGTGTTAAACCAAATACTGTCAGCACAAATTTGCTAATAATGTTTCTGAACACATTCTTACATGGTTTCGCAATCAGTCATTTCTGTCAACAATTGCGTGTCACGGTAGTGAAATTTCAAAACTAAAGTGGCTTGGTAATCATGATAGTCTGGTATAATGTGAGATTGATTTGAATTAATTACTGTTCTAGTTGAAAGTAGTTAAGTACAACTTTTACAACGTGTTTGAAACAATAGATACAAATATGCATGTCAGTTATGTTATGAGTATGGCATTCTGCAAATGTATAAATATAGGTACCTGAAAAGTAAGGAATGATTCATAAAAAACACCTCAAGCATGGCCAATAAAATTAGCAGACTTCATCAAAATAAAATAAAAAAAAAAATCATATGATTGCAGCTGGTCTGCAAGTCATCTGTACTGCATGTGTTTTGTTTTTAACTATTCCAGTGACACTTGCAACTGCTAAGCGATCATTCAGCAAGCTGAAACTTGTTAAAAATTAGCTAAAATCTACTATGTCCCAGATTAGACTCATAAACTTGGCTCTTTTATCAATAGAGTCAAGAAGGGCTAAGCAACTAAATGTTAAGAAAATTCAAGATTTTGCCAAATTAAAATCCCAAAAGAGGAATAAATATTAAAATTAATTGTTTTTGTTCTTTTCTATAGTGAAATTAACCTTTAGTATGCAGTACAGTTCCTTATGGATCATTTCTCTTTTTTGTATTGTATACAAATTACATATATGTAATGATACCTCTTTCTAAAGTTACATCTTTACCAGTGCTACTGAAATATTATGTATTTCTAATCAATGTCACTTCATTTTTAAGTTTACAAAACATTTGACAACAGTGGTTTCCATTACATATGCATACTGGAACTGCATACTAAAGGTGGGTTTCCTAGAACTTCAACATGTGATGAAAATTTTTTGTGATGATTACTATTAATATTTGTAATATATAATTTTTACAATAAATGTTAAAAAGCATTATAATACTTGTATGTTTATAAACATTAAGTGGGCCATTTCATAAATGATGCACACACTGGTAGTAATGCGAAGTCGGTAAGGCAATCCTAGGGCAATTGACATCCCATGTAGTTAAAGACTTCTGAAATCAAATTGTGCGTTAGTTACATTATATAGTTATTTTTCCTGTTTGAATAAAAACATACAAAAAGTTTCATATGCATATACAGTATGTATTTTGATGTACGTAATCCTAGGGGTCCCAATAAAAACTGTCAAACGGGCCCCATTCTGTCTATTTATGCCCCTGTAAATGATCTACATGCTTGTGTAAGAGATGCCCCATTGATCTCATCTTTTAAATTGTGGCTGAAGACTCATTCCTTTCGTCTAGCAAGCCCTGATTACAGCTGCCGATTAGCTGGTCTCATTGCATCTGTTAGTTATCTGCACAAAAAAATAAGTGTAACAATAAACTGTGACCCATTTTTACTTAGTTTCTCTTCTCTGCATTCTACTGTGTCATTCAATGTCAATACTATACCTACCAAGCTTCTTCTGCTCTATAATACTGTAGAATGCCAAGGAAGTGGTGGACATCAAGTTGCCCTAGTTCTTCAAAACTGTAACTATATCTAACTATTACTACTGTAATGCCTTTCTAATTTAATCGACAATGGACTTCCCAGAGGTACATACCCAGTAGGAATGCTGCAAACACAAGTTTTGTTAACCTCTAGTTCACTGTCAAATGGCAATATCTCAAGTATAATATTAATTAACTTATATTGTTAGGAATTGTTCACATTATTCAAGTGCTTTCTTTGACTGTAAGTCTAACCAGATCTGTATTTGTGTGTGTATACATCATGTAATTTTTAATATTTCCAACTTGTACTTGTTACAACACTTTGAGCCTGCAGTCAGTGAAGAGCACCATAAATTAACATGGGTTGACTTGATTATTATTAACTTTTTTTTTTTTTTGCATTTTGTTTATATGTAAAATAACCAGGCTTATGTATAAACTAATGAGGACTGACAGGATATAACTAAGCAAAACTTTTCATTCAAATATATTATAGTTTTAACAATTAACTTAGGACCAAGTACAAGATAATTCATACATTGTATATTTGTAACTTGTTTTATGTTACCTATTAGCAGTTTTAAATGGAAACATTTAAACTATGAATTGGCTAAACTCGCAGTAATGGATTTTTGTGTTTTTAAGGTGACATGAACCCAGCATATACAGGCTTGAAAAGAAGAATATGCAAAGAATAAATAAGACTTTGTGACCAATACCCTCCAAACCCCACCCCACATCAACCTATCCTTCCCTCCTTATTTGTTATACTTTATTGCCTTGGGTTCCTGTAAGTCTAATCATTTTCCTCTGATGATGATTCCTGGTAGTAATCAAAAGCTTAGGAATACTCGTAAAAAACTATTTTAAGATACGTGATTCATTTGCTCCCATTGTGGATTTCCATATATATATTTATATATACATAAACATATTAACGCCATGCAAAACATCTACAGAACAGGTGCTGCATGTCTGGTCAGTTTATTGCCACTGACATTCATTATGGAAAAATGACCACATAGCTTACATGATACTTGGCATAATGTATAGTTGTCATTTGGAAAAAAACTTGACATTAGACCACATACCGATAAAGTGCCATACTCGGTTCCAGATTATTAAAATGACATCAGGTTTAGAAGCACATGTAAAAAGCTGTCTAGATAATATAGCAATAAAAATAGTAAATTTTTAAATTTGCAAAAATCTCAAGTAAACTTTTTTCACATTGTCATTATGGGGTGTTGTATGTAGAATTCTGAGGAAAAAATGAATTCAATCCATTTTGGAATAAGGCTGTAACATAACAAAATGTGGAAAAAGTGATGTGCTGTGAATACTTTCCGGATGCACTGTATGTACTAAGGCACAGACTTCTCACTCTGTAATGGAATAGATACTAGATGATTTATTTATCTTAAGTCCTGGTCAAATAAAAAAAATCAAAAATAATCTTTTAAAGAATATGTATAGTACTTGCTTCTAAGGTTTCTACTGTAGCAAAGTTCAACCCATTACACACTAATGTAAATGTTATGTACAAAAACATGGTACATTACTAGAGATTTGTTCAAAAACACACTGGTTAAGAAACACAAGAAGACTTAGAAACTAATTTAAGTGAGAGAAAGGAACATAAAATGTTCAAGTTAATTACCATTTTTTCTCTTTCAAGATCCATTCTGTATCTCTCTTGAAGTTCATGTTCTGTCTGTAGTCGTCGTTTTTCTTCAGCAGCATTTCTTGAAGCATCTTCTAATATCTGTTTATAAGAAATCAATAAATCTATACAAAGCAGTATGCATGACAATAATAAGCCTTTAGATCTTTCTAGACATTAACAAAAAAGTAAAACATATCAAACATTGTGACAGAAAATCTACTTTGCTTGGCACACAAGTAGAGTAAAGCAGTAAAGAAGAGAGCCGAGTGTGGGATTGGATAGCTGCTACATGGAACTGGTGAAACCCTGCTACATTTACACTACTGCTCAAAACTCAAAACACTCTGATTTTTCCAGTTTTTTACTGACATGTAAGCAGTTCAAGTCCAGTGAATAATCTGAAATAGTACAAAGTAAACAGTAAACTGCAATGGTTAAATTTTAGGTTAACAGAAACTGAAAAAGTAATTTTGCAATACACAAAAAGGTCCTTTTCAGGGATCAAGTAATGGATTAACATTTTACAGCTTTTCTGCAACAATGTAAGTTAATTAAGCCTTGGAAACTGAATCAAAAAAATTCTACAGTTGTCCCAACTTTTATAAATTACTTACAAACCCTCTGTCTGCATAAAAGCAGAGTTAGAACAAACTGTGTTGTAACACCCTGTAAGCATTATTTGCACGTTATTGCACTGTATATTGTTATGATTATAGTGAGACAAATGCAATTAACAAAGGAAGATTGATGGACCTTTATAGCCCTTAAAAATGAAGGTCTCATTTAGAGAAATAATAAAGAAAGGCAAGGTGTCAGTGAGTACAGTTTCATATACCATCAAAAGGGACCTGAAAACTGGAGGAAACTGTGGAAGGAACAAGGCTGGCAAATCCAAATCCAAAACAGAATTTGAAGATAAGTTTCTTAGGATCAACAGCTTGTGTGAATGATACCATACAGGACAACAGCTACAAGCACAGCGTAACAGCTGTGCGGCAGGGCTGTCAGCTTGTAATGAATTATTATTATTATTATTGAACCTCACAATTTGAATGGAATTCAATTTATTTAAAATTATGTCTTATTCAAAAGCTGACAATTAATGGTCAAAGAACAGTTGTTTGTTTTACCTATACTGATTCTGACATTGTTAAATTAGACATACTATATAAAGCTGCAGTATTTTACTAATGTGTTTTTGCAATTTACTTTCATGAACAGCCTTTTGGTAATTCTGAATGGTAAACTTGTTTTCCCAGCAGCATGTAAAGAAGAAGGTCAAGAAATCCATCTCACCAACCAACTGCCAAAAGCTTACAAAGGAAGGACAGAACTATGGTCCTCCCCCATAGATCAATTATTTATAACAATAATTTTTCACATTTATATAGCACTTTTCTTACTACTCAAAGCGCTCAGCAATTGCAGGTTAAGTGCCTTGCTCAAGGGCCCAACACAGCAGAGTCCCTTTTGTCATTTACAGGATTCAAACCGGCAACCTTCCAATTGCCAGTGCAGATCCCTAGCCTCAGAGCCACCATTAGAACAAAGGCTAAATATTCTGGGTGCTACATACAGTTCGGTCCATAAATATTTGGACAGAGACAACTTTTTTCTAATTTTGGTTCTGTACATTACCACAATTTTTAAATGAAACAACTCAGATACAGTTGAAGTGCAGACTTTCATCTTTAATTCAGTGGGGTGAACAAAACGATTGCATAAAAATGTGAGGCAACTAAAGCATTTTTTTAACACAATCCCTTCATTTCAGGGGCTCCAAAGTAGTTGGACAATTGACTAAAAGGCTATTTCATGGGCAGGTGTGGGCAAGTCCGTCGTTATGTCATTATCAATTAAGCAGATAAAAGGCCTGGAGTTGATTTGAGGTGTGGTGTTTGCATGTGAAAGATTTTGCTGTGAACAGACAACATGTGGTCAAAGGAGCTCTCCATGCAGGTGAAAGAAGCCATCCTTAAGCTGCGAAAACAGAAAAAACCTATCCGAGAAATTGCTACAATATTACGAGTGGCAAAATCTACAGTTTGGTACATCCTGAGAAAGAAAGCAAGCACTGGTGAACTCAACAACGCAAAAAGACCTAGACGTCCACGGAAGACAAAAGTGGTGGATGATCGCAGAATCATTTCCATGGTGAAGAGAAACCCCTTCACAACAGCCAACCAAGTGAACAACACTCTCCAGGGGGTAGGCGTATCGATATCCAAGTCTACCATAAAGAGAAGACTGCATGAAAGTAAATACAGAGGGTGCACTGCAAGGTGCAAGCCACACATAAGCCTCAAGAATAGAAAGACTAGATTGGAGTTTGCTAAAGAACATCTAAAAAACCCAGCACAGTTCTGGAAAAACATTCTTTGGACAGATGAAACCAAGATCAACCTCTACCAGAATGATGGCAAGAAAAAAGTATGGAGAAGGCGTGGAACAGCTCATTATGCAAAGAATACCACATCATCTGTAAAACACGGTGGAGGCAGTGTGATGGTTTGGGCATGCATGGCTGCCAGTGGCACTGGGACACTAGTGTTTATTGATGGTGTGACACAGGACAGAAGCAGCCGAATGAATTCTGAGGTGTTCAGAGACATACTGTCTGCTCAAATCCAGCTAAATGCAGTCAAATTGATTGGGCAGCGTTTCATGATACAGATGGACAATGACCCAAAACATACAGCCAAAGCAACCCAGGAGTTTATTAAAGCAAAGAAGTGGAAAATTATTGAATGGCCAAGTCAGTCACCTGATCTTAACCCAGTTGAGCACGCATTTCACTTGTTGAAGACTAAACTTCGGACAGAAAGGCCCACAAACAAACAGCAACTGAAAGCCGCTGTAAAGGCCTGGCAGAGCATTAAAAAGGAGGAAACCCAGCATCTGGTGATGTCCATGAGTTCAAGACTTCAGGCTGACATTGCCAGCAAAGGGTTTTCAACCAAGTATTAACATTTTATTTCCAGTTATTTAATTTGTCCAATTACTTTTGAGCCCCTGAAATAAATGGATTGTGTTTAAAAAATACTTTAGTTCCCTCACATTTTTATGCAATCTTTTTGTTCAACCCACTGAATTAAAGCTGAAAGTCTGAACTTCAACTGCATCTGAGTTGTTTCATTTAAAATTCATTGTGGTAATGTACAGAACCAAAATTAGAAAAAAGTTGTCTCTGTCCAAATATTTATGGACCTAACTGTATATTGTATTATATCTTCTTCTTCTTCTTTTGGCTGCTCCCATTAGGGGTTGCCACAGCGGATCATCTTCTTCCATATCTTTCTGTCCTCTGCTTCTTGTTCTGTTACACCAATCACCTGAATGTCCTCTCTCACCAAATCCATAAACCTTTGCTTAGGTCTTCCTCTTTTCCTCTTCCCTGGCAGCTCTATCCTTAGCATCCTTCTCCTAATATACCCAGCATCTCTCCTCTACACATGTCCAAACCAACGAAATCTCGTCTCTCTGACTTTGTCTCCCAACCGTCCAACTTGAGCTGACCCTCTAATGTACTCATTTCTAACCCTATCCATCCTCATCACACCCAATGCAAATCTTTGCATCTTTAACTCTGCCACCTCCAGCTCTGTCTCCTGCTTTTTGGTCAGTGCCACCGTCTCCAACCCATGTAGCATAGCTGGTCTCACTACCGTCCTGTAGACCTTCCCTTTGACTCTTGCTGATACCCGTCTGTCACAAATTACTCCTGAAACTCTTCTCCACCCATTCCACCCTGCCTGCACTCTCTTTTTCACCTCTCTTCCACAATCCCCATTACTCTGTACTGTTGATCCCAAGTATTTAAACTCATTCACCTTCGCCAACTCTAATCCCTTCTCAAGATTCCATTAAACAATCTGGTTAAAAACTCCACTGCCATCTCTCCTAAACACCTCCATGCTTCCATAGGTATGTCATCTGGACCAACGGCCTTTCCATTTTTCATCCTCTTCAAAGCTGTCCTTACTTCCTTTTTGGTAATCCGTTGCACTTCCTGATTCACTATCTCCACATCATCCAACCTCTTCTCTCTCTCATTCTCTTCATTCATCAGCATCTCAAAGTACTTTTTCCATCTGCTCAACACACTCTCCTCGCTTGTGAGTACGTTTCCATCTTTATCTTTTATCACACTAACCTGCTGCACATCTTTCCCAGCTCGGTCCCTCTGTCTAGCCAATTGGAACAGGTCCTTTTTTCCCTCCTTAGTGTCCAACCTCTCATACAACTCATCATACGCCTTTTCTTTAGCCTTCGCCACCTCTCTCTTCTCCTTGCACCTTATCTATTTTCTGCATCTCTCTGACTATCCCACTTCTTCTTTGCCATCCTCTTCCTCTGTATACTCTCCTGTATTTCTTCATTCCACCACCAGGTTTCCTTTTCCTCCTTCCTCTTTCCAGATGTCACGCCAAGCACCCTTCTTGCTGACACCCTTACTACATTTGCTGTAGTTTCCCAGCTGTCTGGTAACTCTTCACTGCCAAACAGTGCCTGTCTCACCTCCTCCCAAAACTCAACCTTGCAGTCTTCCTTTTTCAACTTCTACCATTTGATCCTTGGCTCCGCCCTCACTCTCTTCCTCTTCTTGATCTCCAACATCATCCTATAGACCACCATCCTATGCTGCTTAACTACACTTTCCCCTGCCACCACTTTGCAGTCTTCAATCTCCTTCTTATTAACTCTTCTGTAAAGGATGTAATCTACCTGTGTGCATCTTCCTCCACTCTTTTACGTAACCCTATGTTCCTCCCTCTTCTTAAAATACGTATTCACCACAGCAATGTCCATCCCTTTGACAAAATCCACTATCCTCTGACCTCCTCCATTCCTCTCCTTGACACCATACCTACCCATCACCTCCTCGTCTTCACTGTTCCCTCCACCAACACACCCATTGAAATCTGCTCCAATCAACACTTTCTGTCCCTTGGGTACACTGTTCATCACTTCATCCAACTCACTCCAAAAACCTTCTTTCTCACCCATTGCACACCCAATCTGTGGTGCACATGCACTAACAACATTCATCGTCACACCTCCAATTTCCAGCTTCATAATCATTACTCTGCCTGACACTCTTTTCACCTCCAAAACACTCTTGACATACTGTTCCTTCAGAATAACTCCTACTCCATTTCTCCTCCCATCCACACCATGATAGAACAATATGAATCAACCTCCAATCCACCTGGCCTTTTTCCCCTTCCATTTAGTCTCTTGCACGCACTATATATCAACCTTCCTTCTCTCCATCATATCTGCTAACTCTCTCCCCTTACCAGTCATGCTGCCAACTTTCAAAGTTCCTACCCTCAGTTCCACTCTCTTTACTTTCCCCCTCTCCTCCTGCCTCTGGACACGTCTCCCCCCTCTTTTTTTCCTTTGGCCAACAGTAGCCCAATTTCCACCAGCACCCTCTTGGCTAACAGTACTAGTGGCGGTTGTTGTTAACCTGGCTTGACCAATCCAGTATGGAAATTTGATTTGTTGTCCGCATATTGATTTGGCAAACATTTACACCGGATGCCCTTCCTGACATTAACTTCCCCATTTATCCGGGCTTGGGACTGGCATGAAGAAACACACTGGTTTGTGCATCACCTGTGGCTGGGTTATATAAATATTCTGCAACTTTTTAAACTAAAGGTCACAAGAAACATACAGCAACAGCATATCTAGTCATCTTCATAAAAGAATGAACGGATTAATCAGTTGTATATAAGAATATGCGTTTATATTGCATAGGATTAAGTAATGCTTACAGGATAATAAAATTTTATATTTTTGCTCAGACCAACTCAGTCCTTTAAGTAAACAGGGGTTGCAGCCTCCCAAAAAAACTGCTGAGTCACAGTCCCTTTTTTCAAAACACGCAAGTCACAGCAAAAGTTAGGTGATTTACCTTTAATATGCTCTTTTAGAGATTTACAACTTCAGTAGAAGACTGATCTCTGGTTTCATGTACAGCCTAAAATGTATCATAGTTCTGTAAAAGATGCCAACCATTGACAAATACAAGGTTGCTGATGTGGATTCAGACTCCAGGATATTAAGAGGCACTGAAGCGGATCTCTGTTTAGTGCGTTTTGCAGAATAGAGGATATACACTGATCAGGCACTTTATTAGGTACACCTGCTCTTCACCAGATGCTACCTCCTTTTGTCTCCAGAGCAGCTTGAATTCTTTGAGGCAAGGATTGAACAAGGCTCTAAAACCTATGTCTGCTCTGCTTATCGTTGTCATTATAAGAATATAATTATAGAAGCAAACTCCATAGAAAACGGAAGCCATTTTAAAGATGTTGACACCATCATTTCAGGCACCAATAATTTATACCCGAACCACAGTAAAATAGATCAGTTATTCTTAAGTTCACTTGTCAGGGCTCACTTCGGACTCCAGCTTTAATTACATCAGCTCTTATTTTCCATTAGCATGTTTTTGGCATCAATCCAGAAAAAAAACTATGTTTGCAAAACAATCTTGTTATTTAAGCTATTTTTTACTATTGGGTATGACATTGAATTATCTATAACCTTTAAGAATGTGTCTCCATGTCTGCTCCACAGAAACTGTAAATTTTGCAACTCTCACTCTGAACATTGATTTCATAAAACAGTGTGGTAAAATGTCAAATTCTCAATAGGAGGGTTTAGAAATTTTTACAAAACATGAAAACTATTGTGTCTAATAACTTTTTACCTTTCTCATGGATTCCAGCTCTTGTTGCTTTTTCTCGTTGGCTAATTGCAGTTCCTTCATTCTTCGTTCCAACTCTTCTTGTTCAATCTGTTGCTTGCGCCGCAGATCTTTTCTTTTCTCGCGTGATTCCTGGTGTGGTGCTGGCAGGCCCATACTTAGCAAGTTAATAGCAGTTTGAATGGCTGACAAAACATTTATTTGAAAGAATGTCAATTTTAATATATTTTTTCAACAGTTGTAGAGGTTGTAGGATATAGTACTCTCTATAAAACCTACAGTATACTAAATGAATGCTCAAATTATTTACAGTTAGCATTTCAACAGGTAAACTTTACCACTGCTCAAGTAATTCTCACTAATATAAAAAGTGATCTTATGAGATTGTAATATTGGGACCAGGTGCCAAGTAGAAACCAGCCTCTTTTTTTTTGGCAATGTATAGTTCTTATTTGGGACTGAGGACTATATTAAACAGAACCAAAACTACTGCAACGCAAATGTTTTTGAATAGTTCATATTTATTGTCATAACTTAACATTAAGTTTATTCTTGATCTTTCAGTAGTCTATTTTTTAACTACAAAACAAAGATTGTAAAACTAAACAAATAGAAACAGCAATATGAGGTTAATCATGCAAGCTGGTTTGTGCTTTCTATTAAGCATTCTTGTTTATCTTGGTGCGAGAAATAGTGACAATGTGTTGCATGTTGGATTAACATGCAAATAATTTCACTGTCCTCTTTACACATGATAATACTTGTAATATTCCTATTCTTACTGCTAAATTTAGGTTTTCAAGATTTGCTGAGGAAAACACTTCATTAAAGTTGTTCTGTCACACCAAAATAAAGGATACTGAGGGGTGGGGGATGATTTGTTTTCAATCCTATTTTTTGTAAAAATTGATCTATTTGTATGGAATGATTACAATAAAATCAATAAAATTTATAAAAATAAAAAAAAATAAAGGATACTACTTCTTCCATATAAAGTGTGTTACTAAGCTCACTTACCTTATGTGGTTTGAAAGATAACATGCTAATATTGCAGTAAAAAGCAAATAGCTATGTTAGTTTTGCAGAAATTATAAGCAATATCTTTCATACATGATTAAAACAATAATAAGCAGATTAAATTGCTTTCCATAAGCTAGACCGTCATTGTCCCCTCAAGGTATGTGGTTTTTCTGCGTATTAGTTATATTTTTGGTTTATTCAAAGAACAATTTTACTTCAAAGTCTTGTGAATTTTTTTAGCACTCACAAACTACAAAATAAATTGGAAACTGGGTTAAAAACCAAGCACCAATATAAGTGTAAAACTGAAACATAAATGGCCAGTGTTGGGAGAGAGAGAGACCATTTGGGGGTCAGACTGAAAGAAATTTGCAAAAGGTTGAGAAGTACAGGTATCATCTCACAAGACAGAGAGGTATTTAAAATCTTTTAAAGAAGTCCTAGTGTTGCAGTATGCTCCCGATTTTCATCTCTACCCAAAGTGCTTGTTAAAAAAAAATAAATGTGGACTCTCTTCACTTTATGCCTGGTTTATAAGTCTATATTAGGAGGATACTTTATTACTGCATCATTGATAATCTACTCAATTACTGGGTTATGCTCTAAAATAAAACTTTGAGCTCCAACCACTATTCTCTGAAGCTAATTCTATTTGTTGGAAAGCAATTACTTTGTGACCTGTAATTAGATTTACACCTAAGACCCACTTACTAAAAGGATAACATACCAAGAGACATGCAGACAGAGGTCAACTAAGGTAACTGATCAGAAACTTGAAAAGTAATGCTGTTCAAGTATACACATACACAGACGTAGCCAAGCAGAATTAGTGAAGAATACTATGCTACCTTGCAATACACTGCCTATACTATACAGCATGCAACCGTACCATTTCAGAAAGTTACAGCAATGTGATTGCACTAGCTTGAAAATTCACATGGTAGACCAGGGACGTTTAAATGGTGTGCTACCAGTGAAAATCCAGCAGAGGGAGAGGTGAAAGGTTTAAATAGTGAGCTATCAGTGTCTGTGATAACCTCTGTTCAAATCCATTCAAGGATCAGCACTAACCTTTTCTTAAATTATGGAATTAAAGTTGAATACCATTAACACTTTTATTGGTTTTAAACTGTTGTTATACTGTAGTGTGTGAATGTGATGTGTGCTTTTTTTCTTATATCCTCACAGAGAAAATTCAAAGACAATTTCTTTTGGAGAAAATGCAAACATAAATAACATATTTTATTTAATTGTGCCTTTCAAGCCACTCATGGGAACATTACAAGATAAAACTATACAATGGTATCAACACTGTAGATAAATATTGATTGAAAGGGTATCATAAATTATTACATAAATATTTTATGCATCAAAATGTTATTGTATAATGTTTTATTCCTTTTTAATACATACTATACATAAGTAAGAACATAAGTTGCCATTAATGATATAGAAATGAACGGATTCTGCTCGATAGTAATATTAATATAAAATCATGAATCAAAGCAATAAAATATATGGCAAGTGGTAGTTTTGGAAACATTTTGACATTCTTTATCCTTTTCAAAGTAGTAACAGCTAACAGTCTAAGGCATTGCACCCAGGTGCTTCAAAGGCTGATCAATGCATTACCTTTTAGGTCTGTCTTCTACGTTCTTATAAATCATCTACACTGCAGACAAAATGGAAAATGAAAAGGATTCTGATTGGTGTCACTGCATGTGAAGCCCAAGCACAGTTGTTGTACATGTGCAGTCTGCATGTTTTCCTGTGCAAAGAAGATTTTCCTTCCACACACAAGTACTAAACTAAAGGGGCTATTGCCTCCCACCCTGAACAGTCTTATTGGGAATGCTTTTTTTCTTTCCATTTGTGGCCTTCATTGTCATTTCAGTTAAAGTTGCATTGTGTAGATGAATATCATTTTTAACATGCTAGGGTAAGTGTACAATTGAGCTCACCTCCTGTATAATACTAAAGAAATCTTTACTAGGCTTAAATGGCTCTAAAACAGCAGATGGATAGATTAAAAAAATACTTCTTAAAAATATTTGTAATTGTTACAACAGAAGCAGTACACAAAAACAAAACAGCAGCAGCATTGGAAGGGATGGCTATGAATCATCATTAATTTAAAGTATACTGTGACATTGTTCATTGATTCAATGGTAAGACTGCCTAATTTACACATTCTGGTGAGAATATGGTAAACAGGAATCATGGGTAAATGTTTTAACACATCATTATAATTTAATTTCATTTTATATTCTGCTACTCTGTTAATTTCAGGGGCCTAAAATAATATACACGTTTATGGGGGATACACAATAGTAAGATTATGACTATATTGTAACCATCACTCTAAGTTATCTGTTATGGTAGTGGGTTAAAGAGAACATTACTCATTATTAAAGGGTATAGTTACTCAATGGAAGATTGTTTTAAAGCTGTAAAGCATATTAGATCATTTTCGAGAAATGTGAAAATAAATGAAGCCTGCTCTAATACCTCAGTTTCTATGTGTTTTCTGAAATACCGTGCATAACTCATTTTTTGAGAAAGTCTTACAGAGTGGCTCCTCCTTCATGACCAGATGTTTGTACGTATAGATTTGCCTATAATACTTCCAGTCTGCAGCAATCTGTAATTATAATAATTTCATCAACATGCTATTGCGAGCTGATAAATTCACAGGCAGCCTTCAATGTAAATAGTTTGAAGTCAGCAGCATGCTCTCCATCCATTCATTCATCTCCCAACTGGGTAGAGGGGAAGCTGGAGACCATTTCAGCAAGCACCGGGTACATAGCTGGAACAATGCATGGACTTGGTTGCAGTCCATCATAAATTAATCACATACACACACACAACCCCCCAGGGTCACTTTAGTATCGACGATCCATCTAACTTGCATCGTCTTCGTGTTGTGGGAGAAACACTTGAGCACCCAGAGGAAAGCCATTCAAGCACAGGAAGAATATGCTGCTCTTGTGCATTGGCTTTGGCATTACATTCCAGTTTTCTGTGGGTCTCTAACTACAGGCTACCAAAAGCCAAACAATGTTTCAATCAAGGCCCTCACCCTGCATATGAAGTGATATTATTATCATTCTGAAGCGAATACAAATCAGCCAAGCAAATCCACACCACTTTCAGTATATGTGATGTACTTAAAGCATAGACAAATTTACACATTCGCAATCGTAATACAACCAACAGTGTGAGGAGGCTGAGCTAACATCAGCTACACTTGATGCAAGTTAGTCATGAGAAATGAACCAGCACTTGTGGGGATGAGTTGTGAAAAGATTTTATACATAATTATGGGTCAAGTTGGGGGGGAGAGGTTCAACCACTTTTATACAAAGTTGATTTTCTTGGGGTTGTCCTCTGTTTATACTGCTAGACTAAGAAATATCAATACATTGTCGAAATACTGATCAGATAAAGGGGATTAGCAGAGAAGGACTGGAACAGAAAATCTCATTATATGAAGATGACATGGTACTGTATATATCAGACCCAGAAAATTCTGTACCTGCAGTTTTAGCAGCACTCACAGAATTTCAAAAGATCTCTGGTCTCAGAATTAATCTGAATAAAAGTGTACTCTTTCCAGTGAACTCTCAAGCATATAATATTAGATTAGATACCCTACCTTTTATCATTGCAGAACAGTTTAAATACCTAGGGGTAAACATCACAAGTAAACATAAAGCTCTAAATCAACAAAATTTCGCCGTTTGCATGGAAAAAATTAAACAAGACTTGCATAGATGGTCAACCCTTCATCTCACACTAGCTGGAAGAATTAACACTGTTAAGATGAATATTCTTCCTAAGCTCCTTTTTTTATTTCAAAACATCCCAATATACATTAATAAATCATTTTTTAGGCAATTAGATTCGACAATAACCTAATTTATTTGGAATTCAAAACATCCATGCATCAAAAGAGCGACCCTACAAAGACAAAAGGCAGAAGGCGGCATGGCTCTACCTAACTTCCAGTTTTATTACTGGGCAGCAAATATACAGGTGATAAGAACCTGGACACAAATAGAAGAACATACACAGGCTTGGTCCGCAATAGAATTAAATTCCTGCAGTACTTCTTTGTATTCCTTGCTCTGTGCTCCAATAAACACACGTTATCGGCAATACACTAATAACCCAATTGTGCTCCACTCACTTAGAATCTGGAACCAATGTAGAAAGTATTTTAAGACGGAGAAGCTTCTATCTGTGGCACCCCTGCAAGAGAACCACCTCTTTCAACCCTCACAAACATATGCAGTTTTTAATATTTGGAAAAAATTTGGAATTAACTTGCTTAGAGATCTTTATATAGACAACGTCTTTGCATCCTATGAGCAATTACATTCCAAATTTAACATTCCAGCTACACATTTCTTTCACTATCTTCAAATCAGAAACTTTGTTAAACAAAACCTTCCAGATTTTCCTCATCTTGCACCCTCATCCATGCTGGAAAAAGTATTGCTCAATCTCAAGGATTTAGACTCCATCTCTACAATATATAAAATCATTTTACAATCCCTCCCTTTTAAAGATCCAAGAGGAAACTGGGAAAAAGATCTTTCAATTAATATATCAGAAAAGGAGTGGAAAGTAGCAATGCAGAGAATTCACTCGAGCTCCATATGCGCAAAGCATACAATTATACAACTCAAAATTATATATCGAGCACATCTGTCTCGACTAAAACTCTCCAAAATGTTCCCAGGGCATGATCCAACCTGCGAACGTTGTAACCAAGTCCCAGCCTCACTAGGTCACATGTTCTGGTCCTGCACCAAATTAACATTATTCTGGACAAACATTTTTAATTACCTTTCAGATAGCCTTGGACTTACAATCCCTCCAAACCCATTAACAGCTGTGTTTGGTGTTCTTCCAGATGGGTTTAAAGCGGAGGAAGACAAACAAATTGTGATTGCATTCACTACACTTTTGGCACGTAGACTTATTCTCATAAACTGGAAGAACCCAAACTCTCCTCTTTTAAGTCAGTGGGAAACCGATGTGTTATATTATTTGAAGTTGGAAAAAATCAAATACTCAGTCAGAGGATCCGTACAGACTTTTTTCAAAACATGGCAGGATCTAATCAGTAATATTTTAAAATAAGTTCAAAAGGCACAGAGAATTTATTAACTTAGGTATGTCTCCAAGCCTTAAATTTAACGCCGTTTGGCTTGCTCTCTCTCTCAGGGGTGGGGATCGATCTGTTCTTAATTTTTCTCTTTGTAAAAACTTGATTGCTTTGTATGGATTGTAATAAAATTAATAAAAAAAAAAAAAAAAAAAAGAAATATCTTACGATGATGGTGAGCTCACAATTATAATTGTACAAAGCAAGCCCTATAAACAAACTAAATATGCTGACTGATGCAATCACATAACTAATATAACTACAAAATTCAATGAAACTGAAGTATAAAAAATATATTTATTTAATCATGATTACAATTTGCTATGTATCTCCAATTTATGCAAATAAGTTAAATGTTACCATCCAATAAAAGCATGATGTCAGAGTTTTCCAAACCAGTTTCTGGTTATGGAGATTCTCAAAGCCAGTCAGGAATAAAAGTCAAGAGTGTAATTAATCAAGTTATAGATGGTGGTGATTGAAATTTTTGAGATATGGATGAAATTGTCAGACTTTTCCAGCAGGTTTTAATGTAAGCACATATCAGTGCTGCTTACATGTTTAGTTGAATAACTCCATCCTAATCCTAAAGCTGCAGTCTTGGTTCTGTCTGATCATTATGCTACTCCATGTACAGATTTAATTATCACCATTATTGCTGTTATTTACATTGCAGCATATCATTTTTGTCCCATGAAAGAGAACTTTAGCCCATGAGAGAGAAGTTTTAGACAACTGATAAAAAAAATGTTTTAGTACGGGAGGAAAGGTTTTAAAACCACGATAGATCACTGGTACCATTAAAATATCATCACTTTGAAATTATTAGTTGTTATTAATAGTTTTCTACTACTATATTGTTCATATTATTCACACTTTTTCTTAAATGCTTATATTTACTATTTTGATTTAAAAAATACATATTGTATGTTTTAAGAGTAAAATACAACCGGATACAATACGGATGGGTGATATAGTCATTCATCCCGAAAACCCTTCCAGCACAGCGACGAAAAAATAAGATACTGTATAGACCCGTCTGTAATGCCACATAATCGTCAGTAAAGAAATCTTAAGTTATTTTCTCTTATGTGATTTTTACCACCGTATCACTATGGGAAGGATATTGCCTTTTAATATCATCATCACCATGAGGCATTCTCATTCTTTCTCTCTTTCTTTCCTAGGTGACGAAGCGGAAGTGGAAGTAGAAGCAGACAATGGCCGACAGTGAGATGAATCGCGTTGCCATCGTCGTCGAAGAACTCCAGGCGCTCGACAAACAGATTCAGAAACTCCTGTCCAGACGAAGGTACCTCAGAGACTTGAAGGCTCGGCTGCTGGATAAACCATCCTCGACATCTGAAGTCGACGTAACATCAACCCCACCTCGTGCCGCTCAATTCCAAGGGCAAGTAAGCTTCAACCCCGCGCCTCGTAGGAACAACGACAACGCCGATAAAGACTTCGGCGGGTTTCAGCTATGCAGGCGGGGGTTCAAGGCTAGAACACCTCCATCGGCACAGGCGAGCATCCCAATCCAGAACCGGTTCGACCCTCTCCGCGTCCCCAGTTTGCCTTCAACCCCGGGTGATGTAATCGTGGTAGGTGATTCGATTGTACGAAACCTCAATATCACATGCCCTAATCGAAAATTATTTTGTTTCTTGTTTTCCCAGTGCTCGAGTCCGAGATGTGATGAGAAGAGGGCAGTTGGATCCATTATTTTACACGCCGGCGTAAACGACATAAGGCACCGACAGTCGGAGGTTCTCAAGGCTGACTTCGCAGCACTAGTTAAAGACACGAAGGAGAGGACCCCATCGACAAAAATTTTCATCTTGGGTCCACAACCTCTCGTCAGACGATCAAATGAATACTACAGTCGTCTGCTGGGTTTAAACAACTGGCTGAGAGGCTTCTGCGAGACTCGAGACATCGGGTTTATTGACAACTGGGACCTTTTTTGGGAAAGGCCGCGCTTCTTCAAGCGGGATGGACTGCATCCGAACAGATTTGGCGCCCGGGTCCTCTCCGAAAACATCGCTAATAGGAATTCGCCAGGCTAATACAGTGGAGCACTTTAAAACACTGCTGAAAACATATTACTTTAACATGGCCTTTCTATAACTTCAATTTAACTTAATATAACTTAATCCTGATACTCTATATGTTCAATTTCCTCATAATAACTATTCAGGGTAGCTCTACAATCCGTACTGACCCCTACTCTCTTTTCTGTTTCTTTTTCCGGTTTCTTTGTGGTGGTGGCCTGCGCCACCTCCACCTACTCAAAGCTTCATGATGCTTCAACAATGATGGATGGACTAAAAGGCAGAATTCTACGTGACCATCATCATCAAGCCTTTCCGTGAGAACCCTAAATCCAAAGAGGACTGTTTCATTTATGTTAGGTAGAATGCTCAGAGGGGACTGGGCGGTCTCATGGTCTGGAATCCCTACAGATTTTATTTTTTTTTCTCCAGCCGTCTGGAGTTTTTATTTTGTTTTTTCTGTCCCCCCTGGCCATTGGACCTTACTCTTATTCGATGTTAATTAATGCTGATTTATTTTGTTTTCATATTGTGTTTTTTATTTTTCTATTCTTTATTATGTAAAGCACTTTGAGCTACTGTTTGTATGAATATGTGCTATATAAATAAATGTTGTTGTTGTTGTTGTTGCTAAGGTAATTCGTCTATCTTGACTGTCTATTTCTACTTTAAACCCCTTCTGTAATGCTACTGGTTTGATAGGACATAATGGCTTAACACAGTCTTCCGTTAAAGTGGACAACATTAATAATCTAATAACCAATCTTAATGCACGTAAAAAATCTTGGCAGTGCAGCATAAACACCAATAATTTAATTGCAATTACTACTTTAGATCAACAATGCATCAAAACTATAAAAACAGAGTGTAGATTACGTAAAAAATACGCACTGAGCAGCGTTAACAAAAATAACTTAGTTTTTGTTCCAAATACCAATAACGCGCATAGAATTCAGTTATGCCCCTCCGAAACATTAAATATGGCACTATTAAATGTTAGAGCTTTAACTAACAAGACATTTTTTATAAACGATCTTATTAGTGATAGAAACATTGATTTTATTGCACTAAGTGAAACGTGGGTTAACTCAGACGGCGCGGCTGTTTTAATCGAATCTGCGCCTCCGGATTACAGTTTTACTCGTGCTGACCGCCAAGGAAAAAAGGGGGGCGGCTTGGCAAACATTTACTCGAGCCGGTTAAAATGTAAAGATGTTAGATTTGGTAAATTTAAGTCCTTTGAGTATCTCGCCGTTGTTATTCATGGAGATTCTCACGTTCTAGTATTATCCGTGTATAGACCTCCTAAATATAACGCGTCTTTCTTTGAGGAATTCTCTGACTTAATGTCAATTTTAATCACGAACTATGAAACACTCTTAATAGTCGGGGACTTTAACTTTCATATCGACAATCAGTGTGACCAAAAAGTAAAAGAATTCATGAACCTCCTGGACTCTTTTGATATGAGATAGCTCGTTAATCAACCTACACATAAAGCAGGTCATACGTTAGACTTAGTGATTACTAAAGGACTTAAAATTGATATAAAGCAGGTCATTGAAATCGGCCTATCAGACCATTTCCTTCTACTATTTAATATAGAAATAATGATAGAAAACATTCATGAGAAGCATATTGTTAAAAAACGCTTCTTTAAATCATCAGCAGCTTTAAAACTTACAAACATTCTAAGCAATCAGTCCGTTTATAGTGACAACTATAATAGCGAGGATAATGTAAATAGTAAAGTGGCAAACTTTAATTCTAAAGTAAGAGCTGCTGTTGACATAGTTGCACCTGAAAAGACAGTTAAAAAATCTTCTAGCATTGTTAATCCATGTAAGACCCAAAGAGTGTCTGATTTAAAAAGAACATGTCGTAGAGCTGAGTGTAAATGGAGGAAAACTAACTATCCATTATGAGATATTGAAGGTTAAAATAACAGAATACAATAACACAGTCCGTCTTGAGAGGCGCTGCTATTTCTCTAAGATTATAAATAACAATGCTAGTAATCCCAGAGTCTTATTTTCTACAATTGATCGTCTGTTAAACCCAGGTAACACAAAGGAATGCCTCCAAAATACTTCCAGTGAAACCTATGAGAACATTGCTGTATTTTTCAATCAAAAAATTAATGATATTAGAGATAACATAGTATATCTCCCCAACACTACAGAACCTCCAAAGCCCCGGTACTCCATTATAAACAAATTAAATGCTTTCACCAGGATAGATTTACCTGAATTACATAGTATAATCTCTCAACTGAAACCCTCCACCTGCGTCCTTGACCCAATACCAACAAGGTTTTTCAAATAAGTATCAGGCGTGCTAATTGACAATATTCTTGACATAGTAAATTCGTCATTAGATACGGGGGTCTTCCCAGACTGTCTTAAGACTGCTGTAGTTAAACCCCTGCTCAAGAAAAATAATCTTGACCCCTCTGCCTTTGAAAATTTTAGACCCATCTCTAACCTGCCCTTCTTAAGTAAAATTCTAGAGAAGGCAGTCATTATGCAGTTAAATGACCACCTCAATAAACATGCTATTCTTGATAAATTTCAGTCAGGTTTCAGAACAAATCACAGCACAGAAACTGCACTTGTTAAAGTAGTAAATGACTTGCGGGTAAATGCAGACAGAGGCCATTTATCTGTTCTTATCCTCTTAGATCTGAGTGCCACTTTTGACACCATTGATCACAATATTCTTAGAAATCGCCTTAGTCAATGAGTGGGCCTCTCTGGCAGTGTCTTAAATTGGTTTGAATCCTACCTGGCAGGGAGAAAATTCGTGAGTTGTGGTAATCGCATCTCAAAGACACATGATATTCTACTGTATATGGTGTTCCACAAGGCTCTATCCTGGGTCCGCTGCTCTTCTCAATCTATATGCTTCCGTTAGGTCAGATTATCTCAGGTTACAACGTGAGCTACCACAGCTATGCTGATGACACACAGCTGTACTTATCAATAGCACCTGATGACTCCGACTCTCTCGATTCACTAACACAATGTCTTAATGGTATTTCTGAATGGATGAATAGTAATTTTCTCAAACTAAATAAAGAGAAAACTGAAATTTTAGTAATTGGCAATAATGGATTCAATGAGGTGATCAGAAATACACTTGATGCATTAGGATTAAAAGATAAGACGGAAGTAAAAAACTTAGGGGTAACTGTTGACTGTAACCTGAATTTTAAATCGCATATTCATCAGACCACTAGGACAGCATTTTCTCACTTAAGAAACATAGCAAAAGTTACACCTCTTATATCATTGAAAGAAAATTAACTCACGCTTTTGTTTTCAGTAGACTAGATTACTGTAACACACTCCTCTCAGGACTACCCAAAAAAGACATATATCACTTGCAACGAGTGCAGAATGCAGCTGCTAGAATCCTAACTAAGAAAAGAAAATCCGAGCACATCTCTCCAGTTTAGATGTCACTACACTGGTTACCTGTGTCATTCAGGATTGACATTAAAATTCTGCTTATGGTTTATAAAGCCTTAAATAATCTCGCTCCATCTTATATATCGGAATGTCTGACACCCTATATTCCAAATCGTAACCTTAGATCCTCAAATGAGTGTCTCCTTAGAATTCCAAATGCTAAACTTAAAAGAAGTTGTGAGGCGGCCATCTGCAGTTATGCACCTAAAATCTGGAACAGCCTGCCAATAGGAATACGCCAGGCTAATACAGTGGAGCACTTTAAAAAACTGCTGAAAACACATTACTTTAACATGGCTTTCTCCTAACTTCACTTTAACTTAATACTGATACTCTGTATGTTCAATTCATCATAATAACTATTCATAGTGGCTCTAAAATCCATACTGACCACAACTCTCTCTTCTGTTTCTTTTTCCGGTTTCTTTGTGGTGGCGGCCTGCGCCACCACCACCTACTCAAAGCATCATGATGCTCCACCGTTGATGGACTGAAAGCCAGAAGTCTACGTGACCGTCATCATCAAGTCCTTCCATGAGAACCCTAAATACAAAGAGGACTGTTTCATTTATGTTAGGTAGACTGCCCAGAGGGGACTGGGCGGTCCCTTGGTCTGGAATCCCTGCAGATTTTATTTTTTTTCTCCAGCCGTCTGGAGTTTTTTTTTGTTTTTTCTGTCCACCCTGGCCATCGGACCTTACTTATTCTATGTTAATGAATGTTGACTTATTTTTATTTTTTATTGTGTCTTCTATTTTTCTATTTCTTTATTTTGTAAAGCACTTTGAGCTACATTTTTTTTGTATGAAAATGTGCTTTATAAATAAATGTTGTTGTTGTTGTATCTATACTAATAAAAGGCAAAGCCCTCACTGACTGACTGACTCATCACTAATTCTCCAACTTCCCGTGTAGGTAGAAGGCTGACCTCATCTTCAAGAAATTTGGTAGGCGGCTTCCGTGCACTAACCGAAACCGATCTATATACTTATTTCAGTGGTATGACGCCACTGTTGCCCGCCATATTGAACTTTCCAACGTCACTAATTCTCCAACTTCCCGTGTAGGTAAAAGGCTGAAATTTGGCAGGCTCATTCCTTACAGCTTACTTACACAAGTTAAGCAGGTTTCATTTCGAAATTCTACGTGTAACGGTCATAACGGTCGACAATGTCCGCCATGTTAAACTTTCTTATTTATGGCCCCATCTTCACGAAATTTGGTAGGCGGCTTCCCTGCGCTAACCGAAACCAATGTACGTACTTATTTTGGTGGTATGATGCCACTGTTGGCCGCCATATTGAACTTTTCAACGGTCTTTGTTACCTATGGGCCCATCTTCAAGAAATTTGGTACGCAGGTTCCCAACGCTAACTGAATCCTACTTACGTACATATATACGTCTATAGCCTGCAGCTCGGTCACCGTGTGAGGCGGTGTTGGGTCCCCCATCCCAACGCCTCCCACGTTGTTGGCTACCTGCCTATATAAGGCCATCCGTTGCTCCGGTCTCTACATTCCCTTCCTTGCTTCGCCACGGGATTCACGTCTCCCTGCTGATAATTACAGTCTTTTTATTTAATCCACGGCTTCTCCGCTGTTTTATTGTTTATTAGGATTATAGTTATTGTGTAGGTATTTTAGACTTACTTTACATTGTTCAGGTACCCATTTCCTTTTATCGTTCCAACCGTATCTCCATTAAACATGTTTATCGAGGTGATCACCATCGATCAAAGAACTGTCACTTACCGAGTGGTTTCCACGCCCGGAGATGGCACCTGCCTTTTCCATTCTCTTTGTTACATATTGCACGGCCATATCAGGCTCACTCTTGATATCTGGAGGAACATTTTATCTTATGTATTGAATGACTGGTACAGGTTCAAGGTGTAGACTGATGATAGTACAGGAGATAATTATACTACACAGGAGCACTATAAGAGTGAAATGCTTAAGCCCTTCACTTATGGTTCTGCATGTGAGTTGATGGCTGCCGCTGAATTGTTCTGTTGTCGCTTTGAAGTGTACCGAAATGGCCAAATATTTTACACCTTTCGACAACCGCCAATGCCTCTTAAACATCTTAGATTCACAGGTGACGATTTCAGTAGTGGACACTTTGACGTTTATGAATGTTTGAACTCTCAAAAGCTGGATGTGAAGATATTGATGAAATTGGTTGTATGCTTACAACGCTTGACAGATGCTGAATGTCACTTCAACACAAGTCCTGCAAATACTGTCGTAATTGAAACAAACCATGAAACTCAAACTGATTATGACAGCAGCAATCCAAGCTGTGAGATCTGACACAAGATTACTTTTCACATGGCCAACTGTACGTTGCATGCTCAAGAGTAAGCTCAGCGCATAGCTTGGTCATATTACAACCAGAGGGCCAAACTGACAATGTGGTATACAAAGAGATCCTTAAAAAATAATTATTGGTATATTTTCCCTCAGTTTAAAAAGGTTTAATTTTCTTCTTAATAAAAATTTTAAGGCAGTACTTCGCCACTGCGAAGCGCAGGTATTTTGCTAGTATCTCTATATTTTTCGGTAACTTAAAACTCCGCAATTATAAAAGAACTTATTCCAATTAGGGAGCTATGTCGCCCCCTAAAGGAAACAGGCATGTACGGGGTCCACTGAGAAAAGAAGAGCATTCATGGCTCACCTTGCAGAGGAACATTCTTTCCACGTGGCCACTGATTACAACCGCAAGAAGGTACCCGAATGAATATGAAAAATGCTGCATTTATGCCACAATGTTTTCCGAAATGTACTATAAGGTCATAAAATTAATAATTCCAAATATCATACAGTGCATCCGGAAAGTATTCACAGCGCATCACTTTTTCCACATTTTGTTATGTTACAGCCTTATTCCAAAATGGATTAAATTCATTTTTTTCTTCAGAATTCTACACACAACACCCCATAATGACAACGTGAAAAAAGTTTACTTGAAGTTTCTGCAAATTTATTAAAAATAAAAAAACTGACAAATCACATGTACATAAGTATTCACAGTATGCTCAATACTTTGTCGATGCACCTTTGGCAGCAATTACAGCCTCAAGTCTTTTTGAATATGATGCCACAAGCTTGGCACACCTATCCTTGGTCAGTTTCGCTCATTCTTCTTTGCAGCACCTTTCAAGCTCCATCAGGTTGGATGGGAAGCGTCAGTGCACAGCCATTTTAAGATCTCTCCAGAGATGTTCAATCGGATTCAAGTCTGGGCTCTGGCTGGGCCACTCAAAGACATTCACAGAGTTGTCCTGAAGCCACTCCTTTGATATCTTGGCTGTGTGCTTAGGGTTGTTGTCCTGCTGAAAGATGAACCGTCACCCCAGTCTGAGGTCAAGAGCGCTCTGGAGCAGGTTTTCATCCAGGATGTCTCTGTACATTGCTGCAGTCATCTTTCCCTTTATCCTGACTAGTCTCCCAGTTCTTGCCGCTGAAAAACATCCCCACAGCATGATGCTGCCACCACCAGGCTTCACTGTAGGGATGGTATTGGCCTGGTGATGAGCGGTGCCTGGTTTCCTCCAAACATGACGCCTGGCATTCACACCAAAGAGTTCAATCTTTGTCTCATCAGATCAGAGAATTTTGTTTCTCATGGTCTGAGAGTCCTTCGGGTGCCTTTTGGCAAACTCCAGGCGGGCTGCCATGTGCCTTTTACTAAGGAGTGGCTTCCGTCTGGCCACTCTACCATACAGGCCTGATTGGTGGATTGCTGCAGAGATGGTTGTCCTTCTGGAAAGTTCTCCTCTCTCCACAGAGGACCTCTGGAGCTCTGACAGAGTGACCATTGGGATCTTGGTCACCTCCCTGACTACGGCCCTTCTCCCCTGATCGCTCAGTTTAGACGGCCGGCCAGCAGTAGGAAGAGTCCTGGTGGTTTCGAACTTCTTCCACTTACGGATGATGGAGGCCACTGTGCTCATTGGGACCTTCAAAGCAGCAGAAATTTTTCTGTAACCTTCCCCAGATTTGTGCCTCGAGACAATCCTGTCTCGGAGGTCTACAGACATGAACTGTCAACTGTGGGACCTTATAGAGACAGGTGTGTGCCTTTCCAAATCATGTCCAATCAACTGAATTTACCACAGGTGGACTCCAATTAAGCTGCAAAAACATCTCAAGGATGATCTTGGGAAACAGGATGCACCTGAGCTCAATTTTGAGCTTCATGGCAAAGGCTGTGAATACTTATGTACATGTGCTTTCTCAACTTTTTTATTTTTAATAAATTTGCAAAAATCTCAAGTAATCTTTTTTCATGTTGTCATTATGGGGTGTTGTGTGTAGAATTCTGAGTAAAAAATTAATTTAATTCATTTTGGAATAAGGCTGTAACATAACAAAATGTGGAAAAAGTGATGCGTTGTGAATACTTTCCGGATGCACTGTATATACCTGTATGTCTCTGTTTTTTTGACAGTGTGGCTTTGACATCATGGGCCATAAGGCGCATACTAATTCAATGTACGCAGGAACACTAAATAAAATTGAATAAAGAAAATCAAGTGACAATGAGATACGAATAAGGCAGATTCGCCAGCGTTTGTGTGTCAGCTTTTATCCATCCAGATCAGAGAATTTCCAGTTCGATTGTCTCAAAACACCACTCACATCTACAGTTACTCCCAGTTCCAGACAAAAACTAACAGTGTCATATCCCTCGGGGGAGGTAGTATGTATCATGACGCAAATCAAATATGTGTGTTTACTGTATAATATTAAAAATAACAGCAACATCTGATTATTTTCAAATTCATACGTTTCACTGGTTGTTATTTTAATTTGATTATTATTAATTTTAATCGTGTTAATGCAGAGACATCAGGATGACATTCACAGGTTGTCAGACGTGAGCAGATGAGGTAAGACATGCACTGCAGCCCAGAACAGGATGTGCAACCACAGGTCGCAGACATCAAAATAGTCAGGCATGAAATAATCATGACTAATCGAAAAATAAATTGAACAATTAGTCGACTACCAAAATAATCATTAGTTGCAGCCCTATAGAAGTGCACTACATATGTGACAACAATTGGTAACTTGTACGCTGATCACAATTTTGAGCAAAAACTATGAATTTCCAATCTGTTGCCAATGAGCTTGTGCATCATTAAATCATTACAGATATTCAATTCTTTAGATTGCCAGTTTCCTATTGTGAGGTTTCTAAAAATATGCATTTTTCTACTGTGATAACAAGTGTAAGTGTTCAAAGAAAGTGTAAAACATAAAACTTTCAAGAGTGTATATAAATTCAATATAGTCAGAATATACGCTTCATAAAGTTTTCCAGAAGAGCAAGTGACCTACAGTAGTTGCTATAAAATGTCCTATCAAAGGGATTTAAACAATACAGTGAGTGAAATACTGCGAGCTGATACCACACCACTAACCTCTCTCTATCAGGATGTGACATGGAAGTGGAAGATGGCTGACTGGGAGCTGTAGTTGGTTGAATAACACCTCTGGGCCCTTGAGAGTCAGATTCAGCAACTCCTTGCCAGACCAGACACACCTCAGGGATCAGAAAGCTTGCCTGTAAAAAGAGACCTCCTCAGCAGTCAAGATCGACACAACTCATCTCAACATGGCAGTATTAACCCCGATCCATGCTGCTTGCTGACTGGGCCAAGTGAGTTTTACCCCGGCTCCTACTCGAAACAACGATGGAATGTTTCAGCATTGCAGGTGGGGGCTCAAGGCCAGAATCCCTCCATTGGCTCAGGCAAGCATCCCAATCCACAACCTGTTTGACCCTCTCTGCTCCTCCACAGTGCCGGAAGACTTTGGTGATGTAGTTGTTACTGGCAATTCAATTATATGCAACCTCAGTATTTCATGCCCTAAACAGAAATCTTTTGTTTGTTGTTTACCCGGTGCAGAAGTACAAGATGTTACAAGAAGAGAACGGTCTTCAAGAAGCATAAGGACTGGGATGTTTGAACTATCGTAGTTCATGCTGGCATAAACAACATTTGATTTTGACAGTCTGAGGTTCTAAAGACAGACATTGCAGCACTAATTCAGGCCATGAAAGAGAGGCCACTGGCTACAAGAATCATCATTTCAGGTCCTTCGACACTGGTTGGAAGGTCAAATGAAGCCTACAGTCAGCTGCTGTCCTTGAACAACCGGTTGAGAGTCTTCTGCAAGAGATAAAACATCAGTTTCATGGACAACTGGGATCTTCTCTGAGAAAGGTCATGTTCCTTCAGAAGAGATGGTCTGCATCCTAACAGATTCGGCACCCAGTTCCTCTCCAACAACATTTTGATATATAAAATATGCATAATTTAATAACCATTTCACCTAAAGATGTGCACTTTATTAGAATTATGACAGATTATAGATTAAATAAAAAATTTACACAATTAACAAAAAACTTAATTACCATTTCAAGCTGCCGTAACACTCAAATTCAGCTCTGCTTTTCCAAGACCTTAAATATGGCTTTAATTAAAATTACAGCATTAACCAGCAAGACTTTTCACGTTACGTTGATTTTATCAGTGATAGGAATATCAAGTTTCTCTCACTAAGTGAAACTTGGTGTGGCTCGGATGGTGCGGCAGTGTTAACTGAATCTGAATTACAGCTTTATTCATTCGGTTTGCCAAGGCAAAACAAGTGGTGGTTCAGCGAGTATTTACTCAACCCAACTAAACTGTAAAAACTCTAGTTTTGGGCCTTTTGCGTCTTTCGAGTATCATGCTGTGGTTATACATGGAGTGCCGCAGGTTCTCGTATTGACCATTTATAGACCTCCAAAATGTGTCTTTTATTGAAGAATTCTCAGACTTAGCACGAGAATTTCGTCCTAGATTTTTGTCTTGGAGTTTGGGGGTCGGTTTATACAACGAGTATCATTTCAGATTCAATATTTCCAGCACAATGCCAGTTTTGCCGATGAATACGGAAGTAAATAATGACGAAACCACAGAGCCATCTTTCAGATGAAGAAGTAACTTTGCATGCCGGTACTTTAAATAAAGAATTTATTCAAAAAAGTGTTTTAGTTGTTGATTTTAATAATAAAATTAATAATAAATTATCGAGAAGTTTAAAATAAAATTTTTTATTTTGATTTACGATCCACATCTTGCATTACGAAACGGATGTGGTCACGTGTATCCGCTTGCGCGATTGTAAACAAACAACCGAGAGCGTTAGTAGCGTCAGTCGGAGCCCAGATACATGTGTTTGTGGATGTAATTTCGAAACGAAGATGGACATTGTGTGGAAATATCTCCTCCTCCTCCCTTCCTGCAGCCCAAAGATGTCAAATTAAATGGTGAGTACAGTATGAAATTGTTTATAGAATAGAATGCCTTTTACTGTCACTATACGCATCTACAATGAGATTAAAAGCAGCTCCTTCAGTGCAGAAAAAAGTTCTGTATGGGGCTTGTATGTTTTTTTTTTTAGCCTTAGCATAACGCCGTATCTGCGGCCCCGCTTCTGCTTTCTTTCCCTCCTCCGTCTGTGTCGTCTCCTAGACCCGACAACAAACCACGGAGAGCCCGCTGGTATCGCTATGTTGTCTGGGATGTTGTGCGTGTGATGAAAAACACTCAAAACAGATGTCTGGCTCTGGACACCGATGTCTATAAGGTTCTGAATGGTGTAGTGGATGTTCGCCGAACCGATCGTGCACAAACAAGAACAAAAACCACAAAAAAGTGCACTGAAAAGGAGAGCCTTGATCCGCTGCGACGATGCGCGCCGCCATGCTCCTAGCCTAATCGAAGTAGGCTAGGCACTTTTTATAACTTTTTGGTTAGTACGTTAGAAAAATGATTGGTGTTTTTTATTATGAAAAGGTTAAGTAAGTGTTGCAGTGGGAGGTTCGGAACGCATTATGGGTTAGCCTTTGCGAACGAATTAAGTTTGTAAGTCAAGGGTCCACTGTATTGCGTATTTAAGTTAATCGAATTTATAACAAGTCTCCGGAAATCCACCCGCCGATGTACCGTATTTGCGTATATAGTTTCAACACAAAGGTTCCATTTTACCAAATTTCTCTGCAATCACTTCCTGGTTTCCATCAAAAATGCCGGCAGTCTCAAATTCTCGCCGATAAACATTATAAATATACCCGAAGAGACACTTTTAAGGAAATTTTGAAAATTTTGCTTGGAGAAGGGGGTCGACTTAAATACTGGTCATCGGCAAATACATGTAATTTAGTAGGTAGAGAAGGGGATCGGCTAATATACCGGGTTGGCTTGTATTCCGGGATCTACGGTATCTATAATCTATACTAATAAACGGCAAAGCCCTCACTGACTCACTCACTCACTCACTCACTGACTGACTCATCACTAATTCTCCAACTTCCCGTGTAGGTAGAAGGCTGAAATTTGGCAGGCTTATTCCTTACAGCTTCCTTACAAAGGTTGAGCAGGTTTCATTTCGAAATTATACACGTAATGGTCATAACTGGAAGCTGTTTTTCTCCATTTACTGTAATGGAGATGAGCTTGAAACCCGTGGGGGCGGAGTTTCGTGTGACATCATCACGCCTCCCACGTAATCACGCAGTACGTAGAAAACCAGGAAGAGGCCCAAAAAGCGCTGAAGAAAACATGCATTATATAATTGAGAAGGCAGCGAAACAATAAGAAGCGAGCGAGTGACATATACAACCATATTCATGAGTTCTGCTAATTCGGAAACAAAGCACGATGTAAACCTAAACTTTAAATTAAGTTCATAGACAGGCTGCCGCTGGCGTTTGTAATTTAGTGCCTGCCCATATAAGGCCGACCGTCAGCGGCAATCCAATAGCAAACTGCCACGGGTAAATATTCACGGGTGAAGGACTGTGCTTATGCAGAGGAAGTTGAGATGGTCAGGGTAGTGTTTGGCACAAACTCAGTGAAACTGCGAGAGAAAGTTTTAAGTGCCGGGACTTCGGTAACATTAGATACAGCCATGGACATAGCACGACATGGCAGCAGCACAGCTGGGAAACTTCGATGCATGTACACCGAGCGGCTCACGTGAACTGACGCAGTGCACAGACAAAAAGCAACAGTTCCGAAGAGCGCTGAACAAAAACAGAATTACACAATTTCAAAGGCAGCAAAAAAATATGAAGCGTGTGATACATACAAGCATATTCATAAATGCAGCTACTGTGGAAACAAAGCACACGGTGGAAAAAGTCAATGTCCAGCTAAAGGAAGACAGTGTAAAAAAAAAACCCGTGCATGCAGTGTGTCAGGTCTCAGATAAAGAAGAAGACGAGCTGTTTATTGATGCAGTAAGAAACGAATCGATGAATGAAACATGTCATCTTTACAACGATTGACAAACACGGAATGTAACTTGAACACAACACATCCTACAAATACGAACCTGATTGAAAGAAATAATGATAATCAAATCCTTGATGACAGCAACACTAAGTAAAACTCACAAAACAATTACTGTATATTGACAGTCATGTTACGTTATTTTTAAAATGTTCCCTTTTCTTTTTCATAGCTTCTTAAACACACTACATCTCCGCTGCGATACGCGGGTATATATATATATATAT
>JANRMT010062854.1:134458505-134471185 GCA_026402145.1 Polypterus bichir lapradei | reverse complement strand
CTTCTTATTGTTTCGCTGCCTTCTCAATTATATAATGCATGTTTTCTAAAGCGCTTTTTGGGCCTCTTCCTGGTTTTCTACGTACTGCGTGATTACGTAGGAGGCGTGATGATGTCAGACGAAACTCCGCCCCACGGGTTTCAAGCTCATCTCCATTACAGTAAATGGAGAAAAACAGCTTCCAGTTATGACCATTACGCGTAGAATTTCGAAATGAAACCTGCCCAACTTTTGTAAGGAAGCTGTAAGGAATAAGCCTGCCAAATTTCAGCCTTCTACCTACACGGGAAGTTGGAGAATTAGTGATGAGTCAGTCAGTCAGTCAGTCAGTCAGTCAGTGAGTGAGTGAGGGCTTGGCCGTTTATTAGTATAGATTATTGATAACTACAACTAATGAAACTTGTACTATTAAATAAAACACTATTTTGACACATATGCAGCTTCAATGTTTGCTAATATTCTAAACAGTCTGACTGTAGTACTTATTTTAATAATACTAATAGTGTGAACAGTAAGAAAATTTTAATTGTAAGGTGAGAGCTGCACCTGATATAGTGGTTCCTGAAAAGAGAGTTAAGAAATCTTCCAGCACTATTACACCTTGGAAAACCCAAAAAGAGTGACCAAGTTAAAGAGAACATGCTGAAGAGCGAAGCGTAAATGGAAAAAAACTAAACTGACAGTCCATTATGAAATATTGAATGCAAAAATAACTGAATATAACAATGCATTCCAACTTGAGTTGGAGTCCTATTTCTCTAAAATCATAAATGGTAATGCTAGTAAATCCAGGAGTTATATTCAACTATTGAAACCCAGCTCACACAACTGTGTTTGATCTTATTCAGGAAAAGGTCCCAGTCACCCTATGGGAGAAAGACTTTCTGAGACTAAGGTCATAAAGCTTATGAAACCATTTCTGGACAAAGACAGAACCATAAATAACAACAGTTGCATGTTGCACCTGCAGCTAAAGTCACTTCAGTACACATGTACAGTGTCAGCATGCCCGTGTCGATCAAACACAGGAAGCTCAGCAGTTTACTTGTGACTTTACGTTGTATGAAGATAAGTAAATAAATCAAGGAAAACAACAGTCTATCTGACTTATATACACAAAGTACAGTGATGGCAAAAGTGCAACGGCAGCTTCCACCTGCAGCTATAGACTTCCGTACGCGAGTGACTCTTCTCACTAGTGTTTAGATCTGGATGGTTTATGTGCCCAAAAAAGAAGTCTGTCTGCATTCTCATACCTTTGCTGGAATACTGAAGTGTCAGCAGACATTTTTTGTGGCATTACACATGTAATTTGTGGACATACCCTTGTCAATCAAACAAAGGAAGCTCTGTAGTAACTTTACACTGTAGGACGATAAGTAAATAAATCAAGGTAAATAACATTCAATCTGGCATTTATATAAATAACATATAAATGTTTCTTATGTGAAGACCATCACAAAACATAATCACAAACAGGACTTTGCATGATATGTTGGTGAGCTCTGTAAGCTGTGCTGTTTCATTGAAGAACAGGTGTGGGGCAGACTGACTGGCAGGATGACGCCGGACCTCTTCCTGTATCCAAATGGTGCCATCTTTCACCTTTATGCCTGGTGCAGCTGCATTGTTCTTATATGTGAGTAGACGCTTATTGTGGGGAGGACTTTTGTTCATAGGTGGATGGGCCTCTCTGGCAGCATCTTAAATTGGTTTCAATCATACTTAAAAGATAGAAAATTCTTTGTTAGTTGTGGTAATTGCACTTAGGGGACTTGTGATAACGTATATTGTGTACTACAAGGACCTATTCTTGGTCCACTGCTTTTTTCAATCTACATGGTTCCATTGGATGAGATTATCTTAAAGCACAGGATAAGCTACCACAACTATGCAAATGACACACAACTTTATCTATAGCGCCTGATGACACTGATGCCATTGGCTCACTGATCCAATGTCGCAGCAGTATTTCAAAATGGATGAGTAGTAACTTTCTCAAACTAAATAAGGAAAAAGCGGAAATCTTAGTTATTGGCAAACAGGAGACAAAGAATTTAGGAATAAACAGTGACTTTGACCTAAACTTTAAACTGCATATTAACCAGATCAATAGGACTGCATTTTTTCACTAAAGGAATATAGTAAAAGTTAGATCTCTCATAACTTTACAAGACTCTGAAAAATTAATTCACGCTTTTGGTTTTAGTCGACTACTTTACTGTAATGCACTCCTAACAGGACTACCTAAGAAAGACATCAATCGCTTGCAATTAGTGAAGAATGCAGCAGCCAGAATCTTAACTAAAAAAAGAAAATCTAAGCACATCTCACTAGTTTTAGTGTTGTCACATTGGATGCCCATGTCATTCAGAATATACTTTAAAATTTATAAGGTTTATAAAGCCTTAATCTTGCTTCATCCTATATTTTGAAATCCCTGTCCCACTACACTCCAAGTCGTAACCTTAGATCTTCAAATGGAAGTCTGCTTATACTTCCAAGAGCCAAGCTTAAAAGAAGCAGCAAGGCGGCCTTTTGCTGTTATGCTCCTCAAACCTGGAGTACTTTACCTATAGAAATTCACCAGGCTAATACTGTGGAATAAACTGGTAAAACCCATTATTTTAAAATGGCTTTTTCGTGGCTATATTTTAGTTGAATTCCTAATAGACTGTATGAGCACAGAATTATATACTTCAGGGGTCTGCAATCTGTACTAATCCACACTATTCTCTACTGTTTTATTTCCAATTCTTACACCTGATCTAGGCACCATGTAGCCCCCTGAGAAAAAGGACTAAAGGCAGGTGTCTCAGCTGTCCTTGAGACCATCTTCATCAAATTCCTATAATGTAAAGCATGAAAACTAAGTGGTTCGATTTAGGAACACTTCTGTTAGGTAGGTTTTTTTGTTTTTTGTGTTTTTCTGTCCTCCCGGCTATTTTTTGCTGTTACTTAATCCTTTGATATTATTACCTAATCTTATCTGTTTTTCTTTTCTTGTAACTTTCTCTTTGTCATCTTGTAAAGCATTTTTGAGATATATTGTTGTTATATGTGGTATATTAATAAATGTTGCTTTTCTTGGCTAGCACTGAGTGTATATATATATATATACGCTGACGCTCTTTCTAAGTCCCCTACAGGTCTTTCCCGGGAAATCCCACCAGGAGCCACCACCTCGAAGCGGGACACATCACTTCCGGTCCCGGGCCCCGAAGACGACATCACTTCCGGTCCGGGCCCGAGGACGACATCACTTCCGGTCCGGGCCCTGAGGACGATGTCACTTCTGCCCAACGTCCTATAAAGCCTCCCGCCTTTGCTCTGGGAGGCAGTTCTGTTTTGGACTCTGTCGTGTAAACTTGTCTTACATGAATCATTTGCTTTTGCAGCCAGGAAACCGCATTAAACGGGTGGCTGCCCCAAACCTTGCCATGCCTCGTGCCTCTTCTTATTACAATATATATATTATATATATATATATATGCATATTTGGTGTTTAAGCGATTGTACCAAATTTGCATATATTTACATATATATTTTATATTGTATATAATATATATATATATATATATATACATACACATATACACACACACAGCATATATATTATTTAAATTATTATATATTGAGCATTGCCTCAAGGGGCCAACTCCCTCTTAAACAGTTTTTCAATGGGAAACAAGCACACTCTTACAACTGCTCTTTGCGGGATCAGCTGCAGGCTTGCCATAAAACATGCTCTTCGCGCAGGGCTTCAAACACTTAAAAGACCGAGCCATGGCCATCTTGAGGTCTCACTCTCCTATCTCTCTTCCCGCAGACTCCGTCTTATCCGGTCACTGTTTCTGTACCCCCTTGATGAGGAAGATTTTGTGTTCTTTTGACCAGGAGTCAGGGCTGAGGAGTCAAGTTTGACAGCTGTTACTTGTGTGGCCGGATTGCCTCTGAAAGAGACTTGTTTGTATCTGCCAGAACAGCAATAAAGTTTCTACTCCTTGGAAACCCTTCTGTACTCTCCTGTGCAACTTTGTGACCGGTGCAGCAGATCATATGTATGTGTGCAGAAGGCTCGCACTTTCTTCTTAAGAAATGCCTTGTAAATAGTAATAATTTTTTTATTATTATTATTATTATTATTTAGGATATAGCGGGTTGGATAATGGATGGATGGATGGATTATTATTTCACAGCTTACCCTGTGTCTTCTGATGACGGGAGGGGAAACCTTTAAGGATTGTTTTGTATGGGGGCTACAGCACATGGCTAAATTGCATATGCAAATAGTCATGTGGAGCTGATCTACCAGCCACAGAAATCAAAGCGGTCATGTCATGGCAAGTGATTTTGACTAGTCTCATTTTATGATAATATATTGCAAAACAAGAAGGTTTACTTAAATATGACTGTATAGCATATTTGATGTCTCCGCCATAATTATTAAGATACGCCCATACTGACTTGCATAAATGTACACAAAAAATGAAAATCTAATTTTTTTTTTTTTTTCTTTTCTTAAAATGCATGCTGTTTGGAAAGGAAGGATGGAGTATTGAGAAGCATTCACTTTATTGAGAGTACTGAGTGGATTGTGACATCACGCATGTCTGCAGCAGAATGGCATCGATTTTACAGTATGCGTGAAAGTTCTGCATACAGCTCTGTCATGTCATACTGGCCTTAAAAAGCATCATGGAGCAATGGGAAAACAATGTTCACCTAAACCTGCTGCATGGTGAATTTTTAGGAAAATTTTCAGTGAACAAAGCTAACAGCAAATACAGCATATTTGCTGTGAAAAAATGCTTTAGCAAATCTTGCCAAACAAAATAACATTAAAAAAAAAATTTAACTAAAAAAGGACCCCATCATTGTGTTATGGTAGTTGAGTTAGGATTCTTCATGTTGAATAAGATAATACAAGGTGCTAGTAAGGTAGGGTAAGTTATCATAATAGATAATGTGTTAAACAGTAATGTCTCCATAGGCATTACCCTTAAAATATCTGCTTACTTATTAAAGCCTAATAGGTGGACATTTCCCAAAACAAGTTACCAAGTGATGCGGGTGATTGACGACATTGCATAATTTGAGATTGTTAAAAGATATATTGAGAATAGTCTAAGTCAAGAAATATTTGTGAGGTGAGTTGAATTAAACTATGTTTTTTACAGACAGATATTTTATCAAGCTCTGACTGGCATTCTAAAGTTCCTGTTTTCTACTTTGTCTCCTATTATCTAGTAGTGCACTCTTTTCAAGGAGAATGATATAGCTGTGGAAGATACAACCTATATTCTGATCACAACTAGAAAGTGTAATTTCCATAGTAGCCATTGAGGGAAGGTCAGGAAACCTGGCCCAGTTCTCAATATAGCAAAGGAGCTGAGTTGAAGAATAAACATACCTGATGCGGAGTTGTTCAAAAGATGCAAATCTATTGTTAACATAGAAATCTCCGAAGGTTACAAATTCAAGCATATTCTATACACTTAATATGTGTTTTTGCGGGGTGGTAGCTATATAATTGTGTTTCAAGGAAGCAAATGAATGTAAAATCTCAGTCTCAAACTACATCCTGCAATGGACTATATTTTTTTGCTTTAGAAGGTCTTTGTTTGGCATTTTTATGTCTGAACAGGAGCAAAAATACCTACATGTTTGAAAAAATATTTATTTTTAAACTTGTGTGCAGGGGACAGTGCAGGCTGAGACCAAAGAAATGAGATACAGTATGAGGCAAGGCAATAAGTAATAACTAGCATCACAGTGACTAATAGTTAAAAGTAACCTCGCTTTACCAATGGGAAGAATTTAAGGTGTAAAATGAATAATCAGATAAAGCTGTACATTTTGAGCTGTACATTATCACTAGTAAAGAACAATGGCATTGGTGTTTGTGCATAAGGAAGAAAGCATTTAAATACAGTGTAGGTGGCAGGTTTGGTTTGAAAGTAAAGAAGTAAAAAGTGGAGCTCTGTCTAAGTCATCTAATGAGGGGAATAGAGCCAAGCAAGCAGCTGTAGAAAATGGCAAGTGAAAGAGCAAATAACCAGCATCATACTGGCAGATAGTTTTCAGTAAGTGAGAAGGAATTAGGGTGAAAGAAGGATTACTAAATAAAACAGTTCTTAAAGGACTTGGAGCTCCCACCAAAATCATTACCAAAATTAAAAATTATGGCCATTTACTTTAGCTCCTGGTATTGCCAAATTTCCCCCCAGGAATAAATAAAGTTCTATCTATCTAGCTATCATATATACAGCTCTAAAATAACTTTCAGTTAAGTTTAGGGATGATTTCAAATTCGACCTTTAATCATATAAATCTGTAAGGTGCTTTATTCCCCATTTTTCAACATAATTTATTAGTGTACAAAATTTCAGAGAATACTCATTGATCATAAGGGGTATACATTTCCAAAGATAAATATTAATACTATCAAAAGCTTTTGCATTAACAATACTATTCCCCATATGGAAAACAGTCACCTTGTATCCATTCTTGTTTCTTCTTTTTGTCAGAGGCACTTATTTCAAAATTTTTACTTGAACATTTGATGAGAAAAAGGCATTTTTTCCCGTCTTTATCTGGAAGAGACTGTAAGAATTTTTAAAGACAATGCATTTTTAAACAATAATAAAAAAATATCAGAAGATGGATCAAATTTATACATTTTAAGCACTGTTAATTACTTGACACTTTCAAATACAGAGATTCTTCCTGGGCATGTGTGAACAAAGATGTAGTTGAGTATCCTAAGAAACTCAACTGGCAACTTATTTGTCAAGATCTGACACATTAAATTAATTTCTTGACATCTGATGCATTTCTGCTCCATTAGAGATATCATAAATGGTATTTCAAGGGGAATCTAAATTAAACAAGAAGCCCCATTGATTTATTTGCAAATTTGCAAACACTGGTCTGAATTCTCACTGAAATCCTGCGGAACCCAACTCGAACATTTCTGGCACAGGAATAAAATTTAATAGTAGTGAGCTGGCGTGGGTGAGTAGACTTTATTCCAGTTGTTGTTTGCAGGCAGTCATAATATAGTATATAAGTTATTTTACTATTAGAATTAATCATTGATGTTATACTCAATGTTGTTTCCCTGTAAAAGTGTATACAATTAGAAATGAAGAAAAAAACATGTATCTGTTTTATGGTTGTGTCTTTTTTTTTTAAACTGTTTTCAAATTAATTACAGGCATTGTTGAACACATTCATAGAAGCTTGTATTGCATGTGCACAATAACGATTACAAGCTGGAGTACTGTTTTTCTTTTCTTTCCTTTGTATTTCTAATCTTCTTGGGGTAAATGTTAGCAGCATGTTCCTCTGCGCGGAGACCAACTTACATCTTGCCTTGTGCATCCATTAATAAATTGTATTTTAAATGCTTGTCTTGGTGGCACACATGCTAAAACAGGTTTATGTACAGCATGTATCTATTATGGTGACCAGATTTTGTTTTTCAAAAAGGAGAACCAGAGGAAGGGATATAATAGAAACTTGACACGTGACTTCATACACAACAGATCTTTATTAATGTTTACACTCAAATAATTTGAGTTTAAATTCAGTTACCGAGTAAACTTTTTAAAGACCTACAGGGTTGCTATTTTTCTTCCATAACAACAAAAAAAGGAAAAACATACTATTTTAAAATGTATTCTTTTTTTTTTACTGCACTGAGTTCTAAACATCTTAAGTAGAAATGAAAACTGCTATGTGCATTATAACCTAGGAGAAGTCCTCACTAGTTTTAAAATGACCAGTTTTATTGGAACATTTTGAAACAATGAGACTAGCCTCACCAAATGGTATCACAATTGCTTTTAAGGAAAATCAGTTATGTGCTCTTCTCTGAACTGGGATGGACAACTTGTAAATGGATATCAGGCTTTCCAAACCTAGTCATCCAGGGATACTTTCTGGTAGCCTAGCTTTATATATTGCGTGGAGGGTTACCTGCAGCTTTCCACAGGAATATTTATTTGTAAAGTTACTTTTGTATACTAGTGTACAGCACTCTTCTACCACAATATAAACATAATTGGCATTAGTGTTGAGCGAAGTCCATAGTGTTCGCTCACCTCGAGTTCAGAGAAATCAAGGAAGTGTTCGTGAATCTCTCCGAACCTTGCAAAATACATTGAAATCAATGTGGAAGGACTAATTGAACCAGATTTGAGTGGACTGTTTAATCATCTTTAAAGTGTCCCTGAGGGTTAAGGAAAGATCTAGCAACTGTGCTGGACCGATTAGGTGAGCTGAGCTGTGCAGCAGCAGTGTCAACCAGTGCACCACCATGCCTCTGTGAGATCAAAGAAGAAAAAAAACACACTCAAAGACGCACAACCATATCTCTCTATTATAAAAAAAAAAAATCCTGGGAGAGAAAGACTAGGTAGACGAGACGTGATCTTCACGGAACACACTTAAAAGACCCATGAGATGAAAGAGATTGGCCATGAAGTATCTCGCGGGGACCTTAAACATGAGACTTTGTGCCAAGAGACTGACCCAGGACCGTCTTGCAGGGACATAGAACATGAGATTCTTGCAAGACACACCCTACTTACAACCAATGTCAAATTAGACCACAGGCAGCAAAACACTCAGTCGTGTCAAGGCTTTGAGCACACACAGATCCAGGGCTCTCAGCGTATATAAAGCGTATAAGGACAATACGTTATAGATAAAATGTCAACGACTAAGCGAAGAAGAAAGAGCAGTGCAGAGAAAAGAGACTCAAAAGCGTTGGAGAGAAAAAAATGCAAAAAAGAATAATCTAGGTGCAAATTCAGAAAATAAGGAAAGTAATAATCAGCCCGGAACCAAGTGGAATTGAAAAAAAAGCACGTCCAGAAAAGACAAATTAGAACTTCATAAAGATGTTCAAAAACGTTGGCGCTATACACATACAGAGAAAGGTAAAGAATATGAAAGCAGTAAAATTCAAAAGTATTGTAGCATCCCAGGCAGGTTGAAGCTTTTTTTTTTTTTTTGAGTGACTGTTAGGTTCAATTGAAGGAGGGTGGAGTACAACACGTTAGACTGAAAGCGGGGTACTGATTGATGCGGTGGTCGGGGGGTTACCCAGGATGGGAGGAGGGGTTGGAGAGGGTGCTAGAAGGTTGTGTTTGGGTTTACGAAGTCGGTGTTCTTTGTTCACTGTGAGACTTTACTACGTCTGTCAGATTTTTTTTACTTCTTCTCTTTTCGAGCCAGACGTGGAGGTCGCTACAGTATCAAAAAAAGATAGTAAAGATCGCATTAGCACAAACAAGAGGAAATTATTACTCGAAAAAAGGAAAAATAATCATCACGGACCAGGTGTAATTGAAAAAATGGCAGGACAAAACGAGGTCAGAATTAAAAGACAAAACAGTAGAAAACAAAGTAAAATGTCATAAAGAGGTTAAAAAACAAGTGGGCCAAACACATGCAGAGCAAGATATAGATAATGAAAACAGTGGAATTCAAAAGACTCAAAAAAAACGTAGGTGCGAAACACATGCAGAGCAAGATACAGAATATGACAGCAGAAAAAAACGAAAGTGTCAAAACAAAGAAAGTAAACATCACATTAGCGCAAACAAAGAGAAATTATTACTCGGATGAAATAACGAAAAGGCAAATAGTGATTGAATATATGGACAAAGGTGATATGTCAGAAGTATGTAAATATTGTAAGGCTTTGAAGTTTATGTCAGAGAATTTCAAAAACGGGGCTTACCATGCATTTGCATTTATTGGTTACTTTGCAAAAAAAATTATTAACTGCTGATGATGTACAGGTAGATCATTTTGTCTGTGCTGAAATTCCAAACAAAGAAACCTATCCTGAATTATGGGACAAAGTCATTAAACACGTGTCTCACAGACCTAATTTAAAAGATTCAGCATGTTGGGACTCGAAAGATTCCAAACATTGTTTTTAAAGAAGTTCTGAAATAAAATTGAAACTAATGAAATAGCAACAATTCAAAGAAAAAAAAATCTTAAAAGTGTGTATCTGGAAAACCAAACATGGGGGCTGGTGAGCGAAGCCCCCTAGTATTTCATCAAAACAAAGTAGAAATGCCAAAATCATAGTCAAAAGTCAGAAAATAAAACACATAGGTCTGTTGAATGCTGAAAATTCAAAGTGGCGTGTCATGATTGAAGCCACACTGAAGGCTCTCCAAACTGTGCTGATGCTTTGCACTTTTCATCTATAAATAGTAATAAATCTTTTATTATTTTTATTACTTCGTAGAGTCGCCTGTGTTTTGGGGGGCACGTCAGGCTCCTTCAAGGTTTGTTTCCTATCTCCACATGGCTAATTATGCATGCATAGTGAACACGCCTCCTTCTCTTAAACTGAAATGGAACTCAAAGATCAACCTACTCATTTGGCAACAACTTGAGATAACTCGTTTTTTATGCTGATTATGTTTCTTAAAAATAAAATTTTGAGAACTTGCATTATTTACTTATCTTTTTTACTACTAAGGGTCTGTAGAGTAATCCCTCCTCGATCGCGGGGGTTGCGTTCCAGAACCCCCCGCGATAGGTGAAAATCTGCGAAGTAGAAACCATATGTTTTACAATAAACCCTCGTTTATTGCGGTTAGTCCGCTACAGACAGATAAATGAATTTCCACGAAGTGGGATTCTTTATTTATAAATCTAATATTTTCGCAGTTAGAGCATAGAAAACCTGTTTATGACCTTCTAAATACGTTTTTTAACATTATTAGAGCCCTCTAGACATGAAATAACACCCTTTAGTCAAAAGTTTAAACTGTGCACCATGACAAGACAGAGATGACAGTTCTTTTTCACAATTAAAAGAATGCAAACATATCTTCCTCTTCAAAGGAGTGCGCGCATCAGGAGCAGAGAATGTCAGAGAAAGAGCGTGCGAGAAAAGTAAACAAGCAAAAATCAATAGGGCTGTTGGGCTTTTAAGTATGGGAAGCACCGCAATAAAGCAGCTGCAATGAAGGTATCAATGTGAAGGTAGTCTTTCAGCATTTTTTACAGGCGCGTCCGTGTCCGTATCTTCTAAGCAAACAGCCTCTGTGCAAACAGCTCCTCTGCTCACACCCCCTCCGTCAGGAGCAGAGAGAGAGAGAGAGAGAGAGAGAGAGAGAGAGGCAGAGAAAAGCAAACAATCAAAAATCAATACGCGCTGTTAGAGCTTTTAAGTTTTCGAAGCACCGCGCAGGAAGCATATCTTATATCATTGAGTTTTATTTAATACGTAATACGTGCTCTGATTGGGTAGCTTCTCAGCCATTCACCAATAGCGTCCCTTGTATGAAATCAACTGGGCAAACCAACTGAGGAAGCATGTACCATAAATTAAAAGACCCATTGTCCGCAGAAATCCGTGAACCAGCGAAAAATCCGTGATATATATTTAGATAAGCTTAATTTAAAATCTGCGATGGAGTGAAGCCGCGAAAGTCGAAGCGCGATATAGCGAGGGATCACTGTAATTCAAATAATCACCATTATATACCCGGGGAATGGTTCCATCCAATGTTGGATCTTACAGCCCCATTTGGGGGTGACACGCTTGCTTTGTAAAGCTTATGAGGCTCTGGGGATAAAAGTTCTCCTAAACCAGTTGAATTATCAGTAAATAAATCAACGAACAAGGAGAATGCAGCAAATTTGCCTCAAATAACGCTTTGGTAAAATCCGCTGATTAACACTAGTTGGCATCTTGGAAGAGAATATTTTAGCAAATAGATGATTTTTAAAGGATTTTATCATGTTGATGTGTGGCCTTTTTCCAATGTACAAAAAAATTTTATCAAAAAAAGAACTGCACTACTGCATTAACAGTAGAATTACCAGAGCCAACGAAAAAAACTCGTAAATCCGGCTCACCTTAAATCCCTTCGCACCTCTCTATCAACCTCTTTTGTCTTCTAAGTGTGTCGATTTTTTTTCACTTTTATTCTCTCAGTCATGATCACGATACAACACCCATCCCCCGCCCCAGATCTGACGTGGTTACTTTTTATCTGAAACTAAGAATAACTGTAGATGTGTGTGGTGTTTAGAAACAATGGAACTGGAAATTCTCTGATCTGGAGGGATACAAGCTGACTCACAAATGTTGGTGAATCTGCCTTCTTCCTATCTCACCGTCACTTGAAATTTTTTTTATTCAGTTTAATTGAGTGTTCCTGCTCACGCTGAATTAGTACGCACCTTATGGTCCATGATGTCAAAGCCGCACTGACAAAAAAACAGATATAGGTATATATATTTGGAATAACTTATTTTATGATCTGTATAGTAAATTTCAGAAAACATTGTGGCACTGATGCAACATTATTCATATTATTCATATTCATTCGCACGCCTTCTTGCTCTTGTAATCAGTGACCGCATTTTTTTTTTTCCAATCTTGCCAGTGTCCACTTTTGGGTGAACGGTGCGGTTTCTTTTGTACCCCAGGACATGCAGAGGAAAGAATAGTATAGAGAGGTCAGTTCCACGCTATGTACAATCATCAAATTCAAATGATAACAGTTCCCCCACACCAAAGGACCGTCCTTTCTACGTTTACGACATGTGTACCTGTTGCAGTGTACACACGTCTCTCTGTGCTGTGGTTACTATTACACTGAAGAGCCTGGGGGGAGCAGTGGTCTTGGAAC
>JANRMT010062854.1:134435738-134450750 GCA_026402145.1 Polypterus bichir lapradei | reverse complement strand
ATATATATATATATATATATATATATATATATATATATATATATATAGTGGTACATGGCCGTTCATCCCGGCCAATACCCCCAGGCCGCCAGATGGAGCCCTCCTTGCAGCATAGAGGTGCCCTGAATGCCAGCAGGGAATTATGGACAATGGACTTTTAATGCACAACCCTGCTGGATACCATGGGGGCCGCCAGGAGTCGCTGCAGGGAGGCCCAGAGACCATTTGCCTTCTGCCCAGGAAGTACGTCATAGTCACGTGGACAAAGGGAACGATGTGCTTCCTGGGTGAAGGATAAGGATTTTTATCTGACCCGGAAGTGTTCCAGGTCACATGGACTGAGAGGGTGAAACGCTTCCGGGTCAAGGAGTATAAAGGACTGTGGGAGATCCCAGACGGACGAGCTGAGTTGGGAGGCAGGGTGGCTAATCATCTGGGAGAGGAGGATTGTGTATTGTGATTGTTTTGATTTATTGGAGAATTGTGGAGAGGAGCGTGCTTTGTGCACTTTATTATTATAATAAATCCTATTATTGGACTTTTATCTGGTGTCTGACGTGGTGTCTGAGGGTACAAGGGTGCGAGAAAACCCTAATCTGTCACAGTTGGTGTAGTCGGCAGGATTCTCTGGCCGTCAGTTTGGCAGAGGACCTGTATTTATAAATTTACTGTGGACAGAACCCTGAGAAGGCAGCGTCAAGACACGCAGAGAAATCGCCAAACCTTACCTTTTACCAAGGACGTCATGGGGAAAAAAGAAGACAAAGCAGAGTGCCAGCAACACCGGAGGTCTAGGGCTCAACATTGCCTACGCTCAAGATGAGCCATGGAGCGGCTTCGCGTATCGGGAGAAACATCCGGACAAGGACGACTTTAAGGAGGTATGTGCCGGGGAAGGGTTTGAAAATCTTTTTAAAATAACACATGTTGTCCCGTGCACATACCTTCCAGATGTCCATCCGAAGGCTCTGCGGGAGGCAGAAGGAAAACCCGAAGGCGATGGTGCGCTCTCGTTCAGGAGAATGAATAAAATGCAAGACTTCACCATTACGGGTGCCGGCGAGGGACACGTGACCTACCACGAGGGATTCCAGGAAGGTGACGTTCCATATCCAGCTGTTTGTGGCTTCGCCCAAGAAAAGACGGACTTGGTTTTTCCCGAAAGAGAAAGGGGAGACGAGCGAAGCACCGCTCTCCCTACAAAAAGGTAAGGAGGTCCGGGAAATGACTGATTGGTCCGCCGATAAATTGATACAGACGGATCGCAGTCAGCCAAAAGCGGCACCGCAGACCTCCGAAAAGAACTCCAAATCCCAGGCTCCCTTGCGGGACCTGTCTGAGCACGTGCCAGGAGTGGGCGTGCTTACTGGCTCCCAGCCGGAGGGTAAGGCTAGTGATGGCTCGAGCATGCCTCCGGCTGAATTAAATTTTTTGGACGTGCGCGAGCTGGAGAAGATGCTTCAGCCCGTGCACAAATTTTTACAGGTGGTGGAGACAATAAAGAAGATAGCTGGGGATCTGGGAGCAGCGGCCGAAGCGCCTTTAAGAAGGGTGGATGAATTCCTACGGCGATTTGGTCGGGAGTCTCCCATCATGATTGATTTGGCGCTACAGGTGAGTTTTTCCAGTACCGTACAGAATAAGGGGACACAGAGTGACACGGGCCCGCAGTTAATTAGTAGCGGGTGCCAAGTCACTACGAGCCCTAGAAGTGAATATGATGTGATGACAGAAAGGGCGTGGAAGCGCCGATCGTACCAGAGCAGCTGAAAAGTGCTGTCTCAAGGAGCGATGCGGCGCTGAAGACGCCGCCTCTGGTAACTTTAATGTCAAAGGGCGTGCAGACAGTGAAAGGGCTCTCTTTCTCTAATAGAGAGACCCAAATTGTGGACAAGCCCCAGATTAAACAGGAGATCCCAAGAATAAAGAGGGGGTCTCCTGACAAAATTAAGCAGCGAGCTGAGAGTATAGAGGCGGCTGTGGAACCCTCCTCAGCGAGAAAAGGGGCGGAGACCGATTTCCCTGAATGTTTTCAGTGTCGCAGAGGGAGAATTCCAGGAGGCCAGAGACGTGTTATGGATGCCGACGGCCGTGACACATTTGGCACAACTGTCCTTGGAGAACGGGGTATAAAGTGGATCACAGTTATGAAATTCCCCCAAGATTCTCCAGGGACTACTTCAGAAAGCACAGCCAAGGTCCGACCAGAAGTCCTCCCTGGAGGAAGACGACCCTCGCGGGGCTGGACGCTCTAAACCACTGTTTTTTGCTGGGTAGTATTGTGGTAAATGGCCGGCTGTTCATCCCGGCCAATACCCCCAGGCCGCCAGATGAAGCCCTCCTTGCAGCATAGAGGTGCCCTGAATGCCAGCAGGGAATTATGGACAATGGACTTTTAATGCACAACCCTGTTGGATACCATGGGGGCCGCCAGGAGTCGCTGCAGGGAGGCCCAGAGACTAGTTGCCTTACGCCCAGGAAGTACGTCATAGTCACGTGGACAAAGGGAACGATGTGCTTCCTGGGTGAAGAAAAAGGATTTTTATCTGACCCGGAAGTGTTCCAGGTCACATGGACAGAGAGGATGAAACGCTTCCGGGTCAAGGAGTATAAAGGACTGTGGGAGATCCCAGACGGATGAGCTGAGTTGGGAGGCAGGGTGGCTAAGCGTCTGGGAGAAGAGGATTGTGTACTGTGATTGTTTTGATTTATTGGAGAATTGTGGAGAGGAGCGTGCTTTGTGCACTTTATTAACATAATAAATCCTATTATTGGACTTTTATCTGGTGTCTGATGTGGTTTCTGAGGGTACAAGGGTGCGAGAGAAGCCTAATCTGTCACTATATATATATATATATATATATATATATACACTAGCAAAATACCCGCGCTTCGCAGTGGAGAAGTAGTGTGTTAAACATTTTGAAAGTAACATGATTGTCAATGTAATTGTTTTGTCACTGTTGTGAGTGATGAGTGTTGCTGTCACATATATATAAATATATATATATATATTATATATATATACACACACACATATAAACATATATATATATATACATATCTATACATATACACATATATATATACACACACACACATATATACATACATATATATATATACATACACATACACATACACACTTTGGGGTGCAAGCAACAGATACTGGGGGTGGCAGAATCCATCAAGGAAGAAAAATGAAAAACATTATTTGTACAAAATCTTAATTTATTTATCCATTCCAAAATAATTAAATGGGCAGGCTTTTTCGTATCAGTGCAATACGCTGTTTGTTAAAACGGATGACTCCCGCTCTTACGTGCAATTCTGTGTGGATATTATGAACTATCGTATCTATTCAAGTTCTATTTAAATTTTAAATAGAAGGAATTTTTATTTATAGAAAATAAAACAGACAGAAATATCTTTGGTAGGAATGGTAAAAACAGACAGGAATATTATTCCTGAATAAATCAACTCAAACCTTAAATAACTTGCTCTCCATAAAAATATATCCTGTCTAAATTATACAAGTTAGAAATAAAGTAAACGTTAAAAGAACAAACATTCAAATTTCTTTACTTTTCTGTAATTTTATATAAAAAATAAACTTAGATTTTAAATATCCCAAAAGATTTTGCTCTCCATAAAAATATATCCTGTCAAAATTATACAAATTCAAATATGAACATGCTGCATAACAAAACCTGGAAATATAAATAAAATGTGTTCCTTTCAGCAATAACAAATCAAATCATTCAGTTGTCTTTGCTCATATGTCATTTTAGAGCTGGACGCCTGGTATCTTTTTTTGGCAACAAGTTCGTTTATGTTTGGTGTGAGGTTCTGTGTTGTGGATATTCTCAAGATGGACTGCAGGTGCTCATCAGTGAGGCGACTCCTGTGTGCTGTTTTGTTAGTCTTCATCACTGAGAAGAGCTTCTCACACAGATATGTGCTACCAAACATGCACAAGGTTCGAGCCGCATGTAGATGGAGCTGGAGCATTTCTGCGGTAATGGAGTGAATAAACTGTGCGGGCAGTATTGTACTTTGCCTTCAGTGTGCCATTACACTGCAGCTCAATCACCTCCATCTGAATCTGCACAAGTGCAGTTTCCACATCGACGGGGGTTGCGAAACAAGTCAAAATTCTTTTTTTGTTCTTCAAAGTCACCAAAGCGCCGTGCAAACTCATTGCACAGTGCGCTCAGTTTATCAGCAAAATGCGTATTTGGGAACACCGTTGTGCCGAATTGGTTCAACATTACTTGGCAACAGGGAAAGTGGGGCAAGTTGCACTGGTGCATTTGTGTCTCCCATAAAAGCAGCTTCACTTGAAATCACTTTGTGATTGTGCACGGGTAAAAACGTCTGCTGAAGTGTCCGATTCTTCTTTAACTCTTCTGCTTTCTGTATCTTCTGCATTGCATTCAGGTCTTTCAGGTTATCCTGATGTTTTGTCTCATAGTGCCGTCTTAGATTAAATTCTGTAATTACAGCCACATTAGCTCCACAAATGAGAGACACGGGTTTACCGGCAATTTTAGTAAACATATACAAAGCCTCCCATCGGTTTTTAAAGGCTCTATTTTCAGAATCAACTTTTCTCTTCAGCATCGTGTGGGCTAGCTTCGCAATAACTTGCAGCATCATAAGCTAGACTTGATTAACGCGGTAAGTGTTCGGCAAGGCAGCTGAAGCGCTGCATTATGGAATCTGTAGTTTATTGTGTTACCAGCGCTTCATATACCCGGGCCATTAATAACAATAATACAGTATATAAAATGATCTCGCGGGCCGGATGAGTTTGACACATATGGACTAAATAGAACTTGAAAAGATATATTTTTTCGTACATCGAGCCCGCGTGCTATTGTGGTTTTGCCTGCATGCCTCAATAAGTCACCCTCCCCTCGCTCTTACTTTTTTACCGTTCATCTAATGAATACACTGAGTATGGCTTTACCAAAACAATCATTGATGGCGAATAAAGTATCCATTATTCGAGTATGTAGATCGGGGTATATATACATATATATATATATACCCGCGTATCGCAGCAGAGAAGTAGTGTGTTAAAGAAGCTATGAAAAAGAAAAGGGAACATTTTAAAAATAACGCAACATGACTGTCAATATACAGAAATTGTTTTGTGAATGTTATTGAGTGTTGCTGTCATCAACAGTGTTGGGGAGTAACGAAATACATGTAACGGCGTTACGTAATTAAATTACAAAATAAATGTAACGGTAATACATTACAGTTACTGTATAAAAATGTGTAATTCAATTACAGTTACTTGTGTAATTTTTCAGAATTACAATTTAAGTTACATATTAAAAATGTCAGCAAAGCCTTTATGAAATATGAAATAATATTTTTTTGCCTGTTTCGCACGTTTCATTAGGCCTATAAACATCGTCCTTTTCCATTCCGCCCCCTCCCACAGACAATAATTATTTCTGATAGGCTCTCCTATCACGTCTATAATTGCAGCGCCAGCGCCATCACCTCAGTCTGATAGCAGATGCCTGGGCATGTTGTGATCTGAGTTTCAAACTACTACTAGCAATGTCTAATAAAACTGCATTTCACAGCTGGAAATTTAGAAAACATTTCAGATATGTCGCGGAAAAGGGCATAAATCTAACTGTGCAATGTAATGGTTGTTTGCCGGCTATCAAGATGTTGTCCACATCGAAAACCTCAATGTCCAACCTCAGGAAACATCTAGAGGTAAGTGCTGCTTGTAAGAGCAAACGGAAAGTTTTTTTTTAGCAATGAAGCCTTCACATTGTCACACAGTCACAGACGCCACGCCACTTTTCACAGCCACACGCTTTTAATGTGCCCAAATGCAGATGTAGCCTATGGCTATTTTAGCTCCCTATTTCGGTTCACTTTAAGCTAGCTACTCTAGATAGCTAGCTAAGGAGGTTGTTGAGCCATATTACGCACTTTCCCTCCCATTTTGTCAGTTTTGATATTAGCGTGCCTGACTTGCTATATGTAATTTAAAATGTGCCTGGAATGGTAGATTTTAACAAAGACTACGCATTGTCCAAGTTTTACATGTATTGTCTTGAATGCAAGCGATCGGCTACTTCAGCATTTGTGATTGAAAAATAGACTGTAAAATGTTTTGTCTAGTAAAAAGTAACATGTTTTTTGTAAAGTGTAAACACAATAGTGGTGCACCATAGTCAATGTCTACCCCATAATTTAGTTTTAATTAATAATAACCACCATTTAATGCTACTACTACTACTACTACTACTACTATTCTTCTTCTTCTTCTTATTATTATTATTATTATAGCATTAATATTAATGCTATACATAATTAATAATTGTAATAATGTTGTAATAATTCATAGCATTAGTATTAATGTTACGCATTGCTAATTATTTTACAGTTTTTACACTTTTATTTAAGTTTTTATTATAGACAAAAAGCTAACAAAGACACATTCCAAAAGAGTTAAGAGCTGCTTATTAAAGTACTGCTTATTGTTTCTTATTTTAATTTTCATTGTAGACAAAAAGCTAACAGAGACACATTCCAAAAGAGCTGCTTATTAAAGTAGTTTCTGATACCTACAATGTTAAAAAGAAATCAAAATGTGTGATTTAAAAAAAAATGTTTAACAGTAAAATGTATCTTGAAGTCTGACCTTGTGGTGGTTATTATAGTGTCTTTATGAAAGTTCTGATGTTACTTTGTGTATTAAAAGAGGATCAAAAGTGTTTAACTATTTTAAATAAGAAATTCGGTGTGAATTATCCCATAACTCTGTTGTTTGATGTCCCCCAAGTGCTGTCAGCTGGAAAAAGAATTTAAAAAATTGATACAACATACTGTACAACATAGACTGTAATAGTCTGGCAACTAACAATAAGTGGATGTGACACAATAATTAACTTTCAGATTATTTTTTCTCTGCTTCATTGATGTAAGAGATATTGGTCCATTATTCGGTCTATGCTGCATCAAAGATTTTTTTTCTTCCTATATACAGGCAGCATTCAGTCACCTTGAACAACAGGGCTATGGACTGATTCACACTTGATTTCACCATAAAGATTATTACTGTCAGGTTTGAAATTGAAAATGGATACATACAAGCAGGCTACGGGTACAGAATACCCATCCAAAAATTGGAAAAGTAATCAAAAAGTAATTACAAAGTAATTAGTTACGTTACTCAGAACAAGTAATTAAAATAGTTACACTACTATTACATTTTGAACAGGGTAACTTGTAACTGTAACGAATTACATTTTTAAAGTAACCTTCCCAACACTGGTCATCAAGGACTTAATTATCATTATTTCTTTCAATCAGGTTCGTATTTGTAGGATGTGTTGTGTTCAAGTTACATTCCGTGTTTGTCAATCGTTGTAAAGATAACAGGTTTCATTCATCGATTCGTTTCTTACTGCATCAATACTGGTTGTATATCACTCGCTCGCTTCTTATTGTTTCGCTGCCTTCTCAATTATATAATGCATGTTTTCTTCAGCGCTTTTTGGAGGTCTTCCTGGTTTTCTACGTACTGCGTGATTACGTGGGAGGCGTGATGATGTCACACGAAACTCCGCCCCCACGGCTTTCGCGTTCATCTCCATTACAGTAAATGGAGAAAAACAGCTTCCAGTTATGACCATTACACGTAGAATTTCGAAATGAAACCTGCTTAACTTTTGTAAGTGAGTTGTAAGGAATGAGCCTGCCAAATTTCAGCCTTCTACCTACACGGGAAGTTGGAGAATTAGTGATGAGTGAGTGAGTGAGTCAGTCAGTCAGTGAGGGCTTTGCCTTTTATTAGTATATATATATATATATATATATATATATATATATATTTTATATATATATATATATATATATATATATATATATATATATATATACACATACATACACACACACACAGGGGGTCCTCGGGTTACAACGTTTCGAGTTTACAACACTCACTCCCATAAACCTTAAAAAAATTGAGTAAGCATTTTTTTACACTCAGTTTTTCTGTTACTACAGTACAGTGTACAGTACAGTATATTTACGTCCTTTTCTTTTTTCTCAGGCTTAGATTTTGTGTTTTTATGTTCTAGATTATGATTTTGCAAATGTGTTAAGATAGGTAAGTGACTTAGGCTAGAGTGTGTTTCGACTTACACCAAAATTCAGGTTACATCACTGTTGTAGGAACGGAACTGTGTCTTAACCCGAGGACCCCCTGTATATATATATACTAGCAAAATACCCGCACTTCGCAGCGGCGAAGTACTGCATTAAAATTTTTATTAAGAAGAAAATTTAACCTTTTTAAAGTGAGGGAAAATATGGCAATAATTATTTGTTAAGGATCTCTTTGTATACCACGTTGTCAGTTCGGCCCTCCGGTTGTAACATGACCAAGCTGTGCGCTGAGCTTACTCTTGAGCATGCAACTTACAGTTGGCCATGTGAACAGTAATCTTGTTTCAAATCTCACAGCATGGACTGCTGCTGTCATAATCGATTTCAGTTTCATGGTTTGTTTCAATTACGACATTATTTGCAGGACTTGTGTTGAAGTGACATTTGGCATCTGTCAAGCGTTGTAAGCTTACAACCGGTTTCATCGATAACTTCACATCCAGCTTTTGAGAGTTTAAACATTCATAAACATCAAAGTGTCCACTACTGAAATTGTCACTTATGAATGTAAGATGTTTAAGAGGCATTGGCGGTTGTCGAAAGGTGTAAAATATTTGGCCATTTCGGTACACTTGAAAGCACCAACCGAACAATTCAGCGGCAGCCATCAACTCACATGCAGAACCATAGGTGAAGGGCTTAAGCATTTCACTCTTCTAGTGCTCCTGTGTAGTATAATTGTCTCCTGTACCATCATCAGTCCACACCTTGAACCTGTCCCAGTCATTCAATACATAAGACACAATGTTCTTCCAGATATCAAGAGTGAGCCTGATATGGCCGTGCAATATGTAACACAGAGAATGGAAAAGGTAGGTGCCATCTCCGGGCATGGAAACCACTCGGTAAGAGACAGTTCTTTGATCGATGGTGATTACCTCGATAGACATGGTAATGGGGGTTGGAATGATGAAGGAAATGGGTACCTGAGTAATGTAAAGTAAGTGTAAAATACCTATACAATAACTATAATTGTAATAAACAAACAATAAAACAGCGGAGAAGCCGTGGATTAAACAAAATGGCTGTAGTTATCAGCAGGGAGACGTGAATCCCGTGGCGAAGCAAGGAAGGGAATGTAGAGACTGGAGCGACGGACAGCCTTATATAGGCAGGCAGCCAACAACGTGGGAGGTGATGGGATGGGAGACCCAACGCCGCCTCACATGGTGACCAAGCTGCAGGCTATGGACGTATATATGTACGTAAATAGGATTCAGTTAGCGTTGGGAACCCGTGTACCAAATTTCTTGAAGATGGGCCCATAAGTAACAAAGACTGTTGAAAAGTTCAATATGGTGGCCGACAGTGGCATCATACCACCGAAATAAGTACGTACATTGGTTTTGGTTAGCTCAGGGAAGTCACCTACCAAATTTCGTGAAGATGGGGTCGTAAATAAGAAAGTTCAACATGGCGGACGTTGTTGACCGTTATGACTGTTACGCGCAGAATTTCGAAATTAAACCTGCTTAACTTTTGTAAGTAAGCTGTAAGGAATGGGCCTGCCAAATTTCAGCCTTCTACCTACACGGGAAGTTTGAGAATTAGTGACGTTGGAAAGTTCAATATGGCGGCTGACAGTGGCGTCATACCACCGAAATAACTATGCACATTGGTTTCGGTTAGCGCAGGGAAGCTGCCTACCAAATTTCGTGAAGATGGGGCCATGAATAAGAAAGTTCAATATGGCGGACGTTGTTGATCGTTATGACCGTTACGCGTAGAATTTCGAAATGAAACCTGCTTAACTTTTGTAAGTAAGCTGTAAAGAATGGGCCTACCAAATTTCAGCCTTCTACCTACACGGGAAGTTGGAGAATTAGTGACGTTTGTAAAATTCAATATGGCGGCCGACAGTGGCGTCATACCATCGAAATAAGTACGTACATCAGTTTTGGTTAGCGCAGGGAAGTCACCTACCAAATTTCGTGAAGATGGGGTCAGCCTTCTATCTACACGGGAAGTTTGAAAATTGGTGACGTTGGAAAGTTCAATATGGCGGCCGACAGTGGCGTCATACCATCGAAATAAGTACATACATCGGTTTCGGTTAGCGCAGGGAAGCCGCCTACCAAATTTCGTGAAGATGGGGCCATAAATAAGAAAGTTCAACATGGCGGACGTTGTCGACCGTTATCGACCGTTATGACCGTTACATGTAGAATTTCGAAATGAAACCTGCTTAACTTTTGTAAGTAAGCTGTAAGGAATGAGCCTGCCAAATTTCAGCTTTCTACCTACATGGGAAGTTGGAGAATTAGTGATGAGTCAGTCAGTCAGTCAGTGAGTGAGGGCTTTGCCTTTTATTATATATATATATATATATATATATATATAAATAAATAAATAAACAAATATATATATATATATATAAATAAACAAATATATATATGTATATATATATATATATATATATATATATGTATGTATTTGTTTAAGCATTAGGTGTGTTCTGTGTGCAAAAATCCTGTTAAAGTGACTCCCTCTGCCGTTTTTATATTTACTCATACTGAGGGTTTTGTTAAAGTGACCCCATCTGTCGTTCTTATATTTGCTCATATTTGGACCTGCGACAATATTGCAAAAAAGTGTGCAGAAATCCTTGCAGTACACACTGTGCCCTGAGCAAAAGTTTTGTCACTGAATTGCTGAGGATTTTGTTAAAGTGACCCATCAGCCATTCCTTTTTTTGTTCATATCTTGCCCTACTGTAGTGTAAGTGGGCAATGAATATATCCAACAGGCTCCCACTTTCCCACTCAAAAGTCAAACATTTTTCCAACCGTTTTACCAACATGAATAAAAAAAGTGTTTAGAAAACACACTGATCAGTTATTTCAGAAAAGAGACACCACAAACTAATGAAGGTGCAGCGTCAACTCCTGATGTGGCAATTTCAGACATTTCAGACATTGCAGAGGCTGGTCCATCAGGGGAAATCTCTTCAGGACATACTCTGCCAATTGATAAATCTAAGCACCGCTTATCCAGCATAAACAAACAATGGTTTAAAGATTTTAATTGGCTAATTGTCAAAGAAAATGGTATGTGATGCTAATTGTGCATGAAATATTCAAACAAACACCCCCCAAGGAGGGAATTACATTGAGTAAACATGCCATGCACAATTATTCAAAAAGAAAGATTGCTGGAGCATGAAAAAAGTAAAATGCACATTGATTCTTCTGCTGACCTTTTAGGAAAACGTGTACTACAGCAAACTCGAAATCTGTCAAATTGAAAGAACTGTATCTCTGATGCCTTTGTGGGAGCTTTAAGATCCATGTAAAAATGAGCAAAAAATGAATTGCCACATACAACGTTGTTTGAAAAGCTGTTGGAACACTGTAAAGAAATGGGTTGTTCCTTTTTACAGCATCTCAATGTTGGTAAAAATGCACATTACACCTCTGAAAGAATAATGCAAGAGCTGTTGGATGTCTTAGCATCAGAAATAAAGTCTAACATACTGAAAAATATACATGCTGAAAATTTTTCCAGTATTCTGTGTGATGAAACCACAGACATCTCAGTTGTAAAACAAATAATTATTTACATTAAAAATGTTTGCCAGGTCACTAAAGAGGTCAGAATTAGTTTTGTATCAACCCACAATATGATTGATGGCAAAGCGGAGACTATAACCAACACACTGAGTGAGACTATGGACACTCTAGGCTTGAAAACTGCAAATCTGGTTGGATTAGGGTCAGATGGAGCGGCTGTTATGATTGGGAAAAAGAAAGGTGTGGCAAAACTGGTTAAAGATAAAACATTTAGACTCTTGGTCAACTGCCACTGTGTAAACCACCGACTGGCCCTTGCAAGTGCCCAAGCAGCAGCTGCTGTACCTTATTTAACAGAACTGAACGATATCTTAAGGCAGCTGTTCTACATCTTCCAAAATTCTTCAGTTAGGATGGCTGGTTTAACAGAAATCCAAAATATTCTGAACATTCCCCAGATTAAGCTGAAAATGGCCAGTGACACTAGATGGCTGTCTCATGACTCTGCAGTACAGTCACTACAGTGTCATAGCTGTGCTGGAAAGAGAAGCCACTGAACGAAATGACATCACAGCTGAAGGATTAAGCAGATGTATTAAAACATACAATTTTGTTTCTTCTCTGATGATGCTTCAAGACGTATTACCTTTGTTGTCCAACTTATCTAATGCTTGGCAAGGCACAAAATTGTCCATCATGGAGTTGAAAGAGACTCCTGAGAGTTATTTTCAAAACCTTCATCAGTGTCTGGCAGAAGAATGGTCAGATCTCCACATTGTTTATACACAGAGTGATGTAATGTCATTCAAAACTGCAATCCTCTTTAATAAAAGCCCTGTGTGCGTCCAGTGTCCGTGTGTGTCTTCTGGTGAAGTGCGCATGCGCGGGGTCACACGGCACGTGTTCAGTCTCTTCCTGTGCATTCCCTGTGCAGACACACACATGGGCGCATGAGAGACAGACACGCACACACAGGCGCGTGCACGACAGACACACGCACACACACAGGCGCCCACGCGACAGACACAGGCACGCACACGCACACACACACACACAGGCGCGCGCGGGACGCACACACACACACAGGCGCGCGCGGGATGCACATACACACACAGGCGCGCGCGGGATGCACACACACACACAGGCGCGCGCGGGACACACACACACAGGCGCACGCAGTTCGCGCACACACACACACACACACAGGTGTGCGCGTGCATTGTTACAGTGTTACTTTTCTTGGTTGTTTATTAATTTTTCAACTGTTCATTTTTTTCCCCTGTGCTTAAAACTCATTAAAAAACGTGTTTTTATCGAGCGGGTTGTAAGGCTATAGCGCGAACTCTTCCAGTCTTAGTTTTCTCAGTTGTTCAAAGTTTTCTTAGTGTTATTAAATGTTTTTACATTTAGTTTACTATTACGCTGTGCATTCAGTGGTATAATTAACTATATTTGTGTTTAAAAACGTAAAAAAATATATATTTACATACAGTTCATACGGTCTGGAATGGATTAATTGTATTTACATACAATCCTATGGGGGGAAATTACTTCGGTTCACGACCAAATCGGGTTAGAACCAGAGTTTTGGAACGAATTATGGTTCCACTGTATTACTGTCATACAAAATTACAGGCATTTTATGGAAATACAAACCAGTATTACTGAGAGAGAAAATTAAAGGCACACAATACAGTGACGTATATTACAGCTACATACAAGGTCCCTTGCCATTTAATATAGACTGTTCCTACTAATGTTTATGCACAACTGTTCTAGCGCCCGTTATTGTAACAGGCTTAATGTCTAGTATATGATAAATACCTAGAGACAGTTGTCAAGCACCTAGATGCAAGATTCCCTAACATGCCAATTATTTCCAGGCTTTCAAAAGTTTTCAATGCAGAAACTCACGATTCAAGTGAGTCTGCTGAAATTCTTTTCGATCATTACTCCAAAAATGGTAGCCTCCAATTTTAAAATTTGAAAGCAGCAGACAAGAATGGACAGTTGTGTCAAAAATAATCAGAATTCAATCATACAAAGACTTCAGTCCAAAACAAATTTTACTAAAAATGGCAACGACATTAGAGCTCAGAGTCATTTCCAAATTTAGCCAAACTAGCTCATACAGTGGAACCTCGGTTCACGAACGTCTCGGTTCACGTACAACTCGGTTCACGACCAAAAAGCTCGCCAAACTTTTGCCTCGGTTCACAACCACACATTTGGTATACAAACAAGCCAGTTTCCCTTGCCTGCCTGAGCTGAGCTGAGCTGAGAGAGAGAGAGAGAGAGAGAGCAAGAGCGAGCAAGCACGTGCCGGCTGGGGAGGGGGAGGAGGAGATTGCTGCACGTGTTTGCCGAACAAGCCAGTTTCCCTTGCCTGCCTGAGCTGAGCTGAGAGACAGAGAGAGAGAGAGAGCAAGAGCGAGCGAGCACGTGCCTGCTGGGGAGGGGAAGGAGGAGATTGCTGCACGTGTTTGCCGAACAAGCCAGTTTCCCTTACCTGCCTGAGCTGAGCTGAGAGAGAGAGAGAGAGAGAGAGAGAGAGAGAGAGAGAGAGAGCAAGAGCGAGCGAGCACGTGCCTGCTAGGGAGGGGGAGGAGGAGATTGCTGCACGTGTTGGCTTGCACTTACTGGCTGCAGATAGGCAGGCAAACCATCCCCCCAGTTCCATGTGCCTGCTGGGGAGGGGGGAGAAGGAGGAGATTGCAGCACGTGTTTGCCTGCCTACGTGCAAACGCACCATCCCCCCACCACAGGCAGGCTGCCGCGTGGCTGCAAGAGCTCTGTTCATTGTTCTCCTTCCATTGGCTTCTAAGCAAGTGCAGAGTGGTGAGAAGAAAGTTTTGAAGAAAATTGAAATCGAAGTAAAGAAAGAAATTACAAGAGGTGGAAAAACTGTTTACCAGTTTACTCATTTACCAATCTGAAAACCCTCGTGCTTTCAAGCAGCACAATGTAAACAAAGCCAGACTGCCAGTAATGTGGAGGGCAAACATGAAGGGTTGTTTTACAAGAACTTTGTTTTTGGAATGGCTGCATGAGGCTTTCACTCCCACCAGCTAAAAGCACCAGAAACCCAAGAAATCACAAGAGAGAAAACACCTGAAGAAAAACACTTCATGCCAGAACTCGACTCATGCAAGGTTAGTTTTCTTGGTGGTTTTTGTATTACGGATTTTTCAAAAGTTAATTTTTCAGTTCATAACGCGATTTGTTGCAATGTTAGTTTTCTCTTTTTTTCCAAATGTTCCTTTTTTTCCGCTGTGCTTAAAACTCATTTTAAAAA
>JANRMT010062854.1:134412770-134430858 GCA_026402145.1 Polypterus bichir lapradei | reverse complement strand
ATAGATAGATAGATAGATAGATAGATAGATAGATAGATAGATAGATACTTTATTAATCCCAAGGGGAAATTCACAGATATTAATGGAGCTAGTTTATAAGGAAGACATAACCTCTGATGACTGGATTAAAATCACTTCCAGTTACAGAACCAGTGCCTGCTCAAAGACACATTATTTTGCCCATTGATGTTGCCATTATTTTGTTTGAACTTGGGTGTCCAGGACTACATTCTGAAGTGTTAGTATGACCTGCAGTTTTAGCTGTTTATTCTGGAATGGAGGTTGCTGGGAAGGTGCACCTGAATTTCTGTATCCCTGTTAAATCTGCTTAAAAGGCATTCTGTGTGACTAAAAAGCCTAGTAAAATGGACAATGCCCACTTTGTCCTTCACTTTACATTACAAAATATAAGATTAACTATTTTCTTATTAAAGTCAATATGGATAACTTCTTAGTGCAAAGTCCTTGTATTTTAAGTAAACTAAATCCACACCAAATTCAGGCATCATTTTTGACACTAACTTAAACTTTAGTCATCACATTTTCAAAATTCTTTCTCCAGCACAGACATTAACTTAAGACAATTTCATAATATTGTATAATCTTAAAAACCTAATGTATTACTAATTTCAGAATTGACTATGGTAATGCATTATTGTGAAGCTGTTCAATGCATTTTAGTATTTCTGTATAGCTATTTCAACCCACCACTAAGAAGCAACACTAAAAAAAAGAAGTACAGTCATATATCTAATTCTTAGATAACTAAACTGGCTTCTGAATAAGTTGAAACATATAACATTGTAAATAACTTATTTACTAAGCCATGTCACATAATGCTACCTTTCCAGTAAAGTTTAGTTGTAACCTTCATTTACCTAATCTTAGCAAGTCAGTTGGAGGTGTGTGCCTATGAATGCAGTCGGGTAATGCAAAGTGCATTCTGTGCACATGAGAGCTAACAATCAATGAATGACTAAACTAAGTACAACTCATAAAATACAGCAACAAGGGAAAAGGAACATGGGAGTTTTGGACCTTGCAAACCAAAGAGAGACTTGTTTGTCTGAACAGAATGGAAAAAAAGAAAAAAGAGCAGAGATTATGGCTGAACTAATTGTACCGATTAACCCATCATACAACACCAGTTCCGTCAGGCTGCGCAATATTGACTGACACAAAAAAGGACAAGCACGACTATGTTGGAAGGTTGGCACAGAGTCACTAAATATGACATGGCCAACGATTTTCAGTCGTTTAAATTGACACGTTGCAGCACTGAGATGAGTACGTTCAATTGGCAAGTCTGACATGCCCCATGACTATAAGCTGAATAATGTGACATTGGCTTTATTTGGCACAGATCTGATTAAAATTCCAGCCATTAAAAGGAGGCAGAACGTTTATTTTATGTAAATAACACTTATTTTAATCAGTGTTTCTATGAGAAATATAATAACATTTATGATTCAAGAGATTGTTCCACTCTTTTCAAATGTATTTTTTCATCTTCTTACTATATAAAAAGTCATTACATTTTCCTGCAATTAAATAAAATGAATTAAACACAAGTTCTTACCTCCACACAACAGTTTCCATTCAATAGGATTTCCCCTTTCTTCTCTGTTAAGTCTTCACTCACATAATATGAAATATGGCTGGGCTTCAACACAAACCACCGCTCTGTCCAATTTTTTCTTTTGTGGCCTTTTTTAAACATATATCCCTACAAATATAAACAGAATTAAATGCACTAGAAAAACTGAGCATCCAAAATTACATGGAAGAAAATTGTGGTTAAAATTGTGACTTGAACATTTAACGTATGCAATATTATAATATTTGGACCACATCTTTATGATTGTCTTTTAGAAGCTTCTTTGTCTTTTCTTTATTACAAGTGAGCATGTCCATTTTATGATTTTATCAGTGACATTACAGGACATATGAATCACCAAATGATACTTTGAATTAAGTAGTTTTGACATTTTAGAAAGTGCATCTTTCCCTGACTCATGTTTTGCATGGAGTAGGGTGCGGACGAATAATTTTAGGATAACATAGCATTCATCTTAAATAGCATAAAGGGTTAATAAATGTGAGAAACCAAATAAAGGTCAAGTGAACAACAAAATGTACACTGAAATATAAGATTTGGTTTAGGAAAAATACTGAGATGGTCAAGTAAATAAAGAATGTACCAGAAGAAAGGCTGCTGTAATATACAAAAATGTACTAAAGGATGACTAAGAAATGTCCTATAAACTAGAATGGACAATTGTTATACGTACAGAAATTTCTGGAACCACCAGAATATAATATAACAGACTTTTATTATATATAAATCATTTGGGTGTAAACCAACGAACCAACTAGAGTAAAATGTATGCACTGATTGACACTGTATGTAAATTCAGTAGGTTATAAAATGAACCTCTATCCTTTGTTTCTTGGAACATTCTGATCATTCTGACCATGCTGTAACAGACTGCTTTTAAAGAATGCTCCCTCCAAGGCATTTTGCAGAGGAGGTATTAAAAGGTGCAATGAATAGCTTTTCTTCATCCTGATTACTGAATTTTCCTGTTAGAGGACGTTTCTTTCTTTAAGAAGATGTTAAATTTCGACCACAATGGTTTTACACTCTTCTTTTGATTAATGCCTTAATCTGCAGTATACAGCCACTGGATGCTCCTCTCTGCAAAAAGATGTTGAACTGCACAAAAGTATTTATGTCAAAGAAGTAGTTTATTGTAGACAGTTCAACACAGCAGAAAGAATTCAACATTAATTGTATACTTTCAATGCATTGTAAAATGGTACAGTTATCTTTCAAAATAAAATCTGAGATCTTGATTTCTTAATAAAGAATAATTTGACATTAGCACAATCAAAGTAAAGAAAACTATGATGCTATATTGTGAAATACACAACTCTGGTATTCATCTGACAGTATTGTCAAAGTCAATGTACTCTACATCTGTGTGAAAATGCAATGTGAGTGCAGTGCAAATTAAAGAATGAATTCAAATCAAGTAGCCACACTTGCCTCCTCATACATTATGTGAAATGGAATGCCTGCTCTTCAAATTATTTACAAGGGTGGACCCAAAAAGACTCAAAATTGTTAAAAAAAACGCCTGTACAACTTCATGTGGAAGAAAGAAGAAAATAACTTACAAATGTTTCCAAGACAACATGATGGCTAAAACTTGTCCATGACAACAAGGATCTTAATGTCAGGTTTCAGATTGATACCTTTCATAGCAGTTCTGCTTATAGGTTCCACACATTCCTATATTTAGCTACCTCACATTGACAGCTCTGTCTGAAACAGCAGCTTTCTGCTGTTGATTAATATTTCTGAACATAAAAATGAAACATTAGATATTTTTATTTTATTAACAGTTGTTAACATTTGTCATTTTCCCTACCTGTATATTCTTCTACCAATTTCTAAACCTGTTCTAATAATAATTGTAAAGAAATATGTTTACCAAAACTTAAATCACTGTAACATCAGTGGACTGAACCTGAGAGAGAAATGTACTCAGTATAGGCTTCCTATGTTGGGGTAGAATGAGTTGAAATAGGGAGCATTTACCCTATGTTTAACAAAAAAAACCTTCTTGCCATGGGTCTTAGGATGCCAGGGAATCTTGGAACCTGGCATGGAATAGATCAAGGAGGTGTGGAGCAAGACAGAGCTGTTACCTTAGATTCCATGTGAGCAGTTTAAGACAAATTGGTGGGGGCAGTGGACACAGAAAAGCAGAGTGAGGCTAGTAAGAGAGACAAGACATAAGAATAGCAGCAGGAGCACTCTAAGACAGAGTGGTGGAAATGAAGTATAAACTGTGTTTAAGACTCCAATTTGGTAGCTGTGTTACCACTTGTCTATTAAAGGTGTCTTTATCCCCTGATTTTTTATATTATTTTTTTTACTGTACAGAAAATTACGATCAGCTCATCCTTTTTTGTGACTTTTTTCGAAAAAGTATGTACACATGAACAGTTTTCCATTATCCTCTACAATGCTTTAAGTACGGTATCTGCTACCACACGATTAGAATGTGAAGTGTTTAGTAACTAAAATCATCTGGCTCACAAAACACAAGTGAGTAAATGCTTACTTTCTTTTCCTTTCTGTTAAAATTAAAGACATTTTGCAATTAGCAAAACTAGGAATATTAACACTAGAATTACCAGAGCCTACGAAAAAACTCGTAATTCCGTCCCACCTTAAATCGCTTCTTAAATCCCTTCACACCTCTCCGCCAGTGTCCTTTGTCTTCTAAATGTGCTGATAAAGAGAAGCTAGGAGCAGCCGGCTATTCCATCCCCCCACCAATTTAGAACGTGCACGAACTTCTCTCAGCTCATGCCTTGATTGAGTATCTGGGAGTGAAGTGGAGTTTTAGAGTGGAAATAATAGATCGTTATTTGGAACACACGCATTTCATGTCTGTTCCGTTTCTACAGTAATCTGTGTAAACACATTGTTAAAACAGAAACGTTTTTTATATTCTAGTAGTAGATGACAAAATGTAGGCATAAACTATATAATGTATGAAGCCTGAAGTCCAAATATCAAAGAAACATTTTCACAAGAATAACACAATTGCGCTTTTATTCAAAAATATAACTGCAGAAACAAAAAGCCGCCTTAACATGCGACATTGACAGCCATTTATTGTAACTGCCTCCGTGGTTCAATAGAATCAGTTCCCGCTTGGGAATCAAAAGGTCCTGAGTTCGATCGTGCACCTCTCCGTTTTGAGAAGTAAACTGCTCTTAGTCTTACTATTTTAGAATAAAAGCATACATTTGATTTCGGTCTGTGACAGCCGGTGCAATTTATGATCCTTGTAAAGGTTAGCTTTTTTTTTTTTTTAAATTCACTTTTCATTCCCTCAGTCGTGTTCAGAATCAATCCATACAACCCCATCTGACACGGCTGTTTTCACATACAGACGCGCTATACCTCTGCAGTGTACCACGATGCATACTAACGCCCCCCCCCCAGGTTGCTGACACACAAATGCTGGCGAAGCTGCCTCCTTCGTATCTCACCGTCACTTGATTTACTTTTTATTCAGTTTTATTGAGTGTTCCTGCCAGTCCCCGCATGTTGCTGTACGCTGTTTCTTTTGTACTCCAGGACATGCAGAGGAAAGAATGGTAAAGAGCAGTAACTTCGGCGCTATATGCAATAATCAGACACTCCCCATCTGCCCGTTGTTTTGTTATACTTTTACACCAACTTATGTTCCTGTGTTTGAGCATGCTCAAAAAATACACGTGTAATGCCACGAAAAGTGCACGCAGACACTTCATTTAGCAAACAAAACAAGTGCACTTTTATTCAAGACTACCTGTATAACCGAAGAAAAAAGAAAGCAAGTTACAGTAGGCGATTGATACAACAGCTTGCATGGTGCAATGCTAAGTGGTGCTGATTTTCATTCCGTGCTATATAAAATCATCACATTCAAATATTAACAGTTCCCACACACCCAAGGACCGTCCTTCCTACATTTACGACACGTGTACTTGTTGCAGTGTACACACCTCTCTGTGCTATGGTTTCTATTACACTGAATGAGCACCTGACACTGTACTTTCTTCCCTGGGGGAAGGTCCCACATCAGAGAATTTCCAGTTCCTGCATAAATTCACACCTGATCTGACGCTATTCGTTTTCAAATAATATTGCATTAGTGCGATGATATTTTCACATATATTGTCTCTTTCTTTCAGGTGTGTAATAGAAACCACAGCATAGAGAGAAGTGTGTACATTGCTTCTTACAGGAAAAGGCGATGGAAAAAGTGCACTTGAAGCTTTAGTATGCATCGTGGTACACTGCAGAGGTATAGCGCGTCTGTATGTGAAAACAGCCGTGTCAGATGGGGTTGTATGGATTGATTCTGAATGAGACTGAGGGAATGAAAAGTGAATAAAAAAATAAAAAAAGCTAACCTTTACAAGGATCATAAATTGCACCGGCTGTCACAGACCGAAATCAAATGTATGCTTTTATTCTAAAATAGTAAGACTAAGAGCAATTTACTTCTCAAAACGGAGAGGTGCAGGATCGAACTCGGGACCTTTTGATTCCCAAGCGGGAACTGATTCTATTGAACCACAAAGGCAGTTACAATAAACGACTGTCAATGTCGCATGTTAAGGCGGCTTTTTGTTTCTGCAGTTATATTTTTGAATAAAAGCGCCATTGTGTTATTCTTGTGAAAATATTTCTTTGATATTTGGACTTCAGGCTTCATACATTATATAGTTTATGCCTACATTTTGTCATCTACTACTAGAATATAAAAAACGTTTCTGTTTTAACAATGTGTTTACACAGATTACTGTAGAAACGGAACAGACAGGAAATGCGTGTGTTCCAAATAACGATCTATTATTTCCACTCTAAAACTCCACTTCACTCCCAGATATTCAATCAAGGCATGAGCTGAGAGAAGTTCGTGCACGTTTTAAATTGGTGGGGGGATGGAATAGCCGGCTGCTTCTAGCCTCTCTTTATCCGCACATTTAGAGGACAAAGGACGCTGGCGGAGAGGTGTGAAGGGATTTAAGAAGCGATTTAAGGTGGGACGGAATTACGAGTTTTTTCGTAGGCTCTGGTAATTCTAGTGTTAAATGTCATGTGTATCATGAGTCAACTGTGTAATTTGCCATGATGGTACAAGAGATTCATATACTCAACTGTGTAAAACTTAATCCTAAATAAATTATATATCTATTTTTCAGTTTCTGTATACTGTATTCTTATTAAATTATTTACATAACTCACCTGTTTCAAAACATCTAGTATTAGCTCCTGGAAAACTTCATTAATTCCCATCGACAGAGTTTGCCGGTCCATGCCTTTGCTGAATGTTCCAATGCCAATCAGTTCAATAAACTCCCAAACTGAAAGACACTGTTGTTTGGCATTCATTTGACCTTTGTAGTCTTCAAATTTCTCTTCTATCCAACTGCCACCCATTGCTTCAGTTAATTTCCTTAGAAAGTACTCAACCTATTAGAGAAATAGGCCATGCTTCAACTTATCAGTCCATATAACAAAAACTAGTAACACAGAAAAATAAAAGGTAGCACACCTGAAAGTAGTGTGTTGTGCTACAATATGTATTGTGCTACTATACATTAAAAACCAGCCTTTACTCAAAGAGAGTTTTAAAAATTAATATAAATACAAAATCTGCACATCCTTGACAAAGTTAACATCGGAAAATATAAGGTGCCCCAGTAGATTCCAAGACTAATCAATAAGGTACATAATAAAAATATTTAGTTCGGAGTTGACAAGAAGAGAGCAAAATTAATGTATTCTAAGAAGAGTATTAAACAAAAAAAAAGTGTGCGGTTCAAAACAGCTTACTTTTGCATGTAATTTATTGTTTTAGATGTTTATACTATAGTTTATCAACATTTATTATGGTTTTGTATGCATTCAACATTGAGGCTTATGAACTATATTGGTTTGAATTATTGAGCAGGAAAGAGGAAAGTGAAACTTTTTTTCTTCTTTTCAATAAAGCTGAAGAAATACAGTGCCTTGGTTTGAATTTAATAGGGTCCAAAGGGCAGTTGTCCAAAAGTAATTTTAAAGAGTCTTAAAACTTACAGAATGAATCAATTGCTCAAGCCATATTTCTGTTTATCAGCATCTTCAGATTGGAAACTCATTTTGTTACAGTGCTCCCCCTTTGTCTTGTCATTTATTAACACACCTGTCAGTCACGTCCCACATTCACAGTAATACCATAAAATGTCTATGAAACTCACGTAAAGCATGTAGGTCCCATAATCATTTAAATACAATACACCCCATGTGTCAAAGGCACCCCTTTACCTCTTGTTTCGGTCATGTCCGAAGCATATCTTTAAGGGATATAAACCCCTGGGTCTGGTTAGTTGTGGTACACAGCAATTTCAACCTCTGTCTATGCGTTTCTCTTTGTCTTGATCCAGCCTTGGAAATCACTCGCCTTGCAAGTGTCTTTTAAAGCTTCATTGTTTAATGTATACTCTCTGCTATGTATTGCTTTGTAAACCATTCTTTATTGTCTTTCGTTGTACACCTGTATATACCTCTATGTTTCTTTTGTATATATTTCAGTTTACAACGAGGTACGTCCAGTAAAAGCCTTCAAGAAAGCTCACCCCTTATCTTTTTCATGTGGATGTGCCAAATTGTTTAAGCTCTCTGCAGCCGCGCTACCCGGAGAGTGCGGAGTGAGGCAGACAATTATATATATATACAGTATATATATTGTCACACATGTGCAAGTAGGAGGCAGCTAAAGGGTCTGAGTAAGTATAATAAAACATCTGACCGGGGGCGGCAGAGTGCACTGACTGTCTTTCTCAGTTCCCTACAGACCTTTCCCAGGAAATCCTGCAAGGTTCCGGCGCCTCAGAAGACGTCACTTCCGAAGCCGGCCCCTTTGTTGACATCAATTCCAAAGCCGGCCCCTTTGCTGACATCACTTCCAAAGCCGGTCCCTTTGCTGACATCACTTCCAAAGCCGGCCCCTTTGCTGACATCACTTACAGTTCCGGCCATTCTGATGACATCAGTTCCTCCCCAAACATTTAAAAGTCTCCATCTTAGGCTACTATAGTCAGTTCTGTTTTAGACTCTGTGATATGCACATTGTGCTTCTGATATAAAAACCCTTTTGCTGCTGGGAAAAACAATATACAGGTGGCTGCCCCAAACCTTTATAATGTCTTGGACTTTTGTCACAATATATATATTGGTGAGATTCTGCCATTTTAAAAGAAATCTGACAGTACTGTTCATATCATTGCCTGTGCCACTCAGCAGCAAACTTTAATCCCCAGGGGCATGGTTTCCTGAAGCTTGAATACTGCAACTGTGGTTCTGAGTGTTTGCCATGGTTAAAGCTAGATAGATAGAAAGCAAGCTGTTTTCTTGAAATCTGGGGTCATGTATATACTGTATATAGTACAATGAATTTCTTACCTTCAGGTCTCCTCAGAATAGTGACAGTAATACAATGGCAACAAAAGATGCACACAAAAAACATTGTTTGCAGAATGTAACCTTACACTATGTCGCTAGAAATACTGGTGTAAGTTTGAATGCTCCTAAGTCATTTGTTAAAAGGAAAGACAGAAAAAAAAACTGGCTGATATCTTTAATAATATTATTAGCCTTTCTAAGGTAGTGTGTGTTAATACTGTAGAACTCCTGAACAGATGTTTACTTGGTACTGCTAATGATCTGTGCCAACTGTGATCTTTACTGTTTTATGATTTTGATCCATGCAGGTGCCATATAGCAGGATATGATACAGATAGCAAGGATGGACTCTTGAAATGTTTTGCACTGTTGCCTTATTCCAGCAATATGTTTGATTGTGAAGACAAGGATACATTTTGCGCCCCCACTGAATCATACAGTTAGTTAAAACTGAGCTTTGGGATCTCAGTTTACAATCTGTACAATGTTTAGATTTATTAAATGCTTACATAATCCTCAATATCATATATTGTTATGATGTTTATAATACTTCCTTGCTATCATGTTTTGTTCTTCTTGAACACACTACTATTTTGTTCTTGATTTTCATGGCTATTGCCATGTCATTTACACAGACTGATTCTTTACACTGATTCTTTCCTTGTTTCATGTTTGGATGTCACTATTGCATGTGACCTATTTATTCACTCCGTATTCAAAATTGGGGCACAACAAGTACTTTACTTATTGATTCAGAACACAAAACTAGGGCTACTATTCAATTAAGAAATTAAATCATGATTAATTGCATGATTAAAATTCGAAATTGAGTGCATATTAATCCCAATTTATCACATTCACTAATGGCTAGAAACCTGGTGTGCAAATAAAAGCATAGCCTTTGTGAACAATTGGGATGATTTCTGGGAAAGACCTGGATTTTTCAAGAGAGATGGTCTCCATCATAACTGGAGGAGAGCTTTTTTCATCCCAAAATATGGAAGCAAAACTGCCTGGCTGACAGCACCATCCACACCGCAGTCTCGTGATCTTAAATCACAGGCTGTTGTTTATCCCACCTATTACTATCTTGTAGCTGTTACCCATAATCCCAGTTGTGGGGCATCTTATAAATTTAGTCTTGACATAAACCTTAAATTACTTGATAACCAAAAACTAGAGTGTATGATTAGACAGAGATAAAACCAGATCCTCCACCTGTAACAGTAACTTAGTTCAAATTAAAACAAGAATATATCACCACTTGAGAAACATCTATGCCATTTTAATTGCTGTGTATTAACACTAGAATTACCAAAGTCTACGAAAGAACTTGTAACCCACCTTAAATCCGTTTGCACCTCTTCGTCAGCATTTTTTGTGTTGTAATTATGTTGATCAGCAAAAGCAGCAAGCAGCCTGCTATTCTGTGTCTACAACAATCTATGTGAACACATCGCAACAACAGAAAGATTTTCATGTTTTAGTAATAATTGACAAAATGTAGACATGAAGTGTATGATGTGTGAAGTCTGAAGTCCAAATATCAAATACACACTTTCACAAAAGGTACAAGTATAACAAAACAAGTGTGCTTTTATTCAAGAATAGAACTGCAGAGACTCACGTTAGGGTTTACATAGATTGTTGTAGACACGGAGCACACATGAAATGCATGTATTCAAAATAACGATATATTATTTACCCTATACAACTCCAGGAAACTCACACACAGGTAAAGAGACTAGAGCTGAAAGAACTTTCTGCCCTTTCTGCATTGATGGTGAGATGGGATAGCAGGTTGCTTACTGCTTTTGATGATAGACACATTTACAACACAAAAGACACTGATGGAGAGGTGCAAAAGTATTTATGGTGGGCCGGGATTACAGTTTTTTTTCCATAGGCTTTGGTAATTCTTGCGTTAAATATTTGTTCTGTTGGTGAAAAAGCTGCTCTGGAAAATTGTATCATTTTAAGTATAAAATCTGATTTGTGTCTTCTCCCTGAAACCTGGCTTAGTAAATCTGATACTGTTCCCCTAGCTGAGGCATCACCATATGGAAACACATTCCTTCATAAGTCCAGAGATACTGGTCACGAACAGGGCCTTGGAATGATTCATTGTGACAAAATGCAAATCACTGCTAAAATTTAGTTGACTTGACATCCTTTGAGGCACTCATTTTAAATATTAAAACAGATTCCAGCACAATTGTAGTGCTAGCCTACAGACCACCAGTGCCATATTCATTGTCCATGCCTGAATTTGGCAACCTTTCATCTGATTTGGCTATAAACTATGATTGAGTAGTGTTGATGGAGAATTTTAATGTACACGTTAATGTGGAAAATGAAAATTTTAGCAAAGGTTTTACTTATTTGTTAAATTCAATAATACTTTGTAAGACTGTTATAGGTCTAATTCATAATCATAACCACACATTATATTTAATTATAACTCACAGAGCTGAAATAAAATATTTAAATATTTCTCCATTAAATTAAATTATTTCTGACCGCTAACTAAGTTTGATTTGGTTCTGCCCTTCCCAGTACACTCGCAAATTAAAACAAAGACATCTTGATTGTAATTCTGCTTCAAAATTTATAGATACTTTGAGTAAGTCAAGTGTAATCATGGGAAACAATTTAGATTAGCTAATAGGGCTGGGCGATTTGGCCTAAAATCAAAATCTCGATTAATTGAACATTTTAACTCGATTACGATTAATGAACGATTATTTTATTTGTTTTTTTTTTATTTTTTTACCCTCATAGTTCACTGACAAGTTTTGTACAGTAAATATGCTCACATATTACATGTGAGAGATTTTTGAATGAAGGGTGCATTACTTGATTTTAAACTAATTGAAGGAAACACACTGCTATCTGTGATTATTTATTGAACATCAATGTTGAACAACTGAAATTAAAGCACACATTGCCTAAAACGAACAGTCACTTTGTTCTTATAAAAAAAGTAAAAATAAATAACTTGCACTTTTGGAAACAAAATAAATTATTTTCAATGTTTTTCTTATTAAAAGTAGAAAATAAGCAGTATCTCTTCTAAATAAAATAACTCATATATCCTGTAAATAATATTTTAAACAGTGCATTTCTTGCATCTTCTGTAAACAAATATTTTAATGTGCAATGTATCAATGTAAACAACAGATTGTTGTAATAAAAATAGAACTCTCTAAACACTGTTGCATGAGGTGATCTTAGCGATCTTGTCATGTCACTATATGAACATGAATTTACTCGGAAATTCTTACTAAGAAACACGAGCATGTTAACCTTTTCAGGTTTCAGGCAGGACCTGAGGCATGTAACAATGTTTCCGCCCGAACTGAAAACCCGCTCTGATGGGGAGCTAGTAGCTGGTATGCTGAGATACTTTTTTGCCACCTTACTTAGAGTGGGAAAGTGTACATGATGCTTCCTCCACCAGTCCAGTGGATTTGCCTCACAATCCAGCATGGGGGACACCAAATAGCTGCTCATCTCTGCACCGTTGTCTGTCGTAATGGCTGAAAGTTTTTCTTCCGCGAGGTCCCATTCAGAAAGCATATCTTTCAGACCTTGCGCAATTATATCTGCTGTGTGATCGGCTGGAAAATATGCCGTCTCAAGGCATCTCTGGCACAGCTTCCAATCGTCGTCAATGTAGTGCAAAGTAAGGCTCAAGAATGGGTCCATTGTCCTACTTGACCAGAGATCAGATGTGGCTGCAAAGTGTTGAACATTTTTCAGTTCAGCAGCTACATTTTTACAACATGTCTTGTACATGTCTGGCAGCGCAGTTTTAGAAAAATGTGATCGCGATGGCACAGAGTATCTTCTGTCGAGAGTTTTAACATGGTGTTTAAACCCGCTTCGCTCCACTGTAGCCAAGGGAGTCATATCCTTTGCGATGTAATAACAAATAGCGTCAGTTATTTATTTCCATCTTCTTGAACTCTTCTCATACTGTGTGGCATTTGTGAACACTTGTGTTATTGACATCTGCTTTGCGGAGGCACTTGTTGCTGGGCGCTTGTCAGTCTCTTTTTGTTTTTTTTTTTGAACCATGCACTGTTCATATTCAGTGACGTGATTGTGCTTCAAGTGTTGAAACAAATTGGTGGTGTTACCTTTGGGCGTCGAAACTGTTTTTCTACAGTGTCTACATCTGACTTCATTTTGTTCAATGTCATTTTTACTGAAGCCAAAATGTGTCCAAATGACAGAGACTGCGTTTTTCTTTGGTACAAGCTGCTCTTGTTGTTCAGTTGTGTCAGTGTTTAAGCTCTCCATGCTCGACATGTCGGCGGAATAACGTAACGGAGCGGGGTAACATGACTCCACATGCGGCAGTGTTTTTAAAGGGAAAGTAATCGAAATAATTGACCTGGAAAAATTTGATCGATTATAGGTTCTAAATGTCGATTTCGATTACTTTTCGATTAATCGCCCAGCCCTATTAGCTAACATCAAATTACAATACAAACTTGTAAGATGCTCTGGATGCAGAGGCGCCACTTAAAATAAAAGTGACCCAAAGCACTTACAAACTCACTCTGGTTTAATGAGAGCACAAAATTAGATAATAACAATAATAATCCTTGTATACAGTTTGGAACAGTGGCAAATTTAACTATCAGGAATTCAGTGTAAAATAACAATAGACATAAGCAGTTCAGACTTTAGAAACGTTTAATGAGAAAATTAAAAAGTAAGATCCCAGATCTCAGCATCACAGTGAAAACCTCATACTAGCCTGGCAAACCCTGTGTCGCCTTGCTTTTAATAATTTTAATCCTGTAACAGAAGAGGAAGTTTTAACTTTAACTTCTAAAATGAAACCTACTACTTGTTTCCTGGATCCATTGCCAATAAAACTAGTAAAAAGTGCCATTGATGTTCTTGCAGCACCTATTCGTAGTATTTCATAGCTCACTACTGCATTGCGTATTTCCTAATGCACTAAAAGTGCAAACTATCAAACCATTACTTAAAAAGTCAGATCTAAACCCACATATATTAAATACTAGCAAAATACCCACGCTTCGCAGCGGCGAAGTACTGCTTTAAAATTTTTATGAAGTAGAAAATTAAACCTTTTTAAACTAAGGGAAAATATACCAATAATTATTTGTTAAGGATCTCTTTGTATACCACATTGTCATTTCGGCCCTCCAGTTGTAATGGCCATGTGAAAATTAATCTTGTTTCAAATCTCATAGCTTGGATTGCTGCGGTCACAATCGGTTTGAGTTTCATGGTTTGTTTCAATTACGAGAGTATTTGCAGGACTTGTGTTGAAGTGACATTCGGCATCTGTCAAGCATTGTAAGCATACAACCGGTTTCATCGATAACTTCACATCCACCTTTTGAGAGTTTAAATATTCATAAACATCAAAGTGTCCACTACTGAAATCGTCACCTGCGAATCTAAGATGTTTAAGAGGCATTGGCGGTTGTCCAAAGATGTAAGATATTTGGCCATTTCGGTACACTTGAAAGTGACAACCGAACAATTCAGTGGCAGCCATCAACTCACATGCAGAACCATAGGTGAAGGGCTTAAGCATTTCACTCTTATAGTGCTCCTGTGTAGTATAATTATCTCCTGTAACATCATCAGTCCACACCTTGAACCTGTCCCAGTCATTCAATACATAAGACAAAATGTTCCTCCGGATATCAAGAGTGAGCCTGATATGGCCGTGCAATATGTAACAAAGAGAATGGAAAAGGTAGGTGCCATCTCCGGGCATGGAAACCACTTGGTAAGTGACAGTTCTTTGATCGATGGTGATCACCTCGATAGACATGTTAATAGGGGTATGGTTGGAACGATAAAGGAAATGGGTACCTAAACAGTCTAAAATACCTACACAATAACTATAATCGTAATAAACGAACAATAAAACAGTGGAGAAGCCGTGGATTAAATAAAAAGGCTGTAGTTATCAGCAGGGAGACGTGAATCCCGTGGCGAAGCAAGGAAGGGAATGTAGAGAACGGAGCGACGGACAGCCCTATATAGGCAGGCAGCCAACAACGAGGGAGGCGTTGGGATGGGGGACCCAATGCCGCCTCACATGGTGACCGAGCTGCAGACTATGGACGTATATATGTACGCAAGTAGGATTCAGTTAGCGTTGGGAACCTGCGTACCAAATTTCTTGAAGATGGGCCCATAAGTAACAAAGACCATTGGAAAGTTCAATATGGCGGCTGACAGTGGCGTCATACCACCGAAATAAGTACAGTAGGCCCTTGACCTACGACCGGCCTGACATGCGAACAAATTGGGTTACGACCAAAATTTTTGTTTTGATTTACGACCAACAACTTGCGTTACGACCCGGATGCGGTCACGTGTATCTGTAAACGTGTATTGTAAACAAACAGCCGAAAGCATTTGCAGGCGGCAGTCAGAATCGAGATACGTGTATTTGTGGACGTATTTTTTCTCAGTGCAGTGATTTATATCATTTATTTGGATAATTACTATCAAAATGGCCCCAAAAAAGTTAAGTAAGGAAGAGAAGACAACGAAGGTAAAGAAAGCGATCTCGATCGAAACAAAGAAGGAAATTGTGTGTAAATATGAGAGTGGCGTTCGTGTGACTGATCTCGCTAGCGTGTACAGAATGTCGAAATCCACCATCTCCACAATTTTACAACGAAAAGATTTGTATAAGGAAGCTAGTGTTGCTAAAGGTGTTACTCAAATTAGTAAGTCGCGATCAACAGTGTTAGACGAGGTAGAAAAGCTATTATTAGTGTGGATAAACAAAAGGCAGATGGCAGGCGATAGCCTATCTGAGTCAATCATTTGTGAAAAAGCTAGGGCTATAAATGCAGATCTGTTAAAGGATAAGCCATCAACAAGTGATAGTGGTGAAACATTTCGTGCCAGTAAGGGGTGGTTTCACAATTTTAAAGCGAGGACTGGGATTCATAGCGTAGTTAGGCATGGTGAAGCAGCCAGTGCTGATAAAAGGGCTGCCGAAAATTACATACGCCACTTTGAAATGATAACAAAGAGAAATGGCTTTTGCTCTCATCAAGTTTTAACTGTGATGAAACTGGGCTTTTCTGGAAGAAAATGCCCAGTAGAACATACATTACCCAGGAAGAGCAGAAAACGCCTGGCCACAAGCCTATGAAGGATAGGCTAACCTTATTGTTATGTGCCAATGCAAGTGGTGACCTAAAGATAAAGCCTCTCTTGGTTTATCACTCTGAGACCCCTAGAGTGTTCAGAAAACATACAGTCATGAAGAATAGGCTAGGGGTCATGTGGAGATCTAATGCAAAAGCCTGGGTAACAAGAGTGCTTTTTCTTGAGTGGATCAGGGAGGTTTTCTGTCCTACTGTTAAGAAAAATCTAGAGGACAAAGGATTACCACTCATGGCTCTCATAATCATGGACAATGCTCCTGCTCACCCAAGAGACTTGGAAGAAGATTTGGCTGAAGAATTCCCATGGCTTACAGTAGATTTCCTCCCACCTAATACAACTCCTCTACTGCAGCCTATGGACCAGCAGGGTATAGCTAACTTTAAGAAGCTATACACCAAGGAACTGTTCCAGAAGTGCTTCCAGATGGTCTCAGATACAGATTTGACTCTTACAGAGTCCTGGAAGAAACATTACAACATCATTTCCTGTGTGGGGTTAATAGAGAAATCCTGGGCCAATGTCTCTCTAAGGACACTAAGATCTGCCTGGAAGAAAGTGTGGCCTAAAATTATAGAGGAGAGAGACTTTGAAGGCTTTGTAGAGGAGCCTGAGCCTGCAACTGACCCTGTGGTTGATGACATTGTCACTATAGCTGAGTCTATAGGCTTGCAGGTTGACAGTGGTGATGTTGAGGAACTGGTGGAGGAACACTCAGAGGAATTGTCTACAGAGGAACTTCAGGAACTTCTGGCTGAGCAACAGAGAATGGCAGCTGAGGAGATTTCTGAAGAGGAGGGGGAGGATCAACAATCAGTGCAGCAAATGTCCTCTTCTGAAATAAAGGACATCCTGAAAAAATGGACAGAGCTACAAACATTTGTAGAGAAGACCTACCCAGACAGAGAAAAAGCTAATCGTTGCATTAACTTGCTTAATGACAATGTCATGTCATACTACAGAACTGTGTTGAAGAAAAGACAGAAACAGACAACCTTAGACCAGTTTTTATTTCCGAAAAGGTTGAGACCTAGTGAGCCAGAAGCAGGTCCTAGTGGGCTACAGCCTCTCCCAAGGAGAGAAAAGACACCAGGGAGTCAGAGTCCTAATGTTCTTATGGAAGGGGACTCCCCTTCCAAACAATAACCACCTTCCATTTCATTCTCCTCCTCCTCCGTTCCTGCAAGCCAAAGATGTCAACTTAAATGGTGAGTGCAGTATAAAATTGTTGTTTCAGGTAGTCTAGGCACTTTTAATAACTGTTTGGTTAGTACATTAGAAAAATTATTGGTGTTTTTGGTAAATTATGCACATTATACAACCTTTTTATATTATGAAAAGTTTACGTAAGTGTTGCTGTGGGAGGTTCGGAACGCATTATGGGTATTTACATTATTTCTTATGGGAAAAATAGTCTTGACTTACAACCAACTTGAGTTACAACCAACCATCGTGAACCAATTGTGTTCGTAAGTCAAGGGTCCACTGTATGTACATTGGTTTCGGTTAGCGCAGGGAAGCCGCCTGCCAAATTTCGTGAAGATGGGGTCAGCCTTCTACCTACACGGGAAGTTAGAGAATTAGTGACGTTGGAAAGTTCAATATGCCGGCCAACAGTGGCGTCATACCACCGAAATAAGTACGTACATCAGTTTTGGTTAGCGCAGGGAAGCCGCCTACCAAATTTCGTGAAGATGGGGCCATAAATAAGAAAGTTCAAAATGGCGGACGTTGTCGACCGTTATGCGTAGAATTTCAAAAAGAAACCTGCTTAACTTTTGTAAGTAAGCTGTAAGGAATGAGCCTGCAAAATTTCAGCCTTCTACCTACAAGGGAAGTTGGAGAATTAGTGATGAGTGAGTCAGTGAGTGAGTCAGTGAG
>JANRMT010062854.1:134360975-134375673 GCA_026402145.1 Polypterus bichir lapradei | reverse complement strand
ATAAAGGGTTGGGGTTTCCGGCCCCGTATACTGTAAACAAAAGGTTATTCTTCCAAAACAGGTCAAAATATACAAACAAAAATGTTCATATGCACGACGACTTCACAGGCGTCGGCGGCCATTTTATATAGGAGGAGCCGAAAGTGGAGGAATGCTGGGAAGGAGGCGTGAGGGATGACGGGATTGCTGATGTCAGGGAAGATGGCGGAGGAAGGGCGAAAGTGGACGTACTGCGGTCAGGTTATGATGGCAGAGCGTCTTTTTTCCTAAAAGAGAGAGCAGAAAGGTTAGTACCCCGCCATTCCCTACCGGCGAACGTCCTTCGAAGCGGTTTCAGGTCCGTCCGCAGCCTCCTACTCGCGCATGCGTGACACGACCCCCCCCCCCCCTCAGCCCAAGACCGTCTGGTCGGGCGGACCTAACCGAGAGGTCGTGGACGCGAGAGAGGGCATCGGCGTTGGCCTGAAGGCCGCCGCGGCGATAAGTAACCGTGAACTTATAGGGCTGCAGGTCCAGGAACCACCTGGTGACCCGCGGATTCGACTCTTTGTGGAGGGACATCCACTGAAGTGCAGCGTGATCAGTCACCAGAGTGAATTAGCGACCCAACAGGTAGTACCGGAGATAAGTCACGGCCCACTTAATGGCCAGGGCTTCCCTCTCCACCGCCGCGTACCTGGCCTCTCGGTCCAGCAGTTTCCGGCTTAGGTACATCACGGGGTGTTCGACACCATCAACGCTTTGGCTCAACACGGCGCCCAGGCCTGTGTCCGAAGCGTCGGTCTGGAGGATAAAGGGTAGCCCAAAATCAGGGGTCCGTAATACAGGTGCCGATGTAAGGGCCCGTTTCAGGTCACTGAATGCGTGTTCCGCCTTATCGTTCCATACCACATTCAGGGGAGCCCCCTTCTTTGTTAAGCAAGTCAAGGGTGCTGCCCTCTCGGAGAAACTGGGTACGAACCGGCGGTAGTACCCCGCCAGCCCCAAGAAAGCCTGCACCTGTCTCTTGGTATTCGGACGGGGCCATTCCAGGATGTCTTTGACTTTGGAACATTGGGGTCTCACCTGTCCTCGTCCCACAAGGTAGCCTAAATACTTGGCCTCTTTAAGCCAAAAAAACACTTACGGGGGTTAATGCGGAGGCTGGCTTTAGCCAGTGTCGCGAGGACAGCAGAGAGCTGCAATAGATGCTCCTCCCAGGTGCCGGAATAGATGACGACGTCATCCAGGTAGGCGGCACTATAGGACTGGTGGGGCTTCAGCACTCTATCCACCAGACGTTGAAAGGTCGCAGGGGCCCCGTGCAGCCCAAATGGGAGGACCTTCTATTGCCAATGTCCACTAGGGGTGCTAAAGGCGTTTTTTTCTTTTGCAGATGTCGTTAAGGGAATTTGCCAATACCCTTTTGTCATATCAAGAGTAGTCAAATACCGAGCCGCACCCAGCCGCTCGAGCAGGTCGTCAATGCGGGGCATCGGGTAGGCATCGAACTTGGAGACCTGGTTTAGACGTCTAAAGTCATTGCAGAATCTCCAGGAGCCGTCCGGCTTGGGAACGAGGACAATCGGGCTGGACCAAGGACTGTGACTTTCCTCGATAATGTCCAAGTCCAGCATTCGTTGTACCTCCAGTTCCACTTTGGCGCGTTTTGCCTCCGGGAGTCTGTAGGGCCTCTCCCGGACGACTACTCCGGGTTCCGTGACTATATCGTGGGCAATCAGCGAGGTCCGGCCTGGCGACTTGCTCACCACTTCGGGGATGGTGTAGATAACTTGGGTTATCTCTCACCGCTGTACGGGTGTTAGCTCGTCGCCGAGGTTAATGGCAGCCGTGCTAGCGAATAGGGAGAGGGATCTATGTGTATCGGGAGTCTCCTCCCTGTCCTTCCAAGGTTTTAACAAATTAATACGGTAGATCCTCTCGCTCGGTCGACGATTAGGTTGCTTAACTAAATAGTCGACAAGCCCCTTTCTTTCCTTAACCTCGTATGGCCCCTGCCAGTGAGCTAGCAGCTTGGAGTGGGAGGTGGGAACGAGTACCATCACTTGATCCCCCGGGTGGAACTCCCGGAGGACAGAGTTGCGGTTGTAACACCGGGCCTGCGCTGCCTGCGCACGAGTCACGTGGTCTTTGAGGAGCGGCCTGATTTTGGTGAGCCTGTCGCGCAGTTGCGCTACATACTCCAATATATAAGAGGAGGGAAGGGCCTCAGCCTCCCAGCCTTCTTTTAGAATGTCCAAAAGTCCCCGGGGCTGTCGCCCGTATAATAATTCAAAAGGGGAGAAGCCCGTAGAGGCCTGGGGCACCTCCCGGTAGGCAAAAAGCACAAGCGGCAGGAGCTGGTCCCAATTCCTGCCATCAGTGCTGACTACCTTGCGAAGCATCTGTTTAAGCATCTGGTTAAAGCGTTCTACCAGACTGTCCGTTTGGGGGTGGTAGACAGACATCTTCAGGTGCTTTATTCTCAGTAATTTGGCAACCTCCCTGAACGTATCTGAAGTGAAGGGAGTACCCTGGTCCGTGAGAACTTCTTTAGGGATACCCACTCTCGAAAAGAGGTTGACCAGTTCCCGTGCGATGTTTTTGGTGGTAGCGGAGTGCAGGGGAACCGCCTCTGGGTACCGGGTTGCATAGTCAACCATGACCAATATATACTTGTGGCCACGGTTCGAGGGTTCCAGGGGCCCTACTAAGTCGACCCCTATCCAGTCAAAGGGTATGTCTATCAGGGGTATTGGGACGAGAGGAGCACGGTCCCTCCTAGGAATCTGGCGAATCTGGCAGTCCGGACAGGATTGACAGAAGCGCCGGACCGCATCGTTGATCCCGGGCCAGTAAAAGCGGAGCTTGATTCTCTCCAATGTTTTTTCGGCCCCGAGGTGGGCGCCTAGGAGGTGTGCGTGAGCTAGTTCGCATACCTCCTGCCGGAAGGTACGCGGCACTAGCAGCAACTTCCGCACCTCGCCCTCGTGAGTTGCCACCCGATACAACAGATTATTCTCCAGTACAAAGAAGGGCTCGCGTGGCATGGAACCGTCAGCTTGTGAGCTGCCTGGAAGAACAATCGCAATCGTCATTCCACTGCTCTCTTTTAAATGAGGCGGGCGTGGAGCGAAATTGGTGATTCAGGTTGCTCAGGGGATCTTGTGAGAGGTTGGGCGGTAGTGTTCCCTGGCTCGTCCCTTCGCCGGTGGGAGGTTCCGGGTCAGAGTCCGTCGCCTGAGAAACCTCCCCCATTGTGCCTGCGCCATTGTGGCTTGCCTCAGTGCATGGCGTGGAGACCGCGGGAAGGGTGCCTTGCCCCTCCATAACCAGACCCAGTGAGGCCCCAGGAGCGGTGCGTGTCTTACCGCATTTTCTTTGTGACCAGTCTTGTCCCAGGATCACTGGATAGGGGGGTTCCGGCAACACCGCGACCAACAATTTGGACAACTCCCCATTCCAGGAAAGATAACATTCTGCGGAACGGTAAGTCCTGGTCTCTCCGTGTACACAAGTGACCCGTAGATGTTTGTTTAGCCACTGTCGCGGTAAGACATAACGGCGAGCGACAATAGTTATGTTGCTGCCGGAGTCAAAGAGAGCCACCATCGAGTGCCCGTTTACCAACACCACTCCCGTGTTCGGACTCGCCAAGGGGTGCGGCGGAGTACAGTACCTTTCCGCAGAGGCCCAGGTGCAGTCCATCGGCTCCATGGGGGTGTTCAGAGGGCAGGTCGGTAGCAGGTGGCCGGTCTCTCCGCACTTGTAACAACGCGGGGAGGCCGGCTTTTCTTGGGGTCTAAGACGCGCTTCTGCAGCGCGTCGAGAGGGCTCGGGGGTGGCCGCCCGTCCCTGCCGGTTCCCGCGAGCTTGCCTTTCTGTCCCCCCGGCTCGGAAAACCGCGACCTGTCGCTCCAGGACTTCCAGGAGTCCTGGCATGTCCGTATAGGGGTGGCGCCGAACCTGCTGGGCGAGGGAGCTGGGCAGTGCATTGACCAGGCCCTCACAGGCCACCTGCTCCACGACCTTCCGGGCTTGGGGACCCTCGGGCCGCAGCCACCGCCCCATCTTTCCCCAGAAATCGAAGGCCTGTGCTCGGGCCGGCTTCTCAGGGTCAAACTGCCAGCTCCGCCATTCACTCGCCTGCTGGCTCGGCGTGATGCCGTAGCGTGCCAGGATCTCCTGTTTGAGGAGCTTATAGTCCGCGGCTTCCTCCTCAGGGAGGTCATAATAGGCTCGCTGCGCGGGCCCCTTCAGGTAGGGCGCCAGAATGGACGCCCACTCGGACCGCTGCCACTCGTTCCGGGTGGCCGTCCTTTCAAAGATCCCTAAGTAGGACTCAATGTTGTCCGCCTCCGTCATTGGGACAAGGGACGGAGGTTTTGGACGAGGTGGGTCGACCCTTACACTCTCGGCTTCCGCGAATTTCGCCTTCGCGGCCTCCAGTTCCCGGGTTGTAGCGGCCTGTGCTTGCTGCAGGGACTGGATTTGTGCATTCATGCCCTGCAGCACGGTATTGAGGTCCTGCCTTTCAGTCATCTTTTTTCTTCGGTGCAGTATCCTGCTGACTACGCCACTGTAAAAAGAATGAAAAGACACAGCATAAAGGGTTGGGGTTTCCGGCCCCGTATACTGTAAACAAAAGGTTATTCTTCCAAAACAGGTCAAAATATACAAACAAAAATGTTCATATGCACGACGACTTCACAGGCGTCGGCGGCCATTTTATATAGGAGGAGCTGAAAGTGGAGGAATGCTGGGAAGGAGGCGTGACGGATGACGGGATTGCTGAAGTCAGGGAAGATGGCGGAGGAAGGGCGGAAGTGGACGTACTGCGGTCAGGTTATGATGGCGGAGCGTTATTTTTCCTAAAAGAGAGAGCAGAAAGGTTAGTACCCCGCCATTCCCTACCGGCGAACGTCCTTCGAAGCGGTTTCATGTCCGTCCGCGGCCTCCTACTCGCGCATGTGTGACAATATATATATATATATATATATATATATATACGTTGGGTTGGCACCCTGCCCAGGATTGGTTCCTGCCTTGTGCCCTGTGTTGGTTGGGATTGGCTCCAGCAGACCCCCGTGACCCTATGTTTGGATTCAGCGGGTTAGAAAATGGATGGATAGATATATATATATATATAGCAAAATACCCGCGCTTCGCAGTGGACCAGTAAAAAGAAAAGGAAACATTTTAATAATAACGTAACATGATTGACAATGTAATTGTTTTTTCATTGTCATGAGTGTTGCTGATATATATTATATATATATATATATATATATATATATAGAGTATATATAAAGTCAAAGGTTGAATATATAAAGTCAGCGTCGGTATATATAGTGTCAAAACTTTTTTCTGAATATATAAAGTCAAAAGTTGAATATATAAAGTCATCGCTGAAATATATTAAGTCATTCCTGATTATATAAGTTAACAAAAACGTATTCAGAAAAATAAATTAAAAAACACTGTTCGGTTAATGTTTTGAAAATGATGCATGTGCCCTGCCCAGGATTTTTCCCGGACTTCCGCCCAGTGTTGGCTGGGATTTGCTCCAGCAAACCCCCGTGACCCTGTGGTCGGATTCAACAGGTTGGGAAATGGATGGATATTCCAGCGCTGACTTTGTATATTCCGACGCTGACATTATATATTCAAGTTTTGACTTTATATACAGTGGTGTGAAAAACTATTTGCCCCCTTCCTGATTTTTTATTCTTTTGCATGTTTGTCACACAAAATGTTTCTGATCATCAAACACATTTAACCATTAGTCAAATATAACACAAGTAAACACAAAATGCAGTTTTTAAATGATGGTTTTTATTATTTAGGGAGAAAAAAAATCCAAACCTACATGGCCCTGTGTGAAAAAGTAATTGCCCCCTGAACCTAATAACTGGTTGGGCCACCCTTAGCAGCAATAACTGCAATCAAGCGTTTGCAAAAACTTGCAATGAGTCTTTTACAGCGCTCTGGAGGAATTTTGGCCCACTCATCTTTGCAGAATTGTTGTAATTCAGCTTTATTTGAGGGTTTTCTAGCATGAACCGCCTTTTTAAGGTCATGCCATAGCATCTCAATTGAATTCAGGTCAGGACTTTGACTAGGTCACTCCAAAGTCTTCATTTTCTTTTTCTTCAGCCATTCAGAGGTGGATTTGCTGGTGTGTTTATGGTCATTGTCCTGTTGCAGCACCCAAGATCGCTTCAGCTTGAGTTGACGAACAGATGGCCGGACATTCTCCTTCAGGATTTTTTGGTAGACAGTAGAATTCATGGTTCCATCTAACACAGCAAGCCTTCCAGTTCCTGAAGAAGCAAAACAACCCCAGACCATCACACTACCACCACCATATTTTACTGTTGGTATGATGTTCTTTTTCTGAAATGCTGTGTTCCTTTTACGCCAGATGTAACGGGACATTTGCCTTCCAAAAAGTTCAACTTTTCTCTCATCAGTCCACAAGGTATTTTCCCAAAAGTCTTGGCAATCATTGAGATGCTTCTTAGCAAAATTGAGACGAGCCCTAATGTTCTTTTTGCTTAACAGTGGTTTGCGTCTTGGAAATCTGCCATGCAGGCCGTTTTTGCCCAGTCTCTTTCTTATGGTGGAGTCGTGAACACTGACCTTAAATGAGGCAAGTGAGGCCTGCAGTTCTTTAGACGTTGTCCTGGGGTCTTTTGTGACCTCTCGGATGAGTCGTCTCTGCGCTCTTGGGGTAATTTTGGTCGGCCGGCCACTCCTGGGAAGGTTCACCACTGTTCCATGTTTTTGCCATTTGTGGATAATGGCTCTCACTGTGGTTCGCTGGAGTCCCAAAGCTTTAGAAATGGCTTTATAACCTTTACCAGACTGATAGATCTCAATTACTTCTGTTCTCATTTGTTCCTGAATTTCTTTGGATCTTGGCATGATGTCTAGCTTTTGAGGTGCTTTTCGTCTACTTCTCTGTGTCAGGTAGCTCCTATTTAAGTGATTTCTTGATTGAAACAGGTGTGGCAGTAATCAGGCCTGGGGGTGGCTACGGAAATTGAACTCAGGTGTGATACACCACAGTTAGGTTATTTATTTAACAAGGGGGCAATTACTTTTTAACACAGGGCCATGTAGGTTTGGATTTTTTTTCTCCCTAAATAATAAAAACCATTATTTAAAACCTGCATTTTGTGTTTACTTGTGTTATATTTGACTAATGGTTACATGTGTTTGATGATCAGAAGCATTTTGTGTGACAAACATGCAAAAGAATAAGAAATCAGGAAGGGGGCAAATAGTTTTTCACACCACTGTATGTATACGTTTATATATGTGTGTGTGTGTATGTATGTATATATATATATATATATATATATATATATATATATATATATATATATATATATATTTGTGTGTATATATGTGTGTGTGTATGTGTATGTATGTGTGTATGTATATGTATGTGTATATATGTAGATATATATTTATGTATATATGTGTGTGTGTATATATATATATATGTGTATATGTGTTTATGTATAGATATGTATATATATATATATATACACAGTATGTTTATATGTGTGTGTGTATATATATGTGTGACAGCAACACTCATCACTCACAACAGTGACAAAACAATTACATTGACAATCATGTTACGTTATTTTCAAAATGTTTCATTATCTTTTTCATTACTTCTTTAACACACTACTTCTCCGCTGCGAAGCGCGGGTATTTTGCTAGTTATATAATAATTGTAATAATAGTACTCTAATAATAAAATAAAATTTATTTTAAAAGGCTTTTTTTTCTTTCCAGAAAAAAAAACAGTGCCATTAATAAATCTGGCAAAGTGCCATGAAAGACAGTGTGGTAGAGCAAAGCTTAATCTACTTCCTTAACCTTGTCTATTAACACAATTTTTTTAAGAGCACAAGCAGATCCACATTTTCAGTTGAACTGGTAACTGTGACCTTTGGGAATTCATAATATCTCCTGCAGTCAAAAAAACATGTTCACTTGAAACATAGGTTGCTGAAGTTGAGAGATATGTTTTGGCCAGTGAAGATTCTATATTATTGTACAGTATTGAAAAATATTCCATTGAGTTATTATCTACAGTTTCATTGAAGTGTAATTTACATGGAATTACTGTATAGATAGTTTTACAGGACTCCAGTTTGTACTAGTACTTATCCCCTTATCCTTCAAAAACACTTTGACATGTCAGATGATAACTACCATTTACATTGCTTAATTTAACCATAATTTTAGCAACATGCTCCATTTGGTCATGGGACCAGGCTTATTGATTTGCAAAGTTTTTCAAACAGTATTTTGAGCTAAACATTTTATTTAAATATACATGTATACACAAATGAAGAAACACATAAGTGTGTGTGCATGCATGTACACATTCGTACACTCAAAAATTCAGGAAGCAGAGGTTTATGGTCCAATCAAAGCATTTGTTTGATGATAAAGCAAAAACACACAGACACACACACAGAGATCTGTAAAGTTCGACATGGTCAAATTGGTACTTCTGAGTCTATTAAGCCCACCTTTGTAAGATAACAAGATTGGGAAACTTTACTGTGAAATCAAGCATAAGATTTAGTGAAAAAAAAGTAATTTTGCAGTAAAGCACAAGGTATAAAAGAGTAATAATTATCTCAATAGTTGAGTAACAGTATTAAAAAGTAATAGAGTGTGTAGAATGCACCATACAAGTAATAAACAAGTTAATCGCTGAGAGACAAAAACTGGTCATGTGTCATAAACACATAAATTACCTGCCCCCTTTTCGCTCCTGCCTTCTAAAAGACTTTTGTTACTCCAGGTCACACACAGATCTCCGTTTCATTTTTGGAGTTGTACAGTGACGTTGTGTCATAATGTTGCATATGCTAGAAGGGTTCTGGGTATGCTAGGTTGATTCCATTCACTTCAGTGTGTTAGTAATAACACTTCACAAGCAGGGGAGAGGTGGACTTAATGGGGAGGGTACTGTACTTGAAACATTGTTTGGACTTTACCTGGCTGTTGTGAAGGAACCACAGAAAGTTAGAATATAATGGCAAAGCCAATGCATAAGAACAGAAGGTTCTCCTCATATTTTTGTGTTAACCCATTTTCCTTCATGTGCTTGGGTGTCATCCCATAGTGCTGTTTAATGACACGTGCTGAACACTTGACTTTATTGAAAAGAAACACCCTGAAAAAGTTACAACTGATCGTGCGGCGGTGCTATTTAATGACACTTGCCTAACGCTTGACTTTATTGAAAAGAAACACCCTGAAAAAGTTGCAACTGGTCGTGCAGCGGTGCTATTTAATGACACTTGCCTAACTCATTTCAGAAACATTCTAAAGGGGAGGACTAAACAAAGCTCCTTGGATAGGTTTCTACTGAAACATCCTGAGAATGAAAGTAACGAAAGTGTGGCAAAAAAGAAAAAACTCGTGAAGAAGAAAATTAAGTTAAGCAAAAATGAAGTGAAAGAAAATACATTACACTACCCTAATCGATTTCACCAACATCTGTTTATTTCTTTAGATTCTCTTTTATGTATTGGGTTTTATTTTGTTTGTATACAATATTTGTTCATTATAAATGTTGAAAACATTTAACAAATTGGAGTGGTTTTTTGGGGGCTGGGACGAATTAATCTCATTTCAATTAATTTCAATGGGGAAAATTGATTTGAGATACGAGCATTTTGACATACGAGCTCAGTCACGGAATGAATTAAACTCGTATCTCAAGGTATCACTGTACAAATCATTCTGTTACTTATTATAAGACATTCATAAAATGAAACACTGCAATATAAATTCATGTTAGTGTACAAAAACAAGTTTTAACATGGTTTTTTGCAGCTTTTTCTATTTTATCAAAATCTTGAAAATTGATGTAAAATATTTGCACTGCAAAAACATAAGACCCAATGTATGTTAATTAGCATACGCAGGTAAGAATTTCACTGTACTCTGAACAGGTGACAATTACAATCCCATAAACATATAAAAACTATTGCAGTGCAAAAACATTCAAATTTAAATCGATCCTTCTGTTTTTTGAGTTAACATTAAATATTGCTCCACCATTAGCTGCCCTTTTACTTTCTGCTTGAATGTCTTATAAACCACCTGTGAGAGATGACTGGATCCAGAAAGAATGTATAATGCTATATTTCCTTTTAAGAAAAAATAGAATGTTGACATTCTGCATGAAGCTGAGATCACTCTGCTGAAACTATATGTCCTGCAGTTGAAAGAACTTACTCAAAAGAGACAGACACAGGATTTGACCAGAAAAGCAAACACTGAGAACTTGTTTGCTGTCTCTCTCCATCATACTAGAGGACTGTAGTTGAGAGCAAAGCAATATCCAGTGCAGTGCAGTATAATTATTATTAGTATTATAGTCCACCTCTGTTTAAGAATTAGTATCAGCAAAAGATGTATCAACATCTTTTGTTCCCTTCCTGTTCCATGTTTGGGTATATCAAGAGAACTGCTGTAACTCAAAAAGTCTGATTTGCCAGTCCATTTATAATCCGATTTGAAAAAAGCCTTTGGATGCAAAGGTTAATTTATGAAACAATGTTTCAATTTGCCATACCTGAAATCAATTCAATAAATTAGGTGTGTATGTGAAACTCTTAACCTGGGGTCCAAGCTCACTTTCATTTACACTGAAGTTTATAATGTGTCTCAACAACTTATATATTCATATTATTATACAGGATTCAAATAACAGTTCTGCAAGTGTGTAGTTTCTCCTGTTATACCATAGTTCTAGTTTTTCCAATCAGATTTGTAAATTTACCTATTTCATTTCAGCTACATGGTAATGTCAAGCAATGCACAATACAAGGCCATATTTTATACTGGCACTGTTTTCACAAAATTTGCTAAAATAACATGTTGTCTCATGCCTAGGAAACACAGTTGTACATAGCATACAAGACAAAACTCTAAACTAGATTTTTCTCTGAAGCTTACATGTGTGACATTGTCAATTACCTCCCAACAGTAACAGGGACAGTCAAGGAGATATTGAGTGATATGGAAATTGTAGAGGAAGAAATGTTGCTCATGCTAAACAGACTGAAATCTTGCAAACTGCTGGGACCAGGTAACAAATATGATCCCGTTATTTAATTGACTTGTGTAATTTAATTGTTTGATTGAATGGTGTGATTCAAGTAACTGTAGGCCAGTAAGCTTCACAGGTGAATTAATGGAAGCAAAGATTAAGGAAAGGTATATTACTAAATGGAATGGGTTTAGATAGTGTGTATGAGTAGGAAGCAACAAAAACATTCAGTTAAACAGGTGAATATATTATTTATCTATTATTCAGATATGTATTTATTTTTATAATTTTATTGATTTTATTGAAATCACACAACATTCCACATAAATAGATCAATTTTACAAGAATAGGATTGAAAACAAATCAACCACCACCCCTGAGAAAAACAGCATGGGCAGCAGAGTAAAACTTAAACCTAGTAAAAATAAGTAAATGGATAAATTAATCAGTGAATATAGATAAATGAAGAAAAAGAAAATGGGGAGAGAATCTGCTTCCTCAGTGCTTTAAAAGCATATTCTAGAATGTTACTGATTAGATCCTGCCAGGTTTTGAAAAATGTCTGCACAGATCCTCTAAGTGAGAATTTTATTTTTTCCAATTTCAAATAATATATAACATCAATTGCCCACTGACTTAAAAGTGGAGAGTTAGGATTCTTCCACTTGAGCAACATAAGTCTACGTGCCAATAGTGTAGTAAAGGCAATTACAGTTTGTTTATCCTTTTACACTTTACAGGTGTGGCAGAAAAGTAATGAGACTGATTTTTTATTTACCAAAGTTTTTATTTTTTTCAAACATCAATGTTATCCCCTTCAAAGTAGTTCCCTTGGGCAGCTACACACCGATGGAGACGTTGTTCCCACTGTTGGTAGCAGCGCTGGAAGTCTTCAACCGGTATGGTCTTCAGCATGTCCTTTACACTCTTTTGGATGTTTTCTAAAGTCCTGAAAAGACGTCCTTTGAGGACATTTTTCAGTTTAGGAAAAAGTCACACGGACTGAGCTCAGGTGAATAAGGGGGCTGGGGAACCACAGGAATGCCTTTTGAGGTCAAAAATTCTGTTATGGAGAGGGCAGTGTGACATGGGGCGTTGTCATGATGGAGCATCCATTTGTCTGCAATGTCTGGTCTCGCGCAAATGACCCTTTTTCTGAGCCTTTCATTGTTCACTCAACATTCTTAATGTTAAACGACGGTCTGATTTCACAGGAGTGTTCACACGTTCGATGTTTTCATTGGTTTTCGAAGTTGAAGGCCTCCCTGAACGGTGTTCATCTTCAACGTGTTTTCTGCCTTCCAAAAATGATTTATGCCAAAGTGTTAACTTTTCAAACGTCACACTTGCCGATTCTCCAAGCTTAACACAAAATTTAATGGCACAACGTTGCTCCAAATTCCGCTGTTCCATTTTGCGTAACGCACAACCAAAAACACAACTTCGCTAACAGCAGTCACAAAAATCACGTAGTTAACGGAAGGAGTTGAAACTCGCACTGAGCTATGGAAGGGTACTGATACACGTGCTCTATCAAGGACAACAGCGCAGCGTTGTCAGATCGCTTGCAGTGTTGCCAGTCTCATTACTTTTCTGCCACACCTCGTAAGCTCATCTGGAAGTACACCAAACACAGCTGTTAACACTAGAATTACCAGAGCCTACGAAAAAACTCATAGATCCAGGCCACCTTAAATCCGTTCGCACCTCTCCGTCAGCGTCTTTTGTCCTGTAAATGTGCCGATAAAGACAAGAAGCAAGCAGCCTACTACTCCATCCCCCACAGCTGTAGAACATGCACAAACATCTCCCAGTTCATGCCCTGATTGATTATCTGGGAGTGAAGTGCTGGAGTTTTAGAGTGGAAATAATAGATCGTTATTTAGAAAAGATGCATTTCATATGTGTTCCGTTTCTACAATAATCTGAGTAAACACAATGTTAAAACAGAAATGTTTTTCATATTTTAGTAATAAACTAGCAAAATACCCGCGCTTCACAGCAGAGAAGTAGTGTGTTAAAGAACTTATGAAAAAGAAAAGGAAACATTTTAAAAATAACGTAACATGATTGTCAATGTAATTGTTTTGTCACTGTTATGAGTGTTGCTGTCATCAAGGATTTGATTATCATTATTTCTTTCAATTTGCCTACGAATATTTAGCGGCAGCATGTCTATGAACTTGTGGATTTTTCTGCGAGTATTTAGCAAAATCGTGTCTGTCAACTTGTGGATCTCTGCCTGCGAGTATTTAGTGACAGAGTGTCTATTAACTTGTGGATTTTTCTGTGAGTATTTGGCAGCAGCGTCACAAAGTTGTTTTTGTCTAGCTGCCTCAGAAAATGTACCATGACGTCTGACACGCCTCCTTTTTACTGTTTTCTCACAGCTTGGATTGCTGCTGTCATAATCGGTTTGAGTTTCATGGTTTGTTTCAGTTACATTAGTATTTGCAGGACTTGTGTTGAAGTGACATTCGGCATCTGTCAAGCGTTGTAACTATGCACTGCATTTGTATCACTCTTCAGTGTTCTCCCTAGCGTCTTTTAGCTGGGCGCTGTGGCTAACTATATATACTAATAAAAGGCAAAGCCCTCACTGACTCACTCACTCACTCACTCACTCACTCATCACTAATTCTCCAACTTCCCGTGTGGGTGGAAGGCTGAAATTTGGCAGGTTCATTCTTTACAGCTTCCTTACAAAGCACGATGTTTTTCAGCTGCAGGGACAGGACAACTGGTTGCAATCGAGGGAAAGATGAATGCGGCCAAGTACAGGGATATCCTGGACAAAAACCTTCTCCAGAGTGCTAAGGACCTCAGACTGGGCTGAAGGTTTACCTTCCAACAAGACATTGACCCTAAGCACACAGCTAAAATAACGAAGGAGTGGCTTCACAACAACTCTGTGACTGTTCTTGGATGGCCCAGCCAGAGCCCTGACTTAAACCCAATTGAGCATCTCTGGAGAGACCTAAAACTGGCTGTCCACCAACGTTTACCATCCAACCTGACAGAACTGGAGAGGATCTGCAAGGAGGAATGGCAGAGGATCACCAAATCCAGGTGTGAAAAACTTGTTGCATCTTTCCCAAGAAGACTCATGGCTGTATTAGCTCAAAAGGGTGCTTCTACTAAATACTGAGCAAAAGGTCTGAATACTTAGGACCATGTGATATTTCAGTTTTTCATTTTTAATAAATCTGCAACAATTTCAAAAATTCTTTTTTTTGTCTGTCAATATAGGGTGCTGTGTGTACATTAATGAGGGAAAAAATTAATTTAAATGATTTTAGCAAATGGCTGCAATATAACAAAGAGTGAAAAATTGAAGGGGGTCTGAATACTTTCCGTACCCACTGTATATATGACAGCAACACTCATAACAGTGACAAAACAATTACATTGACAATCATGTTACGTTATTTTTAAAAGGTTTCCTTTTCTTTTTCATAACTTCTTTAACACACTACTTCTCCGCTGCGAAGCGCGGGTATTTTGCTAGTATAAATATAAAAGGCAAAGCCCTCACTGACTGACTCATCACTAATTCTCCAACTTCCCGTGTAGGTAGAAGGCTGACCCCATCTTCACGAAATTTGGTAGGCGGCTTCCCTG
>JANRMT010062854.1:134339926-134358014 GCA_026402145.1 Polypterus bichir lapradei | reverse complement strand
CCATACACAAGAATTCGAAAAGAAAGCTTGCTGGACCATGAAAAAAGTAAAACGCACATTGAGTCTTCTGCTAACCTTTTAGGAAAGCGTGTACTAGAGCAAACTGGAATCGGTCAAATTAAAAGATCTGTATCTGTGTTAAATAACTTACAGAAAGATGCCTTTGTGGAAGCTTTAAGATCCATGCATTGTTTGGCAAAAAATGAGTTGCCACATACAACGCTGTTTGAAAAGCTGTTGGAACACTATAAAGAAATAGGTTGTTCCTTTTTACAACAATGTTGGTAAAAATGCACATTACACCTCTGAAAGAATAATGCAAGAGCTGCTGGATGTCTTAGCATCAGAAATAAAATCTAACATACTGAAAAATACACACAGAAAAGTTTTTCAGTATTCTGTGTGATGAAACCACAGACATCTCAGTTCTAAAACAATTAATTATTTACATTAAATATGTTTGCCAGGTCACTAAAGAGGTCAATGTTAGTTTTGTATCAACCTGCAACGTCAAAGCAGAGACTATAACCAACACACTGAGTGAGACTATGGACACTCTAGGCTTGAAAACTGCTAATCTAGTCTGACTAGGGTCAGATGGAATGGCTGTTATTATTGGGAAACAGAAAGGTGTGGCAAAACTGCTTAGAGATAAAACATCTGGACTCTTGGTCAACTACCACTGTGTAAATCCACCGATTGGCCCTTGCAAGTGCCCAAACAGCAGCTGCTGTACCTTATTTCACAAAACTAAACATCCTAGGGCAGCTATTCTATTTCTTTGAAAATTCTTCAGTTAGGATGGCTGGTTTAACAGAAATTCAAAATATTCTGAACATTCCCCAAATTAAACTGAAAATGGCCAGTGACACTTGATGGCTGTCTGATGACTTTGCAGTACAGTCACTACGACAGTGTACGATGAGTGATCACCTTGGAGGGCCCAGATCCTGGGGACTTTGACTATGGGAAAGCTTCAGACAACTGGGCCTCTAGGAAGAAAAGAAGAATAAATATTTAACTGAAGACACCTTCTGCATATGCAAGTTGGCTTTGAAGAATATGTTTTAATTTTTCTTCATTCGGTTTCCTATACTTTTTTTTAATATTTTCACTTTTCTTCCCGACAGCGACAATACTTGTGCATCTTGGTTTAAGTCGTAACAATTGTTATTTAAAATTTTTGTTAGGGTTGCAGGATCCTGAATTGGATACTTCCTAAATTTAATAAAAATATTCTGGCACAAGTGTCAAACCTTAAAAAAGGAAGTCATATTAAGCTTTGGAAAATAATTAATAATAATGAACTAATAAAAATAATGCGCATTTAATTTTCCCCACCACCAAATTTCCCCGTCCCGCCCCACCCGGCTACTTTTTCTTGCCACCCGGCTGGAAAAAGTTTCTGGGGAGAACACTGAATATGTAACACAGAGAATGTAAAAGGCAGGCGGCATCTCCGGGCATGGAAACCACTCGGTGATCACCTTGATAGACATCTCACCACCCAAATCGCTACTCGTGAATCTAAGATGTTTAACAGGCATTCCCGGTATTAACTTGTGGATTTGCCTGCGAATATTTAGCGGCAGTGTGTCTATGAACTTGTGGAATTGCCTGCGAGTATTTAGCGACAGAGTCTCTATAAACTTGTGGATTAGCCCACGAGTATTTAGCGGCAGCGTGTCTATTAACTTGTGGATTTTTCTGCGAGTATTTGGCGGCAGCGTCACAAAGTTTTTTCCGTCTAGCTGCATCAGAAAATGTACCACGATGTCTGACACGCCTCCTTTTTATTGTTTCTCAAAGCTCAGATTGCTGCTGACGGACTGCCTTATATGGGCAGGCAGTCAATTACGTGGGAGGCGTGGTGATGGGGGACGCAACTCCACCTAACAAGGTGACTGAGCTGCAGGCTATGGATGTATATATGTACGTAAGTAGGATTCAGTTATGACCATTACACGCAGAATTTTGAAATGAAACCTGCTTAACTTTTGTAAGTAACCTGTAAGGAATGAGCCTTCCAAATTTCAGCCTTCTACCTACACGGGAAGTTAGAGAATAAGACGCACCCAGTTTTTAGAGCAGGAAAACAAGAAAAAATATTCTGAACCAAATAGTACCAATATACTAAAATATTTATTAAAATATAGCAAAATACAGTAATATTTAACAGCGTAAACTCAATAGTGGTGTTAAGAACCATCATCACTTCTATTAACAAATGAGGAAAGACTTAGAGGCTCAAGCACTTTTCTAGTTTTCTGGAAACCCCAAAAACTCATCATCACTAGTGTCAGAATTTATGAAGCTCAGTTGCTCACAATCACTTATATCACTTTCTTCGCTATCTTCATATATGATATTATCTTCTGTTCCATCTAAGACATTGCTAATGCCACATTTTTTGAATGATCGTGCAACGATTTCCTCCTTCACTGACTGCCATGATGTTTTAACCCATTCACAAACTTGAGTGATAGTGGGCCTCTTCATTCGTCCAGTAGGAGTCAGATCATGGTTCCAAGCAGCCATCCATTTGTTCCACTCTCCTCTCATAAAGACTTTAAATGGTTTGTTGATTGAAACATCTAGTGGTTGCAACTGGCTGGTAAGACCCCCAGGAATTACAGCTAGATGAGTCTTCACCTCTTTAAATCTGTTTTTTGTTGTTTCGCTAATATGTGCTCTGAACTGGTCAAGCACTAATAAAGCAGATTTTTTCAGAAGCCCTCCAGGACGTTTGGACAACACTTTTTCAATCCACACTTTCATTCCATTTTTGTCCATCCATCCTTTTTCATGAACATGTACAACAACTCGTGTAATAACATCTTTTGCAAAGGTTTTCCTTTTGAAAATTAGCATCGGTGGCAATTTGGTGCCGTCAGCACAGCAGGACAACACAGCAGTGTAATGTGTTTTCTCATGTCCTAAGGTTTTCACGGTCATTGTTGTGGCACCTTTGAGGTCAACCGTCTTATTAGATTTGGTGCGCATAGCAAGGCCGCTTCTCCTCATAAATCTGTAGCACCATGATGGTGAGCCAGTAAAATCCTTAATGCCTTTCTCTACAGCAATGCGTTTGGCTTCATAGATGATCATTTTTGTAGAAACAGAGAGTCCCGTATTCCAGTGACGTGTGATCCATTCTTTCATGTCCATTTCTAACTGTGGCAATTTGGCAGCATGCCCACGCAAAGTGGGCTTACCGGTAGTTTTATCAAGTTTTTGCAGCTGATCCTCCTGTTTCCTCCACTCTCTTAACATTTTTTCAGTTGGAGGTGGCCCAAAATGCCTCTCCGCTGCTCTGTTTCCATGTTCTTTTGCATATTTTACTACCTCCAGTTTAAACAGAATTTTATATGCTAATCTTTTTGTCTTTGACATTTTGTACCATTAGAGAATTGGTGTTTTTCTGAGGAAAATACAGTAATGAATGAACTGTCAGTTGTTATGAGAGACATATTACCGTACACATCAGTAATTTGACTCATACAGCTTGGCGATGCACATGGGTTACCGTAAGTCTTAATCCATGCATCGCCAAGCGGTATTAAAATTAAAGGGCTGACATCACCTCCAGCACCTGAACTGTAAGTTGTAAGTACCGTAAGCGACAGTAAGCAAACGCAGCAGCGGGCGACAGCGCATGGGACACCATGGGCAAACAAATACAGTGGAACCTCGGTTCACGACCATAATTCGTTCCAAAACTCTGGTCGTAAACTGATTTGGTCGTGAACCGAAGCAATTTCCACCATAGGATTGTATGTAAATACAATTAATCCATTCCAGACCCTACGAACTGTATGTAAATATTTATTTTTTTAGTTTTTAAGCACAAATATAGTTAATCATACCATAGAATACACAGCGTAATAGTAAACTAAATGTAAAAACGTTGAATAACACTGAGAAAACCTTGAACAACAGAGAAAACTAACACTGCAATAGTTCGCATTATAGTGCTAGGAACCGCTCGCTAAAAACACTTTTTTTTTTTAATGAGTTTTAATCACAGGGAAAAAAAAATGAACATTTGAAAAATCCGTAATTTAATAAAAAACCAAGAAAAGTAACATTGCCACAATGCACGCTATGAACTGATCGCTGTAAACAGAACTGAAAACAAAAACAAGCCTTTTCTACCTTATGCGTCCAGCTTTCCCTCTCTGGTTTGCTTGCTCGCTCGCTCTCTCTCTCGTGTGTGCATGTGTCTCTTTCGCGAGTCTGGAGCGCCTGTGTGTGTGTGTGTGTGTGTGTGTGTGTGTGTGTGTGTGTGTGTGCCTCTGTTGTGCACGCCTGTGTGTGTGTTTGTGTTTCTCTGTCTCGCGTGTGTGTGTGTGTGCCTCTGTCTCACATGCCTCTGTGTGTGTGTGTCTGTGTGTGTGCATCTGTCTCGCACGCCTCTGTGTGTGTGTGTGTGTGTGTGTGTCTCTCTCACACGCGCGCCTGTGTGTCGCTCTCTCTTTCTTGCTCGCTCGCTGCACAGGAAATGCACAGGGAGAGACGGAACATATGCAAACCTAAAGGGAAACTGGCTTGTTCGTATATCGATTGTGTGGTTGTGAACCAAGGCAAAAGTCTGGCGAACTTTTTGGTCGTAAACGGAGTTGTACGTGTACCGAGACGTTCGTGAACCGAGGTTCCACTGTATCCTTTTACAACAGCCTTGCTGGACAGCATTCGGACCATAAGACGCACCCTCATTTTCCCCCTACTTTTGAGGAAAAAAAGTGCGTCTTATGGTCCGAAAAATACAGTAGTGATGAGTGAGTCAGTGGGGGCTTTGCCTTTTATTAGTATAGATGACAAAATATACAAATGAACTATATAATGTGTGAAGCCTGAAGTCCAAAGATCAAATAAACACTTTCACAAAAGGTTCAAGGATAAGACAACAGCTTCCATGGCATAGCGGTAAGATTTACTGACTTGTTATCAAGAGTCAAGACCTGTTATCAGTAGTGAGCTGCTATTATTGTTAATATTATACAGTACACACATACATTTGGTTTGCGTCTGTAACAGATGGTATGCATTTGTAGGACTTGTGAAAGTTACCTTTTTTTTTCACTTTTATTCTGTCAGTCACGATCACAATACATACGAAGGGTAGCTGACGCTGTTAGTTTTTATTTGAAACTGGGAGTAACTGTAGATGTGAGTGGTGTTTTGAGGCAATGGAACTGGACATTCTTTGATCTGGAGGGATAAAAACTGACACACAAACACTGCTGAATCTGCCTTCTTCGTATCTCACCGTCAACTGATTTTTTTTATTTTCAGTTTTATTGAGTGATCCTGCTCACGCTGAATTAGTATGCACCTTATGGTCTATGATGTCAAAAAAAAAACAAAAAAAAAAAACAGAGACATAGGTATATATGATATTTGGAACTATTCATTCAGAGAGGTCAGTTCTGCGCTATATGCAATAATCAGATCCAAATGTTAACAGTTCACACACACACAAGGACATGTGGGCCCAAAACATGTGACCCAGTGAGGCTGGAACTTAATTGCAGCGCTCGCAGGTTGGATCTTGCCCTAGAAACATTTTTAAGCAAGACAGATGTGCTCGATATATCATTTTCAGTTGAATAACTGTATGCTTTGCGAATATGGAGCTCGAGTGAATTCTCTGCATTGCTACCTTCCACTCCTTTTCTGATATGTTGAGTGAGAGATCCTTTTCCCATTGTCCTTTTGGATCTTTGAAAGGGAGAGACTGTAAAATGGTTTTATATATTGCAGAGATGCTGTCTAAGTCCTTGAAACTGAGCAATATATCTTCCAGCATAGAGGGAGGTGGGAGGTAAGGAAAATTTGGCAGGATCTGTTTAACAAAGTTTCTAATTTGAAGATAGAGAAAAAAATGTGTTGCTGGAAAGTTAAATTTAGAATGTAATTGTTTGTAGGATGCAAAGACGTTGTCTATGTACAGATCTCTAAGTGATTTAATCCCAAATGTTTTCCAGACATTAAAAACTGAATATTTTGCAAGGGTTGAAAAAGTTGGTTCTCGTGCAGAGGTGCCACCAATAAAAGATTCTCCATCTTAAAATGCCTCCTACATTGGTTCCATATTCTGAGTGAGTAAGGCACTATTGGGTTATTAGTATATTGGTGATAACTTGCATTTATTTATTTATCTATTATTTATATATTATGTTTGTTATATGTGTGGATTTCGGCACCATTAGTCAAAGATTTGGGATTGGGGTGGGAGGCATGGAGTTATGACCACCCGGTTGGAGGATATAAATATATACAAAATGGATGCAGACTTGTGACTGCACTGGTTTTAAGTGTTTTTTTTTTAATAAATAAGCAAAATAAAGGAAAAAACTGTGAAATATAATATTACATAACATTAAAAAAGGGAGTTTGCAAGTTCTCCTTGTGTCTGTGGGAGTTTCCTCCCATGGTCTAAAGACACGCAGGTTAGATGCTTTTGCAGTACTAAATTGTGTGTGTGTGTGTGTGATTGTGTGTGTAAAATGTTTGCCCTGCAATAGACTTGCACCCTATGCTGGCTGTGATAGGCTCCAGCACACCCCTGCCACCCTGTTCAGGGCTAAGTGGGTTTGAAAATGACTGACTGACGTCAAGGAATAAGGAACAAAAGGCATATTTTCTGACTCATTTAATTCTTTATACTTGTATTTCATGTTGTTATTATTTATTTAGTGTCACATTTGACAATTATATTAATTTTCATTGTATTTATTTGGGTATTTATCTATGTATCCATCCAGTTTCTAAACCCACCATATCCTGAGCAGAGGCAGAGTCACAGAGAAGCTGGAGTCTATCCCAGGAAGGATAAAGCTCTTTTCTTTTCTTTTATCTGTGCCAATTAAATATCACATAAATGTCATTCATCAGATTACAGTGTGCCAACTTTGCTAGTGAGTATGACCCATGTAACCATGCTGGGACAAGAAAAAATCAACTGAAATTTAAAAAATAAAAAAGCACCATGACCATGACCCATGACCTCACTTTGGGCCAGGCACATAGCAACTGCAACCTAAAAAAGGAATCTTGTCACAAAGCTATGAAAATAAGGGTGGCAAAATGTTGCATATCCCTCTACAGCACCTGTTAAACTTCAAAGTTAATCCTAGTCATTAAAAATGGGAATGTGACAAATTTACCAGTCAATTTGAGACAGGTAGTCACATTGGTCTGTACAAAACTCAACTGCAACTTAACAAAGGCATCAGCATTTTCTTCAAACTGTGACAACTAGGGTGGTCCAACACCATTGAACCTTTTACAGTGCCTATTAAACATCACAGTTAATTTCCTTCACTGCCAAGTTTGCCAGAAAGTCTAACCTATGTAACTTCACTGGGACAGCAAAACTCAACTGGACTTTAACAAAGGTATTCACTTTCCCTGAAAATTAGAGCGAGTCAGTAGCATACAACCCTGTATAATGTCAGTCGAACATCACATTGAAATTTATTCATTACATATATGGAAATATGACAAATTTTCCAGTCCACTTGACCCATGTACCAAAAGTTCAACTGCAATTTATCAAAGGTATCTTTCTTTTCTCAAAACTAGTGTAGCCCAATGCCATCTAACCCTCTAATTTCATTTACTAGATATGGGAATGTGCCAACTTTGTCTGTCAATTTGACCCATGTACCCAACTCATATATAACAAAGGCATCTGTCTTGTCACAAAACCGTGAAAATGAGGGCTGCCTGACATCACCTAATGCTTTAATTTGCCCAATAAACATCAGAGTACATCATACTCATTAGATAAGACAGTGTTATTGAGTGTTATTGAGCTGAGCAAAACTGAACTGCTATTTAACAAAGCCACCTGTCTCATCGCAAAACTTTGAAAACTAAGTTGGTGCAATTTGATGTAGCTCCTTTGTATCTGATTAAGTATAAAATGTGGAAAACTGATTTTTTTTTCAAGTAAAGGGCCCATTTTAGTGACACACTAATATCTTTTTATGCTGCAGAATATTTGGACTGGCTTTTAACATTGAAAAAGTAACTGCACAAGTTGTGTAAATAAGAAACTGTCTAGAAGCGAATAACTTCAGGCTCACATGAAACTGTCATGTTCACCCTATATCTCTGTGGGCATTACACCAGACCTCCCAAAGACTCAAGACTCACAGGTGAAGTAAATAAAAGGTCCAAATGCACATCCCTGTGATGGGTTAGCGTCACAGCCAGGGCTGATTGCCCACAGATGTTCACTAAATGCTGCTAGGGAAAACTCCGGTCCCCAAGACCAGTTAGAATCACAAACACGCAACACTGAGGCGGCAACTGAACCAACAACCAAAGCTTTAGTCCTTTAATAAGGAGTAGGATCACTGTCAAAAATAACTCCATCATTCCACCTTTGTGGCACATGCATAGTAACAAAAATATATTGCTTTTTCTTCGATAGAGAATGCCTCATGCATTCAAAGACATGTTTTTTGACAGTTTGTTCACATTTGAGAATCATACTCAATTTTAAGAAGCAAGCACAACTTTCAGAACCAGAAGCGTATTTTTTAGAAGGAAGCATAATTTTCAAAAGCGCAAGCGTAATTGACACGTGTGGAAGGTACATTAAATTATTACGAGTTAATTTTGACAGCAATCTTACTCCATAATGTAGGGCTGGAAGTAGAACAATCGTTACTGATGATGATGCACAGATCTAGTGTCATGATTTTGAATCGTGTGCCTGGTTGTTGTCTGTGCAAATTATAACAACGATAGGCATACAATCAGCTCAGATCTTTTACACACTAACGGTAAGAAACATGTAACACTGCAAAAAACAATAAGATCAAAAAGCAATTTTACTTTGAAAGCTACCAATTTGGTCCTTCAGGTTTTGGTCAATTTTCCCAGTTTCATTTTGAAAAGTGGAAAAATGTCTCTAGGACTTAATGAATAGCGATAGCTGAAAAGTTTGTTCTTATCTTTTGCACATACTGCAGCATCATGTTTCAATGTGGGATCATTCCCTGATCCGTCTAAGGTTTCTAGCAGCTGAAGCAGCACGTCCAACTACCTGCAACAGTGCACTCTTTCTGAGTGGCCATAACTTCATATTTTCCATATATGCACCACCAATGTCTGCTGTATTGTCATACTTTCCAGCATATTTTGTTATTTTGTCTCTTCATTTCTGATATCCTCTCTGTTCTTTCCTTTTCAATCTGTTGGATCTCCACTTTTATATAGTCTGGTTCATACAAACATGGTTCAGCGATAACTAAAAGTATCCTTGTCTTCATAGTTGGACTTTTTGCCTATTTAAAATGATAGCTTATTTGTGTCAGTCCTGAAAGAAAGTATAACTCAAAGTAAAGGATTTTTGAAATGACAGAGGTATACGTGGCATTCACAACCTAAGCTAGAGTAAACCATGCTCCTGTAGGGTGAAAGGTTATAGCTGAGGAAGAGACATTTGCCATGATGAGTTGCAGAGCCAGTTATCTTTAAAAATGGCTGAACCTCACTAATGGTTTGTTTACTTTTTTACTTCAATTCTCAACCAACCTGGATACACTGTTTTACAATATGTGTGCAATCTCAAGAAGCGGATTAATATCCAATAACATTTTTGCTTTAAGAAATGGATGTATTTGATAAGTTTAAGCCTTTTTTCATGTTTGGACAGGGATTACCTTAAGCTCTATTGTAAAAGGCAAGAATAGGCAAGGTATTTTCAAAATTTATTTTAAATAAATAAATAAAAACAGTTCACTTTAGAATTCAAATTTTAGGTGGCAAATTTATACCATTGTTGTGAAGAAATAACTGACTTGAAAAATACCAAACTTAACTAATGCAAATTGTAAACTTACCTCTTCAGTTACAATGATTAATGGATATTTGTCTTCTGAAAGAAAATTGAATATGCACCATATTTTAAAACAGTCTTCCTCACTGATCAGCAGACTTCTCCTTGTCAGGTTTTTCCTGGCGCAGAGAGTCCAGCACATGTGATTGAAATCCACTTTGTCAAAGTTGTCTTGGACCTGAAAAAAAAAATATCAAAGTCGGGCCTAAGAAAATAAATGACTAAATTAAAGTAAAGTAAGTTGTTTTATTAACTTAACCTTCCTCTTATGTTAGCTTTCTGTTACTATCTCTTATGTTAACAGGTCGGTTTTGACCTGTGTCTTTAATCAGCCATATTACCCTCAAAACAATTATTTATCATCCAATATTTTTCCTTACCTCTTGGTTACTTTGTTACGCTTCCTTGTCCATTAAAAGAATGTTTTTAATATTTTTGCTGTGACCTCATGAGCTTTTACTATAACAGCATACCTCTCATTTTCAATTTTAAAAAATGATTAAATGAACCTCAAGAGAATTATTTAAATAAATAAAAGGTTGTTATATTACCTGACTATTACTGAGGGGTATTAGAACACATCTCTTAAATAAATTTGTTATATATATTTTTTATTATAATATTAATTATTATAGTAACATCTATGGTGTTACGGGTCAAATTTGACCCATATATATTTATTTCAAAGAAAATAGCAAAAAAGTATTTTCAAAAATAACTTTAATATAAATGGAAAGCTAAACAAGTAAATCTCAAAATGTGGATTTGCAAGGTCAAACAAACAATGAGCAATCAAGCAAATCAAACCAATAGAAATAAGGCAGTAGTTCCAAAAAACGTCTTTGTGTGCAAGAACATGCATGTGCATTTAGATGCATGTGTGGCAAAAAGTGACACTTTTAGTGTGTTCTTTGCAAATATATTTTTTGCAGTAGAAGCAGAGTACGTTTGTCTTTCTGTCTTTATTGCTAGGGCAGACCTGACACCTCTTTCTTTTAGAATCAGGTGGCCTCAGTGAGGTTGTGGCTATGGCTATGTAGGTTGATGTTGAGGCAGTGCTGACCGAAGAGGATGCTGGCACTGATGCTCTTTGTGTTGCTGATGGTGTGGAAGGAGTGCTACGTGAGCTCTGCAGCTATCTGACCAAGGCTGCAGTGGCTGGGTCCCGGGGCACCCATTCCCTTCGCTCAATGTATGCCTTGACAAGGGAACTTCCTAACTCCTCAAGAAACATCCTCCGCTTGTTTTTTCTGGTTAAGTTCCACCCTCGGTGAATGTGGGTCCACAACACAAATGCATTGTATGCAGACACATCTAGAATGTTATAAAACACAACCATTGGCCATCTCCTGGTCATTCTCTGGCAAGTGTAGGTGGCAGTCAGCTTGTCCAGGTTGTCCACTACACCTTTGTTTTTATTATAGTCCAAGATAATTATGGGCTTTTTGTCACTTGCTGATGACACAGCTGCATCTTTGTGAAAAGTGGACATAAGTATCACACTCCGGTGTTTTTTTGGACAATATGAAACAACCGTGGTGGTGTCTGTAAAAGCAAATTTTGAAGAAAGTGGAGCCCTGTCCTTCACCTGCAAAATTTCGGCATGCAGCTCAGGTTTATTTTTTTTTACTGAGCCCACCATGGTAAGTTTCCACCTGAGAAGTTCTTGTCCAAGAATTCCCAGCTGGTAAAGAAATTGTCACATGTGATATTGTGACCCCGCAGTCTAGTAGTCATATCGAGGACTACACGTTTACCTTGATTTTTCTCAGGAATGCCACTTGCATGTTTGCCTGTGTAAATCTGCAGATTCCATGCATAGCTGGTTTTTGCATCACAGGCTGCCCAAATTTTTATGCCGTATTTCCCTGGCTTACTAGGCATGTACTGCCGGAAAGGGCATTTTCCACGGAAAGGGACAAAACGTTCATCTACTGTTACCTCTGGCCCTGGGTTGAACACCAGTGGAAGGAGCTGCACCCACCTTTCCCAGACATCCCTGATGGGAGCAAGCTTGTCAGATTTTTCTCTAGTTTCTCTGTTGTCAAATCTAAGGACTCTTGATATCATTCGAAACGACTGAAGTGACATTGTTGCCCGGAAAATATTTCTGCCTGCCAACGCATCCTAAAGACTATCAGTGGCCTCATTGCTGGATTTGTAAACACCAGAAAGAAGAAGAACATCAATATAAGCATCCAGGTATTCCTCATCAATGTCATTCCACATGTTGCCATGAACCTTTTTTCCTTCAAGGTTTGTCATAGCAATCATGACTTTCTTTAGTGACAATGGCATAAACAGATCAAAACATGTCTTGATGTCACTTACTCTCGTCACAGCAAACCTTGCGATTCCAGGGGTCATTGTGATGACATTTGCAGCAGCTGCCCTGCCATGTAAGTCAGGAGGTACTGAGCTCCAACAGATGTTACCACTTTTGGATTTGAACGTTTCAGCAGGAGTGAGTGCAGCTTCAGCATCGGTGACCTCTTCATCAGACTCATCAGATATGTCTGTGCCTTCTGGTAGATACTCTACAATGTCTTCCTCCTCGGAAACCTGCTCATCTGTATCACTATGCTGTTCTGTATCCTCTGCCTCATTTTCAGAAAAGATATGATCCAGAGCTTGGCTTACTGTAAATCTTCTTCTCATTTCTGACTGCTGCAAACAGGAGATGTGTAGTCTGCAAGTCACCAACGCTAAACTAAATTTGTCTTATGCAAGCCTTACATGTCTGAACATGTCTGTCTTTGTTTGTTTTGTTTGTTCAGGTAAGGAGATGCACAGGCAAAGAGAGAAGCCCCTCAAAGTGTGTTTATGATTTTTGTTTTGACCCTAACTATTGTTTTATAACCTTAAATTATAACTGGGTCAAAACTGACCCTACCAACACAAAATTTCATTTGTGCCATACCATACAGTCTACTGGGTTGTTAGTAACTAAGGCTCAAAGTTTAGGCGCTATCAACTTCCATCTTTCATTTCCACCATGCACTCTTCATTATTTTTTTCAGAGACCTCACCAGCCAGAACAATCCCCAGATGATGAAATACTTTTCTCTTCCATCTGAGACCTGATGGTAAGACTGGTGGTGAATAATGTTCACAGTCTCATGGCATTCCCCTTTTCCAATTAACCTTAGAAGAGGCTTCCTCAAACAATGTTCAATTCAGTTTACATACAGTTACAACATCACGACTAGGCTTGAATACAATTATGCCATCAGGATAGGCTAAAAATTAAAATTCAGGTATTTGTATAAAGGAATTGTTAATACATGTAGGTTTCTTTTTGCAAGTTCCAGAAAAAAAGGCTCAATATGAATTATGTACAGCATTCTAGACAGAGGATACACTTGTCAAATACCCCTATTCAATACAAAATGCATCTTAAATTGGTTTGAGTCTAACTTGACAGGCAGAAAATTCTTTGCTAGTTGTGGTAATTTGACTTCGAAGACACATGATATTCTATATGGTGTTCCATAAGGATCTACCCTGGGTCCACTGCTCTTTTCGATATATATGCTTCCATTAGGTCAGATTATCTCAAGGCATAACGTGAGCTATCACAGCTATACACAACTGTATTTATCAATAGCGCCTGAAGACCCAGACTCTCGTTTCACTGACACAATATCTTACTTGTGTGTCAGAATGAATAAGCAGTAATTCTTTCAAACTAAATAAGGAGAAATCAGAAATGTTAGTTATCAGCAAAAATGGATAGAAAGAGGTTACAGTATTAGATATACACCTGATCCATTAGGCTTAAAAGTCAAGACAAAGGTAAAGAATTTAGAGGTAATTATTGACTCTGACCTAAATTTTAAATCACATATTAATCAGATTACTAGGACAGCACTTTTTCACTTGAGAAATATAGCAAAAGTTAGATCCCTTATAACTTTGCAAGATGCTGAAAAATTAGTTCATGCATTTTTTAGTCGACTAGATTACTATAACACACTCCTCTCAGGACTACCCAAAAAAGACAATCGATTGCAACTAGTGCAGAATGCAGCTGCCAGAATCTAAACTAGGAAAAGAAAATCCGAGCACATCTGTCCAGTTTTAAAGTCACTACATTGGTAACCTGTGTCATTTAGAATTGACTTTAAAATACAGGTTAAGGTTTACAAAGCCTTAAATAATCTCGCTCCGTCCTATATTTTGGAAAGCCTGTCACCTTACACTCCAAACCATAACCTTAGATCTTCAAATTAGTGTCTGCTTATAATTCCAAGAGCTAAATTTAAAAGAAATGGTGAGGCAACCTTCTGCTGTTATGCAAATAAAATCTGAAATAGCTTACTGATAGAAATTCGCCGGTCTAATACGGTGATCTGCGCCACCACCACCTGATCAAAGCACCATGCAGTCCCTAAATTGATGGATTGAAGGCCAAAGGTCCACATGACCATCATCATCAAATTCTTCCACGTGAAGCCTGAAAACCACGAGGACTGATTTAGATCATTTATGTTAGGTGGAATGCCTAGTGGGGGCTGGGCAGTCTCGTGGCCTAGGAACCCCTGTAGATTTTTTTTTTTTTTTTCTCCAGTCCTCAATTTTTTTTTTCTGTCCTCACTGGCCTTCAGACCTTACTTTATTCTTTGTTAATTAGTACTGCCTAATTTTATTTTTATTTTTTTTCCATTTTCATCTTGTAAAGCACTTTGAGCTACATCATTTGTATGAAAACATGTTGTTTTGCAATATAAATAAATGTTGTTGTTATTAAAACACCATTGATTCATAAAACCCAAAATACATTTGAGTATAACATTGACGTATTGTATAAATGTAGTACTAAAGCCAAACAATTTTTAAACAGCAAAAATATATTTGTAATCCACTCTATTAAATTAATTTTCCTGGTCCAAAATGAGAATAACAATATCAAGGGTAAGTGAATTTAATGCTGAAATAATGTCTTTCAAAACCAATATATTATTATGTTATCTGTCTGTCTGGCAAACACTATGACTGGTATAAGATAATAACAACATTTCACAATCTCATTGCTAATACCTTTGAAATTATATTAGTAATGAGTAAACTTACTAGCAACCAGGGGCCTCACGTATAAGAGGTGCATAGGCACAAAAATGTGGCCTACACCCATTTACACGCTCACATCATGATGCAATAAAACTAAACCTGGCATAAAGCCACACATTCTCACGCCAGCCTAAACCATTGTGAATGCAAGTTTTCGACTCGGTTTTTCAAACTGGCGGCACCCAGAATCAAAGCAGTGCTACTGTCCCTGTGTGGTTTCCTTTTATTTTTTTAGAGTCAAATCCCTGACGCGGCTTTATCAAATACACTGAAATTAACCTCATGTTGTTTTTTTAGTTTAAGGCATAGAATTATAATTAACCTGTAACAATATGGCCAAACTATTCAAAATACCATAGCTGCTTTAGTGTTGTTACTCTCACTGCACTTGGTGTATTTTAACCCACTGTATTCAAGTGTGGAATCACAGCTGTACAACAGCTGATTGGAAAGCTCTACGGCAGACTATGTCAAGAGCGAAGAGAATTATCAGGATACAGCATCTAGCAAACACTGCCTTGGTATTTCAACTATCTATTTTGAGACAGAGAGAAAAAGATTGAAAAAATGGGGACAGATATTTTAAAACATAATTCTGCTACTGGATAATTTTCACAATATCAGGTATTTTAAGCTGTGAATAAAAACGAAAAAAAGAAATGAATACAGTAATCCCTCGCTATATCGCGCTTCGACTTTCGCGGCTTCACTCTATCGCGGATTTTATATGAAAGCATAACTAAATATATAAGGCGGATTTTTCGCTGCTTCGCGGGTTCTGCGGACAATGTGTCTTTTTACTTCCTGTATATGCTTCTTCAGTTGGTTTGCCCAGTTGATTTCATACAAGGGACGCTATTGGCGGATGGCTGAGAAGCTAACCAATCAGAGCACGCAGTTAAGTTCTCCTGACTGAGAAGCTAACCAATCAGAGCACGCAGTTGAGCTCCTGCGTGCTGAATGCAATGTTAACCAGGAAGTCTCGTCTCGCTCATTCAGCATCAACGTGTTTCGCTGTGTAAAGAGTTATGCTCTTTAGTGTTTATCTTTGTGCATGGTCAAGCCCTTCATTATGGCTCCAAAACAATCTGCTACTTCTTCAGGGGCCGTGCCCAAGCGCAAGAAGAAGATGTTAACGATTGCCGAAAAGGTAAACGTTTTGGATTTGTTGAAGGCTACAATTCTTTTTATTTAAAAAGTAGGAAAGGAATATAAGATCTACGGCTGCAGCGTCCTTTTAACCAGGGTGCAAAACGAGTTGTAAGTGGATGTAATAAGGCAGTAGACTGGATGGAATCTGCTTTAGGGATTTGGATTGAAGACTGCCAGAAGAAGAACAACGGCAGTGCTACACAATCGCCTGAAGTGGCTCCTTTACAAGGGCTGTAACGCTCTCCTTTGTTGTGCAGTAAAATTAAACTCATTGTTATCGGACAAGTCATCGTGTCATTGTTGGTGAGTAACCAGCCATAATTAATTTTCTTCTTACAGTGCTTAGTACATGTACGTACCTTTAGTGTCACTGTACACACATTTACTGTATACTATTTTTCTTGCATTGTACGTATTTATTGCTGGTGGCCTGTCTATTATAATGGCTGTAACATATGTGATATCGGAGACACTCAATATCTTTAAAATAATATTTAGGTTTTACTGTATATAAACAGTGTGTTTATATACATAATTTCAATGAATCTTACCTAATATCTAAGAGAATACAAAGGGATTATGCTGTATAACTCTGCGGGGAATATTTATAAACAGTGTGGGAGAGTTTATAAGGGCTTAAAATATATAAAAATAACCATACAAACATATGGTTTCTACTTCGCGGATTTTCACCTATCGCGGGGGGGTCTGGAATGCAACCCCCGCGATCGAGGAGGGATTACTGTAAATATAGAATAAAGACAAAATAGTCTAGTTTTTCACCATTTGACAGACTCAATTCACCTACCTACCTGTAGTTCAGTGGAGACATTGCCTGCTCGGGAATTTCACAAGGTTTCTATCGCTTCGTTGTTACTTGTTAAACAACTTTTTTTAAAGCAAAAGTGATTGGTCAGTAACAATATGCTGATTTTGTACGATGGCCTAGTCAGTCTCTTGATCAGTGCAGTTTTATTTTCAAAAAGGATTTCTCCTGTGCAAAATGGCAGGTGAATTATTGTCAACAAAATGCAGGCACCTGAGAAATAAACTGAAATGTTGCTCACTTGTGATTTTTCTGTCCAAACGGTAAAGGTTTTGCTGACCAGCACATTCCAGTTTCAGCCGTTTAAATTACATTGTCATATAAAACAAACGCAAATAAATGCAGCACAGTTAATCGCTTTCTATTTCACACGCTTTAAATCCCCGTGTTCAGCTTGCTCACACGCAAATGCTGTGTGAACACCCATCCTCCTTCACCAGCCACCTTTCACTGGATAAATATATACGGGCAGCTTATGGTAGACTACTATCTGTTTTAGAGATAAAAGTTACAAGGGTTAAAAAGACTAACAAAAAGAATAATCATTCAAAAATGACAACCACAAATATTTTTAGTAAATTATTTTATTTCAGTTAGTCTTCCCAGCTGCTTTAATACTTTCTTACTATTTTCTTTTTAAACAAAACGAAAATGAAAAATGAATTATTTTATTTCAGTTTACGAAAATGCTTTTTAAATAATATTTTCAGTTTTGATTTTAGTTTTTGTTAACTATAATAAACTCAATTTGAACGTCTCACATTCAGAAAACACTTCAGAGCCCTTCCTGTCGGGACCTCGCAGTTCAGAAACAGTTTCACCACAAGAGCTATAAACTCACTCAATCAGTTCATTAAGTGCTCCCAGTAGAACTGTTTGTACTTATAAGTACAACTAGCAGAATACCCGCGCTTAGCAGCGGAGAAGTAGTGTGTTAAAGAATTTATGACAAAGAAAAGGAAAAATTTTTAAAATAACGTAACATGATTGTTAATGTAATTCTTTTGTCATTGATATGAGTGTTGTCATATATATATATATATATATATATATATATATATATATATATATATATCTCTATCTATCTATCTATCTATCTATATATATATATATATATACTCAGCAAAAAAAGAAACGTCCCTTTTTCAGGACTGTGTATTTCAACAATAATGTTTTAAAAATCC
>JANRMT010062854.1:134282798-134294131 GCA_026402145.1 Polypterus bichir lapradei | reverse complement strand
TCTCAATTATATAATGCATGTTTTCTTCAGCGCTTTTTATGGCTCTTTCTAGTTTTCTACGTACTGCGTGATTACGTGGGATGCGTGATGATGTCACATGAAACTCCGCCCCCACGGCTTTCAAGCTCATCTCCATTTCAGTAAATGGAGAAAAACAGCTTCCATTTATGACCATTACGCGTAGAATTTCGCAATGAAACCTGCCCAACTTTTGTAAGGAAGCTGTAAGGAATGAACCTGCCAAATTTCAGCCTTCCACCCACATGGGAAGTTGGAGAATTAGTGATGAGTCAGTCAGTGAGTGAGTGAGTGAGTGAGTGAGTGAGTGAGTGAGTGAGTGAGGGCTTTGCCTTTTATTAGTATAGATAAGAGCCTTTACAGCTGAACAATTGAGCCTTGCAGAATACTTGTACCCAATAGCAGACCTGCAGCAATGATACAACCACTTTAAGAGTCTTCCATTACAGCCTGTTCATAAAGCATGCCCTCTCTTGCCGAATGGAGCCAATCATCCACATTTGATCACTTTTATTGCACTTGTGCATTTTGGACCACCAGGGGGCACTGCAGCAGCTAAGACTAGATTAGGGTGGACAATACAAGGGCCAGCTCAACTGCTTAAGGAAAAGCTTCAATCACAGCAATGCCTTCATGTTGCTCTCAATCCTTCAATGTCTGAACTTTTCAAAAACGCTGAAAAACATCCTCACAGAAATTAGACTCATAAAGGTCTAGACAAAATCAACAAGTCATTGATCTACTGCAGGAGAAAACGATAAAGGTAATGGTATACTGTAAACCAATGTGCCACACCACTGCTGCGTAAGAAAGACATGCCTTGTCTACAAGCATACTAAGAAGCTGTTCTGCCCAGTTTGCAAAACATCAAAAGGCGTCTGTCAAAGGATTCTAACAAAGGCAGTTGCTTACAATGAAGAAATTAAAAGACTGGAAGAAGCTGGATACATTATTCAGTTACCAGCAGAAATAATCGACTCCACTAAAGAGTCATGGTTTACTCCTCACCATATTGTTCAGCATAACGGGAAGAACTGGGTCGTATTCAATTGCTTCTTTAAATATCAAAGCCTGAATAAATACCTGATCCCTGAGCCAGCACTAGGGTCCTTCCCTATTAGGGCTGCTCTTATGTTTTCAGGAACATCCTGTAGCAGTAGGTAGTGATATTAAAGAAACGTTTCACCAAATCCACCTTTTTCCTGTACCTCCGTGTTTTGTGTGGGATAATTCGGAAAGTGGTGCTTCCCCCCTTATCTACAAATGGCAGGTACTTCCCTTTGGCTCCACTGGCAGTCCTTATTGTGCAATTATTGCACTTCAGCAACATGCAATGGACAATACGGAACCAGAGAATGAGATTCGATCCTTAATAGAAAGGAACTTCTATGTGAACATCAACCCAGAAGGAAAAGCAACTGATTGACAAAGTAAGAGGTCTTCTGTCAAAGGGTGGATTTGACGTCCTTCAACAGGCTATTAATTTTTCCAAGATACTAGAACATCTGTCCCAGGATAGATCAGATTCCACAGAATGCACTTTATGCTTAAATTGGCACTCTTTCAGGTACACTTTCAGGTATAAGTCTCATCCACTGCAGAAGACTACTGTCACTTTGTGTCTCATATAAAAAGTACTCGTCAGTCAGTATGGTCCTTTGGGGTATATTCTTCCATTCACCATACATGCTAAACTTCTGATCCAAAAACTGTGGAATAAACAAAGAGACTGGGATGACCCTATGTTGCCTGAATGTCTATTAACAGTGTGGAATGATTGGGAAGGAGAACTTCACAATTGCATTAGTATCCCAAGATGTTACACACCTGTTGATATGGACTCGTTCACATATTCTGTAAATGCCTCTGAACAAGCTTAGTGGTCATTTTCCCTACTGAACAACAAAAGACAAAGATGGCAATATTCATCTTACCTTCATTATGGCCAGATCTAGAGCTGCACCAAAGCGTCAACAAACCATATCAAGACTAGAGCTATGTGCCGCCTTAAGGGAAGCACAGGTAGCAAAACTCCTAGAAAGTGAATTTATTTTAACAATCAACCAAGTTGTTCGGTGGTCTGATTCCACAACTGTGTTATCCTGGCTACAGTATGAATCCTGCTGCTTTAAAGTATTTGTGGGAACCAGGATAGCCAAAATTCAAGAATTAATGGATTGTCACTCTTGAAGGTATGTAGACTCCAACAGGAACCCAGCAGACGATATAACACAATTTTGAACGCTTGCTATATTGTCTGAACCACACAGATGTAATCAAGGACTATTATTCCTTTATAAACCAGAGTCAAAATGGCTAGTAATGCCGACCATTATTGTTCCAAAAACTGAACCAGAACAACAGAAGAGTGCCTTCTGTGGCATCACAGTCTCATCTCTTCGTATTCCTAACACTAGGGAATACCATACATAGAGGGAGTTCATACAGGCTGTAGTTCAGAATAGAAGAGGTGACCAGACCTGTCCTCCTACTACTAAAGACTATCGAATGTCACAATGTATTATATTTCAAAGTTCCCAGTTGGACAGTTTTTCCTGAAGAATACATGTTCCTGAAGATTGGAAGGCCTGTCCTTGCCACCAGCCACCTTCTTACTTTAGCACCAGAGTTTGACACGTCATGTCAGCTTATCCGAGTTGGCGGTCGATTGCGCCATATTGAAGGGATTGACCCATCATCAATTAATGCTATTATTTTAGACCCTCACACCATCCGTTAGATAAATTAGTTATTCAAGAATATGATACCAAACTTCATCATCCAGGTCCCGAGAGAGTGTTTGCCGAATTAAGGAGAAATGTCTGGATCCTAAGAGGCAGAGAAGCAGTTCACAAATTGCAACACACTTGCGCCGACTGCCATAAACTAAAGGCAAAGTCCCTTGTTCCTAAAATGGCAGACCTGCCCCCAGCAAGATTTAGGTTTTACAAACCTGCCTTTTTCAGCACTGAAATGAACTGCTTTGGACCATTTCAGGTTAAGACAGGTAGGCGCTACGAGAATAGACAGGGCCTTGTCTTCAAGTGTCTCACTACCTGATGTGTCTATTTTGATGAGCTCACTAGTATCGACACAGATTCCTTCCTAATGGCAGTCAAAAGGTTCATAGCTCAAAGGGGCACACCCTATAAGCTACTGTCTGACCAAGGCACAAATTTCGATGATGGAGAGAGGGAGTTAAGAGAAACATTTTCCATCCTTAGTTCAGAGCTTCAGAAACAGCTTGCAAAGCAAAAAATCATTTTTTCTATCAACCTTCCAGGAGTACCACATTTTGGTAGTGCATGGCTGAGAGAAATTAGTGTAATGCTTAGAGGTTCTATGTTGGGAATTTGCCTTAGTGTTATTTACATGCAGCAATATTGTTTCAATAATACTTTGTTATTTCATCAATGTACTTTACTATACATTTGTTGATACATTTTATTGATTTGGATTTCATACTGCCAATAAGCAAGTACCTAATTTGAATAATACTGACTTTTTTATTGTATACCTATTCAAAAACAGTTATTTATCCTCAAATAAATTTGTCATAATTTCATTCTAAACTGCTGTGTGGAATTCTCTGCATCATTTACAAGTGTCCTGGCCAACACTTCGGATTGAGCACTACATGTCCTGAATTCATCACAATGCTCCTCTGTTACACTCAGAGTTGTTTCAAATAAGAGTTTTGTGGTGTAGTGTATTTACAATTCAAGTTGATTCATTAAGTAAACAATTAATTAATTGGTAGATGACAAATATGAATGTATTTCTGAAAAAAATGCATGCAGACAAAGCATCTACATTGTGTGACAATAACAGTTTATATTCAATGAAACTATGGGGCTCTGCCCCCTGCTCGCATCGCTCACCCACCCCCGTATTTGGCTTACCGGATATACAACACAGTTTATTTTTTGTATAGCCCAAAATCACACAAGAAGTGCCGCAATGGGCTTTACCAGGTCCTGCCTCCTGACAGCCCTCCCAGCCTTGACACTCTAAGACCACCAGAAAAAACTCCCCAAAAAAAACCCTTGTAGGGGAAAAAAAAAAAATCAAAGAAACCTTGGGAAAGGTAGTTCAAAGAGAGACTCCTTTCCAGGTAGGTTGGGCATGCAGTGGGTGTCAATACAACACAGTACTATACATAAAATATAATAAATCCTCAATAAAGTATAAAAATAAAAATTCTATAAGTACGGAGTAGAATTTCACATTAGATGATATCACATAATATGATTTGGATTTGTTTTAAGTCCTGAAGACCTCATTCATCAAGCTGCCTCCCCCATTTTGCCATTCCACATCTGAGATAGCGTTAATCCGATGAAAGGACTACTCTTTCCCATGATTCCTGCGATCCTCCATCAGGGATGACTTTACCTTAGGGAGGCAATATACAATTTAAAGAGATTATTTTCTTGGGAATTGTTACATATGCACTATTTTCACTTTTACTTTAAAAACTTTTGTAAAAATAATACTTGTCCTTTATTTCCGGCCTCGTGTGTGGTTACATCTCGTTCTTGCCAGTTGTATAATGCTGCTTGTTTTGTGATGGGGGGTTGGTATGGGGGGTTTGGGTGCGGATGAACGCACGTAAAGGAAATGCCGTTGGATTATTTGCTGTCTTTTAGCTGCTTGCGAGCTGCCTGTTCTGCTTGTCGCATGTCATTGTTTTAAGAGCTGGGAGCACATGATGCTTCTCTGCCAAAAGCAATCTAATAACTGCTAGGTTAGATGTATGTGGACTTGTTTTAAATGATGGCTCACTGCCTGGTCTCACGTGACGTTGTAAAAACAATACTTGTCCTTTATTTCCGGCCCCGGGCATGGTTAAATTCTTTCTTGCAGTACGTATAACACTGCTCACGTTTTCGGGGGAGTCTGCTGTCGCGCTGCCCTTCCATCTTTTTAAAGCATGTACAGCCGCTGTCCTTTTTGCTACTTTGTGTCTCTGCTGCTCGCGTTGTGATCGCTTCTCCATGACCATAAATATACACCTGACTGAATTGTGTTTTCTTTTAAATTAAACTTGTCGTTGCTTTAACTGTTGCGGGTCCACAGATTGTCAAAGTGTATGTTCCATTATTGTGTAAATCTACGTTTTGTGCACTGAATGATGCGAATGCGAAAAGACTTTGTTTTCTGCTCTTTTCCTTTAATTTCTGACCTCACTTTGTCCTGCTATTTTTTCAATTACACCTGGTCCTGATGATTAATTTCCTTTTTTTTTGCGCTAATGTGATCTTTTATTCATCGACGTTTCATTTATAACATATTGTCCTTTATACGCTTTATATGCACTGAGACACCTGTATCTGTGTGTGCTGCATGCCTTTACACTACTGATTTTTTTTTGTCCATTCTCTTTCGTCTCGCGGTTCTTTTATTTGTCTTTCGTGATCTTAACATGAAGATCACATATCGTCTCCTAGTCATTCATTCCACAGGATTTTTTTTTTACAATAGAGAGATATATTTTTCTAAATAACATTTACTTTTTGTAAGCATTTCCTTTGTATTTCACTTTGTGTGCTTAGTATGATTCACTGCTAGATTTTAATAATGATTAAAGGATAAGTTTGGTGTGTTCCAAGATATTAATTTGCCTCAATAAATTAGATTTACAGTGTAGCATTTTTTTTAATTAAAAAAAAAACCTCTAGCCTGTTCTTGCATTCTTTATACTGGATGATAACGGAGGGATTTTGATAGCATACAGGCTTGGGTAGACTTGTGGCAGATGAAATTTATCGCAAGTAAGCTTGAAAGCACTGCTTATGAGAATACTTAGTCATAGTGGATTTGTCACTATAAATTTCGAGGCAGATTCAGAAGTCATTAAAAAGGATAACAAAATGGTCTCTTATATAGCTTTATGTATACTTTACAAGTCAAAGAGGGCTATGCTTAAGCTTTGTAACACGCTAATGAGGACTCACCTGGAAAACTGCATGAAGCTTTGGTCTCTGGGCTAGAAAAAATTCACAGAAGAGCTACTAGGAAGGTTTCAGGACTACAAGGGATCAGTCAGGAGGAAAGATTAAAGAAGCTGAACCTTTTCTTGTTTAAGCAAACAAGGTCTAAGAGGCGACATGATTGTTTGAAGTGTTTAAAATTATGAAAGGAATTAGTAAAGTGCACTGAGGCTAATTTAAAACTTGTTATTTTAAAATGACTTTATGAACAACATGGGGCAGAGTTGGAGACTAATTAAGGGGCAATTTTGCACAAATGTTAGTTTTTCTTCACACAGAACTGTACACATGGAATAAATGACCAAGTGATGTAGTTGACAGTAGGACAACTTGATTGCCTTTTAGAATTAAGACAGGACTCTAGACCCAATGAATGATGGGGAGAGGCAGGTCTTCAATTCAAAAAGGCAATCCACTGAGGCTTAGGTTTAGTACTAGTTTCCTGTTTATGATGCGTGTTGTCTTTTGCAGGAGAATATACTTAACAATATCTGGTCAAAAAAGAATTTTTTTTTTTCACATTTTGAGATTAAGATGGGATAATTGAAATATGAAATAGACATGACTAATGTTAGATTTTTTTGCTTTTTTCCTCCCCTATTGACTTTTATTATATCAAACTTGTTTCACTCCATTCTGCTTGAAAACATTAACATTTTTTCTCTGCCATCACTACAATATACATGGCACAAGTAACAAATATCAGAATACAGAACACTGTAAACATTATTTTCACAAGACACGATACCTAGGTCACTAATGTTACACTTTACAAACCAACAACACATTCAATGTAGCATCCAAGATCATGGACTGAAATCTCAAACAAATACAATGTATATACTTTGAGTAGTAAATTTATTTTGGTTACTTCCTTCTAGCAAATCCCCTTTTGACTTCTTTAACATTTAAACATTAGGTTTTTCTGATAGTACTTCTTTTGGCAATTCTCTTTTCAACAACATTCATTGTTTAACATTTCAGTTTGGGCAACAACTTTTGTGACTTTTAAAACTGAACCTTGAAACAGTTTTCTAATCTCTCAGTCCAATTACTTCTGCTCTAGTTGCTTACTAAATCTCCACCTTGCTAGCAGAACAACAGGGTCACATTTTAGGAATTGTCCCATAATATTTTATTGTAATATAGTTTTACTTGTCTTCCAATTACTTTTTGCTTCAAAATAATTCCCATCAAAAAACACAATACAGAGTAATACTAAATGTGATTTCATTACTCAATGAACACCATATTATGAAAACTTAACACTATATTGCTAGAACATCAAATTATCTTGCTTAAATGAAAGAGTACAGGTAGGCCTTCACTAACCCAGATCAACTGGAACCCGAGGAGTGCTGAATTATTAAAAATGCCAGATCACAGAAGAACCACTCCTGAACAGTAGATAGACATCTCATCATACCTTGAAAATCATTGCAAGATGGACAATAAAGTAAATAGAAACATTATGTGAAAAAGCAAGTGAAATTTTGATGAAGCAATGTTGTACAGGCACAAGTAACATACTGTATGTATAAAGGCTACAAGTAAACAGTAGTTTACTACCTCATCCCACCTTTAAAATATCAGATAAATCAGTATAAGTTAAATAGCTGCAACAAAAAGAAACATTAACTAAAAGGTAAGTGAAATTTTATTGAAGCAGCTAATGCATCATACAGACAGAGGTAAGATTAGGATTATTGGAGGAGTTATTTCTCCCGAGTACGATAACTATCGAATAGCTTGGGTGTAGTAGGAGTGCTATGCAGATCTCAGTGTTTCCGCCGCGTAAATCATGCCACACAAACATACAGCGCGTACAGAAAAGAAAATATTCACATTTTGTTGCTTTGGAGCCTGAAATGAAGATACACAAAAAAAATATTTCTCCAGCTGTATTTACTCAATGCAACTTACAGAAGCCAAGTGAAAGGCATAACAGCAGCAGTTCAGAAAAAAATAAATAAAAAAAAAAACAGAATTGCTGAGATGGTTAAAGGATCACCACCCCGAAAATACTTGTAAACTCAATGAAGTGTAACTATCTCTTGTTACTCCCTCAGTCCTGTTCGGTCTCAAACTACTAGCAGGCCATCTGCTTTAGTAGACGGCTTGTGACATATACCCTTGGTTATACAAAAGTTAGGTTTTGTCTTTCAAAGTGTGTTAGTTTAGCTATTTCCAAATCTGCCCTCAAGGCACCCTAGTATCTGTTGGGTTATTACTATTTCATTATTTGAATAGTATGCTGTGGATGAAATCTAATCAATGCCTGAAGTGCTGAGAGAAGTTTGAGAACCAACCCTGTGATATCCTAGCAATTTCACAAGGTATCAAGTTTTTCTTCTTTTTTTTTTTTTAATAAAGAAAAAACAGATTCTTGTTACTTTTCATTGTATAAATATTCACTATTTATTCCATAGTTAATGTTTTATTCAGCAGTTAAACAGTTACTTTCCAGATAATTACCTTTAAATATTATGTTCTAGGGTCTCCTAAGACTTTTGGAAAGTACTTTCTACTTATTTCATTTATATACAATGAGTCAAATCTAACAGTACCTTATCAAGTATAAACTTATTAAGGTATGGCATATATCCCTGATTAGAAACAGGTCCTTCATCATCATCCTTGAAGTGATTCTCTAGTGCTACTGGATCATGGGGAATCTTTAACAAGGTGCACAAGTTGTGAGAAAGAACCTGAAAAGAAAGAATAACATAATAATGAGAATAATAATAATATAATAATAATAATAATAATAATAATAATAATAATAATAATAATAATGTGTTCAATATATTTTAAACTGGTTGCACAATTTCAAAACAAACTAGTGATCAAGATTAGTTCAATTGAAATAGTAGGTTTAAAAGTACAAAAAAGTACCTCAGTTAACAATGCAAATGCATTCTAGGAATTTAGTGCATCACTTCAAATTCATTATCTGAGGTAGATGTACTATTGGATAAATATGGAAACATATTGCAATGAGTCAGAGGTTTGGCATGTTTGTGCCTTGCACAACACTCAAGGTTAGAGGCAACACTCTTTGTACTCCGTTGAGCCTATCCAAACTAGAATCCTTAAGGAAGACACGTCAGTGGCCGTGTACCTATACCAATGGATTTTAGTGAGGATGTGGACAGGTACTTGAACCTGTGCATGAGCCACAGTTTGTTTTATGCTAACTTTATTATAAATTACTTTTCATTTGAGAAGTCCTAATAAAATTACAGCCCACAAGGAATTTTGATAAACTAATAGCAAGTGTTATTTACTCAACAGCCAGAAACAAGTGAAAGCCTGTTCCAGAGCAAATGATTTAATTTACATTTTGGGAGAAAACTGCCAGTTTAAAAATAAACTTTTTATCTGAAGACAAACACCACAGGATAGAGTATTTATTAAACAATCACTGCACTACAGAAGCAAGTCTAAATGCCTTAGAAAGCCAAAACTCTACTCGTTCTAAAGCTGACAGACTGAGCATTTAAAAAAAAAAAAAAAAAAAAAAAGACAATAATGACCTATGTGTCACTTTGAGAGTAGCTCTGTCATCTGTTTTCTTATTACAGTGTAAGTGCACTATCAAGCAATCCCTGTGCCATACAGAGACAAATGATTTGAAATGGAAATTCATTTTTTAAATGGATAAATGTCTGACCTGTGTAACAATGATTATTATTTTTAAAGAGTAAAAACCTTCTGCACATTGGGATTATGCTATGCTATGGCCATTTTGGTAGGGACGAAAAGAATGGGAAAACAAAAAAGTAAGGAGTACAGCATTTTAACAGGAAAATAGTGAACTTCAGGTATAGTAGTAAACAAAATATTCTATGCATCCTTTTTAAAACTGTCCGTCAGGGAGGATGAATGAGAACAAAGTTTAATGTTTTGAAACAAATGGAAATGTTTAGCAAGTACACTGTTTAAACTAAATTTATTACCACCATTGTGCACATCAGTCAAGGGGAGTGGTTTTTCAAACTGAGATCTTTTTCCTCTAGAAAAATAACCTAATATACCTGTGTTGTTTGGAAAAGTTACCATGATAAAATTGGTGCCGATTCAATCAATACTGATCCATTATGTAGAGAGCAAATTTGACCTAATATATCAAAGAGAGAGAGAGGATGGGAGCATGCACTGATACTGTGTGTTGCCGCACCCACCACACGGCAAACAATTTCCATTACTGGGAACAACATTAAAACAGAGTATTTCAATTTGCTGTTCTAATAACTGTAATCTAATATTTTAAAGATGTGCTCAATTTTCAATGGTCACTGTTTTGAATCGGTTTGATTGAAGTTCATGTCTATGCAATTACTAGTGATGCCCTGACCAATCAGGTGCCAATAATTTTGTCCGGCCCATTTTTGGAGTTCTGTGTGACATGATGTGAGATTTGGCTTTTTTTCTCTGTTGTTCCAATGCACATAAAGGAAATAAACATGTGTATACCAAAACATTTGTAACTGCAACAATTTTCTGGGAGAAATGGTGCATTTTCTGGGAAAATTCCAGGGGTGCTGATAATTTCGGCCATGACTATTTTTTATAAAAAGTCAATGCATGTATGTGTATGTATGTATGTTCCAGCATCACTTCAGAATGGCTGGAGCGATTTTCATGAAACTTGGTACACATTTCTCATTGGCTGACTAAAAATACTATAGGGTAAAATCAACCCTTACCCTAACCCACCCCCTTCTAGGTTAGTGGGGGGATGATCTTGTGGTCTTTTATTTACATTATCACCCAGTTGACACCCTGAACAACCACCAGAGGGTGAACTGGAGGTGACTGCCAGCATTCTTTACGTTTGAGAAACACAACGCCCCTGTTGCTTTTGAAATTAGACTTGGCCAGTTCCAAGCGTCAAATGGATGATAACATACATACAAGACCGCAAGACAAGCACATTAGTGAGTCTTCATTGTTTTTTACTTTTAATTTTAAACCGACCACAGACTCGGTATACGAACAAGCCAGTTTCCCTTTCGGTTTGTGCGTGCCGATGATTTCCGCACGTGTTCAGTCTCTCTCTGTGCAGCGAGAGAGAGAGAGAGAGACACATACACGCACGCGCGAGAGAGAGACAGCTGGACGCATAAGGCTTGTTTTGAAAGAGAAAGATCCAAGCATTGTTTTAACCTTGTTGCATTTAATGAAGACTTTTTTCTATTGGATTTTAACCTCCAATTCACTTCTGTTTACAGCGATCGGCTCGTAGCGTGCATTGTTGCAATGTTACTTTTCTTGGTGGTTTATTAAATTACGGATTTTTCAAATGTTCATTTTTTTTCC
>JANRMT010062854.1:134260673-134272165 GCA_026402145.1 Polypterus bichir lapradei | reverse complement strand
GGGGGGATTTGACATGTCCGGAGGCAGAAGAAGAGGAGGAAGCTAAAGATAGTGGAACAGAGTGTGGGAACTTTGAATATTGGCAGTATGATTTGAAGGGGAGAGAGTTAAGTGATGTGATGGAGAGAAGGAAGGCTGTAAGAAACTAAATGGAAGCAGAGCAAGACCAGGTGGATCGGTGGTGGATACAAATTGTTCTTTTGTGGTATGGATAAGAGGAGAAATGGTGTAGGGGTTATTGTGAATGAACAGAATGTCAAGATTGTTTTGGATGTGAAAAAAAAGAGACAGACAGAGTGATAATTATGAAGCTAAAAATTGAAGGTGCAATGATGAATATTGTTAGTGCATATGCCCCACAAGTTAAGTGTGCAATGGATGAGAAAGATGATTTCTGGAGTGAGTTGGATGAAGTGATAAACAGTGTATTCAAGGGACAGAAAGTGGTGATTGGAGCGGATTTCAATGGACATGTTGGTGAGGAGAAAAGAGAGGATGAAGAGGTGATGGGTAGGTATGGTGTCAAGGAGAAGAATGAAGATCAGATGATAGTGGATTTTGTGAAAAAGGATGGACATGGCTCTGGTGAATACGTATTTTAAGAAAAGGTAGGAACATAGGGTGACGTACAAGTGAGGAGGAAAATGATATCCTATGCAGGAGAGTCAATCTGAAGGAGATTGAAGACTGCAAAGTGGTGGCAGGGGAAAGTGTTCTTAGGCAGCATAAGATGGTGGTCTGTAGGATGATGATGAAGAAGAGGAGGAGAGCGAGGACAGAGCTAAAAAACAAATGGTGGAAGAAGAAAAAAGAAGACTGCAAAGTTGAGTTCAGGCAGGAGGTAAGACAGGCATTGGGTAGGAAGTAGAAAGTTGCCAGATACCTGGGCAACTACAACCGAAATAGTAAGGCTGACATCAAGAAGGGTGCTTGGCGTGATGTCTGGACAAAGGAAGGAGGAAAAGGAAACCTGGTGGTGGAATGGGGAAGTACTGGAGAGTATACAGAAGAGGAGTTTGGTGAAGAACTGTGGTAGTCAGAGAGATGCAGAAAGCAGACAACAGTACAAGGAGATAAGGTGAAAGGTGAAGAGTTAGGGGGCGAAGGCTAAAGTAAAGGCATGTGATGAGTTGTATGAGAGGTTAGACACTAAGGAGGGGGAAAAGAACTTGTACCTACTGGCTAGACAGAGAGACCGTGCTGAGAAATATGTGCAGCAGGTTTGGGTGATAAAGGATAAAGATGGACGCGTACTCACAATCAAGGAGAGTGTGTTGAGCAGATGGAAATATACTTTGAGAGGCTGATGAATGAAGAGAGAGAGAGAGAGAGAGAGAAAGAAAGAAAGAGAGAGAAGGTTGGATGATGTGGTGATAGTGAATCAGGAAGTGCAACGGATTAGCAAGGAGGAAGTAAGGACTGCTATGAAGAGGTTGAAGAATGGAAAGGTCCTTGGTCCCATGACATACTAGTGGATGCACAGTGTTGTTTAGGAGAGATGGCAGGGGAGTTTTTACCCAGATTGGATGGATGGATGGATGGATGGATAGATAGATAGATACTTTATTAATCCCAAGGGGAAATTCACATAATCCAGCAGCAGTATACTGATACAAAAAAATATATATATATTAAATTAAACAGTAATAAAAATGCATGTAAAAGCAGACAATAACTTTGAGTAATGTTAGCATTTACTCCCCCGGATGGAATTGAAGAGTTGCATAGTGTGGGGGAGGAACAATCACCTCAGTCTGTCAGTGGAGCAAGACAGTGACAAAAGTCTGTCACTGAAGCTACTCCTCTGCCTGGAAATGACACTGTTCAGTGGATGCAGTGGATTCTTCATGATTGACAGAAGTTTGCTTAATGCCCGTCGCTCTGCCACAGATGTTAAACTGTCCAACTTTACTCCTACAATAGAGCCTGCCTTCTTAACAAGTTTGTCCAGGCGTGAGGCGTCTTTCATCTTTATGCTGCCTCCCCAGCACACCACCGCGTAGAAGGCGGCACTTGCAACAACCGTCTGGTAGAACATCTGCAGCATCTTATTGCAGATGTTGAAGGACGCCAACCTTCTAAGAAAGTATAGTCGGCTCTGACCTTTCTTACATAGAGCATCAGTATTGGCAGTCCAGTCCAATTTGTCATCTAGCTGCACTCCCAGATATTTATAGGTCTGCATCCTCTGCACACAGTCACCTCTGATGATCACAGGGTCCATGAGGGGCCTGGGCCTCCTAAAATCCACCACAAGCTCCTTGGTCTTGCTGGTGTTAAGGTGCAAGTGGTTTGAGTCGCACCATTTAAAAAAGTCTTTGATTAGCTTCCTGTACTCCTCCTCCTGCCCACTCCTGATGCAGCCCACAATAGCAGTGTCATCGGTGAACTTTTGCACGTGGCAGGACTCCGAGTCATATTGGAAGTCTGATGTATATAGATTGAACAGGACCGGAGAAAGTACAGTCCCCTGCGGCGCCCCTGTGTTGCTGACCACAATGTCACACCTGCAGTTCCCAAGACGCACATATTGAGGTCTGTCTGTAAGATAGTCCACGATCTATGCCACCAGGTGTGAGTCTACTCCCATCTCCGCCAGCTTGTCTCTAAGGAGCAGAGGTTGGATGGTGTTGAAGGCGCTAGAGAAGTCCAAAAACATAATTCTTACAGCACCACTGCCTTTGTCCAAGTGGGAGAGGGATCGATGTAGCATATAGATGATGGCATCCTCCGCTCCCACCTTCTCCTGGTATGCGAACTGCAGAGGGTCAAGGGCGTGGCGGACCTGTGACCTCAGGTGGTGAAGCAACAGCCGCTCCATGGTCTTCATCAGATGTGACGTCAGAGCAACAGGCCGGAAGTCATTCAGCTCACTAGGATGTGATATCTTTGGGACTGGGGTGATACAAGATGTTTTCCAAAGCCTTGGGACTCTCCCCTGTTCCAGGCTCAGGTTGAAGATGTGCTGTAGAGGACTCCCCAGTTCCAACGCACAGGCCTTCAGCAGTCGTGGCGATACACCATCTGGACCTTCTGCTTTGCTGGCACGAAGTCTTCTCAGCTCTCTGCTCACATGGGCTGCTGTAATTGTGGGTGTTGATGTCTTACCTATGCTGGTATCAGCAGAAGGATGGTTGGAGGATGCAGTACTCCAAGGTGAGAGTGGGATAGGGTGATCAAACCTATTAAAGAAGTTATTCATTTGGTTTGCTCTCTCCACGTCTGTCTCCATGGTGGCACCCCGCTTCGAGCTGCAGCCAGTGATAATCTTCATCCCATCCCACACTTCCTTCATGCTGTTGTTCTGCAACTTCTGCTCCAGCTTTCTCCTGTACTGCTCTTTCGCCACCCTGAGCTGGACTCGCAGTTCCTTCTGCACTTACTTGAGCTCATGCTGATCACCGTCTTTAAAAGCCTTTTTCTTCTGGTACAAAAGGCCTTTGATGTCACTTGTAATCCATGGCTTGTTGTTAGCTAGCAGCGTACTGTTCTTACTGGAACTACAATGTCCATACAGAAGTTGATGTAATCAGTTGTGCATTCAACAGAGTCTTCAATGTTCTCACTATGTGACCCCAGCAGTATATCCCAGTCTGTAGTTCCAAAGCAGTCTCTCAGAGCCTGCTCTGCCTCAGGGTACCACTTCCTGAATGATCGTGTGGTTGTAGGTAGCGCCATCACTCTTGGTTTATATTGAGGCTGAAGCAGAACCAGGTTATGATCTGCTTTCCCAAGCGCAGGCAGCGGGGTGGCGCTGTATGCGTCTTTAACGTTTGCATACAGTAGGTCGATAGTCCTATTTCCCCGGGTGTTACAATCCACATACTGGGAGAAGGCAGGTAATGTTTTGTCCAGCGTCACATGGTTAAAGTATGCAGAGATTAGCACAAGTGCCTCAGGGTGCTGCGTTTGTAACTTAGCAACTGTGGAATGGATGATGTCACTCGCTATCTCCACGTTCGCTTGAGGGGGGATGTAAACAATAACAACAATCACGTGTCCAAACTCTCTGGGCAAGTAATAGGGATGCAGACTTATGGCCAACAGTTCGATGTTCCTGCAGAAATTGGAGATTTTAACGTTTACATGTCCTGAGTTGCACCATCTTGTATTGACATAGAGAGCGAGTCCTCCTCCTTTCTTCTTCCCGCAGGTACTTGCGTCTTTGTCCGCTCTAACTGTGCTAAACCCGGGTAACTCCACGTTAGCATCTGGGATGGTAGTTGTTAGCCATGTTTCACTAAAATACAGCAAGCTGCATTCTCTGTAGGTTCTGACATTTTTCACCAGCACAGCCAGTTCGTCGATCTTATTTGGTAGCGAGTTCACATTTCCCAGGATCACAGAAGGCACTGACGGTTTATAACGCCATTTTCTCTCAAGTTGCCTGGCTTTTATCTTATCTTTTATCTTTGCGCCGGCTCGGCTGCCCCGATATCATCTTCTTACCTAGTCAGGTAAATAAGGAACCACACCGACATTTCTTCTCAGTGCTTTAAGTTGACTACTTGAATAGGCGAGTCTCGGAGTGTAAAAATCCATGTCAAGTAGTAAAAATAGTAAAAAGTGTCCAGGGAGCGATTTCACATAAAAGAAAGTGGTAGAAGTGATCAGTGAATTGAGAAAAAAAAAAAATAGAAAAAAAGGTAAAAAGATAAAGTCATACACGGAACTGTTCCGGAAATAGAATGAAATAGAAATAGAATTAATGGAATCTTGGAAAGTGTAAGAGCCAATATTGGAAAGTTAAAGCTTTGAGTTAAACTCATATTAGCGTTTGCTTAATTTGAATCTATACTAATAAAAGGCAAAGCCCTCACTGACCGACTCACTCACTCACTCACTAATTCTCCAACTTCCCGTGTAGGTGGAAGGCTGAAATTTGGCAGGCTCATTCCTTACAGCTTACTTAAAAAAAAGTTAGGCAGGTTTCATTTCAAAATTCTATGCGTAATGGTCATAACTGGAACCTACTTTCATCCATATATACGGCCATAGCCTGCAGCTCGGTCGCCGTGTGAGGCAGAGTTGCGTCCCGCATCATCACACCTCCCACGTAATTGAGTGCCTGCCCATATAAGGTAAATATTTGTGGGTGAAGGACTGTGCTTATGCAAACAAAGACGAGATGGTCAGGGAGACACGCTGCCGCTAAATATTCGCGGGTGAAGGAATGTGTTTAGCATATTTATAAGTGCAGCTACTGCGGAAAACTAAGATACAGTGTATTAATTGATTCAGTTGTTGCTTAGAATAGGTCCCAGTACACAGGGACTTAAAAGACCCATTTTCGGCTTAGAAATGTAATAGGCATACAAGTTTTCTGACCATTTTGAATTTGTTCAGAAACATTTGAACTGATTTGAAATGTAACAAGATTTAAGCTTTGAACAGAACTTAAGAACTTTTTTTGCTATTTTAATTTTTTCTTTTTTTGTGTGAACTGTTTTACTTTAATTTTAACAAAAACTTTTAAAAATGAAGACAGATATGTTGTCTGTGGAATCATTTCAGCACATCAGGCTTTTGTTGAATCCCATTTTTTTATGTTAGAGCTGCTGAACTTTGGTAATTTTGGGAAAACGCAGCTACACAAAATGAGAGGATGCCTGAGGAGTGGAGAAGTGTACTGGTGCCGATTTTTAAGAATAAGAGGGATGTGCAGAGCTGTAGTAACTACAGGGGGATAAAATTGATGAACCACAGTAAATGAAAGAGTAGTGGAAGCTAGGTTAAGAAGGGAGGTGATGATTAGTGAGCAGGAGTATGGTTTCATGCCAAAAAAAAAAAAAAAAAAGCACCACAGATGCGCTGTTTGGTCCGAGGGTGTTGATGGAGAAGTATAGAGAAGGCCAGAAGGAGTTGCATTGCGTCTTTGTGGACCAGGAGAAAGCATATGACAGGGTTCCTCGAGAGGAGTTGTGGAACTGTATGAGGAAGTCGGGAGTGGCAGAGAAGTATGTCAGAGTTGGACAGAATATGTACGAGGGAAGTGTGACAGTGCTGAGGTCTGCAGTAGGAGTGATGGATGCATTCAATTTGGAGGTGAGATTACATCAGGGATTGGCTCTGAGCCCTTTCCTATTTGCAATGGTGATGGACAGGTTGACAGGCGAGATTAGACAGGAGTTCCCGTTGATTATGATGTTTGTTGATGACACTGTGATCTGTAGCGAGAGTAGGGAGCAGGTTGAAGAGACCCTGGTTTAAATACTTGGGATCAATAGTACAGATTAATGAAGATTGTGGAAGAGAGATGAAAAAAAGAGTGCAGGCAGGGTGGAGTGTGTGGAGAAGAGTATCAGAAGTAATTTTTGTGACAGGCAGGTATCAGCAAGTTGGATGGTAGTGACACCAGCTATGTTATATCGATTGGAGACAGTGGCACTGACCAAAAAACAGGATACAGAGCTGGAGGTGGCCGAGTTAAAGATGTTAAGATTTGCATTTGGTGTGTCGAGGATGGACAGGATTAGAAAAGATTACATTAGAGGGTCAGCTCAGGATGGACAGTTGGGAGACAAAGTCAGAGAGGCGAGATTGTGTTGGTTTAGATATGTGCAGAGGAGAGATGCTGGGTACATTTGGAAAAGGATGCTAAGGATAGAGCTGCCATGCAAGAGGAAAGCCTAAAAGAAGGTTTATGGATGTGGTGAGAGAAGATATGCAGCTGATGGGTGTAACAGAGCAAGAAGCAGAGGACAAGAAGATATGGAAAAAGATGATCCACTATGGCAACCTCTAACAGGAGCAGCCAAAAGAAGACATATGAAATTAGTACTCAAGTATCAGTTTTTGTGACATCCCTACCAGTAAGTCTTTTGTAGACAGGCATACTGATTCCCCCGGCTCTCCTTTTTGTCAGTGTGGCCCTTTAAATATTAAAGGTGAATACTCAAGAAGTAGGAAATTGTCTCCGTTGAAGAATGGGCAGCCGATGAGCTGCCCGTAAGACCTGGCTGTTTCAGGTTAACTCAGGGCTCTGGTGTGCAGGGTGTTCTGGCCTACTACACTACAGTTACAGGAGGGTCACATGTGACACTGGAAATGATTTACCATATATACAGCATTTCATAATGCACCACCCTCATAATGCAAACTAGATTGAAGACTCATGTCTATTCTCTAGCTTTCAGGGATGTTCACCAATACTGAAACTGATTGTTTCCCTACTTTTAGTCACCTTTATCTTAACTCACTGCTGGCTGTATTTTGTTTTATTGAACTTTATTTTGATTAATTTCTATTTATTTTATGTTCATTGTATGTTTTAATGCAATGCATTTTGGCTACTGTACTACTGATGTTGTTTTAAATGTGCTGTATAAATAGACACCACTTGCATATTTCCACAAAAAAAAATCCACTACAGAAGACAAGACACATATTAAAACTGAGATGTCATAAATCAAGATGATCACTTTCAAAGATAAAACATTTTCATTAGGGAGTATAAAAAAAGATGTACTGGTGTTTCACTTTAAATCATACGCTGTAAAACATTAAGGGGTGGTTTCCCAGAGAGGGTTTAAATTAAGCCAGGAGAAGGCCTTATACTACAATAGTTAACCATGGCTTAAAACAATTGCTTTCTGAAACTCGGATTAACTAACAATTAGTAACACCTGGCCTATGGAGTACTGAAACAATGTAAACAACGTTAATTTAAAAATCACCAGTGCTAGTCTGAATTAGCTGGACCAAGGTAGCGTAAACTGTAAAATTATAAAGGATCCAGAAGAGCCTGGAATTGTATGGAACTAGAAAAGCAAATTCAAGGCAAACAATAGCAGAGGAAAAAGGCAGCAATCAAAAAAACTTTACTGAACATGACAAAATACAGTTATTGCAAATAGTTTCAAGACATCCCATCACTGAAGATAAACAGTACATATCAACTGTGAAATCAAAATAAGAGGAATGCCTGGAAATCTATTTGTAATGAAATCAATGCAAATAAACACACACCTACAAGAAAATGCTACTACTTCAGGTAAGAATTGTCAGCTTTATTACCTTACTGTTTTGTGAGATCACTGGATTGACATTACAGTACTTCTTTAATAATGGAGATCAACCTTTGGAGAACATACCAAATGATGAGCTTCTAGACAGTTCAGATGCAGAATCACATACACCTACATTGAATATTTGAAGACATTTCATGTTGCCTTGTTTTCTTCCATTTCTGAACTTTGATTTGCTTCTATGTCATCTAATGTGAAGCATCTCATTTATTCTGCATTTGACAATACATATGAACTTTTCTCGTTCTAAGGATAAAGTCACATGGGAGAACTAAATATCTGCAAGTCTATTTACCCTCCACATCGTCAGAAGCAAGGGTGGCAGTGTCTGCCAGTACTGATCACCGGAAAAGAACTGGAAATTTAGATGAAGGAGAGAGAGTCTTAAATGTCACATCAATAAATGTGGCATGCTGCATGTTATGGTTGTGTCTGTAATATAAAAGACAAAACATACACTTATTTTTAGCATATATTTTACTTGCCCATTATATGTGAAAACATATCTGATCCAAGCAGAAGGATGAAAATAAAGTAAAAAATATCTACTTAAAGTGGTGCAATGCAAAAGCATTTCTGAATACAAGTCCTCCTCTGTGGTCTGTTGTAAAAGGTGGTACATCTAGATTGTCATACTCTTCCATTGGAGGATCTAGGCAACCAAGAAGTTTCAGATAGCTACAAAAGACAACTTGTTGTAATGATGACAATGCAACATCTTCTTGGTTTCAACCGAAGTGTTTTCCGAAGGCACTGAAAACGACTCTTCAAACATACGCTCTACTAGACCCCTCGTGCATATATGAGCCTGGTTGTATGGACTTTGATCAGTTGTTGTTGGGTACAAATATGGTGTGAACAAAAAAATTTTCTGAGTATACCCACTGTCACCAAGCAATATGCCATCATGATCTTACCTTACAATCTGACTATACAGGGATGAGTTAAGGAAAATCTGCAAATCATGAGTTGTACCTTTCCAATGGGTAACAGTGTTGGAAAACTGTAACTTGGGAGTACATACACCATGGACATTTCTAGCGGTTCCTGTATTTCTCAGCATCTGGAGTAGAGGGATGTTTAATGGGATTATGGGTTTCGTCTATGTAGCCCAAGACTACTGGGAAGTTCTCATAATCATGGAATTGTACCTTGTAACATTGTATAATAGACTGTAAAAACCATACTGGCAATTGAGAAGGCCGTGTAGCTAGACGGCTGCCAAGTAGGATGCTTTTAAAGGAGTTATAAGTTAGGAAAATGGAGCATTTCAATGAGCTTCTTGAGGTGAACAAGGGTCCACAGTCAGGAGGCAGAGGGTGTACAGAGAACCTGTCTTGGGGGAGTAAGGAAGATATTGGCAGGGAAAATAATTGAAAGAGTTTGGTGCAATAAGAGTACAGTGCATGCAGTAAAACTAATTATGAAAGAGAAAAGTGCGTCGTATAGAAGAAGTACATGTACATACCAAAGAGGGGGAGCGAGAGTAATGGGGTGGCATGCTTTAGGGCTGTGACAATGAAGAGGGAGAGAGACTTGGGAAGTCAGTATTGTATGTAAGGTAGAGGAATGGACATCAGAAACAACAAGAGAGTTGTTGGGTCAAGAGTCCTCAATGCTACATTTAAAGTGTCTCACTAATTTTTTTTTTTGGTCTCGTCCTATGCGAGAGATGGACGTCTGAAGTGGAGCTCCGCTAGCAGCGGTGTTATTTTTCATATTATTTGCTTATTATCCTTAGATATCCTGTATTTATTCAACCCGAGAGGGACTGCTACAGTATATGTAAGCAAATATAAACATGGCCAACAAGAAGAGGGGTCCGAAAGAATCGAAAACTAAAGCTACACCCAAGCTAAGATCAGCAAGCCCTAGTTCAAGATACGGCCTTTCAGAGACAGACCTGGATCAGATGGGCGAAAGTACAGACTCCTCAGGACCACAGTCCGCTACATCGTCGCCAGCTGAGAGCGAAAAGGGGAGCGAAGGTGCGATCGTGAGTGCAGATCTGGATAGCTCGCCGATCAGTAAAAGATCACCTGAAACTGGAAAGGGCCTTGAAGTCCGCGGCTTCAATTACGCGAGCCGGGAGCAGCGGGGACACCGGCTACAGCAGAGTCTGCTGCTTCATCTACGGTACAAGAAAGCACAATTGAAATGTCTAAACTGGAGGTGATGCTCGCTGTGCTCATGCAAGATATAAAGAAAAGCGAGAAGGTTAGTGAGAAAGCAAGTGCAAAGGCAAGCGAAAAAAATGAGACAGGAGGTGAGACAGGAGTTGAAACAGGCAAATGAATGGCTGTGACAGGAATTCCAACAGGCAAATGAAAGGCTGCGTCAAGAGGTGCAACTTGAGCTTCGACAGGTGCTGGGTAAAATTGAAGAGCGCATTCAGGAAAACTCGGTAAAACTGAGCACACTTACTGATCAATTGGAGGATCTCAAGGAGACATTCACGAATCGGATTGAAATGGCCGAAAATTTAGCTGCCAGTGCCGAGGAAAAAGCAGTAAATGTCAGCTCCGAATGCAAAAAACTCGGAGAAAAACTCGAAGACAGACTGGCTGCTTTGGAAGATGGGAGTAGAAGGTATAATGTCAGAATTGAAGGTCTGCCTGAGAATCGAGAAAGTCCAAACCCTGTGAAATTCGCAGCTGAACCTTTTTCTAAAATAATCGGGGACGACTTTAAAGCAGAATCTGAGATAGCAGCGGCTTACCGCGTACGCGGATCAAACACCGTTAGACCCAGACCAAGATCTTTTATAGTTCGTTTTGAACGATTATCATTTAAGCTAGAGGTGATGGCACTCCTCAGAAACAAGGAAGATATTATATATGAAAATAACCACATTCGTATCTTCCCTGACTTCTCTCCAGCAACAGCTACTAAACGCGCAGCCTTCTACAACATTAAACAGCGGTTACGGCAAGCCAGCGTCAAATACAGCCTCTTGTATCCGGCAAAACTGAAAGTGGAATGGCAGAATCAATTATATGTCTTCGCTAGCAAGGAAGAAGCAGAAAAGGAATTAAGAAAGCTGATCCCGGGACTATTTTGATACATAATAGTGAGTCATGGCGGTTAATGATAAAGCAAGGATTAATAATCTACTGTCTGATTTATTCGTTTTAAAATACGGGTTTTTATCAGCATATATTCTTATATATTCTCATTATTACTTAGTATTACTAGGGCGCTATCTGTTTATGTTTTATTGTGCTTAATTATTCTTTTTTCTCTTTTTCTTTTCTAATTATTTCATCTCTACCCTAAACGAGACTGTTCAATATCATACCCTTCGTTTATTATTATTGCTGTTACTGCATACTTGTTATGCTTATTCTGGACACATTTTTAACACCATCCCCCGGGTTTATTATCAGGGTGTATCTTATTAATGCACTAAAATTGCTGTAGACTATATATATATTTTAAGTGCAAAACTCTTTTTTTTTTTTTTTT
>JANRMT010062854.1:134202795-134260273 GCA_026402145.1 Polypterus bichir lapradei | reverse complement strand
TTTTTTTTTTTTTTTTTTTTTTTTTTTTTTTTTAAAGACTATATTGGTAACAGATATCTCTATCTTTTAACCCTAAAGCGCCGCTACATTGGGGCTTGTTTTGCTTTGGACATGCTCTGTCTCTGGGTATGTCAGAGGACTGGAACTGTGTGAAGTGGGTTTTAGCCTCACTTGGGGAGGCAAAAATTTAAGGGGGGGAGAGAAAGAGAGCAGGCCTGATCTATACCTAATCTATCCTCTCAATCTTTATAATTATAACTACCAACGTAATAATAAGCTATATGGCAACAACTCTAGGGGAAATAGGAAATTAAGACCGAAGCTGTCTCACTTCCAGTTAAGACTATAAAATGACATCAAAAACTCAGAATCAGTGTCTCCATTATGGGACACTTAACTTCGCAAGCTGGAATGTTAAAGGCCTGAATCACGAATTAAAGAGAAAGAAAGTACTCTCTCATCTAACAGGTCTAAATGCTAAAATACTATTTTTACAGGAAACCCACTTACTAAGCAAGGATCAGTTCCGGCTGCAAAAAGACTGGACTTGCCAAATGTTCCATTCTAGTTTTACGAAGAAAACTACAGGTGTGGGAATTCTCATACATAGAACTGTACCATTTGTAGCATCAGATGTAGTATTGGATCCTGAAGGGAGATATGTAATGGTCATGGGAGACTTATCTAACTGTAAAATGATTTTGATAAATGTTTATGCACCTAATGTTGATGATAAGGAATTTATACAAAATTTATTTGCATCGATTCCCAATCTGAACACTCATGAAGTTATAATGGCTGGGGACTTTAATTGTGTTCTAAATCCACTTTTAGATAGGACTTCCTCCACAGGGGGAACGGAATCTAACACCGCAAAGATAATTACAAAGTTTATAACTGATCACAACTTATCAGACCCCTGGAGGTTTTTAAACCCAAATTCAAGAACATATTCTTTCTACTCACCAGTACATCATTGCTATTCAAAGATTAATTACTTCATTATAGACAATAACTTCTTGCCTAAGATTAAATCTTGCAAATACGATGCTATTGTTATTTCTGACCATGCACCTATGATCTTGGAGCTAAAATTACTAAGCCCCATACACTCACCCCGCAGATGGCGCCTCAACCCGCTTCTATTAGCTGACGAGAATTGTACGGAATTTATATCCAAACAAATCAAATTCTTTCTAGAGACAAATACATCCCCTGAGATGTCTGCAGGAATACTCTGGGAAACTCTTATGGCCTTCTTAAGAGGACAGATTATCTCATATCTTTCCCACAGAAATAAATCCGAAGCCAAGAAAGTAGCAGAGATAAAATGCAAAATTACTAACATAGATGAAGAACATGCCAGACTACCAAGCGAGACTCTACATAGGAGGAGGCAGGCTCTACATTCAGAATCAAACCTCTTGACAACTAAAGAAACTGAACAACTAATCTACAAATCCAGACGTCATTACTATGAACATGGAGAGAAAGCTAATAAGCCTTTAGCTCAACAAATTCACAAGCAAGAAGTGCGCACAATCTCGGTAATCACTAACACGAACAGAGATAAAATCGTCGAACACAAAAATATAATGCACACTTTCAGAGACTACTATAAATCCCTATATACTACTGAGTTTAAAGAAGACAATACACAATCTAATGCATTTCTGGATACATTACAGATACCACAAATAGACGCTTTTAGTGTGGAGGAACTTGATAAACCTCTGGCATTATCAGAATTACAAGAGGCTATAAAGTCACTCCAAGGAGGGAAAGCAGCAGGCCCTGATGGCTACCCTGCAGAATTTTACAAGAAATTCTCCGCTCAGCTAGCTCCCTTCCTATTAGCAACATTTACAGAAGCCAGAAATAACCAATTTCTTCCACAAACCTTTCGCCAAGCACCAATCACTGTCTTTCCAAAACAAAATAAGGACTTATTACAATGTGCATCATACAGACCAATTTCACTTCTGAATAACGACATTAAAATACTCTCTAAAATCATAGCCAGAAGGATGGAGAAAGTGCTCCCCTCGGTAATATCACAAGACCAAACTGGATTTATTAGGGGCCGACACTTATCTTCAAATCTTCGACGCCTGTTTAATGTAATATACTCACCAACTAAATCAAACACCCCAGAAATATTATTTTCATTGGATGCAGAAAAAGCATTCGACATGGATTGAATGGAAATACCTTTTTACTACATTGGAGAAGTTTGGGTTTGGCCCGAACATTTGTGCATGGATTAAATTACTGTATACTAACCCAGAAGCTTCAGTTTGCATCAACAACATTTGCTCAGACTACTTTAAACTAGAACGTGGCACTAGACAAGGATGCCCCTTGTCACCGCTGCGGTTTGCGATTGCCATTGAACCACTGGCAATACATTGTCGAAATACTGATCAGATAAAGGGGATTAGCAGAGAAGGACTGGAACAGAAAATCTCATTATATGCAGATGATATGGTACTGTATATTTCGGACCCAGAAAATTCTGTGCCTGCAGTCTTAGCAGCACTCACAGAATTTCAAAAGATCTCTGGTCTCAGAATTAATCTGAATAAAAGTGTACTCTTTCAAGTGAATTCTCAAGCATATAATATTAGATTAGATACCCTACCTTTTATCATTGCAGAACAGTTTAAATACCTAGGGGTAAACATCACAAGTAAACATAAAGCTCTATATCAGCAAAAATTTTGCCATCTGCATGGAAAAAATTAAACAAGACTTGCATACTGTAGATGGTCAACCCTTCATTTCACACTAGCTGGAAGAATTAACACTGTTAAGATGAATATTCTTCCTAAGCTCCTTTTTTTTATTTCAAAACATACCAATATACATTAATAAATCATTCTTTAGGCAATTAGATTCAACAATAACATTATTTATTTGGAATTCAAAACATCCACGCATCAAAAGAGCGAGCCTACAAAGACAAAAAGGCAGAAGGCGGCATGGCTCTACCTAACTTCCAGTTTTATTACTGGGCAGCAAATATACAGGCGATAAGAACCTGGACACAAATAGAAGAACATACACAGGCTTGGACTGCAATAGAAGTAAAACCCTGCAGTACTTCTTTGTATTCCTTGCTCTGTGCTCCAATAAACACACGCTATCGGCAATATACAAATAACCCAATTGTGCTCCACTCACTTAGAATCTGGAACCAATGTAGAAAGCATTTTAAGACTGAGAAGCTTCTCTGTGGCATCTCTGCAAGAGAACCACCTCTTTCAACCTTCACAAACATATGCAGTTTTTAATATCTGGAAAAAATTTGGAATTAACTTGCTTAGAGATCTTTATATAGACAACGTCTTTGCATCCTATGAACAATTACATTCCAAATTTAACATTCCAGCTACACATTTCTTTCACTATCTTCAAATCAGGAGCTTTGTTAAACAGAACCTTCCAGATTTTCCTCATCTTGCACCCTCATCCATGCTGGAAAAAATATTGCTCAATCTCAAGGACTTAGACTCCATCTCTACAATATATAAAATCATTTTACAATCCCTCCCTTTCAAAGATCCAAGAGGACACTGGGAAAAAGATCTCTCAATTAATATATCAGAAAAGGAGTGGAAAGTAGCAATGCAGAGAATTCACTCGAGCTCCATATGCGCAAAGCATACAATTATACAACTTAAAATTATATGTCGAGCACATCTGTCTTGACTAAAACTCTTCAAAATGTTTCCAGGGCATGATCCAACCTGCGAACGCTGCAACCAAGCCCCAGCCTCACTAGGTCACATGTTCTGGGCCTGCACCAAATTAACATTATTCTGGACAAAAATTTTTAATTACCTTTTAGATTGCCTTGGACTCACAATCCCTCCTAACCCATTAACAGCTGTGTTTGGGGTTCTTCCAGAGGAGCTTAAAGTGGAGAAAGACAAACAAATTGTGATTGCATTCACTACACTTTTGGCGCGCAGACTTATTCTGATAAACTGGAAGAACCCAAACTCTCCTCTTTTTAAGTCAGTGGGAAACCGATGTGTTATATTATTTGAAATTGGAAAAAATCAAATACTCAGTTAGAGGATCCGTACAGACTTTTTTCAAAACATGGCAGGATCTAATCAGTAATATTTTAAAATAAATTCATAAAGCACAGAGAATTTATTAGTTTAGGTATGTTTACAAGCCTTAAATTTAACGCCGTTCGGCTTGCTCTCTCTCTCAGGGGTGGGGATCGATCTGTTCTTAACTCAATTTTTCTTTTTGTAAAAACTTGATTGCTTTGTATGGATTGTAATAAAATTAATAAAAATTTAAAAAAAATAAATAAATAAAGTGTCTCACTAATGATTACAATCCCCAGGATTCATACCTGTGCTGTTCCTGCCTGTTTATGGTTGTTCCGGATGTGCTCATGCGTGATAGATATATATATATATATATATACTCAAGATACAAACAACTAGGGCTGCAACAACTAATTGAGGACATCTGTAATTTATGATGAAAATACTTTGCAACAATATTTTTTATTAAATTGGTTTAAGTTACCTTGTCAAGTATTACACACATGACTTCATTAACCTTTAATAGCATTTTGAGATGTAAATAGAGTGGAGAGTTGAAGATATGGAGTCACTCCATGGAGCTTTATAAAACTGAGCTCACATGGTATGGGAGTACAACTGTGGGCACCAAAAATGAAAATACACCAGAAAAATAGTGCTTCCTCTCCAATTTCCAACTGTAGATAACCCAGAAGTAATGACACTCACTTTTATTTTCTGGCGGCTCAAAATCCTTACCTAAATCAGAGTCATCAAAAATATGCTAAATGTCCTTTGTGGAGTATTTCTTTTGATAAAAGGAAAGGCAACCAAGTTTAACAGTTGTTGCTGCCATCTAGTGGGGAAAAAAAAATTACATTCTAGGCATCTTTTGCTGACACTTGGTAAATAATTCTTTACATTAACATAGTGCTTTTCTCTCCACTCAAAGCGCTTCAGTGACTGGGAAGCCACTTTAACCACCACTAATATGTAGCATCCATCTGGATGATGCGACAGCAGCAATTTTTGTGTCACTACGCTCAACACACATTAGCTGTTAGGTGGTGAAGCAGTGAGAGACATATCCAATTAGAGACAGGATGATTAGGGGGCCAGAATGACTAGGCCCGTGGTGGGCAATTTAGCTTGGTCATCAGGATATACCCTACTCTTTACGAAGAGGCATCTCATCAAAAATTGTTAGTTGACTTACACACAGTGCCGCATTGCAACCTGAGCTGGGTAAGTTGAAGAGAAAAGGTATGAATGGACAGAAACTGCTCTCTACATTTACAAAATTAGTTCAAATTATGGGATCTATGTATGAATATTTTATTTATTTTTTGGGAAAGTGATTGAACTGTGTGTAACAGATATCTTTGTATTTGCTTGGTCACATTATCGCACAATTAAAGGATAACAAAAATCATTACTTCTAAACTTGAAAGACAATACGAAAAAACTTGCAACAACAAAAGCTTATTACTCCTCCACTTGAAAGTTTGGTGGGAGTCTCGTACCAGCCTGGGTTATTCAAAGGAACTACAGAAGTTCTTGATGTGGAGATTATGTGGTGGTAATTTTCCTGTGATTTTTGACCCTCCTCGACCCAGAGAAAGTTACTTTAGACATGGTATTAGCAAGAAAGAATATTGTACAATAAAACTGAACAAGAGGGGGTATAACAAAATAAGTTTGTTTGTTATACCACGTCTTTATCTGAAAACGGCGTCAGATCCCGGGGATGTGTAGAAGCTTGAACGTGAGTGAGAGAGTAAAACTGAAAAAAAAAAAAAAAAAAAAAAAAAAACACTAACTAAATTTACAGACACAAATCAAATGTATGCTTTTATTGTATGATATTAACAATAAGAGTGGCTCACTACTGAAAATGGCAAATTTGGGAAGCAGCTGATATCGAAACCGCAACCTCTTGATTGGAAGGCAGCAGTTCTTAGCATTGCACCACGCAAGCTGTCGTATCAACAATTAATTTAAATTCTTAAATTAAAGTGCACTTGTTTTGTTATACTTGTACCTTTTGTGAAAGTGTTTATTTCATATTTGTATTTCAGGGTTCACACATTATACATTTCATGTCTACATTTTTTCAATTATTACTAAAACATGAAAAACGTTTCTGTGTTAACTATGTTTTACATAGATTGTTGTTGACACGGAACACACGTGCAATGTATGTACAGTAATCCCTCGCTATATCGCGCTTCGACTTTCGCAGCTTCACTCTATCGCGGATTTTATATGAAAGCATAACTAAATATATAACGCGGATTTTTCGCTGCTTCGCGGGTTCTGCGGACAATGTGTCTTTTTACTTCCTGTACATGCTTCCTCAGTTGGTTTGCCCAGTTGATTTCATACAAGGGACGCTATTGGCGGATGGCTGAGAAGCTAACCAATCAGAGCACGCAGTTAAGTTCTCCTGACTGAGAAGCTAACCAATCAGAGCACGCAGTTGAGTTCCTGCGTGCTGAATGCAGTGTTAACCAGGAAGTCTTGTCTCGCTCATTCAGCATCAACGTGTTTCGCTGTGTAAAGAGTTGTGCTCTTTTGTGTTTATCTTTGTGCATAGTCAAGCCCTTCATTATGGCTCCAAAACAATCTGCTACTGCTTCAGGGGCCGTGCCCAAGCGCAAGAAGAAGATGTTAACGATTGCCGAAAAGGTAAACGTTTTGGATTTGTTGAAGGCTACGATTCTTTTTATTTAAAAAGTAGGAAAGGAATATAAGATCTACGGCCGCAGTGTCCTTTTAACCAGGGTGCAAAACGAGTTGTAAGTGGATGTAATAAGGCAGTAGTCTGGATGGAATCTGCTTTAGGGATTTGGATTGAAGACTGCCAGAAGAAGAACAACGGCAGTGCTACACAATCGCCTGAAGTGGCTCCTTTACAAGGGCTGTAACGCTCTCCTTTGTTGTGCAGTAAAATTAAACTCATTGTTATCGGACAAGTCATTGTGTCATTGTTGGTGAGTAACCATAATTAATTTTCTTCTTACAGTGCTTAGTACATGTACGTACGTTTAGTGTCACTGTACACACATTTACTGTATACTATTTTTCTTGCATTGTACGTATTTATTGCTGGTGCCCTGTCTATCGTAATGGCTGTAACATATGTGATATCGGAGACACTCAATATCTTTAAAATAATATTTAGGTTTTACTGTATATAAACAGTGTGTTTATATACATAATTTCAATGAATCTTACCTAATATCTAAGAGAATACAAAGGGATTATGCTGTATAACTCTGCGGGGAATGTTTATAAACAGTGTGGGAGAGTTCGTATGGTTATTTTTATATATTTTAAGCCCTTATAAACATATGGTTTCTACTTCGCGGATTTTCACCTATCGCGGGGGGGGTCTGGAACGCAACCCCCGCGATCGAGGAGGGATTACTGTATTCCAACTGATGATGTACTATTTTACCCTATAAGGCTCCAATACTTCACTCGAAGATAAACACTGAGCACTGAGAAACTTCTTTGCGAAATGAACTGCAGCGGTGGGCGGGGGGAATGGGATACCAGGCTGCTTGCCTGTTAATAGACACATTGACAGGACAAAAGACGTTGACAGAGAGGTGAGAATGGATTTAAGGTGGGCCGGATTTACGAGCTTTCTCGTAGGCTCTGGTAATTCTAGTGTCAAACCTTTTAATATTTGACCATGTTATATCACTTATACTTATTCTTACAATTAAACTTGATCCCTTTTGAATACATATCTCTCTTGTGTATTTTCCAGCAAGATGTATAACAATATTTTAGCCAAAATACATGCACCTGAGAAGCTGTGAGCATATAACTGGACACCACAGATTTAGATTTTTAATTAACACTTTGCTTTTATTTGATGTTTTTCAGATTGAGTCTCCATTAAAGCCCATTGTAGCTGAAACTTTGTGATCTCCATTTTCTATGTAAAAATAAAGTTAGCAGTTTTTTTTACTTTCAACTAAACTTTACTCTGCTTATCTTTATCTGCATCTAACCCCTGTTTCTTTGCATTATGTAATTAGTAATATTAGTAACATTTTCTAATTGCATTTTACCTGTGGACTTGTAATAGCACGCTACAGTGCTACAGTCAATGAAGAACACTACAAAAAAACTGAAATGAAAACCAATCATGAAACAAAAAGTAACATGTGGTGTAATATTTCAAAGAAAATGTAACAGATTATTAATGTATAAGAAAATTACCAAATCTTTGGTAATTTAAGTAACCTTTACTTGCATTGCCTTTATCTGAACAAATTAAAAAATAAACAGCACTCGCATAATAATAAAGAAATAACTACCATGTATTTTCACACAAACTGCTTGATTGGAAGGTAACAATGAACAATATAAAGGTAAAAAAGGCAACAGATTTTACAATATGAATTACAGTTTATCCAAGCTCTTCTATTCCAAGTAACTAAGGAAGCTAAATAACTGAGCTCTTGGTGTAGTCCTAGATGACAAGGCATCAGATAATGTTGGGACACAACCTAAAGTAATCTGAAGCAGCACATGCACCTATTGGCTTATCTCACTCTCAGTATCAGCAACAAGCCCAATATTCATAGATGTCCAGAGCAGGTTGAGTGAGGAAGCATGGTCTGCAGAGGGCCTAAATGCTAGAGAAATAATCACCCACGACACAATAAGAGATACATATTAAAACACCAAACGGGACAGGGCTGTTTCATGTGGTGCTCCAGTGTTACTATATCCGTATCAGAAACGCAGTCCTCAAGTGTCTCAGACAGCAGAATGCCCAACAGACAGTCCACGATCCAGGACACAATAGGCTTATCCACTTGCAGATCACCTTAACAGGGAGGGTGGATGGGACTGAAAGTGCTAGAGAACTCAAAGAACAATTCTCACAATGCTGCTCGCTTTGTCCAAGTGAGAATAAGGCTTGTGGAGGAGACAGATAATTGCATCCTCCATTTCAATCTTTATCTTGCGGGAAACTGAAGTGAGTCCAGGTGGTCTACCACAAGAGTACTCATATAGCCCAACAACAACATTTATTTGTATAGCATGTTTTCATACAAATGATGTAGCTCAAAGTGCTTTACAAGACAAAGAAAAAAATATTAAAAAAATCAGGCAGTACTAATTAACAAAGAATAAAGTCTGATGGCCAGGGAGGACAGAAAAAACAAACACACACCCCAGAGGGCTGGAGAAAAAAAAAATCTACAGAGGTTCCAAGGCCCCACTAAGCATTCTACCGAATATAAATGATCTAAATCAGTCCTCATGGTTTTCAGGCTTCACGTGGAAGAATTAGAAAATGATGGTCATGTGGACCCCTGGCCTTCAATCGATCAACCAATAGAGGAGGTTTTCCACAATAGTGGTAGTTTCTGATGTGTTAGGGACAGATTGAACAGGTGACAGCATGAAGTTGGTCAGCACAGGTCTAAAGAACTTTAAGTCCGACTCCTTCTGGCCCCACAGTTTTTCAGAGGTGGACCTGTCACTGGCCATTTCAGTTGACGTGGTAGGAGTTGATGTAGCAGGGATGGGGATTGGTCATTGGAAGAAGGTGGCAAGGAAAAATCTATTAAAAAATTGATCAGGGCATTAGCTTTGTCCACATCATCTAGCACCTGAGCGCAGGATTGCTCAAGTCCAGTAATTATACTCCGTCCACTCCAGACATCCTTCATGAATGATTTTGCTTTCTCTTTTGCTTTGTAAGCTTCCTTTCCTTCACTCATCTTTTTCTTTAGCACTTGCTGTACATCCTTCAGAACATCTTAGTCGCCAGAATTGAATGCTCTTTCTCTTATTTAGGAGACCTATTAGCTCCTTATTAATCCAGTGCTAGTTGATTCTAAAGTAGAACACAGTCTTTGTGGGTACCGTGTCAACACAGACATTGATACAGTAACACAGTGACAGAGTCCCTCAATATCATACCCATATGACTCGCACGTCATTTCCTCACACATCTGTCCACTTCCTCACTATTCTGGTGTAACAGGTTGCCATTTAACAACATACTTGTAGTTAGGAATAAGATGAATCAGGTTGTGGTCAGATTTGCTTAAAGGTGTCTAACATTTGAATACAGTAGGTCCATCTTGATATTTCCTCAAGTGGAACCAGTCATAAATTGATAAAAAATTGTCATCATTCCTTCCAAAGTCACATAGTTGAAGTAATCACATGTTACAATTGTAGGGTCAGAGTGAGTCATCATTAAAGTGTTGGTGACAGAATAAATCATTTTCATTGCTAGATCCCCACTTGCAGCGGGAGGAATATAAACATTAATAAGGATGATGTCATTTATCTCCCTGGGCAAGTAACAATTTATGAAGTGTATTGATAAAGGGGATGAGACAGGAGTATAGGAGTCAGTTGGAGAAGTTTGTTTCTTGGTTCTCTGTGTGTATCTTAACACTAGAATCCCTGATGCCTACAAAAAAGTAGTACCTTAAATTCCTTTGCACTTCTTCATCAGTGTCTTTGTTTTGCAAATGTGTCAGTCTGCTATCCCATCCCCCACCAACACAGCTGAAGTTCTCCCAGCTCAAGTCTCTTTATCTGGATGTGAGGTGCCTTAAGTTGTATAGGGTAAATAATATATCATTATTTGGAATACATACATTTCATGTGTGTTCTGTGTCTACAACAATCCAGATAAATGTAGGATGAAAAGAAACACAAGGCAAGAAATGAACACATAACTAAAACAATGTTGACATGAAATGTATAATGTGTGAAGACTAAAAAGTTTAAATACCAAATAAATACTTTCACAAAAGGTATAACAAGTATGCTTTTATTCCAAAACATTACAGAAGAAAAAGAAATTATTCAATTTACATATTGCTGTCAATAGGTAAAAACCAAAGCCCAAATATCAATTGCATCATGGCTGGTGCAGAGGTAAGAGTGACTGCTTCTAAATCAAGGGGTTGCACATTTACCATTATGAGTACTGAGCTGCTGTTATTATTATATAATAAAAAAAAATAATGTTTTGAGTCTAACAGCCAGTGTAAAGTTTGGCTACTTCTAAAATATATTGCTGAAGGGATATAAGCAGACACACAAAGCGTTGGTGATTCATGTCTTCTTGGTTTGTTGTGTTTCTTTCTTTCTTTTTATTCAGTTTTATTCTTGAATTAAAACACTTGTTTCATTATACCATATTTACGCGTGTACCACGCGCACATTTTTTCCCAAAAATTAGTGTTAGAAAATCAGGTGCGCATCATACACGAGGAAATGTAATTCTGTAATGTTTACTTCTTCTGCTTGGGCTCTCGCTCTCTCTCTCTTTCGCTCACGCACTCACGCTCTCTCTCTCTCAACACTTCCTATACAATCACAACGCGCGTCATACACGGGGCAAAATGATTTTCGCAATTTTCTTTGTAAAAATTAGGGTGCGCGTCTTACACGAGGGCACATGGTACACAAGTAAATATGGTACCTTTGCAAAAGTATTTATTTTATATTCCAGTAACCACTTAAAATATCAAATCTGTCTCTGCCCCTCTCATCCACTCACAGACACATCCATGCATGAAAACGCAATTATTTGAAAACACTGTCATTTGAACTTTTTTTTTCCCCCCAATCTTCACATTACAGTGTCTGGTACTGGGAATGCACATATGCCGTCAGCATGACACTGCCAGATCCAAACACTAGCATGAAAAATTGCACGTCTACTGAAGTGACTTTAGCTGCATTTGGAAGTTTATAGCAAGGCTACATAACTCATCAGTCGGGTTGGCCTTCTGGACTGTCCGTTGCTTTATAATGTGGGTGGGAGGGTGTCTATAAATAGCCCTTCAGGCACTTTTGAGGACGACCCAGTGCTGGAAGGATCCCGCCCGGTAAATATTCCAGCTGCCAGCATCATGTTACCATAACAACCAAGCGGGGAAGAGATGTTTCGGCGAGAAACTTTTCTTTTTAAGGGGAATGGCGGATCAAGGAAAGGAGGAGAAAAAAAAGGAAGGAAAAGCCTGAAGGCAAGGAGGCAACTATCTACGCTTTAAGAATCAGCAGGATCTGACTTCACCCAGGGACGTCTGCTATTTTTGGGTGGCCACACAAAGTAATAATCAGTGTGACGAATCCCTGAGAAGAGGCCGGGGTCGGGTGTTCTCCGGGTGCTCCTGTTTGGTGAGTCGGACTCGTTAGCAAGTTTCTGCGTGATAGCCAGTAGAGTAGCCGTTTTCGCCAGAGGACTGTTGTGTTTACTCATGCCATCATACGGTAGGAACTGAACTGCAGGTTTCTTCTCTGTATATATGGATGGCATTAAATCTTTCTTTTTGCTTACTCTGAGAACGGTTCTTTTTTATTTTTCTTTATTGTCTGTGTCAAACCGGGGGTTAGAATTTGGCCTCTGGGGAAGGGGGTTCACAAATGAGCACTCAGGCACCAGGCAACTAAATGTAAGCAGTAGCTTTCAATATATTTACCAGTTACACTTTCTTCCGATTTATTTTTTTTGCCAGTTATTTAAGGGCGCGCATAGGGGACAAGAGGGGTAGAGGACCGAATATGGTAATGCTATTTTTTCCTTCAAATATTGTCCACTTCCCTCTCGGGTGGTGAAGTGTAGGAATCACGTTCCCGTATCAGGTGATTGCTACAAGTTCCTGACCCATTTTACACTGTCAAGCAGAGTTACGTTGCAGTGCAACAGTTTTTAGCCAGTGAAAGCAACATGAAAAAGTCGTTTGTTGTTACAGTTTTGCCTTGGGCCAGAAACTGCTTTATGACCACAGTCTTGGAAAGCCTTACGCCTGTGGGACAACTGGGATCTTTTCCTAACTAATGAGTGGCATTGCACATACACATGCAAATCTTGTTTTTTACACGAAAATAAAAGCGTAAATGTTGCATGATAGTCTGATATCTTTGATTGCCGGTACAACAAATACTTCTGACCAGGCATCAACCACAGCACCAACTGTGGTTATCACTGCTCTTGTGAAAATAATGGAGATAAACACCATCAAGTCAAGTTTGTTGTACCACTTGAACATGACAGAGAATAAAACTGGGGGGAAAAAAAAAGCTAACACATAGCAAAAAATTTACCAAAGGTGTTAGACTCAAATCAAATGTATTTATGATATAATAGCAATAATAAAGCAGCTCACTACTCAAAAACAGAAGATGCAGGGAAGACCCGGGATGGTACCCGCAACATCTTGATTTAAAAGCAGCCGTTCTTACCTCTAACCCAGCTATGCTATTGTTAAATGGGCTTCAATTTTAACGTATTTACAGCAACATGTAAACTGAATAATTTTTTTCTTTGGCTATAGTCTTGAATAAAAGGTGCAATTGTTCCGTTATACCTTTTGTGAAAGTGTTTGGAATTCAGGCTTCACACATTATACACTTCATGTCTACATTTTGTCAATTGTTACTAAAACATGAAAAACTTTGTTTTAATGATGTGTTTACATATATCGTTGTAGACATGGAACACACATGAAATGCAAGTGTTCCAAATAACGTTATAGTATTTATAAAAGGTGCCATTTTGCTTGACTTCTTACTCTATACAACTCTAAGCAACTGACACGCAGGTAAACAGACTTGAGCTGAGAAAACTGTGCAGGGTGGGGGGAGGCGTGATGATAGGTTGCTTGCTGTTTGCTGCTTATCAACACATTTAAAAGGACAAAAGACGCTGACAGAGAGGTGCGAAGCATTTTAAGGTGGGACAGATTTACAGTTTTTTGTAGGTTCTGGTAATTCTAGCGTTAACAAAGCTGATCGGTTTAAACAAATCTGGTTTTTATGTAACACTAACTCAGAAAACTGAAAATACATCACAATACATAGCACTTCCATAACTGTATAATACATACAGCTGCTTGTGATTCACCATTTCAGTTGAACACATGGCTACATATTCCGCTTGCTTGAGTTTTATTTATTTATTTTTTTAAATAAAATAGTTTTTCCATGACCTATAACAAATGAACACACAAAAAAGTGCCAATAATACAAGTATCACATACTCCTTCACCAACCCCACCAACATTAGGCCTTTCTTAAGAATTATATTTTTGTAATCTATGTCAAAGTTTTTGCACTTCTGCTTTAGGTCAACATCCTTCGTAAACTGATGCTGATATCAAAGCCAAAGCACTAGTAGAAAGAACTAAGTACTTCCTTCTTTTACACAATTTAAAAAAAAAAAAATTTTTAAACTTATGTAAAGGCAACCACACCCAAAAAGCATGTTTGTGGAAAAATGCACAACAAAACAGCAAGATTTGGTAATTTTGGTATATTTTGTAAAGCACAACAATCTGGAAAATATAACTTAAGTTCTTGAGTAACTGTGTGAATAATGCCACTCCTGAACGTACTTCTAAAATGATCTTGTAGCAAGAAGTACACGTTTTGAATTTATATACAGGACAGTGCTTTTCTGATATAACTGCTCATATAATAAATACTGTAACACTGAAAGTCAATTTTCCCCATGATCTGTACATTTTATTTCTGATATAATGTTTGTCATTTGTCAGCTTTATTAATCCTAACTTGTCTGTTCATGCAGGTGTGTACATCCACTGAACTGTAGTCTTTACTAGAAAGGTCTTCTGTCTGTACATCTGCCCATTACAAAAACAATTTAAAAAGGAGTATGTAAATATTACCATTAAGAAATTACAACTGTAATCAAAACTGAATAGAGAAGAATATTGTGTTCATTTTACAGCAAAAAAATGCTTCCTACTTGGTATCAGACACTGATGGAAGTAATCTTGTACAAAACACAGATGACAGTTTAGATAATAAATAGACTAGTTGGAGTTTCCAAAAAAAAAAAAAATCCTACTGTGCCACTTCCCATGAACATTTATTTTGTTCCTTTTTCTATCTTCCCTCTAACATTTAAAGGAAGAAGTCAGTTAGGCACAGAAGTAGTTATTTGAACTACTAATTAATCAACATGTTATACACTCAGGTTCCATTTTGAGTTTTGAAATTGAAGCCAAGCTAATAAAAGTAGCATTTGTCATTAACACGCACTCTTATTCATCACCAACCAATAACATCTTGTATTAATGTGCATCAATATAACCATATGCCAAAAAAAAGGTGTAGATTTGTAAATGTATTGTAATCCTAGAACATTCAACACTGATTATTTTCCTGTTCAAGGCATAGCAGAATTAGTTTTATGGAGCACTTTTACTACCTATTTTGAACATTCTTTATGCAATTAAATCATAAGAAAAGGAGAGAAGATAATGATCCTGGGAGAAATGAGTGGCCTTTACAGGATATTCAAAAGGGAAAATGTGTGATTTAAACAAGAACCATTTACTTTTAGTTGAAAAGATAAAACAATGCAGTAAAAGAAGAATGAAATGTGACTAATCCCTTAAACAAAAGATCTACTGGGACACATGGGCATTAGCAGGAAGTGGCCCTTTAAACATCTCCTTCCTGCTGGGATAACATTAACACTAGAAACACCACAGATTTTTTATGTACTATAAACCCTGAGCCTATGCCAAGTGGCATCTGAATGATTTTATTCTAACTAATGGCCCCTCAACATGTCATGATGATTGTTCATTCCTGCTTTCTTACCAGCAGGAGTAGTAGTAGACATTGCAGGTACATAGTACTATTCAAGAAGCTTAAAGCAATTTACATATAAAAGGGAACCACTTCAACCACCACCACCAATGAGCAGCATCCACCTGTATAATGCGATGGCTGCCACTTTGAAATGATACTCTCACCACACATTACTTATTAGGTGGTGAAGGGGATCAAAAGACAGTGAGCCAGTTAGAGACTGGAAGTGATTAGGGAACCAAAATGACCAGATGGGGATAGACAAATTAGAAAGGACATCAGGAAACATCGTAATCTTTATGAAAGGTGGCCAAGATTTTTTTTTTTTTTTTTTTTTTATATATAACCATGGAGTTCAGATGAGGCATAAAACCAAGGTCATATGGACTGCACCATTTTTGCAGCACAGAAGTACATCTCAGGCACTGAGAAACTGAGATTTACACATAGACCATAGAGTTAGGACCCCTTGATGGCCTCACCAACACCTCTTTCAGCAGCAACCCAAGCATTTTCTAGTTGGTCTCCCATTCAAGTAGTGGCTTGGCCCAAACATGCTTCTCTTCAAATGGATTACCTGTTCTGAAGTACAGATGGCTACTGACATTTAAAACCATATAGGGTAAAAGAGATTGAGGAAACTTAAAAATTGTCCCACAGATTCTCATTTGCATATTTTCACTTAATCATCATGTTTTCAAACCCAATTTCAGGGCCACAGAAACAGTTTAGCCTTTTACTAACAAATACTGAAACAACCAAGTTCAATCACTTGGTTCAATAAAATAAATCAATCAATCAATAAAATAAATGAAGTAGCAACCTTTTTTGTGGAAACTGTATAAAATTTACAACCATACTCACATTTTTCTATGCATATATAACTGCCAGCATCACAAAGGCCTAATAGAATACATTCCACATTAGCTGTCAGCACAGATTGCTGGCATCTTTTATGAGTAGCTACCACAAACAAAACTGTGATGCTTTTGTTTCATTGCATATTCGGCAATCTGCCAGAAAGGAGACCTGAGGTGATATTTCCCAAATGTGGTGCAGCTGCAAAGCATAAAATTGCTTCAGTATTTAATATTTAAATATAACAAATTCAATCAGCTGGGCATATAAAAAAACAATATTTTTCAACATAAATATTTGAAAACTTACACTTTATTGCCTTTGCATGTGACTTGGCACTGATATTTCTTCAAAAGACTTTTCCAATCTAGAAAATTGTTACTTTTAGAGAACTTGTGCTCCCATGTAGTCAACCAGGGGCACAAAACCTTCATTGGTAGCACTAGGGCTATATTAAATGCTTTGGCTGTTGTGCCATGCAGAGTTCTCAATTCACCACACTAGGACACACTACTATGTTTTTCAGTTCTATTCTTAACTGTTCTCTTCATCCTCCCCTTTTACTCCCACTGATGTAGAGTCCTTTCTCGAATCCTTACCCCTACTTGAGCTTTCAGAGTTAGAAGCATCTGCTTTGGATGTTCCCCTTTATCCTAAGGAACTGAGAAGGGCTCTGGACTCCTTGAGATCTGGAAATATCTCTGGGGCCGGATGTACTGGACCACACAAGATCTTTCTCTGTTTTGGAAGCAGGTTTCAGTTCCAGTCTTCCAGATGCTCAACTGTCTTCTTCCTCCCACCTCAGCCCTTCATTTAATTTGGCTTTGATTACATGATTATTACTTGGGAAGAAAAAAAAAAAAAAAAAAAAAAAAAAAAAAAAAAAAAGGATCACACTAACTACTCCAGTTATTGCCCATTATCACAAATAAAATTCTTATATCAAGCTGCTGGCAAAAGTGCTTGCACATCAGCTGCAGACAATGATTTCCAACCTGATTCATTAAGTCCAAACTGGCTTTATCAAGTAACATCACACACCCAACAAAGTTCACTTCTTGCTGAATGTCTTACATATTGTTCCTACCCTTTTACTGCTGGCTGCCTTTTCTTTACTCTAGTAAAACAGAAGGCATTTGGCAATATGAATTAGCCCTTCCTGTGGAAGGTCCTCAAGAGAATGGGCTTCAGCCCTGCCTTTATTAACATGGTTCAGGCACTTTATACTTTGCCCTCTTCAATTCTTTAAACTAATGCCAACATCCCATTGCCTCCCCCTAATTTTTTGGTGTCTTCCAAAAATCTTGACAGAGCTATCCTTCTTTCCTGGCTTCTATTAATTCTCTCATTAAAGCATCTGGTGGTAGCTCTCCTTGAATCACACAAAATCAGGCCAATATTGATTAAAAAGATAAACTCCATCTTTCTACATTTTCCTTATTCATTCTTCAGACACAACCTTTCAGATACCTATGATTGTACATCTATGTCTCAGTCTAGGAGCTTGCAGCTGCCAAGATTCACCACTTTATGAATGTTAAACACTCCATTTTCATTATCCCGCGATCTCTCTCATTCTAGTCCAGACTGGCAATTTTTAAAAGTAATTTGTTCCCTTAAAATTTGCAAGCTGTATGCTTCCGCTAAGTAATAGCACTGTGTTAGATCTCCGATATCTTCATTTATTTGGAATCATAAAAGAAAACAAGTATTAAACACTCTACTCTGATCAGTTACAGGTTGGATGAGTATATTTCCCTCAGGATTCTTAATTACCACCTTCCTTTTACTCTAAGTCCAGTCTGAAGCCAAGTCTGCCCCTGCTTTCTCAAAAAGACAAAATATATTTACCCCATTGCTCAACTTCATTTCAGTTTCTTTTTAGTATATTAAACTATTTTTTTCCTATTGCTGGCCTAGTTATATTCTTGTGCCCTTCAGACAGAGATGAGCTGCAAAAATGATGATCCCGCTGCCAAGATGAAACCTACACACCTTTATCCCACAACTCTGCCCTGAATATCGGACGCATTCCAGCTTCCTCCTCCCCTTGGTGTCTGTCTGGTATCTCTGTATTGGTAGATATATTAAGTGAGTCAGGGCAAGAAACATTCCTCTCTCTACATTCCCTGTACTTGCTTGCTTAAACAGTGTCTGGTTTCTACTCCATCCTCTACAAAGCTTCTCTCAATCTAAAATTGTTCTAAAAATCCTAATCCCCAGATACAAAATTTAAATGTGTGCATAGACTGTACTCTAACACCAGAAATGACATCTAAATGGGATTAGAACTAGATACCCCATTTAATCTTTTCCTCTTTAAGTACCCTAGCACCTTCCGCCAAGTTATGGAAGCTCCCTCCAGCTCCCTAGCATTCTGTGGCCAAATTCTTCTTTACCTTTTCTTCAGGTGCCTTAGGATTTCCTCTTCAATCTTCCTTCTTTCCTTACTTTCTTTCTCATGCAAGTGTCTCTTAATGACTTCTGCCAACGCAGCCAAGTTTCTTTTAGCGTCTCACTAGAAATTTCCTGCAATCTGAAGTCTCCATTTTATAATCTTAACTCTCTTGAACTTTGTGCCTCAGATTAACAAATTTCCAGCTGTACTATCCAAAACTGGCTTCATGCTGTTCAGTTAGTCAAGAGTTTGCTAGAGGTTTACACCATAAAGCAGTTCCTCCTTTCCTCATTTCCCCTCATTTTCAGGATTTGGGGGGGTGGAGGGGATGGGTGCCAGTGGAGAGGTTATTTTTGTTCTTACATCACCCAAAATTTCATGTATGCAATGATCGGGGAAATTGTAGGAAGACAGGAAATGTTGAACAGATATCTAAAAACATTTTTCATGTTATGTATAGTACTAATGACAAAATATTGACATGGTGTATGTGTGAAGGCTGAAGTCCAAATATCAAATAAACATTTTCACAAAAGGTACAAGTATAACAAAACAAATGCACTTTTATTCAAGAATATAACTTGAACAAAAAGAAATCTGGTTAGGGTACGACACTGATACGACTGCTTAGGTGGTACAACAGTAAGAACTGCTGACTCATAAATCAAGAGGTCGTGGGTTCAATTCAGGGTGCTTCTTATATTTACCATTTTGAGTAGTGAGCTGCTCTTGTTAATATTATAGAATTAAAACATAGATTTGATACGAGTCTTACAGCCAGTGAAAATTTAAGGTACTTGTAAAGGTTAGCAATTTCTTTTTTTTTTTTTTTAATTCAGTTTTAGTTTTATTCTCTTAGTCACGCTCATATCCCTCCTGATTCGACACTACTGCTTTAAATTTTATTGAATTTTTTAAAATCAAACAACACTCCATACACAACTCGAGTTTTACAAAAAGACAAAAAAAAAAAAAAAAGGTTAAAAAACATACCCCCCCCCCCCAGGAGAAGCCAAGAGAGCTAGGCCAGCAGTGTAAAACTTTGTGCTAGTAAACACAAATGAATAGATAAAATAATAAATGAACAAAGATAAATGGAGTAAAAGAAGGGAGAGAACCTGCTTCCTCAATTTAAATGCTTATTCTAAAATGTTATTGATTAGATCCTGCCAGGTTTTGAAAAACGTTTGTACAGATCCTCGAAGTGTGAATTTGATTTTTTCCAGTTTCAAATAGTATATAACATCAGTTACCCACTGACTTAGAATAGGTGAGCTGGGATTCTTCCAATTGAGCAAGATAAGTCTACGTGCCAATAGTGTAGTAAAGGCAATTACAGTTTTGTTTGTCCTTCTCCACTTTAAGCCCATCTGGAAGTACACCAAACACAGTTGTTGGTAGATTAGGAGGGATTTTGAGACACTGCTGTTTTCAAATAAAGACGTGCTATAACAGGAACGAACTCAGATGAGGGTTCTACACTGGAGAAAGAAAACAGAAGCCTGTAAAACAGTTTTCCCAGTGGTGCAGTTTGTGGTTTCCTTTTTTTTCTTCACGGACACTGGGAAAGGTGTAGGAATTTAGTGATATTTTAGTTGACACAAGAAAGAATGACAGGTTGGTCTGCTGTTAAAATGCGATTTGCTTCAAGCTTTTGCCTCATAATAGCATTAATGCTACATCTCAACCAACCAAGAGAAGCTCAGCTTACTCGCCACCTGCAACCAATTTAGATGACTTTAAAAGAGGCATTGAGCATAAGGATGCTCTATACATTGCACAAACAGTACAATTACCCTTTTTACTTTCTCACATACAAAGTATAGGGAAAGCATTGTAATTGTCCAAAGATTGGATGATGAGATTTTAATAAACCTTGGCATTTTAGACCTCCCTGACTTTCTCTGATATGAAGTACAGGGAAAGTATTGGAAATCTACAAAAATTCCATTTAAGATTTTGATGAATCTCAACGTTTTACACCTCCCTGCATCCAAAAATACCTTTTTTGGAACTGTGCGTGTGTGTGCGCGCGTGTGTATGTGTTTCCGTTAACCGAAGTGATACTTTACCTTTTATTCATGGAGCTGCAGAGTCAGATTTACTCAACTTTACTTTTAGAATAATTACTCAATATATTAATTTGTTTTTGATGGTTCTTTAGTGTACATAATATAAAAATATAATTGTCTTGCAGTTTACTCCTTAAATATCCATTCCCATATCCGAGTATATGAGAAAGGCTAGTCCACTCCCGATTTTATTTAAAAAGTTTTGCTCTCTTTGTATTTGTGCGACAGTGTTCTTTTCATTTTATTATGTTTTAAAATATCTTTTTGGTATGTGACAGTGATTTAAAAAAAAAAATAACTGTTCATTTACATCATAATTGAATTAAGATTTACATGCATGCTCCAAATGAAATGAAACATAATGGGAGGGTTACCTTATCTAAAATGCTCAACTGTGGGCTATGGGTGCCTATGAACCAAGGCAAACTTGCATGTGGTAATCACAAAAATTAAAATAGTTATTGAAATTAATGGTTTAAATATAAAACTTCTTACTAAAAGCTGTTGCTCAAACACCAATCAGAGCAATTTTATTCCACTGTGTTGGGCATGAACATGAAACACTTGTGTCTGTATTATCAAATAAGATGCCAGACACCAAACAATTTATTGCAAAGATCTGTATTTGTTAACAATTCCATACATGATTTTAGTAATTTTCATTTGTTAAAACAGACTGCTCACTACTGAAATGGATACCACAATGATGCAATGCACACAGTAGGTTTGCAAAGTTCTGGAAGGAAACAAATCCTGAGTAACGTGTAGTCTATAGTAATAAAGCAAAGGAAGTTTGGTAAACTTATTTTTAAGTAGCCTGGCTGACCAGGACTTCTATTAATTTCAACTGCAGGACCTCTAGCACACTGTCTAAATTAACAAGAAAAGGAGAAGACAAAATGATAAATTTTGCCTTGCAACACCCAAGGTCCTAAAAGCAAAATTCAAATTCATGACAAAGAATGGGATTCTGAGCTGAATATGGGGCAAGTACAAAAATAATCTGCTATGGTAGATTCACTTTTATCCTCATCCTTTCACGTTTTGTAAATGACATCCTTCATAATGGTTTGTGCACAGAGCTGGAGTACACCACAAGCTCCACTTTAGGAGTGTTGCTAACAAAATTCACGTCTGATATAAACTAACATGCAGGACAAAGGTAAGCAAGCAGCCGAGAACATACACATTTACCTCTCTACATGCTATCCCTATTCCTATGGTAAAAGCTTGGTTTCATTAATTTTGGAATGACAGCACCCATTAATTTACTAAGCTTACACCAGCCAATTCCAGCATCACCCTGTCAAAACACCTCATAAGGGCTGAAAACTATTAGATACCTCTACAAGTAGGCCATAGGCCAAAAAGTTTGCCCAGCCCTCTTACAATTTGGAAGAGAGAGAACTATGATCATAAACATCAGTAGTGTAAGATGTACTAGGTGTTTGATACTTTAGCAGTGGCAGAACATTTCTAGTTGCTTTTTCTTCACCTTTGCTGTTTTGTTTGTTTCAACATTATTAAGAGGTCCATAAAAAAGCTATTAAGCAGCAGTTTATTTAAAGAAAATGGAAATTACATTTGTAACAAACTTTTTGCTTTCTTCCTTTTTAGTTTTTCTGCTTCACTTGAGTGACTTTTCTTCATTTTCTAGTCATCAACCCATGTTTTGTAGTACATACTGGTCCTAAATTGACACTGCTATGCTCCAAGCCCCCTTTATAATGTAGTAAGATTACTTTTTCAGGCTTCATTTCCAATTCCGCACAGCAAGGACCGTCTCCGATAGTGTCACAGCAATATGGAATAGTCCATTTTAGCCTAGACGAAAAAGTAGCCATGCATTGGCAGAAGGCCACTGAAAAGAACAGCTAAAACAGCAAGTTTATTATTGCATTTTACATTGGGCTCATGGTGCCTGTGAATGTGTTCTTTTATAACTGCAGAATACTTTGGACCTATACAGATCCCTTCAATAATCACAGTGGAGTTAATTAAGACAAGTGAAATATGGTATAAAACAAAGCATATGTTAAAGTTGCTTTAAAATACAGTATTCACACCTAATATATTGCGTATGATATTTATATATGCATACAGACAAAAGAAAAGCCATTGGAATAATGCAATGTCTTATAGTTCTACTGGGGTTTGTGGGGTTTTTAACGATTACATTTTCATCTTTCAGTACAGCATGGTACAGTGATCCCTCGCTATATCACGCTTCGACTTTCGCGGTTTCACTCTATCGTGATTTTTTTCTCATACACGCTTACGTCACTACGCATGCGCTTTCTGAGAACTTTTATCTTAAGCCCTACGATGGCTCCTAAACGTGCTGCTTTTTCTAAGCCTTCTGACAATAAAACTAAGCGCCGGAGGAAGATGCTTACTATCCAGGAGAAGGTGAAACTCTTGGATATGATCAAAGATGGCAATACCCTACAAAAGCCTCCTCACGCATATGAAAAGACAGCACCAGCAACTGCCTATCAAGATGTTCTTCAGCCACGCACCCAGACACCCACTGCCTACTCCTAGTACTTCTTCACTGAAGACAACAACGCACCTGCTGAAGATACTGCACCACCTCTGAAGACTTTCCTACTGAGGTCGTGCCTTCATAGGTTAGTGGTTGTGTGCAATTAAATGTACAGTACAATAATCTACTATATAAAAGCGTTTGGGATTGTCCTTCCGTCCCGTGAGTGCAAAGCGTAGCGGTATTCCGCTTATTACAGACTTACTACTTGCGGCTTGAGGTACGAAGCGACGTGAGCAGAGTTCTGGTGCTCTTATCGTTCCCTTGCTTTTGTGCGCAATGCGCTGGAAAAATAGACAAAATTATGTCTCTGGAAATAATTAATGTTGATGGAGTACAAATGCTTCACCACGTAGTAAATATCAGGGGAGATGGTGCTTGCTTATTCTCATCTATAGCTTATTTAGTGCATGAAACTCCGTCTTTAGCGGTACAGATTCGGGCTGACATTGTACGACTTTGGACAGGAACTTGAGGGGATAAAAAAAAAAAAAACTTAGGTTTTCGGGAGATGTTATGAATGGGCTCTTTGATGTTCTTATTCCCTACACTTACATGCCTGATGTACACATGGAGCGCACAAAAATTGATAAAAGTCGGTCGCCTTAAAAGGCGAGTGCGCCTAGTAATATGATATTTGTAACGTCTAATATGTCTTATTTTCTCTTATTTTGTCTAATATATTGGGTAATACGAGTGTAATGGTGACTAAAGGGTGTTATTTCATGTCTAGAGGGCTCTAATAATGTTAAAAAACGTATTTAGAAGGTCGTAAACAGGTTTTCTATACTCTGCCTGCGAAAATATTCGATTTATAAATAAAGAATCCTACTTCGCGAAAATTCATTTATCATGGTAGAGTCTGGAACAGATTAAACGTGATAAACGAGGGTTCACTGTACATTTTTCTTGGCACAGCGCTGATGTCATACATGTGCCAGAAGGGCTTCTGGTTTTGAGGCTGCCTCATAATATTTATACCCACACTTTCCACTGCCCAATACTATGTACAGATTAGTGTCCAATTTAGCACATTCATTGAGCCACTTTCAGGTTCTGCTGACGAATGCTATATATGGATTAGCTTTCTAAGATCATTCTGCCTACTTCTAACATATTGGTATAGTGCACCTGTTCCACTCACTAAACTTCATTTACAGCCCTTAGTTTGTCACAGCTGAATGAAGTTCTTTTTCTACTTTAGTTTGAAAAAAAATGCACTTCCCCCCCAAAAAAAAAGGATTATATAATGACAAGTCACAGTATCAGTTATTTTTCAACTCTGTTTACAATTATGTTTGAAACGGATATGTTTTATATGTTTTAGGGCCCTAGGCACTTGCTAACCTTTGTCTAATGATTAAATCAGCCTCAGTTTTAATCTCAGTATTGTTTAAATATTCCTATGACAAACACAATGTACTAATGCGAGTATTATGTATAACTGCAGAGTCTTCAAGATAATGTCCACTATTCAACTCCAGGAAAATTCATTGGAAACTTGAATTTCCAAAAATCTGAAGTTGCTGGGTTATGAGCGTGAAGCCTCATCTGAAACATTAATGCAGAGAGTAGGCAGAAAATCTTATTTTGAACCTTTCTAAAACTGATAAGATTAAAATGGTAGGAGTGAGCAAGGTTCATGGAACATTTTATGTAGTCTTTTCCAAAGTCTGGGTGCAATAGAAATGAAGACTAGTAACTATGGAAGGTTGTGAGCAAACCAAATTGTAATAATGTAGTAACATTTCTGAAGCAAGGTCAGATAAAGTTCAACAGGCTACCAAAAGCATTTCATACCCAATCCTACAAAACACATATGGGGCCTGGAAATTTTTTGGATTAAATCTTTTAATTCAAATGAATGTTTTAAAGCAATGTTCAAACTTGAATATAGTTTTTATTTATTTTAAAGTTTAACACTTTAGTTTGATCAGGTAGTCACATGTGTGCATTCAAAACATTAATGCAAAGGATACAATGGATGGCACTTTTACAAATAAGGTAGTTCAAAAGTCATTTGTCTGGAAATGGTATGGATATGTATGATCAGATGTCAAACTATTGTCTTTTTGCAAATATTTGCATTTTACAACAGCAATTAAAAGTGGTAGCACATCCATTTGTTTCAGCACTTAAAACAGAAGCCAATGGATTCAGTGCGAGAAAGCACAGGAAGTAATACATAGCCTGTCCCCAACAAACGGCTTCAAAATATTCTTTACCTTGCTTCAGCCTGAGCAGCACAGGGCATGCCCTTTGTTATATATTCCTTACACAGCAAAGTGTGCCTTGTCTTGGACCAGGGAAAGTATACGGCAGAGCGGTTCACTACTCCTTCTTAAGGGTCGTTTATACTTCAAATGAACACTGAGACGCGTCTCGAGTGTGTTGTGTCCTTTCAGCACATCCTCAGAAATGAACGCAATGCATGCGCGAGTTTCAGTACCAGCAAAAATTTAGGGGACGTAGTGTAATAAGTCAGAATGTGACGTCAGAGTCTGTTTACTATCTACATGTGACAGAAAACCGCTTTGAGGATCCTCTAGGATCTATGTGCATGCTTTAATGTTTGATGAATGGTTCGATGTGAAGAAAAATGCCGACATACAAATGCATTCGTAGTGCTTTTATATTAGAGATGCATATTCCCCATCATAATGACACTATACATTTTAAAGGTCTCACGTACAATTTACTGTTTAACAGCATCAGAATATACGGCAGCGTATTTGAGCCACAGAGAAAAAAAATTAACGACATGGTGAAAAGGTGTATTTTGTGGTTAAAGTGGATATTTCGGCTTTGACCTCATAGTTTACTTTATCATTAAAGTAGACCATTGTAAACGTCATCTTCATCGTAAACATCAGTCTTCTCACTTTCACTGTTTGAGGAGTCAGATTATCATTATATGCTTCAAGAGAAAAGGCATTTACAAAAACAGGGTATAGAACATGTTGAGAGTGGCACCAACAACCACACAAGCTACACTGGCCAAATAGCAAAATTATTAATTCCTTAAGAGAGGTAATTAAGCACATAATGAAGGACATCAAGCAGTCCAAATAATTCTCTATTATTTTGGATAACAAACCTGATGTTAGCACACACTAGGGACAATTTAGGATCGCCAATGCACCTAGCCTGCATGTCTTTGGACTGTGGGAGGAAACCAGAGTACCCAGAGGAAACCCACACAGACTCGGGGAGAACATGCAAACTCCACATAGGGAGAAATATTAATCATAAGTTGTCTATTAATAAAATAAAAAAGTGCTTTTATTTTTTGCTATATCACCCAAGCCATACAAAGTGAGCCACCAAATATTGTGTAGAACAGGCCATACTCTACATGTAGGTTAGGATCAGTGGTTGCATGCAAAAGAAAAAGAAAGCTGAACACAATTACAAAAATACAAACAACATTTTATAACTAAGTTTGGTTTATTATGAAAAAGAATAAGTATATAAAGCTTACCAGCCATAACTTCTGGAACAAACAAATATAATGTACCCAGTATTTAAAAAACACAGTTAATTTTGTTAGAACACTGCCTGTTCACAGGCCGGGATGACACATTGAGACATACCCAACACAGCAACAAATTATAGGCAGGGTAGAAGAAGACACCATTAAGGACAGAAGCAAGCACCATTTAGGACTGACTACGGGTAAACACACAGCATGCATAATGACAAAAGCCAAATGCTTCATTGCAAGGAAGTAGCACATTCATTTGGGTTTGTGGCATGACCCTGTGCAGCATACCATGCACACAAGTTCTTCTTCATATTCCTAGTACTGAACCCCTCTTGCAAAATGCCTGGACTAGCATCTGGGACATTACTTGCGCGTCTGCTTTGTGCTCTGTTTACTCGTTCATTTCCAAACCACCGAACCTTAAACCACATGCACATCTGTACCTAAATTCTTTCCCATAACAATGCGTAAAACAAAAATAAAAGTTTTAATTGTAAGGATTAACAAAGTTAAAAAATAAAAAAAAAATTAAAAGCAGCACACTACACCTGGGATTTAATGCAAGGTGTACCCACACCATGGATAGAAATGACATTCAAGCCCAATCCTGCAGGGTAGCAGCACTCATACATCCCCATGTCCATTTGCAGCTTGGGTTCTGGACTATAACCCAATATAGTACACCACTCATAAAGCTCCTCTGAGCATTCCTGGTACCCAGCTTCTCCCGACACATCTCTGGACTAGAAGCTGGGTAATCACCCGTGAGTCTGCTCTGCATGCCGTATACTTACCCATCTGTGTGCCACCCCTATATTTCAATCCTCAGGCAAGCCAGTCCCTGAATTCTTCCCTAAGGTAAAATCCAAAAAGTGTGAACATTTTATTAAATGGGGCATTAAAAATGATTGGTAAAGTGAAACTACAGATTTAAAGTTACAGAAACAATAACTAATAGTTGCAAGCCTGATATACTACAGTATATGATTTAACACTAGAAGCCCTGAAGCCTATGAAAATATTCGTAATGCCAGCCCACCTTAAATTCCCTCACACCTCCTCATCAGCACCTTTGTTTTGCAAATATGTCAATCAGCACTGGCAGCAGGTGGCCTGTTCACCCGTCCCTCAGTGAGGCAGCTTAAGTCTATATCTGGGAGTTGGGTGTCTAGAATTGTATACAGTAAATAGTGCATCGTTATTTGGAATACATTATTTCATGTGTGTTCTGTGTCTACAATTATCTGTTTAAATGTAGGATGACAGAAAATTTGAGGCAAGAAATGAACACATAACTAAAACCAAATTTGTTTCATATCTCATAATCAGTTGGTTGAGGTTTTGATCCCGAATCCTTTCTGCATTTAACATTTTGAACTGCTATTATTGTATAATAAAAACACCTGATTTGAGTCAGTAACACACATTGTAAAAATGTATAGTCCTTGTAAAGGTTAGCGTTTTTCTCTCAGTCACGTTCACGCTCCCTGATGCCTTTAGTTTACAAATAAAGACATGGTATAATATACAGTACTTGTTTTGTTACACCACATCTTTATTTGAAAACAATGTCAGATCAGGGGGTGCGTGAATAAGATAGGGAAAACTGTTGACACGGGTGAGAGTGATGTACATGACTGGGAATAACTGGATGTGAGTGGTGTTTTGAGACAATAGAAGTGGAAATTACAGGGAATTCTCGGATGTGAAGGGATAACTGACACACAAATGTAGGTGAATCAATTCTGCTTGGTATTTTGCTGGGCAAACAGACACCACAGTGGCCACTGAAATGTCACAAAAGAGGAGGTTGTCCCCTTCGGATGCTTTTGCTCTGCTGCAAGAAATGAATGATTGTCACTTAGACGGTGGCAAAGAACTTTTTGATATTGAGAAAGATGACAAGACAAACACAGAGATGAACTCAGATGAGGATTCTACATCAGAGAAACAGAATAGAAGCCCTCCCCGCAAGAAACATCCAATCACACTTCAGAAGAACACAGCTACACCAGGTGTAAAGGCAAAAGATGGCACCATTTGGAGGCAGCAAGAGGTTGGTTGTCACCTTGCCAGTGAATCTGCCACAAACAGGTTCTACAACGAACCAGCAGTGCCTACAGAGCTCACCATGGTATCATTCAAAGCCGAGTCTGTGATTATGTTTTTTGATGGTCTTTATATAAAGCACATTTGTGTTACTTGTATAAAAGCCAGATCAAATGTTTACCCATTTACATTTATTTAATTCCTACAGCGTAAAGTCACTAGCAGACTGCAGAGCTTACTGATCGACACAGTCATGCTGTTGACCATCACAGCTGGGCCCTCTCTCTCTCTCTGAGTTGATGGCATTTGTCTCCATTATTTTCACGAGAGCAGGGATGGACTACAGTTGCTGCAGGCAATTATGCAGCATTTGCACTTTGACAATGAGGACACCTGTGCAGAACATATAAAAAATGACAGATTTTCTGCAATCTCGGATATCTGGTGAAGTTTTGCAGAGAACTGTGTTTTAAGTTACAACCCAGGGCAACATATTACTGCTGATGAGCAACTGTTTCCAACCAAAGTCCACTATCCATTCTTGCAATATATCTCAATCAACCCTGACAAATTTGGCATAACATTTTGGATTGCAGCAGATTTGGGACAAAAGTACATATGCAATGTCACTCCTTAAGAAAAGATCCCATTCATCCCACAGGAGAAAGACTGTCCAGAAATGGCTCCATAAACTTTAGGACCACAGTCTCGGAAAATGGCAAAACCATAGCAGACAACTGCTTCACGTCACTTTCGCTGGTTAATAAGACTGCTGCACCACAACACAACTCTTCTTGGCACCATAAATAAAATGCGATGGGAAATTCCACCTGCAGCTAAAGTCACTTCATTATGCAAGCAATTCTCCATGCTAGCACTTAGATCTGGCAGTGCCATTCTCAATACAATGCACCAGAACGTGGAGATTTTTTTCTCCCCCCCCCCCCACCTGATCTTGTTTAAACACAGTCACAGACTACAACCACATGAAGTTATGTGAATATACATATATATGCACACACACACAATGTTGCATCAGTGCCACAATGTTCTCTGAAATGTACTATACAGGCCATAAAATGATTTATTCAAAATGTCACATATTTATGTCTCTTTTTGTCAGTGTGCTAACATGGACCAGAAGGTGTGTGCTAATTCAGTGCAAGCAGGAATAAGTTGATGTTTTATATATTTAAAAAAAAAAAAAAAAAAAACAACCACACACATTTGACAATAAGCTCCTTTTCCAAGACCTCTGCTTCCCCTTGGAAGAAACAGTTAATGTTCAAATGGCATAGCGTTTTTCAAATAATGACTTTTCATGCATGGATGTGTGCGTCTGTGCATGCAAGAGAGAGAGTAGGAGAGGCAGAGACAGATTTGATGTCATTGAAGAGGTTACTGGAATATAAATACTTTCGCAAAGGTATAACGAAACAAGTGTGCTTTTATTCAAGAATAAAACTGGGAAAAAAAAAAAGAAGAAGAAGTGACAGCAAGATACCAAGAAGACATGATTCACCAGCAGTGGTGTGTCTGCTTATATCCCTTCAGTGATATCTTTTACAAGTACCATGAACTTACATTTGATGCGAGTCTAAAAGCCAGTGTATGTTTTTATCATATAATAGTAATAATGATGGCAGCTCACTATGCAAAATGGTAAATACAGGGAGGACCCAGTATCAAACCCACAACCTCCTGATTATGAGACAGAAGTTCTTACCTCTGCACCAGCCAAGCAGACATCTCCACTTGTATCGATTTATATTTGGGTTTGTAGACATGGAACACACATGAATTGTATTCCAAATACAGTAATCCCTCCTCGATCGCGGGGGTTGCGTTTCCAGGTGAAAATCCGCGAAGTAGAAACCATATGTTTGTATGGTTATTTTTATATATTTTAAGCCCTTATAAACTCTCCCACACTGTTTATAAATATTCCCCGCAGAGTTATACAGCATAATCCCTTTGTATTCTCTTAGATATTAGGTAAGATTCATTGAAATTATGTATATAAACACAGTTTATATACAGTAAAACCTAAATATTATTTTAAAGATATTGAGTGTCTCCGATATCACATGTTACAGCCATTACGATAAACAGGCCACCAGCAATAAATACGTACAATGCAAGAAAAATAGTATACAGTAAATGTGTGTACAGTGACACTAAACATATGTACATGTACTAAGTACTGTAAGTAGAAAATTAATTATGGTTACTCACCAACAATGACACGATGACTTGTCCGATAACAATGAGTTTAATTTTACTGCACAACAAAGGAGAGCGTTAGAGCTCTTCTAAAGGAGCCACTTCAGGCGATTGTGTAGCACTGCCATTGTTCTTCTTCTGGCAGTCTTCAATCCAAATCCCTAAAGCAGATTCCATCCAGACTACTGCCTTATTACATCCACTTACAACTCGTTTTGCACCCTGGTTAAAAGGACACTGCGGCCGTAGATCTTATATTCCTTTCCTTCTTTTTAAATAAAAAGAATCGTAGCCTTCAACAAATCCAAAACGTTTACCTTTTCGGCAATCGTTAACATCTTCCGTTGGCGCTTGGGCACGGCCCCTGAAGCAGTAGCAGATCGTTTTGGAGCCATAATGAAGGGCTTGACTATGCACAAAGATAAACACAAAAGAGCACAACTCTTTACACAGCGAAACACGTTGATGCTGAATGAGCGAGACAAGACTTCCTCGTTAACACTGCATTCAGCACGCAGGAACTTAACTGCGTGCTCTGATTGGTTAGCTTCTCAGTCATCCGCCAATAGCGTCCCTTGAATGAAATCAACTGGGCAAACCAACTGAGGAAGCATGTACAGGAAGTAAAAAGACACATTGTCCGCAGAACCCGCGAAGCAGCGAAAAATCCGCGTTATATATTTAGTTATGCTTTCATATAAAATCCGCGATAGAGTGAAGCCGCGAAAGTCGAAGCGCGATATAGCGAGGGATTACTGTAATATATTATTTACCCAACACAATTCTAAACACCTAACTCCCAGATGCACAGACTTCAACTGTGAGAATTTTGTGTCCAGCTTCAGTTGCCACGGTGGGGTATGGGTGAGCAGGCTGCCTGCTGCCACTGCTGATTGACAAATTTGCAAAACAAAGGCACTGATGACAAGGTGCAAAGAAATTGAAGGTGGCCCAGCCTTTCAAATATCTTTGTGGGCTTCAGAGATTCTATAGGGTGGCCCAGATCTAACTGTGCAATTTTCATTACGCTATAACTTAAGTTTATTACATAGAAAATCACCCGAAAAATTCCAGACCATCTAAAAGTGTGCAAACTGACAACATGAAGAATCGTTTTCGCACCGAACTGGAATCGTCCCCGCATAAATCAAAGTCATCCAGACGATCTGGATCTGCATAATTAGATCTGGACCACCCTGTAGTGTTAAGCCTATTTTGCTCTGAAGTGCCCTTCACTGCCAAAGGTTCATCCTAATAAATCTAAGTTTACCAGTTCTTTCACAAATAATCTGACTTGTTACCATTTCCTGCCTGTGTGATGGATATTTTGTTCACACCCACCAAACATGTTTTAATTCAGTAAGTTTATACTGAGCTACATTTTAAGATACTATACACCCACTTAAACCGACTTTCTAGAAGACTTACTGTCTTTGGGGTATGGGCCAACCACACACACAACTTCATACAGTAGAATGCATCTCTTTACTGTAGTGAGCAAATCTGGGTTTGTTCATATCGTTGTCTGGATCAAGTTACTTTACTCAAGTCCAGAAGTCTTCACACAAACAATTTAATCTTCAAGTGGATGAGTATTTCATATTAGAATATGGAACCTGATAAGATAATCCATTACCATCTTAATGTTTATTAGTTTTATTATTTTGTACTTTATTCCATATTTAGAATTCTATGAATGATTCGTGAATTTATAAAAGTTATGTAGTGTTGTTGTCCCCTTATATTCATCAAGGCACAGTAATAGGAGATGAGAAACTAAGCATTTCACTGCATATTGTACAGGGTATAATTTGTATGTGACAATAGTTTACCTTTGTCTCTGTTCACAGTGCTACCCATATGCTTGGAGAAACATGTAAGGGATAAAGGTGCCTATAAAATATGATACTTTTTTCCATTAGAGCTGTATATAACAGTTCTGATTATGTCAGAGTTTGGTCCTTAATTATGAATGATAACTTGTATCTCAGCATCACTAGGGTATACAGTATATTTAGGGAATATCTTACATTAATATCTTTTTTGGGTGAAGATATTTTATCTATTAAATACCATTAGATTTGCATTCATCACAAGTCCTTTTACAGCAGTGTTTGGAGTAATACCAGAAGGGAATAAACTAGCAATAGTCACTCTGATTTCCTGCATTACATTGTTAGCACATACACTAACCTTTCCTAACTAAAGTTTACTGCATCCTCTATAAACCAACAGGAAAACATTTCTGCATGGAGCTCTGCAGAACTTCTTAAGAATCTGACAAGAATTCTAAAATATTATCATACAAGTCTGCTGGGGCCGTGCCAATGCTTCTACATATATTCAGTTTTAATCTGTATAAGGAAACATAATAGAATAAGCTTATAACTACTAAGTAGCTCTGTATATTGGAGTCAAGGTGAAGTTTTAAGTGTTAAGATTATCTTGACTCTTCCTGTGATTTACCTGATGAACTGTATGATTTTAATTGACCGATTTTTATTCTTTGTTTACAGGACTGTGTATTTGAAAGTTGTGTTAACTCCTCGCTTGTAATGAACTCACCTGGAAACAATGCTGCAAGACTTTTTAAGCAATTTACAACGATGAATATAAATGCTACATGTGTGACTTATATGCTACTGAAGTATCAGGTACTTTGCCACTTTTACTTTTATCATCTACTTCTATGTAACATCAAATGCATCAATGCATTTCATTAATTTGTGGAACCTAAAGAAAAATGCAATTCAAATGTTTGAGTAAAGCACTTTAGATTAAAGTAAATTAATGCTTATGAATATGGTACGAGTGAAATTTAGCTTAATTCCAAGCACTATGCCATAAGTTACTTCAAAATTAATGTGTCACCTTTACTTCCATGTATAATTACATTTTTGCAATAGGGTCAAAAATTTGCTTGAGTTCAGATTGTTTCTACAATGTTCAAAACATTGATAGGTTTTTAGCAGCCATCTGTATGTGTGTCTGTCAAAAAAGAAAAATTCAAGTTTTTTTCCAGAAATGTTCTCTTTCTGCTGTGTAGAGCGCCTGGAATTCTATATTTAGAATGAACAATCTCCGAAATATCTGCCCTGAATGTCAAGACCCGTGCACAACAATATCTTCAGAGATAGGGGAAGGAGAAAAAAAAAAAAAACAAAAAAAACAGCCCTCTGTTTTTCATAGAAGTTGCATTATGTTTAACATTTTACAGGCCCCATGCCTATTGTTTCTGGTCCAGTACTTATTGTGGGCAAGGTCTTAAAACTGTGCATTTAAACATTGCATTTCAAAACACTGATGATGCATGAAACCATCACCTCAGGCTGGGGCGGCTTGTGAGGATCTTGGGTGGGGAGATGTCAAGATGCTTTTGAGTTACGCATAATAAGCTCCAACACCCATGTGCCACAATGTGGTGGGGGGGTTGGGGGAAGATGGCATGTGGACATTTTAGCTGGGCACAGTAGTTTTACTGTTTCACCTACTGCTGCAACTCAACACAAGTACTGGTATTTAGTAATGCTATTACACTGATTCAAAGGTGATTTCCCCCCCCCCCCCCAAGTTCAAATTAAATTGCTACAAAACAATGCCATATTGGTAGGAAGTTGTAAAAACTAGAGCTGCCTCATCATAAAAGAATTTTGAATAAGTGTCTACCAACAGGAAACTAAAAGGTACTACTTACTTTTACTTAAGCATGACATCCTCAGCTCTGCCAGACAATTTACGTGTGAGGCACACAAGATTTTTTAAAAAAATTTCTGTAAATGTTTGGAATTAAAATTCTATATCAACCATCAGCTCAGCCAATGTTCTTATCTCCATATCCATCAAAAACTGTTTGACCTACATCCAACAATAACTGAAATAGAAACTATTTAACCTGGATTTTTGTAGTCTGCTCTTTAGTCATGGGAGCAAGCATACTAATTTTTTTTTTTTTTTTTTTTTTAAAACATGAATTTGACATGATTTAAAAATTTATGTACACACACAAAGACCATGGCACATCTAATAACAGGGCTCTAGACTAACTTTTTGCACTGGTGCCCCTAACTTTTTTTCTTAGGTGCACCCAAATTTTCAACCGCATCACATTTAACACCACAGTTTTACAAGTTCACTTTATTTATTTATTTATTTGTTTAAGAATATTATGGTTAATGCAGTAACGAGACGGTAGGCATATTATTGACATAGGCTCCATGACATGACATGGCTTACCTTGGGCATGAGCATGCTCGACCTCAATGTGTCCAATAAGTATATTCACCGGTCTTCCTCTCCGCAAGATACGACCGTACACAATGACGCATTCCTTTGTGGCGATATCTGTGTCTCCATCGATCAGGAATGCCATGTACGCACTGTTCGCAATTTGCACAGACGTCTTTTTTTTCCAATATATCTGCGATGACTCCTATAAATTGGGCGCACGCGACATCATTGCTGTACGTTGGGTTTACGTTCAAGCCATTTTTCTTCATAAGAATTATTTCGGACTTGAATTTAGTGAAGGGAAGTTCTTCTTTTGCAATATTGTAGGCAACGTTAAACTTAATTATCATCTCGGCCTCGTCTGATGATCTGTTTGCTGCTGCCTGCCGCTGAAAGGCAGCGGGGAGAGGGGACACTTGGAGCAGTGCATTTATCGCGGCATGTAATGTGTTTTATAGATGCATTGTGCTTTTTCAGCGTTTCAATTCTAAATTTATTAGAACCAGTCACAAATGCACTACTGCCGGCCATGGTCTTCCCACACTCTTTACAGTAAATACAGTGCATTATATTATCGGCTTCTTAGCCAGGGAAACTGGTCAAGGCACTCTTTTCGAAATGTATACACTTTACCCCTTTTAATTTCAGTGAGCTCGGACTCGATCGTATGTGGCTCATTATCTAATGCCATCTCCGGACCAGGGCTTGCTATAACTTGGGAGGTTGATGGCTCCGTGCCAGAGCATTGGTTATGATTTTCGGACAGATCAGGCCCTAACTTAACATTCTTAACGAAAAAGCTGTCAATCGTTCTTTTCATCTTCTCTCATAATCTGCGGCTACATCCACTGTTTACCTGATGGGCTACTCACCTCTCTCTGTCTGACTGCATCTCATGCATTTTCAAACGTACACACACGTACAGGAATATCTGGACCACGGCCAATCAGGGGGGGGCGGGATCCACCCTTCACTATCTCTGATTGGTTTAGACCACGATATGGGCCTAATGTGTGTCTGTTGTTGAACAACAGGGAGACTTTAAGAGTCACGGAGTTTCGTTTTTTTTTCCCCTCGAACGGCTGGTCGCACCGGTGCAACCTTTGATTTTTTTTAGTCGCACCATGGAGAAATTAGGTCGCACGTGCGACCAAATTGGTCGCACTCTAGAGCCCTGAATAGTGGACATGATGATTTTAATGACCTGGTGATAGAGTGGTGTCAAAGCAAGTCAACAATATAAACTGGGGCCAAGCCATTTTAAGCTTTAAAAAAAAGTACTATAAAAACAAATTCTAAAACAAACTGAGCCAATGAAGTGAAGCTAAAACTGAAGACAATTTCACCACAGCATTCTGTACCAATCGCAGACATAGCAAAGATGATTGACCAATACTTATAAACAATGAATTACTATAAACTGCAAGATATAAATGCATGAATCACTTTCTGTAAAACAGGAAATGATCAAATCGTTATCCCCTCAGGCATTAAGCTTTTTTAAAAAAAAAAAAAAAAAACACACACACACACACACACACACACACACACCCTGACAGCTTGTTTGCCCTATCGGAGCACATGAAGAGAAAGAAAGGTCAACATGGATTGAGGGTCACCTGCATACTAATCCATCTGTTTATAGATTTTATTATTTGACCCAATGCGTTTACTTTCATATTAAACCTTACTGAAATTGTTCACTTAATTCAATTTCTTAGTTTACTCTGCACTCATGTGTATAACATTAAGTTAATGTACTTGACTGTATATTGTACATTGCAATCTCTTGTATTATACAATTGAGCATATTACATAAAATCACTATATGGGTCATTCTTTTCAGATTTTTTTTTTGGTACAATTAATCACCCACTGAAGATTTCCTTATGATCATGCCTGGATGAATTTTTGGCTGAGCATGGGGTTTCCTTCCTGACGTGCAACTTTTCAGAAGCCACCAGACAGTTACCCAAATAGTGTTCTGGGAAGAATGCATTGAGGAGGCAACAGACAGACAAACAAGCTTGTGGAAAGTGTAACATGTATTACTCTTTACTGCAGGAGATCTCAACCTATGGACCAAAGTCTGCATGTGGACTGCCCTCACTTAAACATGTGGCTTAGACAAGCTCCTAAAGGTTACTATATACCATCACAAATTAGCATCATTGGTCATCCCTCTATAGGTTTATGTTAAATGGATGTTTAACTCCACATTGTAAAGGCTTGTAATTTTATTGTAAAGTGTGTTTGTCAAATCAGTTTATTAAAACACTAGCTGTGCTACCTTTCTAAGATGGATTGAAATCTAAGTAATCAACACACCTATAGGATTATGACGGATTTTATAATCAATAAGATGCCATAATGTGGGATTCGGGGGGGGGGGGGGGAAGGGTTAATGATCAGTTTTGCCTTTGGCCACGCCAGTTATTAAATCAAATAATTCAGCAAGGCTCCTGCTTTAATTTAGATTGCCTTTCTCAGCTATAGGAACAGTTCGCTGGTCTGTAGACTTGTGTCAAGGTAACTGAAGCACACGTTATAAAAACACTAAAACAAGGATTATAGAAGTACAGTAAATTAATTTGCCATTCAAGTTGGGGAGCATGCACTGGTATAACGTGTTGCCGCACCCACTACACGATGAAACAACTCAGGATCCCGGTTGGCAACCCCTAAGCAGACACGCAGTCCAATCCCACCCTCGGGAAATGACCCTCTATCTGCCACAGCCAGGTGTTAAGTGGGCGACCCCTTGGCTTGGTCCAGACACTCGGGTCCCAAACAATGAGGATCTTACAAGTTAGATCACCCTCTGGGAAAACACGCCACATGGCCATAGTGCCATAACTGACACTCCCTCACAATGCAGGTAATGTGCCTCATTCGGGACTTTGTAAGCAACCGCTCATTCGACACAAAGTCGAACCAAGGATTTTCCAGAGAGACACAGTACCAAAGGAGTCCAGTCTTCATCTCATGTCACTGGATAGCATCCATGTCTCACAACCATATAGACCAGGACACTAAAGACTTGGACCTTCACCCTTTTGCATAGATATTGGGAGCGCCACACCCCCCTTTCCAGTGACCTCATGACCCCCCTATGCTCTCCCAATCCATTTACTGACTTCATAGGAAGAGTCACCAGAGACATGAATGTCACTGCCAAGGTAAGTAAACCTCTTGACAAGGTCGACACTTTCTCCGCAAACAGACACACTGCTGATGGTTGTGCCCAAGAGGTCATTAAAAACCTTGATCTTGGTTTTTATCCAGGACACTCACAAGCACAGACACTCAGACTCCTCACTCAGTCTCTCGAGCGCCCCGATCAGAGCCTCCATTGACTCCACGAAGATCATAGCATCATCAGAAAAGTCTAGCTCTGTGAATCTTTCTTCACCAACAGATGCCCCACAGCCGCTGGATCCCACGACCTTGCCCAACACCCAGTCCATACAAGCACTGAACAGGAGCAAGAACACCCCGATGAACTCCAGAATCAACTGGGGAAAAAAAAACAGAGTTCCTGCCTCCACCCTGCATGGCACTCACAGTAGCAGTGTACAGGCCGGCAATGATACCCAGCAACCTCTAGGGGATCCCGCAGATCCTCAGAATGTCCCACAGGGCAGCTTGATCAACTGAGTTGAACACTTTACGAAAAATCGAGAAAGGCTGCAAAGAAACTCCGCTGACATTCGCGTTTGCGCTCCATGAGAACCCTCAGTGCCAGGATGCGGTTGATGGTAGACTTCTTAGGCGTAAAACCAGACTGTTCCAGTCGCTGGTAGGTGAGCAAGTGATCACGGATCCTATTAAAGATGACTCTAGCAAGGAGTCACCAAGAGCAGTGTTCTCCCCTGTAGCTGTTGCCGCAATCCAGCTGATCACCATTCCCTTCCCAGATAGAGACGACAAGTCCCGTTTTCCAGTCAGTTGAGAGGATGCCAGTCTCCCAAGTGGAAGCAAAGATTGCTTGCAATGCTAGGAAAACGGCCTTACCACCAGCCTAGAGAAGTTCACCCCGGATACCGCAGATCCCTGCAGCCTTTCCCCCTTCAGCTGGTTCACCACTTGTGTAATCTCAGTGAGATTGGGTGGTTCACAGCTAACTGGAGGATTAGCCTCAAGAACCGTGGACCCAGAGATATCCAACGTCCTAGCCGGAGGATCAGCTTTGAACAACTGCTCAAAGTAGCCAGCCCACCGGGTTACAACTGCAGTGTCATCCATAAGGATTGCCCTTGGGGACAAATAAAGTTCTATTTATATTTACTTAAGACTGGATGCAGACAAACATAGCATATAGGCTGGCTGTTTACTGGCATTTATAGTTATACTTAATCTTAGCACAGAGAGTTTTACAATATCAAGTCTTTAAAGATGTCCGATGTTGCATGGAGTTGCTGCTTTGCTGTTGATTCAGGGTCAAAAGTAGGATTCTTAAAGCAAAGAGAGTGTGCACTCCATCGCCTGAAGATCCTGGTTAGAGGTATGCTGCTGCTTTCTCTGCTTGCTTTCTGCTGGTAGGCTCTTTTTCTTAAGTTGCAGAAGGCACAGCAAAGTATCACTCTTTCTGGCACAAGAGTTTAGATGCTGTAGTTCCCTTCATGAAGTGACAACTGCTTTTCTGCCTTGTCAAAGAACTAGCGCAGTTTTGGCTTGACAGACTGGGTGACAACTTCTTTTCCACAAACATTGAGATTTTTTTGGTTTTGGCTCTAAAAGAAAGAGCAGCTCATATCTTCAGTTCGAGAGAAGATTTTAGAAAATCATTTTGGAGAATGTACACAGAGTGCCCCTGGGAAGAGTCCCAGAGTTCTCTTGGATTTCCTAGAAAATTTCATGGAGTGTGTTAAACTCTCCAAGGTTCTTTGCTTCTCCCCATGTTCTACTTCTCACTTACTGCAAGATACACGGTGTATGTGGTTTTAAAGGAAAGATGAACCTTCTCCCAACTGTAATAAAGTCATTTACAGGTGCAAAACTGATCTCTTCATAGGCAAGTTCTTCTGTTTAGTTATCCCTTCAATTATACATCTTTGCTTGAATCCACTTCAATTCTTCTTGTTCAAGAGATCTGCAAATGGTCCTCTGGAGAGATGTCAATACAACTCTGATTTACACCTTTGTCATCCGGGTAAATTATAGTACAAGCTGGAGTTCAGTCACTATGTATGTAATACAAGTGTGGTAGGAGAGTGCAGATAGATGTCTGCATCCCTATTTTCTTAACAGGCCTGGTGTGACAGTAAAGCCTAGCAGAATGGGCAATGCCCACTTTGTCCTACAGACCTCTGTGTTAATTTTCAGAGCAACAGATAACACGTTACCTTTTGAATGCAACAGAAATGAAGCAACTACTTTTAAACACACAACTATTGTTATGCACAAAAATTAAGTGTGGAATGTAACTACTAGGACTGTCACATTAGCCATTAAGATCTTTATATGTAGAATAAAAAATATTTTAACATAGATGAAATACTTTAGGTGTTGCACACATGTTTGTACCACATTTGCCTTTTAAACATTTATTATTCATATTTTTATGTTTTTACTAGTGGTGTGTCTGCAAACATGGCATGCTTGTGACTCTGCGTATTTAAAATAAGCAGATGACAAACTAACCTTTAGACAAATACAACATGAACACTAGCCAACACAGAAAAGGCACAAAGGGAGGTGATGAATAATATCACTCACTCACACACGACAAAATCTCAAAGAGTTTGACCACAAATAAAAAAATGTAAAAAAACCAAAAAAAACTGTTGTACAACAGAGTAGGTGTGCAAGACCAGATCTGATAGATTGCCCAGAGGGGACTGGGCGGTCTCATGGCCTGGAATCCCTGCAGATTTTATTTTTTTTCTCCGGCCGTCTGGAGTTTTTTTTTTGTTTTTTCTGTCCCCCCTGGCCATTGGACCTTAGACTTATTCTATGTTAATTAATGTTGACTTATTTTATTTTCTTACTGTGTCTCTTATTTTTCTATTCTTCATTATGTAAAGCACTTTGAGCTACATTTTTTTGTATGAAAATGTGCTATATAAATAAATGTTGTTGTTGTTGTTGTTGATACTTCTCAGTACAAGATTTACAATTTTAGCAATTATAGCAAAAATGTTATTTAAGTGACCTTAATATTCTAAGTGCTACATGTTTTTAAAAATATTCATATTATATTTTTACATCTTCCTTTGGAGTGTGTGTACTACAATTAGTGGTTATGAATCAAAGCTGTTGCTTAGCATCCTTGGCATTAACCCGGCCAATTCTATGTATAAAAAGAGTCAGTAATAAGCTTTAGGGTGTTAAGCTCTAATAATTCTTGGAATGGTATTCTGCTGCCATCTAGTGGATGAAATAACATCCCGCTGCAAAAAAAAAAAAAAAAAACACAACACACACATACGCAACACCACATAATTGTGTGTTCTGCCACTTTGATAACTCATCCATATTACAGTTTTTCTCAAATGCTAAAACACAAAGCCAATCCTCTAAACCAAATGACCAGTTGTCTAAACACATTTACTAAATCTAGCATCATTTTCCAATATCATAAACACATTTTGCATGAAGACACAATTCACAAAACACAATCCTCCGATCTCATAAATCTAAACACATTTTTCCTTGCTAAAACACAAGTTGCAAAAAAACTCTGCTCATATTCTCAAATGAAAGCTCATGTGATGCAAAATGCTTGCCACAGTCAACAATATTTGAACACAATGAACACACCTGGCGTCATTCATTACACACAACGACTCAAAATTGAAGACACTTGTTGCTAATGCTGTGACCACATGTATAAAAGCAAGTTCAGAGTGCACAGTTTGCTGAAGATTCCAAACAAACACAATGGATGAAGGCAGAGTCAGGGGAAGAGGAATTCGAGTCAGAGGAGGGAGAAGAGCTGGCCATGGAAGAAGAGGAGCAGGTCAACAAGAAAGAGGGGCAGGCCAACGAGGAAGAGGAGGAGGCCAACAAGGGAGAGGAGAAGGTCCAGGAGGGAGACCAAGACAACCTCGCACCATCATTACGGACGAGATGCGAGCAACAGTCATTGACCATGTCATTGTCCATGGCATGACAATGGCTGAAGCAGGACCAAGAGTCCGTCCAAACCTGAGTAGGTTCACCGTGGCCACCATTATCAGGGCATTCAGACAACACAACAGGTATTGTACTCTATTGCTTTCTTTGTCACAATACAGTTTTACAAGCCCGTGAAAGTAGTCTATTGGTTTCAAATCAGTTGTTATTGTAAAACATGTCAATTGACAACACACGTTTCTTTCTTTAGAGTTGAAAGAATGCCACATAGAGGTGGGAGGGTTGCCATATTTACAGCGGCACAAGAAACCCTCATTGTGGATATGGTTCGTGAGAACAACCTCATCAGACTCCGGGAGATCAGAGACAAAGTTATTGCCGATAATGTCAACTTTGACAGCATTGATGATGTCAGCTTGGCCACAATAGACCGAGTTCTCCGGCGCCAAAAGATGCGGATGAAACAGGTCTATAGGGTTCCCTTTGAGCGCAACTCTGCGCGACACAAAGACCTACGTTACGAGTATGTGCAAGTAAGTATACATCCATGTTCACAGTACAGTTAGTGGACATACTGTGTTGCTCAGTGGCCTACATTACTTCTGGACAATACTGTGCTACCTGATTGACTGTTGTTCTGAACACCTGTGCACTTTCACATTTTCACAGAGGATATTACAGTTGGACGCGATGGCCAGACCTCATGAGTACCTCTTCCTGGATGAGGCTGGCTTCAACCTGCAGAAACGAAGGCAAAGAGGCCGTAACATCATTGGCCAAAGAGCCATCACTGAGGTTCCTGGCCAACGGGAGGGTAATATTACTCTTTGTGCGGCCATGGGTTCGGAGGGGCTTGTCCACCGGCATGCTGTCCTTGGGTCTTACAACACCCAACGTCTCCTCACCTTCCTAGAGGAGCTAAAAGACATCCTCCTGGACCGCCAACACCACCATCCTGGGCCCACACATCACATTTATGTGATCATTTGGGACAATGTCCGCTTCCACAGAACAAACCAAATCAGAGAGTGGTTCACCACCAGCAGTAACCACTTTTTAAACGTCTGTCTGCCACCCTACTCCCCTTTCCTGAACCCTATAGAGGAGTTCTTCTCATCGTGGAGATGGAAGGTTTATGACAGACAGCCATACACTAGAGAGAACCTCCTAAGGGCAATGGAGCTGGCCTGTGTTGACATCCCAGTTGAGGCCTTCCAAGGATGGATTCGCCATTCCAGGGCGTTTTTCCCACGGTGCCTGGCAAGAGACAATATAGCCTGCGATGTGGATGAGGTGATGTGGCCCGATGCAGCTCAGTGACATGATGCCGCACAGTGATTGTGGTGTGTGTGTGGTGTGAATAAAGTAAATAAAAAAACTTCACACCCTGATCATGTTTTCAAGAGTACTGTTGTGTGCAATAGATTCTGTTTTTGCATTGAGTTGTGTTACAGTAGTGTACATGCAGAATTTTCTATAGATTTATACTCTTCATATGAAACTCACAAATCTAAATGCCTAATCCTCTGCAGAGATCTAAGAAGATCCGTTACTGTAAAGTTTCTAAAAATATGCATTGGCAGTTATGAAACAAAGAACCTTCTCACAAATTGAGCATTGTGTTTTCAATTGTTTTGCTGTAGTGTGTAATGATGTGTATAGTGTTTACATTTTTGAAAGCTTCGAGCTGCTCTTTTGGTGTGAAAGTTTGAGTTTTGAAGTGAGGTGGTGTGGTTGTGTTTATGTAGCTTTACAAAAGGGTGTTGTGTTTAGACATTGGGGAACATGGAGTAAACGTTTGTGAAATGTGTTTTAGCATTTGAGAAAAACTGTAATGACTGGGGCTGAGCCTTCTACCTAAAACACAATGGCAAATGAAAAGCCGTTAAGCCAACATCATTAGCACTGACTCAAATACTGAAATTGATGCATATGGGACTCTGAACCGCCGTGATGTACCCGCATGATGCTTCACTATGGTGAAACAGTAGCTACGTGACAAAGACAAAATGTATTTGAATAAGAGGAAGGACAAGAAAGTGGTTAGGCCCTTAAGCACTGTTCACAATCCAGTAACTATCAATGTTCATGTCAGGAGAAATTAAGTCACTAAGCCTTGCACTGTAATAACACACTATCACAATGGGCACATCAGTCATGCGGATCAGGAACCAACATTCTAACCTCTTATATGTAAGAAACAGGGAAAAAAAAAAAATTGGTCAGAGAAACATGTTTTTTGCCACCCCTGGAGATCCAAAAAAAATAATATTTAACTGACAAAATCTCTTTTGAGCCTTTGTAAATCTATACGTTTCACAAATGAAACTGAATGTATTTAATTTTGCATTAATATTTTTCAATCTTTTCACTGCATATAATTAATATATCAGGTAGTATTACTCATAGCTACTTAGTCATTTTTACAAAATTTAAATGAGTATTTATCAGCAAGCTACTAAGTTAATAAATACAAAGCAAAACTTAAAAACACAAAAAACATTGAGTGGTAGATCAGTTCTGCTGGACACTGTTCAAGACTTGCAGTGTTGAACACCAGTTCAATCCTTTGGACAATCAGTCAAGGTATAGCATGCAAAACTAAACTAGACAGTTTTCCAACTCTTTACAATGTTAGTGGGAAATATGCAATTAGTGGGCTATAAGGGAAATTGCTGCTCTTTTCCATTCAAATTGCAGTGTTACTATGAAATTTTTAGTTATATATTCTTTTACAAATTACAGTATATACTTAAATGAAGCTGTAACAATGAATTATTAAAACATAAAAAGGACTGAAGGTTAACTAAACATGGCTTAAAGCAGGGGTTCTCAGCGTCAGTCCTGGGGGCCCACTGTGGCTGCAGGTTTTTGTTCCAACCAGCTTCAATTTTTAATTGGACTCCTGGGCTAATTAAGTGAACTGTTATTTACCACATTCTGTGCTGTGGGAAAAATATGGAAATTAGAAAACCAGGTTTGGTAAAATTTATAATATAACCAAGCAGTCATATGGGAATGATGCTTTTTTTCTTTTTAACAATTTTTTCATCTTGATTTTCATTTTATTTTTTGCCGGGTGTTTCATTTGTTTAATTCATTATTTTCTAATTAATGGGTCTGACGCTGAAGTAGTCGCAGCCTTTGATTATTCAGTGTTTGCCTGGCTGTCATTAAGATACAATAAAGGGAGCAAACTGCACAAAGAAAGTGCAAAATATAATGAAATCAACAACAGGGAGTTAAGCATTTAAATCTATAACAAAAATAGAAATATTCCTAAATGTCTTATATATGTAAAACATGCTGCAGTACTTTAATGTAGAAGAGAAAAAAAATCCCAGCTAATTGAAATGTGTTATCAGGTGTTGTCACCGATTATGAATCTGGTTGGAACAAAAACCTGAAGCCACAGTGGGCCGCCATGACCGACATTGAGAGCCCCAGGCTTAAAGCTTGAGCAAGTAAGGTCTGTCTCATCTTACAGAAACCTCCAGCTTGATTTTCCAAGGTTAGAATGTGGTAAATGCGTAACAAACACCCTTTGAGAAAGTGAGGATAGTGAGAATGGGAAAGCCCAAACACTCCTCCTATGAAGCAATACTAAATGAATCCACAGACCACCCCTATTTAAAATGCAACATTCAGGTAAATGGGAGAGTCGAAAAATCAGAAAATACTGGTGGCACTATTTGATTGGATGAAATAATAAAAACTATGCATTAAGAGACAGATGTGATGTATTAGATGAGGTAATGGTAGCAGAAATGCATAAAAGCAATTGTATTCCTCAGTTACTCCTTGGACCGAGACATTTGTGCATATTCTGTGCAAATAAAGAATTATCTTGCATTTTCATCTGACTCCGTGACTACCTACTTTGAAAACAGGAAAGTTTTCCACAACATTGAATTCTAAAACATTTTTATAAAGATTAAAGATTATACAGTAATCTCTCATTTATCGCGGTTAATCCGTTCCAGACTCTACCGCGATAAATGAATTTCCGCGAAGTAGGATTCTTTATTTATAAATCTAACATTTTCGCAGTTAGAGCATAGAAAGCCTGTTTACGACCTTCTAAATACGTTTTTTTAACATTATTAGAGCCCTCTAGACATGAAATAACACCCTTTAGTCAAAAGTTTAAAAACTGTGCTCCATGACAAGACAGAGATGGCAGTTCTTTCTCACAATTAAAAGAATGCAAACATATCTTCCTCTTCAAAGAAGTGTGCGTCAGGAGCAAAGAATGTCAGAGAGAGAGAGAAAAATGTAAACAATAAAAAATCAATAGGGCTGTTGGGCTTTTAAGTGGAAGCAATAAAGCCGATAAAGCCGCCGCAAGGAAGGGATCAATGTGAAGGTACTGTAGTCTTTCAGCATTTTTTTTAGAGGAGTGCCCGTATCTTCTAAGCAAACGGTCTCTGTGCAAACAGCCCCTCTGCTCACACCCCCTCCGTCAGGAGGGGAGAATGTCAGAGAGAGCAAGAGAGACAGAGAAAAGCAAACAATCAAAAATCAATACGTGCTGTTAGAGCTTTTAAGTGTGCGAAGCACAGCGAGGGAAGCATATCGTATATCATTGAGGAGTTTTATTTAATACGTAATACGTGCTCTGATTGGGTAGCTTCTCAGCAATCCATCAATAGCGTTCCTTGTATGAAATCAACTGGGCAAACAAACTGAAGCATGTACCATAAATTAAAAGACCCATTGTCCGCAGAAATCCGCGAACCAGCGAAAAATCTGTGATATATATTTAGATAGGCTTACATTTAAAATCCGCGATGGAGTGAAGCCGCGAAAGTTGAAGCGCGATATAGCGAGGGATCACTGTATCTGAATAGTGACATTCACTCTGATAGCTCTAGTACTTAGGAGATAAGCATGCAGTAGGAGCCAAACAGAATAATTCATATTTTAAATTGTTGGTTTTTCTACATGGGGCAGCACGGTAAGTAATGCTGCGGCCTTGCAGTTCGGAGACCCGGGTTCGCTCCTGCATGGAGTTTGCATGTTGTCCCAGTGTCTGCATGGGTTTCTTCCGGTTTCCTCCCACAGTCCAGAGACATGCAGGTTAGGTGCATTTGTGATTCTAAAATTGTTCCTAGTGTGTGCTTGGGGTGTGTGTGTGTGTGTGTGTGCGCCCTGCCTGGGGTTTGTTTCCTGCCTTGTGACCTGGTTCCATCAGAGCCCCCATGACCCTGTAGTTAGGATATAGAAGGGTTGGATAATGGATGGATAGTTTCTCTACATGTCACAGTATAATGAATGAAAAGTTTAAGCCAGAGATTTCCTCATTAAAACTGCCACAGCTCAGATACATTGCTTATACAGGAAATAAACCACTAAGACTGGTCAAAAAAAAAAAAAAAAAAAAATTCATGATTCTGTAGATCCTTTACAAAGTGAAAAGAACTTCTGGTGCCTCATGCATAACGACATGTGTAGAATTCACACTAAAACATAGCATATGGCCAAAAGTAGACAGGTATGTATGAACAAAAAAAAAAAAAAATCATATGCATAAAACCGTGCTTAAACCAACTTCCATGCACTTCAACTCCATAAATCCCAGTCAGCATGAAAAGTAATGCACATGCACGCACCTGCCATCCCCCATAATTCTGCATATTTTAATATACAAATCAATACAAAAGTTGGGGGGGGGGGGGTGAAAGCTTAAATGTACACTTTGATCTCAGAGTTTGTCATTAAAGTAGAACGTCATAAACTTAATCTTAAAGTCAATGTTTACTAGAGTTTCTCAGATCCCATCGTAACTAAAGTTAAATGCTTTGTACGTGTTCTTCTATGTGCTCGGTGCATGTGAATCACTACGGGCTTCTTAAACACTCATGCCGACAGGACACAGAATAAAAATTACATTCATGATATTACAGCTCTCTGAACAATTAAAATACGAAGATGTATACTTGATATTTTCATGATGAAATGAATTAAAGCATGTATTAAACATGGGGGCATGGTGGCACAGTGGTAGCGATGAGTAGGTGCCCCGTCCAGAGATTGTTTCGGCCTCCCACAAGATGCTTGCTGGGACATGCGCAACCTTTGATAAAACTTACTGCAGCAGTACAATCTCTTTCAAACGTACCAACCCCCAAATCCTGTTCTTCCCTTACTTTCTCCACATCCTTTTGTCACAGAAGCTCTAAAATAAATATCAACCCATCTATAAGCTTAGAATGCTGATTCTTCAAAAGTTAAGGAACCTTGAAATATCATTGTAGTACATGTTTAATTATTCCATTCATGAATCCAACCTGGGCACACCAGTCCCGGCAAGCATACAGCACGAGGCAGGAACAATCCCCAGATGGGGGGCTAGTTTATCGCTACCGCTGTCAACACGTTTATTTAAATGTATACTGTTAATGATTAAAGTTCAAAATTCTGTATAATGTAATATACATAACTTTAATGCATCTCGTCTTTAAAAAAAAAAGAAAAAAAAAAGAAAAAAGGATATCAAGAGCTCCAAGAAAATCTTTTATTGAATTGAATTCATTTATTGCTATTGTATGGTACAATGAGATTCAATCTGCAAATTCTCCATAAACTTATTTTCCTATAAAATAAAATACAAAAAAACAAAGAAAAATATACAATATGAAAGCACAAATACAATATACATTTACAAAGTGTATAGTGCAGATAGTGCTAATGGTTCATAAAGTGGCTCATGTTGTGCAATATTACAACTGCAGTGCAAGCTTACAGTGAGGTAATTGTAATTAGTGCAAACAGCTCTATCGGCAGCACTTTGACTGATGGAGTGCGTTTATAGCTCTTGGAATGAAACAATTTCTGAACCACGAGGTCCCTACAGGAAAGGCTCTGAAGTTTTTGCCAAATGAGAGAAGTTCAAAAGATTGTGCATATGGCTGAAGCAGCGTGTGCTATAAAATGTTCTTGAATGCCAGATGCTGTATCCCGATAATCCCCTGCGCTCGACACAATCTGCCAGAGTATTCAGATCATCTGCTGTACAACTATGATTCCATACTGGGGAAACACCACACAGTAAAGGTTTGCAAGCTGACAGATCTAATCTGAAAGCTAAACTGTTTTGGTTTGGGGTGTTGAAAGATTACCTGTAGTTGAAGCAGAAGGTATAGGGAAGAACAGGGAATGGTATATAACAGAAACATTTGTAAGGAAAACTACAGAGTTTAAAAGAAAGTTGCCTTAAGTGATGTGAAAGTGGAAGCTGCACAGAAGATCAGACAGGACTACAGAAGTAAAAAGAAAATTGCAAAAAAAAAAAAAAAAAAAGTACATAAATCAAAAAAAAATACTCAATATGGTCATGCTTAGGAGTCCCACATCATTAGTAATTCTAAGAACTGGAAATTATCGTTGTACTTTTAGTTTTAAATATCACCCTTGTTAAAGTATTTTAAACTAACTTATGTGAACAGTCCAATAGTAACACTAGTGCAATACTAGTTTTTCCTGATATAAACAAACTTTACTATACATTAATTCTGCAATATATGCAAGGATAAGAAAACAGGGAAAGCAAGAGACACTGTTGAAGATAAAATTTCCTTTTCTGGTTTAAGCCAAACTAAAACTTTTGCCCTTTAAGTTTATATTGTCCTCCTATTTGTGGAATTAAAACCAATTAAAATAACTTCTGGTCTTACTTGTTTTGAACAGTAGCAGCTTATTTAATTACAGTAAATAACATATCTATGAAGCCAATAATTTGTGGGTATCAATTGTAATTTGATCTTTCTAAACAATGATTGGGAAACCCCAGCTAAAAGGGCAGAGAAGGAACTTAAAATGCTTATACAAAATGACTGCTTCCTCACTCAAGGTAAATGTGGGCTGGTGGCTAAAAATGACTTGTGCTTTCTAACAACACAGACACATTAAGAGAAACTGTATTCAAAGACCCTTTAGCAGCAATGATGATAAGCTATAGTTTGAAAGAAGCCTTGTCAGGAATAAAAACAACCTCTAAGAAAATGCAAAACGTGAAAACAAAAAACACATACTGTGAATAATGAATAGTTTAATTTCAATTGGTCCAAACTGGTATAGTTAAATCATTGTGATGTTATACCACTGCTAATGTGCATCAAGGATCAAAACGCTAATGGACCTTGATCTTGGAATTCAGCTTCTCTCTCTCTCTCTTTGAAAGTGGTCTTTGGCTTTCTATCTGTCTATTATTCTCACTATCCTTCTGCTTATTCTGGGGTCAATTTTCTTCTTGCAACCTTATCCATGGAGGTTGGCTACAGTCCCATGGACCTAAAACTTCTAATATTTGGAACAGCTGTTACAGGAACATTAAGCAGCTTGGAACTGGTCTCATAGCCTTTGGCTTTAACATGAATGTCATTAAATTTTCTTTCTGATCTGCTCAACCAAATCTGTGGTCCACGTTCAGTGTGTGACACACAAGGATACCAAACAGCTGAGCAACTATTCTCTATTTAAATATGCTAAATTACTGGTTACATAATTGGTAACATGTTTGATACAATTACAGAAACTGGCTTGGGGAGAGGGAGAGAGAGAGAGAGAGAGAGAGAGATCCTAATCCAGTTATTTATGATCTTTTCTAGGGGTACCAACTAATTTGTCCAGGCCACTGTAGAACATCTTTGTAGAATAAATCAAACACTGGGCCAATTTCACATTTTCTTTGCTTTAATCAATGGCATATCAAATACATGTAGATATACTTATGGCAATCACTTTTCAGGAGACATACAGCACTTTTTCCAATGAATTCTAAGGCTGGGTTTATACTTCGTGACTTGTGCGCCCTGTGGACGCTACTGCTATGCAAGCATTGCACAGTTTATACTTGTGCACGTACTTTACATAAATCTGGAACATGGCCGGTTTTAAGATGTTTGACAGTCTACTTTAATCTCTTAGTTTTATTTCTTCATTAAAGTGGACATTGAGATTTAAGCCACAAAATTCCACATTAATCCCAAAATATGCCTTTTCACTGTGTCCCTAACTTTTTCTCTGTGGCTCAGATACACCATCTTACATTTTGATACTGTTGTGAAGGTGAAAAAAAAAAAAAAAAAAAAAAAAAGTGGAAATTATGTGGAATATGCAACGTTTGAATATAAAAGGATCACAAATGCATTTGTACATCGGCATTGTGCTTCACCACATCGAACCATCCATCAAAACATCGAAGCACGCATAGCAAAACTGTAGGATCCGCAAAGCTGCTTTCTGTCAGACATAGATAGTAAACAGACGACTCTGACGTCACATTTCAACTTCTTACTGATACTGACTGCAACTCACAGACATGTCAATTGAACAGTGAAGACGCATGGCAGCCATGATGCGTGCGCATTCTGAGCGTGAAGTATAAACCAGCCCCAAGGGTAGCAAGGAATTTATCCATGTCCATGCGATATCCTGTGTAATGGGAAAGTCTACACTGTGGACATCTGATAGCTCATGAGCCAAAAGGGAAAGCGGAGAGAAGAGACAAACAAAAATTATAGGGTGAAAGGTGCAAGTTTATTTACAAGAGTGCTATACAACAACAGTGTCAGGCACACCTTCTTTCAGTCATTCAGCACTGACATTTCTTTAAAAAGTAAACAAAAACAAAAAGAAAAATATGGTGTATTTTGAAAAAAGTGCACTCCTACAAAATTCACACACTCCAAAAATGAAGGAAGTCTTTTTCTTTGGCTTTCCTCCACCTTAGGGGTGGAGGGAGGAAAAAAAAAAAAAAAAAGGAAAAAACATTAAAGTGTGTATATATTTTATACCCACATACACACACATATATACAGTCCATCTGGAAAGTATTCACAGCCATCACTTTTTCCCACATTTTGTTATGTTACAGCCTTATTCCAAAATGGATTAAATTCATTTTTTACTCAGAATTCTACACACAACACCCCACAATGACAACGTGAAAAAAGTTAGAGATTTTTGCAAATTTATTAAAAATAAAAAAATTGAGAAAGCACATGTACATAAGTATTCACAGCCTTTGCCATGAAGCTCAAAATTGAGCTCAGGTGCATCCTGTTTTCCCTGATCATCCTTGAGATGTTTCTGCAGCTTAATTGGAGTCCACCTGTGGTAAATTCAGTTGATTGGACAGGATTTGGAAAGGCATGCATCTGTCTATATAAGGTCCCACAGTTGACAGTTCATGTCAGTGCACAAACCAAGCATGAAATCAAAGGAATTGTCTGTAGACCTCTGAGACAGGATTGTCTCGAGGCACAAATCTGGGGAAGGTTACAGAAATATTTCTGCTGCTTTGAAGGTCCCAATGAGCACAGTGGCCTCCATCATCCGTAAGTGGAAGAAGTTCAAAACCACCAGGACTCTTCCTAGAGCTGGCCAGCCATCTAAACTGAGCGATCAGGGAGAAGGGCCGAAGTCTGGGAGGTGACCAAGAACCCGATGGTCACTCTGTCAGAGCTCCAGAGGTCCTCTGTAGAGAGAGGAGAAATTTCCAGAAGGACAACCATCTCTGCAGCAATCCACCAATCAGGCCTGTATGGTAGAGTGGCCAGACAGAAGCCACATGGCAGCCCGCTTGGAGTTTGCCAAAAGGCACCTGAAGGATTCTCAGACCATGAGAAACAAAATTCTCTGGTCTGATGAGACAAAGATTGAACTCTTTGGTGTGAATGCCAGGCGTCACGTTTAGAGGAAACCAGGCACCACTCATCACCAGGCCAATACCATCCCTACAGTGAAGCCTGGTGGTGGCAGCATCATGCTGTGGGGATGTTTTCCAGCGGCAGGATCTGGGAGACTAGTCAGAATAAAGGGAAAGATGACTGCAGCAATGTACAGAGACATCCTGGATGAAAACCTGCTCCAGAGCGCTCTTGACCGCAGACTGGGACGACGGTTCATCTTTTAGCAGGACAACGACCCTAAGCACACAGCCAAGATATCAAAGGAGTGGTTTCAGGACAACTCTGTGAATGTCCTTGAGAGGCCCAGCCAGAGCCCAGACTTGAATCCGTTTGAACATCTCTGGAGAGATCTTAAAATGGCTGTGTACCGACGCTTCCCATCCAACCTGATGGAGCTTGAGAGGTGCTGCAAAGAGGAATGGGCAAAACTGGCCAAGGATAGGTGTGCCAAGCTTGTGGCATCATATTCAAAAAGACTTGAGGCTGTAATTGCTGCCAAAGGTGCATCGACAAAGTATTGAGCAAAGGCTGTGAATACTTATGTACATGTGATTTCTCAGTTTTTTATTTTTAATAAATTTGCAAAAACCTCAAGTAAACTTTTTTCATGTTGTCTTTATGGGGGGTTTGTAGAATTCTAAGGAAAAAATTAATTCAATCCATTTTGGAATAAGGCTGTAACATAACAAAATGTGGAAAAAGTGATGCATTGTGAATACTTTCCGGATACACTGTGTGTGTGTGTGTGTGTGTGTATGTGTTTTATATATATATTATATATACATACATACATACACAGTGAGGAATATAAGTATTTGAACACCCTGCGATTTTGCAAGTTCTCCCACTTAGAAATCATGGAGGGATCTGAAATTCACATTGTAGGTGCATTCCCACTGTGAGACAGAATGTAAAAAAAAAAAAATTTCAGGAAATCACATTGTATGATTTGTACAGAATTTATTTGTATTGCACTGCTGCACATAAGTATTTGAACACCTGGCAATCAGCAAGAATTCTGGCTCTCAAAGACCTGTTACTCTGCCTTTAAGAAGTCCACCTCTACTCTACTTAGTAATCTTAATTAGTAGCACCTGTCTGAGCTCTTTAAAGACACCCGTCCACCCCACAATCAGTCAGACTCCAACTACTACCATGGGCAAGACCACAGAGCTGTCAAAAGACACCAGAGAAAATTGTGGACCTCCACAAGGCTGGAAAGGGATACGGGGAAATTGCCAAGCAGCTTGGTGAAAATAGATCAACTGTTGGAGCAACTGTCAGAAAATGGAAGAGGCTAAAGACGACTGTCAGTCTCCCTCAGACTGGGGCTCCATGCAAGATCTCACCTCGTGGGGTATCACAGATGATAAGAAAGGTGAGGAATCAGCCCAGAACTACACGGGAGGAGCTGGTCAATGACATGAAGAGAGCTGGGACCACAGTTTCAAAGGTCACTGTCGGTAGAACACTATGCCGTCATGGTTTCAAATCATGCATTGCACGGAAGGTTCCCCTGCTCAAATCATCACATGTCCAGGCCCATCTGAAGTTTGCCAATAACCATCTGGATGATCCAGAAGAGGCATGGGAGAAAGTCATGTGGTCAGATGAGACCAAAATAAAACTTTTTGGTCTAAACTTCACTTGCCGTGTTTGGAGGAAAAAGGAAGAATTGCATCCCAAGAACACCATCCCTACTGTGAAGCAAGGGGGTCAAAACATCATGCTTTGGGGGTGCTTTTCTGCAAAGGGGACAGGACGACTGCACTGTATTAAGGAAAGGATGAATGGGGCCATGTATTGTGAGATTTTAAGCAACAACCTCCTTCCCTCAGTCAGAGCACTGAAGATGGGTCGTGGCTGGGTCTTCCAACATGACAATGACCTGAAGCACACAGCCAGGATAACCAAGGAGTGGCTCCGTAAGAAGCATATCAAAGTTTGGCGGGAGCTGAAACTCCGTGTTGCTCATTGCCAGCCCAGGAACCTGACAGATCTAGAGGAGATCTGTGTGGAGGAGTGGGCCAAAATCCCTGTTGCAGTGTGTGCAAACCTGGTCAACAACTACAGGAAACGTTTGACCTCTGTAATTGCAAACAAAGGTTTCTGTACCAAATATTAACACCGATTTTCTCAGGTGTTCAAATACTTATGTGCAGGAGTGCAATACAAAATAAATTCTTTACAAATCATACAAAGTGATTTTTTTTTTTTTTTTTTTTTTTTTTTTTTTAACATTGTCTCTCACAGTGGGAATGCACCTATATTGTGAATTTCAGAACCCTCCAGGATTTCTAAGTGGGAGAACTTACAAAAATCACAGGGTGTTCAAATACTTATGTTCCTCACTGTATATAGAAAAAAAAAAAGAAAAAAAAAAACAGTTGCACCAATCCCAAAATCAAAACTATCCCAATCCCAAATAAGTATATATACACCTCCACCAAAATCACTCACTCACGCAACTATCCAGTTAGATGCTAGCACAGTCACACCATGCGCCAGGACACACCCCAAACAATTTTCTAGTTAAAATCGAATCACTGCTGCTCACACACATGCAAGTCCCCACCCCGATGGCCAGTGGCTACAGTGAGCCTCCGACTCAAGTAGTATATGACACAAACACAGCAAAATAAACTATTAAGACAATTGCAGGAATGCAACTCTAGGCTTTCTAAAAATTTGCTAATTCAAAAAGCAAGCATGTCCTAAATAAGCTTAAGTTAAAACTAATATAAATTTGTCACATATAAATTATACATTCAGTAGAACATACAGTGAAATGCTTAAATGCTCCAATTCAAGGACAGTGCCTTTAAGAATACTAGGGAGCTTTGCTCGCCAAACTCCCCCCATTGCCTGTGCTACGCGCCGGCCACTTCACGTTTCTGCTGCTCACGTACAGTGGAACCTCGGTTCACGACCATAATTTGTTCCAAAACTCTGGTCGTAAACCGAGTTGGTCGTGAACCGAAGCAGTTTCCCCCATATGATTGTATGTAAATACAATTAATCCGTTCCAGACCATACGAACTGTATGTAAATATATATGTAAATATGTAAATGTATGTAAAGATTAAGCACAAATATAGTTAATTACACCATAGAATGCACAGTGTAACAGTAAACTAATGTAAAAACATTGAACAACACTGACACAAAACACCCAGGCGCGCTCTCTCTCTCTCTGAACAGAGGGGAACATTTGAACAAATCCGAACTTTAAATTTAAAAACCAACCAAAAGCAACCAAAAAAGTAACAGTGCAGCAGTTCATGCTAATAGCCGTACAGCCCGATCGCTGTAAACACTTTTTTTAACATGAGTTTTAAGCACAGGGGAAAAAGCAAACATTTGAAAAAAAGAGAAAAGTAACATTGCAACAATTCACGCTACGAACTGAAAAATTAACTTTTGAAAAATCCGTAATACAAAAACCACCAAGAAAACTAACCTTGCATGAGTTGAGTTCTGGCATGAAGTGAGGAGGAACTGGGTGGAGAGGAGTGAGTCTGGCTCCACAATGGAGGGATGTTTTCTCTCTTGTGATTTCTTGGGTTTCTGGTGTTTTCAGCGGTTTAGCTGGTGGGAGCTAACGCCTCATGCAGCCATTCCAAAAACAAAGTCCTTGTAACCCAACCCTTAATGTTTGCCCTCCACATTACTGGCAGTCTGGCTTTGTTTACATTGTGCTGCTTGAAAGCACGAGGGTTCTCAAATTGGTAAATGAGTAAACTGGTAAACAGTTTTTCCACCTCTTCCAGCACTTGAAGCCTCTGCCTGGTTAACGCTGTAACTCCTTTTGCAATATCAGCTGCTTTAATAGATTCTTTCTGCTTTAGAATAGTTGAAATCGTAGATTTTCACTTCTTGTACTCGGCGACAAGATCAGTAACACGAACGCCACGCTCAAACTTTTCAATAATTTCTTTCTTTACTTCGATTTCAATTTTCTTCAAAACTTTCTTCTCACCACTCTTCACTTGCTTAGAAGCCATAGTTAACTGCAAAAGCACACGAAATATTGTAGAGCACAAAGAGAGCGCAGGTAAAGCACGCACGTCTGACTGAGAACAATGAACAGGGAGCGGCTCTGCTTAAATACAGTAATCGGCACGTATGAACCAGCCAGCCAGCCAGGCAGGCAGGCACGTGCAGGCTCACTCCCTCCCCC
>JANRMT010062854.1:134174865-134192795 GCA_026402145.1 Polypterus bichir lapradei | reverse complement strand
ATATATATATATATATATATATACACATATACATATATACATATACATATACATATACATATACATATACATATACACACACACATACATACACACACACGTCATCTTTAAACTGATATTTTAAACAAGATATTCATTTTTTAACATTTAATGTTAGTAAAAATTTGTCAATTTTGTGTGTTTAATTACCTAGAATAGCACCATGCAAAACTCTTAATAACTGTCATATTCATTAAGCAAACAATTTAAATATGTAAAAATTAACCCACAAAATACTTTGAGGTGCACCCACCGCAAGATCAATTTTTGTTTGTGGAAATTTTTTTTAAACACACATAACCCTAACCCACTCTGTCAATTTAGAATCTCCAATTAGGCCTGCAAGCCCATCTTTAGAGATGTAAAGGAAATCTGAAAAACCACTCATGAAGACAACAAATACTCCTCCATCATGTATTTCATACTGCACCATTCACAAACCTGCTTAACTGAAGTCAAGGTAAGAGATCCTCCTGGCCACACTCAGCACAAAGCAAGAAAAAGCCCTAGTCAGGTCATCAATTAGCCTGACCTATATAATTTTTGGGAATGCTGGAGAAATCTCAATGGAGGTACAGGGAGAATTCTCAGACTCTACACATACAATGACCAGGTATAAAATTTGAACACAGCATTCTGGATACATGGTGTCAGCATTACCCATGCAATTCCAATTCACTTCAAGTGACTGATAAAATAAGCCTACTATTACTAGTCATAGTGGGAATGCACACTATACAGCCACATATATCTACTATTATGAGGGGCAAAAAAAAATAAATTACAAGATAACAGAAAACTTTTCAAAAATAAAAGTTGAATATATATTGGAAGTATACTGTACAGTAGATGAATGAACCTGAATTCAAATCTTAAACATTACATTTATGACCGAGTCGTCTAATGACCTGAGCACACTGGATCTTGACAAGTTACAGGCATTGGAATGCACCTTTGTGCCAATGTTTTCTGGGTAAATCATCTAATTTGTGGGTATATGTGTGTAATATGGGTAAACTGAATTAAGGAAATAAAACTCTTTAGAATTTCATGCTAAACTATACTGTATATTGATGGCTATTTTTCATGTTCTGAACAATTGCTTCAGCTTTAAATGAACATTCCTTTTGACTTCAAATTGCCCACCTTCTGCAAGTTATCAGGAATTAATCTTGGATTAAATATTTTGTGCTGCAATTGCAATAGTTCCTAGACCAAAAAATAAAATGACCTGATTTGTTCACAATAATAAGTGTACAAAAATAATAATCTGCATACCACTGGTACCAAGAACCACTTTCCTTTTCAGTATTTTGTGAAACTCAGAAGTCATAAAAATCATCCCCCTAAATTTCTACTGGGAAAGGAAAAAGTAGGACTGGTAAAATGGGAGAAATATTTGTCAAAGGGATGGTACTTAGGCAAACCTGAGCTTTTTCCAGTTAATCTTGGCAAAAATATATTGTAAAACATGTCCCTTGCACTCACATGGACACATGATAAACTTCCTGTTTTTCCTCCAAATACAGAAATGGGCAGAGGCACACTGCTCTTCCTGTAGGATGAAAACCACCCCCATTCCCACTTCAACTGGCAAAGAAATAAGGACAGGGCTATTTCAAAATCATGACTTTAGACATTCTGACTAGGCCATGAACTAAGACAATGGCTTTCAAGCTGTGGCTGTCTGGCAAGGTTAAAAAAAAAAAAAAAAAAACACTTTTTAAAAAAAGATCTATAAATAGCCTAACAAAGTTAATTGATGAACAGTTACCTGTACAATATCTTTAATGCAGAAACAAAAAAAAAAATAAAAAAATAAGTGGGCCCCAAAAAGGACCACTGGTTAAACAGCAGACAAACCAGAGTCTATATACTGTACTTTGCTACACTTCAGTTCTACTTATTCATCTTCCGTGCTACTGCTGCAAGACTTCACTAATGTCTCTTCCACCCTCATTCTCTTCTTTCATGCCTACCACCCATGCCAAATCCAAGTCTCCCACTGCTCAAAATGGGTTTGAAGTAACAGCTGCCATTTGCTCCCAATATCACTGAGATGCCAGGATGAAGACTGTACAGGAATGTACCAAGATCAAAGATTTTTTTTTTTTTTTTTTTTTTTTTTAAAAAGAGCACAATTGTTTAGTGTACCTTCATTCTTAGAACAATTTTAGAAACTGACAGACTGTCAGAATATACTGTATAATGAACACCAAATATGAATGTTAATGATAAAAATGCACAAATCAAACATTTCATTAGTGTTATTGATATTAATCGGCAGGAGAAGGCCGTTTCGATTCCTGGATGTAGCATGCCAAAACGTACCACCAGTCTAGAGATACTACATGACATTTGACCATATACGCATCAATATTCTGCCCTAGTTAATTATTTGCATCTACTGTTAAAAAAAAAAAAAAAAAAATCATGCAGTGTGACTACTGTTAGCAGTAACCAAAGAGCCAAGGTAATGCTCCGGTTCGATGAATTGGCTTTTTATTAGTGGGGAGGGGCCTTGACTAGGATAACTTTTTATTATTATTAAAAAAAAAAAAGAAAAAAAAGTTTGGCCAGGACAAATATCGAATGACGAGTTATTACTGGAGGGGGGGGGGTGCGGCGAGTCCTTAACTATACGATTACTTCACCATCACAAGCAATGTTTGTTGGGGAACAATTTATCTTATCTAAGAATAAGCAGGTTCCTCTTTTCGTAGAATGGTTTGGAATTTTCCGTTTGCTTCTCTTTTTCGCAACGACTTCAGCTGCAAGAGAAGATAAATGAAAGACCTTGCGTTTTTTCTTCCTCTTTTGTCCGATATAAAACACTCTTTAGCTCCTCCACAGCGAAACTGACGTCAAGCGTCAATTTCGGACATTACCCCGGTTATCCAGCATATACAGAACTGCATTACATACAAAGTTTCTACACTATTGTAGACGGTGTGTGCCTAGTTTGCACATGACAGGACTCTCATTAATGAGCGAGACAAGTTGGATATGGCATTGAAAATCAATTATGTTCATTTAAAATTGTGGTCGCTTTAATAACTGGAACTAACAAGAACTAAAGTAATACCGCGGTTTAATCCATCGGACAGTTTAAACCGTTTAGTATTTAAGCTCAAATTTATAAAATGAAATGCACCAATTTTATCAACTGACTTAATCGTTAAATTCCATTTACAATGTCAAGCATAAATTATACACTACTGACAGAGTTAAATTCGGCCTGAAACCTTTTAAAAGTTGGTTTGCCGTAAGTTTATCAAGTACTAGGCAGGCGAAAATGACTTCATTTTGTGTACAGTGTTACTACTTATTTCAATCGGAACTGTTTTAGGCCATTTTAAGCGACTGGATAAAAAAAAACTACTTCACCCGGTACAAAAAAAGTTGTTTCCTAGACACTTGTTATCTTCCCTGCTTTCATTTCTACCGGGAATGAAAACCTAGCGTAATTAAAAACAATCGTCACTTTCATTTTAACCAAGCAGTACTCCTCTCTGGTGCCCTACGTATCGTAAACTGACTGGAAGTAACAGGTGCTAATACATCGTGAAAACGTGCAGTCATTTTAATTAAAGTTAACTTAAGAAATTATTAATCTTACTTTCAGCTGCGATTTCGACACTTTGCCACTTTTGTCCACGTCCAAGGCTGTGAAAGCATGCCAAATTGGCTTTAAAAGCTCTTCCTTCAGCCCCATTTTTCAAAAGCAGACACAATCCGCTCCTACGTTTTCTACCAGAGTAGAGAAGTTATTCGCTGGGATTTCTCACGGGTCCGTTTCAGTTTAACTGACTCGGTGGGGGGAGACTAGATGTTTAAAACCACGCCCCGGGCGACGGCCAAAACATACAGTCGTGTGCAAGGCAACGTCATTTCAACACGACAGTAGACTCCACCTTTTGAAGGAGTAACAGTCTGAAAAAAATAAGCAATCGTTATTTAAACATTTCTAATACAGACATAGACATGCGGATTAGTTTTGCAGCCGGAGGTTGCAGATGCGTTTTCTTCCAGTGCCCGAGTATTTACTTATTAAGTTGGTATGCACGTTTTCTATGATGAATTTCCGGCCTTGTAATAGATTTAAACTGAAAGACGATAGCCTAAATTAAAAATAACATTGTAAAATTGCCTCCTGCATTACATGCCATATCGCCAGGATACGCAACGGTTCTTCTTAAATTTTGTCTAGAGAAGAATAGATGGATTGATGACATTTACGTGTGATAAATTATTCGTTAATATAGTTTTCGCGCTAGTCGCCATCTAGAATACGAATAGGCAATGTTGGCCTTGGAAGATCGTAGTAGCTATAAGATTTTGTTCTAACCCAGTTTCTTAATAAGAAGCCAGCTATTGAAAAAGAAACACTTATTGCTCAAGTGACGCTTTGATGCTTCATTTTAGTGTTCTCACTTGTTAAGATTCCCCACCTTTAATTGCTTATTTCAGTCATTACACAGCTGTATTCATTGTTTTAATGGCTCATTATTAGCAACAAGATGCAAATGCAAAGGAATCAGCAGTTCTCCATCTAAATTTTTTCCATTTACATCTTTGTGGATTCATGGTGCACTGTTTGGTTTAATAAAACACATAAGAGAAAAAATGTGACAGACTAAAAATGATCCATTTTAGACTTCAAAATATTAAGATGATATCCTTGGAACGAAAAACATGTAAAATTAAAAGAACACTTTTTAATCTGAGTCTAGTATCAAGTCAATGAAACTTCTGGGATATTGATCTGGTCAGTTAAGTATCAGAAGGGGTTGTTAATCAGTTTCAGCTGTTTTGGTGTTAATAAAATTAACAACAGGTGCACTAGAGGGGCAACAATGAGACGACCCCTAAAACAGGAATGGTTTAACACAGGGGTCTTCAATCACAGTCCTGGAGTGCCACAGTGGCTGCACATTATTTCAACTATTTTCCTAATTAGAAAGCAGTCCATGCTGATAATGAAACTTGGTATTGAACTACTTAGCTTGTTAATGCTTGCATTCATCCAAGAGCAATTTTAATTGTTCTTTAGATTTTCCTTCTGTGAGAACATTATCCAAGTGTTTTGTGGACCAGAATAGAGTTGAACTTAATAGTCCTTCCAATTCCCCTCTCATTCATTTCTAAACATTTTTTTATCACAGATACTTCATAGTAAGAGCTGTTGGTTTATTGGTTATCTGCATCTCATTATTAACTAGTGTCTGATTAAAAAAAACAGGCAACAACTAAAACTTAAAAGCAGCTGCTAAAATCTAAAATAGGCAGTTAAGGGTTCTGCATGGTAACAGGCAAGAGAACTAAAATTAAGCCCAAAAACATATTGCTTTAGTAGTAAATAAAATGGTTCTTATTAAGAAATTTGTTAAAGTGAAAACCTGCAGCCATAGCAGACCTTCAGGACTTTAATTGAGGACCTCTGATCTACAAAGTAACTAAAAATTTGTCTTTGATGAATAAAGGCACTAAAAAGAAAAAAAAGAACAACTTTCATTATCACCAAGGACTAAGTTCTAATTAGGACACTGGCTGGAATGAAAACCATAGCTACTTTGACCCTCCAGGACCGTGGTTGAGGACACCTGGTTTAAAAGGTGGAGGCCACTGACATTTTTCCCACCTCATCTTTTCTGACTGTTTTTCACTAGTTTTGCATTTGGCTATGGTCAGTGTCACTACTGATAGCATGAGGTGATACCTGAACTCTACCACGGTTGCACAGGTAGTCCAACTTCTCCAGGATGGCATATCAATACATGCCATTGCCAGAAGGTTTGCTTTGTCTCCCAGCACAGTATCAAGGGCATGGAGGATATTCCAGGACACAGGCAGTTACTCTTGCAGAGCTGGACAGGGCTGTAGAAGGTCCTTAACCCATCAGCAGGACTGGTATCTGCTCCTTTGGGCAAGAAGGAACAGGATAAGCACTGCCAGCGCCCTACAACATGACCTCCAGCAGGCCACTGGTGTGAATCTCTCTGACTAAACAATCAGAAACAGACTTCATGAGGGTGGCCTGTGGATCCTGTGCTCACTGCCCAGCCCTGTGGAGCTCAATTGGCATTTGCCATAGCATACCAGAATTGGCAGGTCCACCACTGGCGGCCTGTGATTTTTACAGATGAGAACAGGTTCACCCTGAGCAGATGTGACGGATGTGAAAGGGTCTTTAGAAGCTGTGGAGAATGGTATGTTGCCTGTAACATCGTTCAGCATGACTGGTTTGGTGGTGGGTCAGTGATGGTCTGGGAAGGCATATCCATGGAGGGACGCACGGACCTCTACAGGCTAGACAACGGCACCTTGTCTTCATTAGGTATCGGGATGAAATCCTTGGACCCATTGTCAGACCCTATGCTGGAGCAGTGGTTCCTGGGTTCCTCCTGGTGCATGGCAATGCCTGGCCTCATGTGGCAAGAGTATGCAGGCAGTTTCTGGAGGATTAAGGAAATGATACCATTGTCTGGCCCCCACGCACGCCTGACCTAAATCCAATAGAACACCTCTGGGACATTGTTTCGCTCCATCCAACACCGCCAAGTTGATCTTCAGACTGTCCAGGAGCTCGGCGATGCCCTGGTCCAGATCTGAGAAGAGATCCCCAGGACACCATCTGTCGTTTCATTAGGAGCATGCCCTGATGTTGTCAGACATGCATACAAGCACATGGGGGCCATACAAACTACTGAGTATGATTTTGAGTTGCTGCAATAAAATTTCAGCAAAATGGACTAGCCTGCCTTAACATTTTTTCAATTTGATTTTTGGGGTGTCTTTGAATTCAGCCATCTGTAGGGCGATAATTTTCATTTCCATCAAACTGTGGCATCCTTTCGTTCCTAACACATTACCCAGTCCATATCAGTATAGATATCCAGCATGATTTTTTTCCCATTGACAACTGACGTGTTTTCAAAGTGTTCCTTTAATTTTTTTGATGAGTTTATTTGGTTAATCCTTTTATTTTTTTAAAGCTAGCCTTTACACAAAGCTTAGACAGGCTGTACTTCTCATTAGCTAATTGTATATGTGAGCTTCCTGATAGCCACTGAATAAATCTCAACATTATGTTCTTACAATTCACACTTCATTTTAATCAGCAGGCAATTATGACAGTCTCAAAAGATCTCATTATCCTGCATATCTCATATCTCTCAGCAGTAATGGATCATTACAGGCTGCACAATTCTCAATGGCAAAACTCCAAATACACAACTGAGTACTGTATGGTGATGACAAATTTTCTAAATTCTATAAGTCATGTTTAAATTAAGTATCTTTATGTTTTTTAATAGGAAATCTCATATTATAAAACAGGCTGGTCAAAGATGTTCTGCTCAGCAACTCAGGCCTGCCTACTGACAAATCTACTTTTTCATAACCACATTGTTCATTTAAGACTCCTTATCTGGACAATGTTGAATGGTAGGTAGGAATCAAATTTAGATGGGGTAACTGAAAACCATTAAAAGAAAATCCTCTCATCAGGGATGTTCATCATGGATTGATAATTTATCCATCTATTTTCTGAGCCTGCTTTTTTCATTGTAGAGTTGTGGAAAGCTGATGTCTCTCCTCACAGCAACAGGGAGAACCAATGTTGTATTGTGCATTATTTTCATTAATTATTTATTGTGAGTGTATTATTTTCTTTCTTCACTGCTCTTCTTTACTCCCACTGATGTTTTGAATGCTGGAGAACTAATTTATATCAGCAGCAGTTAATATTGACAGCTGTTTGAATGGTTTAAAACAGAGGTGGTCAATGTCAGTCCTGGAGGGCCACAGTGGACTGCAGATATTCGTACCAACCCAGTTGCTTAGTTAGAAACAAGTCCTTGACAATCTCAGCCCTTATTTAATTTATATATTTAATGTCTTCTTTGTCTGCAATGCTAGGTTCTTAAAATGTTTATTTTTTCCTTTCCAAGGATATTACCCAAATGATTTGAAGCCTTTCAATTTTCAGTCTGTCATATTCTTCTCTAAAGTGTTTTATTAAACCAGATAGTTCACAATGAATCCACACAGGTGTAAATGGAAAAAAGTTAGATGGGGAACTGCTGGCTCATTTGTCATTTGCATCTTATTGCTAATAAGGAGCTATTAAAAACATTGAATACAGCTGTTTATGACTGAAATAAGCAATTAATGATAGGGAATCTTAACAAGCGAGACCACTAAAATTAAGCATCAAAATGTCACTTGAGAAGTAAGTGCTTCATCAATAATAATTGACTTCTCATAAAGAAACTTGGTTGGAACAAAAACCTGCAACCACTGCGGCTCTTTCAGGATCAACATTGACCACCACAGACTAGTCCCACATGTTGTAAATCATGAACTATTTAATAATATATTTGGAAAGAAATGAAAAAACAAAAAATGAAGAAAATTACAAATCTGGTCCAGTTCACAAATAATTCCAATGACATTCTCAGAAAAAAAAAATACAATATAGAAGTGAACTTATGTTGTAATTAAAGCATTACCCAGCCATGGCACTAAAAACTTAATTCACCTATCAGTAAAAAGTTAAGAAATTACTTTAGAACAAAAACCTGCGGCCACTGCAGCTCCCCCAGAAGTAAACTTGGGTAAACCTGAGCTGGATGAAACAATGAGCATAATCTTAGTATTCAGAGGAAGCAAGCAAAATTGTAATTTTTACTTAAGTGAATATTTAAAAGTAAAAAGATGAATTTTTTAATGTTTTTGACTTAACTAAACATAACAGAATATTTGAAATGTAAATCCACCCATCTGTCCATTTTCCAAATCAGAATTGAAAGATTTTTTTTTATAGTAGAGAAAACAATATATGCTTCTTAAAAAATGTTTATAGTGCAAGGCCAGTTTCTATACAACTATATATTGGCACCATTTCAATGAGTGTGAGAATGTGCATCAGTGATTCCTGCAACCAACTGCTCAACATGTCTCTCAGGGATGAGTCTTACTCAGTTAGTGAGGTTAGAACATTAATGGATAAATTAGGTGTTTCATGATCATTTTCCAAGATTTTTCATTTTGTGCTCTGGGTTTTTTAAAATGGCTAATTATTTTTTTGGGGCCAGCATAGTGGGACAGTGAGTTGTACTTCAGCCTCATGAATATAGCGTACTTGGTTTTAATCCCATTCCTGGGGCCTCATGCATAATGGCATGTGTAGAATTCACACTTAAACATGGCATACAGACAAAAGTGCGTTTGCACAAAAAAATCCAGATGCATAAATCTGTGCGTTTGCCATTTTCCACATTCTTCCGTTCTTGGTTTAAAAAGTGGTATAAACAACAAATGGAAGTTGATTGAGTGACATAGAGTGTCGGAGAAACTCGAAAGCTCAAGTTCACAAAGTCGCACAGTGCCCGAAATAAAAAAGAAGTTGTCAGATATCAAAGTTGCCATGAAAAGACAAGTCATAGCCCACCATCTGAGAGTCATATGAAAGCTTACTAGGGTACAGAGTAAAGAAAGAAAAATAGGGACACAGTGAGAAAAAAAGCTTGAAATGTCAACTTTAATCTCAAAATTTCCACTTTAATCACCTAGTTTATTTTGTCATTAAAGCAGAACATCATAAACCATCCATCCATTTTCCAGCCCACTGAATCCAAACACAGGGTCACGGGGGTCTGCTGGAGCCAATCCCAGCCAACAAGGCAGGAACCAATCCCGGGCAGGGTGCCAACCCACCACAGGACACACACAAACACACCAAGCACACACTAGGGCCAATTTAGAATCGCCAATCCACCTAACCTGCATGTCTTTGGACTGTGGGAGAAAACCCACGCAGACACGGGGAGAACATGCAAACTCCACACAGGGAGGACCCGGAAAGTGAACCCAGGTCTCCTAACTGCGAGGCAGCAGCGCTACTACTGCGCCACCGTGCCGCCCGAACATCATACACTTCATCTTTAAATTGTTTAATTTACTAGTTTCTTAAACACCATTGTAACTAAAGTAGCACGTTAAATGCTTTGTTTTGTATGCGTTCTTCTATGTGCTCTATGTATGTGAATCACTACTTGCTTACTAAACAGGCTTTCTCTTCCTCAGACAGGACACAGAATCCATTACATTTGTGATATTACATCTCTCTAACTAATTAAAATACTGAGATGTGTACTTGATATCATTTTCATAATGATAGAACTTAAAGCATGTTATTAAACATGGGAACACAGTGGCACAGTGATAGTAATAAGCTGGCGCCCTTTCCAAAGATTGTTCCTGCCTCCTGCAAGATGCTTGCTGCGCCGTGTGCAACCTTCAATGAAATCATTTTTTGCAGCAGTACTGTCTCTTTTCAAACGTACTAACCCCCAATTCCTGTCCTTACTTTTCTTTCTCCAAGTAACCAATCACCACACAATCCGCTCTGTAATAGATGTTAAGCCATCTGTAAGCTTAGAACGCCGATTCTTCAAAACTTTTAAGGAACACTGAAATATCTTCATATTACATGTTTAATTATTCTATCCATCTATCATTTCAGTGTCACGCCAGTCCCAGCAAGAATACAGCGCGAGGCAAGAACAATCCCTGAACAAGGCGCCAGCTCCTTGCTAGCACTGTGACACCATGTCCTCACATGTTTAATTATTAATAATATAGATTATTTAAATGATGTTAACATTTTATCTGTATAATGTGTGGTACCCGGATAGGGGTGGTACCCAGCTGGGACGCCTGAGAAGACCGGAGAAAGGCTTGTGCCTCCTCCAGACCTGGAACGGGTGACCGCCCTGGGGGCCGCGGGTATAAAGCTGGGAAGCTTGACCCTGTAGAGGCCCGTGTTCACCGCAAGGGGGACCCCAATACCTGGAGGACCCTGGACCTCAGCACTTCCGCCACACCAGGAAGTGCTGGGGGAAAGAGGAACAGGGACACCCGGAGTGCTTCCGAGGAGACAGCCGGCACTTCTGCCACACTGGGGCGTGTTAGTGGAAGATTGCCGGGAACACACTTGGAGCACATCCGGGTGCTTATTTAAAGGGGCCGCCTCCCTTCAGAGAGGGACTTGAGTCAGGTGGAAGAGTGGACAAGGTCTCTGGAGGAGAGAAGGAGGTGGTCGGAAGGAAAGAGAGAGAAGGCATTGTGTTGGCCTGGACTGAGGAGTATTGGGGTCTGTGAGCTGAGTTGTGAAATTTGGAAACCCTCAATAAATGTGTGTGGGGTGATTGCAACGTGTCTGCCTGTCTGTGTCTGGGTCATATTCCACAATGGCGCCCAATGTGGGGCGATCCATCTGTTCCAAGATGGGGACTCCCAAACAAATATTTTGTGGACGGCCCAGAGCAGCAGGCACCCCGGCACACGTTCCAAGGGTGCGGAGTGCTCACGGCCCCGAGAAAGGGAGAAAACCCCCAGGCCGCCACCAGAACGCGGTCAATGACCTACCTGGTGCGGAAAAACACTGATGGCCGTTTGAGGAGTGCAGCGGGCTCCTGTGAGTGTGCTGCTGCTGAAGGCGTCCGGGACGGCGTGGCGTATCGGAAGACCAGGCCGATGCAGACGCTTCGGTCAGACGGGATCCGGGAACTACGGTCCCTGCGTGCCGGCAGCCAGCCCGAGAGGAGTGTCCGTCTCGTGCCAAGGAGAGACCCGATTGGGCTGGAGGAGCCTCACAGGAAGCAGTTGGCAAAGATGACTGACAACCAGGTAAGTCAATCGTCGGCTGACTTTCTGTGCTTGTCCCTGATGCAGGTGCTGGGTGTCCTCCATGCTGAGTTGCAGGAGCTGAAGAGGAAGGTGGTCGCGTCAGTGACGTCAGAACAGTGCAACGGTGGAGTCTTTAGCCGGAGCGGTACTACGGAGACGGTGAGTAAAGCCGGCTCCATAAAGCATAAAAGAGAGCCCTCCGAAATTGGCCGTGATCCGAATGATTGGTATCGAGTAGGGGGTTCTCCGACACTGCATGCGACGGTGAGTGCTCTGTGCGAGGTGAGGGAAGAGACAATGAGACGGTTGGCAGGACGCAGGCTGATGACTCCCCTGGGTCCTAGCGCCCTATGACCCGAGCCTGCAGCAGTCTCACGTCGCTCTTTAGGGACGCAAACCGGACAGGGTCTGTACCTTTCCCATAGGCAGACTCAAACCGTTATAGCATCCCAGAATAAATGGGGGAATCAAGGGGAGAATGCCGGTTCCTCCGATAAGAAAGGCTGTCCTCTGCGGAGGCAGAGAAAAGCCCCGGAGTTGGCGGGGGATGACGACAGTGAGAGCAGACCACGTCGGGCCAATCAGAAGGGCACAGAACCCACGGAGGAGGTGCTGAAAGGATAAGTCGCGGGGTGCCTGTTCAGACCCCAGGCGCGCATTAGGACCTGTTTCGTTGGGGACCTGCCCTCACGGGACAGGACGCTTTAATGGAGGATTCTTCACTGGTGATGGGGTGTCCCCACTGCTGGCAGGGGCTACGGAGGTGCGAGCGGCTCGATCCAAAGGGGTGCGAAAACTTCGGAGGGGGTGCCGAAGTGATACGTTCCAGGGTGCCGGCTTGGACCCTGGACAAGTAGTAGGACCCACTTTGGGGAGGAGTTGCCCTCGCGGGACGTGTCTCTCCGACCGACGTCTTTGCTGGTGGTGGGGCACTGTGGTACCCGGATGGGGGTGGTACCCAGCCGAGACGCCCGAGAAGACCAGAGGAGGGCTTGTGCCTCCTCCAGACCTCGAGGGGGCGATCGCCCTGGGGGCCGCGGGTAAAGAGCTAGGAAGCCCGACTTGTAGGGGCCCGTGGTCACCGCCAGGCGGCCCCAATACCTGGAGGACCCTGGACCTCAGCACTTCCGCCACACCAGGAAGTGCTGGGGGGAAGAGGAACAGGGACACCCGGAGTGCTTCCGGGGAGACAGCCGGCACTTCTGCCACACTGGGGTGTGTCAGTGGGAGATTGCCAGGAACACACCTGGAGCACATCCAGGTGCTTATTTAAAGGGGCCGCCTCCCTTCAGAGGGGGACTTGAGTCGGGTGGAAGAGTGGACAAGTTCTCTGGAGGAGAGAAGGAGGTGGTCGGAAGGAAAGAGAGAGAAGGCATTGTTTTGGCCTGGACTGAGGGGTATTGGGGTCTGTGAGCTGAGTTGTGAAATATGGAAACCCTCAATAAATGTGTGTGGGGTGATTACAACGTGTCTGTCTGTGTGTGTCCGGGTCATATTCCACAAATGTAATAAACATATTTTGCTGCATTTCATCTTAACAATGATATTGTCATCATATGTAAATATGTGCTTTATAAAGTGGCTCAGTTGTGCAATATTAAAACTGTATCGCAAGTTTACATTGAAGCGATTGTACTAATAAGTACAAACAGTTCTACAAGGAGCACTTGATGGACTGATTAAGTGCGTTTATAGTTCTTGGGATGAAACTGTTTCTGAACCGCAAGGTCAGTACAGGAAAGGCTCTGGAGCATTTGTCATATGAGAGCAGTTCAAATAGCGCATGGCTGAGGCAGCATGTGCTTGATGCTGTATACTGATAATTCTCTTTCCGATCAGCTGCTGTAGAGCTGTGATTCCACATCCAGATACAGTGGGATAAATACTCTGAGTGGTGCATTGAGAGAAACAACGCTAAAACAGCTATGCTATTTGGAATAGTTTGGCCATTCCATGGACCATTATATTGTTGTTAACTTGCGTACAGCAAGCATTTAGCTGGTGTCGCGGATACCGGGGCGACGACCTGGCCGGGACGCCTTGGAGGACCGGAAGTGGGCGTGTGCCCATCTGGGATCACGTGGGGGCCGCCTTCCTGGTTGCTTTGGGAGCCACGTGTTCAGGGCATGGAAGCCCCACCCTGTAGGGGCCCGTGGTCACCGCCAGGAGGCTCCCCAATGCCTTGGGGACTTGTGACCTCAGCACTTCCGCCACACCAGGAAGAGATGGGAGGAAGATTTAGAAGGGCACCTGGAGAGCTGCCGGGAGAACAGCCGGCACTTCCGCCACGCTGGGGCGTGGCCAACAAGGGAATGCTGGGAACCACCTGGAGCTCATCTGGGAGAATATAAAAGGGGCCATCTCCCTTCATTTGAGGCTAGAGTCGGGTGGAAGAAGGACAAGGCACGAGAGAGGTGTGGAGGCGGCCCGAGAAGAAGGCATTGTGAGGCCAGGACTGAGTGTTGGGGTGTTTTGTGCACGGAACTGGGTCTGAGTGACCATAATATTGTATATATTATTGTAAATAAACACGTGTGGTGGTGAGTAGTGATGGGCGGAGTGAAGCCTCACGAAGCATCAAAACATTTGAAGCAATTGTGTCAGAAATCATATCGAAGCTTCGAAGCATTTGACACTCACCTCTCTAGTGGCCCCTCCTGGCCATTTTCATTAACATTACACAAACTCATGGTCCACTTCAATGACGTCTGTTATAACTTTTATTGCTTTTATTTTTTCGCTGCTACAGACTGACAACGAAGAGAAGGGTTCGTCAGCAACTTCTAGTGTCTGATGTCTAAAAAATATAAATATATATATAGCTAACGCCGACAAGCAGAATGCACTATACGATAGCAAGAGTTAAACAAAATAAGACGCCTCACTCATGGATTCCAGGCTCTTTCAATTAGTATTTACTTTTGCACTGTATCATTATAATCCCTCCTGTTATTAGTATTATAATTAACCCTCATCTTTTCCTGATATCACATTTAATACCCTTAAATGTTTTCTTGGTCTGACTTAATTAAAACGGAGTAGACGGAAAATAAAGGTTTATCCCTGTACTTCGCCATGATATAGGTAAGCACATTTGAGAAAGAAAAGGTGAACTCCTTAAATCAGTTGTTATTATTCGATCAAGTATTGAAATATTTCATTTATTAATACCATACAATATTTTGTTGAGCACGAAAGTAACGAATTTGCTACAAAGAAATGACGCCATCAATGGCTCAACTAACTAAGGTGGTTGCTTTTCAAATTCTGAGCGTAGTGCTAGCCCGAGTTTGATCCGACTTAAAGACTCATCAAAATTAACAATAATAAAAAAAATGATCAGAATTGAATTCTTTATAACCAATTTGAACTAAATAATTTTGAGAGATACTGTGGAAGGATTGCATAAGAGATCTGTTCGGGAATCACCCTTACTCAAAATTGCCATCAAAATGCGATGTCTAATTGCGGACGGCAGCTCACGTATTTACATTAATCCATTTCAATTCATTGCCATTTGATGTCCATGAACCCCTCCATTGAATAAGGCAGTGGTTCTCAACCTGTGGGGCGGCCCCCTAGGGGAGCACGAAGTAACAAAAAGGGGGGCGCGAAGATGTGAAAAAAAGAAAACAAGAATCAAAAATATGAAAAAAACATCTGTTGGAACCAAAACAAATTAACTTAAACTACATTCTGATACTAGAACAATAAATATAGAGTTAGATAAATGTTGATAAAAGATAAGTAGGTATTATAAAATATGCATCTACATTTCAAAAAAATGTTAGGAGGGGGCGCGATTAAAACTGTTATGAAAACTCGGGTCGCAAATACTTAAAGGTTGAGAAACGCTGGAATAAGGTGATAACAAACCCACTGTGGTAGATCAGGTTGAATTTGCTCTGCTGCACCAAACATTCAAAGGTGTCAATCTGGAGCACATCAGAGAGGCTGAGAGACATGGCGCAGCTCAGTCACCGACACACAGACAAACACGAGACACTCCAAGGTGAGCAATGCACATATCAAGGTCGGCATTAAAGATCCTCTTGAGTGCTGAAGCAACAAAAAGCAGCGGCATAAACACATCTGGACCTGCTGTTGAAAAAGTATTTGCTTTTAACAGCAGCATTCCTCCCTCGTGAACACATCTTCAAGGTCTGAACAGGCGATCAGTAAAAAGTTTTTTAGTCACAGCACAGTGCAATAATAAAACATTTCCTAAAACATATAGTTGTCCAGTCTGTATCATTCCTAAACAATCTTCCAGTAATAGAGGCGCAATCCCAGTTACTAACACATTTACCATTTAGAAAACACTCAAAGTAAGAACACATTCCACCTTATCAATTTAATATTTAAAAATTTAAACTGCTAAACCCGCCATCAACAACTACAAAAACAGTTGAAATCATTACTCAAATATTTTTTTTTGTTATAGATATAAAACAAGATGCACATTTCCATTTGATATATCTTTACTAGTGTTCTCGCCTTGCTCGCTCCCGGTCCATGTTGGAATTTGCTGTTTAATGAAAAAAAAAGAAAATCAGACTCTTTTGGGTCATAATTCACAGTGGGTGGACGTGGGACACAAACCCACGTATGCTTTATGATGAAGCGGTAACGCTACCGCTGCACCACTACTATTTTCAGGAGGGCGGTATATAATGTATGTTTTTTAATGTATGCATGTATGTATGTACTGAAGACGAAAACAATTATATATAGATGTATACTATATGACATACGTTCAGTGTTGCATGAAAACGTTGAATGAGGCGAAGAATGGATATTTATGAGAGTATTATAGTGAGAGATGTGCCGTCACCCGTATTGCTAAAACTCTTCTTTGCAGCATTATGCATTCAACAAGTCGGCGTTTGTATGATGTATAATTTATAATTTTATTTTTTGCCACAAAGTATTATCGGGCACAATCATTTAACATGTATTGATCATCTACAAACATTCATTTCAATGGGAATTCTGTTGAGTTTTTTAACTCTGTTGATGCCATATGTACTTCAAACGGGAGCTCGATGAATAAATAATTAGTCGAAGCTTTGCGCAGACATGTGTAGTACTAAGATTGCGTCATGACGGGCTTCGAACGGGGCTCCGAAGCCTCAGACATGCGTTGTACTGAGATCATGACGGGGCTCCGAAGCCTCAGACATGCATAGTACTGAGATCATGACGGGGCTCCGAAGCCTCAGACATGCATAGTACTGAGATCATGACGGGGCTCCGAAGCCTCAGACATGCGTAGTACTGAGATTGCGTCATGACGGGCTTTGAACGGGGCTTCGAAGCCTCAGACATGCGTACTACTGAGATCATGACGGGGCTCCCGAAGCTTTAGACATACATAGTACTGAGATCATGACGGGGCTCCGAAGCCTCAGACATGCGTAGTACCGAGATTGGATCATGACAGGGCTTCGAGCAGACATGGTCACTGGTTACTGAATCTTTGTGAAGCCTCAGCACACTGAAAGGCATTGACCTCTATATTTTGAGAGTCTATCTGACACTTAACTCTCTAGTTATATTTTGTAATTAGTATTGACATTACACATTTCAGTTGATATGGTTAAACTACAATTCAGGTAGTTGCTGAGAATTAATTATTGTTCTTGTGGATTGCTGTGATTTCCTTTGTCTGATACATAGTGTCAAAGATATATTGTCATATATCAACTTTATATATATTAAAAGACTAGCAGAATACCCGCGCTTCCCAGCGGAGAAGTAGTATGTTAAAGAAGTTATGAAAAAGAAAAGGAAACATTTTAAAAATAACGTAAGATGATTGTTAATGTAATTGTTTTGTCACTGATATGAGTGTTGCTGTAATATATATAGACACAGACACACACACACATACACACAAACACACACACACAAACATATATATATATATAAATATACATATATATGCATATATATACATATACATATATATATACATATACACATATATACATATACACATATACATATACATATATAGGAAAATACCCGCGGTTTGCAGTGGAGAAGTAGTGTGTTAAAGAAGTCATGAAAAAGAAAAGGAAACATTTCAATAATAACGTAACATGATTGACAATGTAATTGTTTTGTCACTGTTATGAGTGTTGGTGGCATATATATATATATATATATATATATATATATATATATATATATAT
>JANRMT010062854.1:134137090-134167492 GCA_026402145.1 Polypterus bichir lapradei | reverse complement strand
TATTAGAACATTAGAACATTAGAACATTCCAGACGAGAACAGGCCATTCAGCCCAACAAAGCTCGCCAGTCCTATCCACTTGTTTCCTCCAAGAAAACATCAAGTCGAGTTTTGAAAGTCCCTAACGTCTTACTGTCTACCACACTACTTGGTAGCTTATTCCAAGTGTCTATCGTTCTTTGTGTAAAGAAAAACTTCCTAATGTTTGTGCGAAATTTACCCTTAACAAGTTTCCAACTGTGTCCCCGTGTTCTTGATGAACTCATTTTAAAATACAAGTCTCGATCCACTGTACTAATTCCCTTCATAATTTTAAACACTTCAATCATGTCACCTCTTAATCTTCTTTTGCTTAAGCTGTAAAGGCTCAGCTCTTTTAATCTTTCCTCATAATTCAACCCCTGTAGTCCTGGAATCAGCCTAGTCGCTCTTCTCTGGACCTTTTCTAGTGCTGCTATGTCCTTTTTGTAGCCTGGAGACCAAAACTGCACACAGTACTCAAGATGAGGCCTAACCAGTGCATTATAAAGGTTGAGCATAACCTCCTTGGACTTGTACTCCACACATCGTGCTATATATCCTAACATTCTGTTAGCCTTCTTAATGGCTTCTGAACACTGTCGGGAAGTTGATAGCTTAGAGTCCACTATGACTCCTAAATCCTTCTCATAAGGTGTACTCTCGATTTTCCGACCGCCCATAGTGTATTCAAACCCAATATTTTTACTTCCTATGTGTAATACTTTACATTTACTGACATTAAATTTCATCTGCCACAAATCTGCCCAAGCCTGTATGCTATCCAAGTCCTTCTATAATGATATAACAGATTCCAAATTATCTGCTAATCCACCTATCTTGGTATCATCTGCAAACTTAACCAGCTTGTTACTTGTATTCCTATCTAAATCATTTATATATATTAAAAATAGCAGCGGCCCTAGCACTGACCCCTGTGGAACACCACTCTTAACATCGGCCAGTTCTGATGAGGTTCCTCGCACCATCACCCTCTGCTTGCTGTGTCTGAGCCAATTCTGTACCCATCTAAAAACATCACCCTGAACTCCCACTTCTTTTAACTTGATGCCCAACCTCTCATGTGGCACCTTATCAAATGCTTTCTGAAAGTCCAGATAAATAACATCATATGCTCCACTTTGATCGTATGCTTTTGTTGCAACCTCATAGAATTCCAACATGTTAGTAAAGCACGACCTCCCTCTTCTGAACCCATGCTGACTGGTCAGAATAACTCCTGTCCTTGCCATGTGTTGCTCAATCACACACAGACAAACACATATATAACCATATATATACACATCATATATATATATATACATACATATATACATATACACATATACAAATATAGACATATGTATATAGTATATACATATATACACATATATATACACAGTTATATATATATACATATATATATATATATATATATATATACACACATACATATATATATATATAGCAAAATACCTGCGTATACATATATACATATACACATATACACATATATATATACACACACACATATATACATACATATATACACATACATCCACATATATATACATATATATATATCTACATATACACACATACATATACATACACACACATATATACACACAAATACATATACATACACACACACACACACAACTATCGTATATGTTGAAGTTCTATTTAAATTTTAAATAGAAGGAATTTTTATTTAGTCGACAGAATATTATTCCGGAATAAATCAACTCAAGCCTTAAATAACTTATAATATTTTGCTCTCCATAAAAATATATCCTGTCTAAATCATACAAGTTAGAAATAAAGTAAATGTTAAAAGAAGAAACATTCAAATTTCTTTACTCTTATGTAATTTTATATAAAAAATAAACTTAAATTTTAAATATCCCAAAAGATTTTGCTCTCCATAAAAATATATCCTGTCAAAATTATACAAATTCAAATATGAACATGGTGCATAACAAAACCTGGAAACATAAATAAAATTTGTTCTTTTCAGCAATAACAAATCAAATCATTCAGTTGTCTTTGCTCTTATGTCATTTTATCAGATTTGGAAGCCTGGCATTTTTTTGGCAACAAGTTCGTTTATGTTTGGTGTGAGGTTCTGTGTTGTGGAGATTCTTAGGATGGACTGCAGGTGCTCATCAGTGAGGCGACTCCTGTGTGCTGTTTTGTTAGTCTTCATGACTGAGAAGAGCTTCTCACACAGATATGTGCTACCAAACATGCACAAGGTTCGAGCCGTATGTAGACGGAGCTGGAGCATTTGTGTGGGAATGGAGTGAATAAACTGTGTGGGCCGTGCAGTATCGTACTTTGCCTTCAGTGTGCCATTACACTGCAGCTCAATCACCTCCATCTGAATCTGCACAAGTGCAGTTTCCACATCGACGGGGGTTGCGAAACAACTCAAAATTCTTTTTTTGTTCTTTAAAGTCACCAAAGCGCCGTGCAAACTCAGTGCGCTCAGTTTATGAACAAAGTGCGTATTTGGGAACACCGTAGTGTCGACTTGGTTCAACATTACTTGGCAACAGGGAAAGTGGGTCAAGTTGCACTGGTGCATTTGTGTCTCCCATAAAAGCAGCTTCACTTGAAATCACTTTGTGATTTTGCACGGGTAAAAACGTCTGCTGAAGTGTCAGATTCTTCTTTAACTCTTCTGCTTTCTGTATCGTCTGCATTGCATTCAGGTCTTTCAGGTTATCCTGATGTTTTGTCTCATAGTGCCGTCTTAGTTTAAATTCTGTAATTACAGCCACATTAGCTCCACAAATGAGACACACAGGTTTACCGGCAATGTCAGTAAACATATACTCAGCCTCCCATCGGTTTTTAAAGTCTCTATGTTCAGAATCACCTTTTCTCTTCGGCATCGTGTGGGCTAGCTTCGCAATAACTTGCAGCATCATAAGCTAGACTTGATTAACGCGGTAAGTGTTCAGCAAGGCAGCTGAAGCGCTGGATTATGGGATCTGTAGTTTATTGTGTTACCAGCGCTTCATATCCCCGGGCCATTAATAACAATAATACAGTATATAAAATGATCTTGTGGGCCGGATATAATTACACGCCGGGCCGAATGTGGCCTGCGGGCCTTGAGTTTGACACATATGGACTAAATAGAACTTGAAAAGATATATTTTTTCAAATGTGATCACGCAATTCAGATAGAGTTGACGCGCACTACAGTACATCGAGCCCGCGTGCTATTGTGGTTTTGCCTGCGTGCCTCAATAAGTCATCCTCCCCTCGCTCTTACTTTTTTACCGTTCATCTAATGAATACACTGAGTATGGCTTTACCAAAACAATCATTGATGGCGAATAAAGTATCCATTATTCGAGTATGTAGATCGGGGTATATATATACATATATATATACCCGCGTATCGCAGCGGAGAAGTAGTGTGTTAAAGAAGCTATGAAAAAGAAAAGGGAACATTTTAAAAATAACGTAACATGACTGTCAATATACAGTAATTGTTTTGTGAGTGTTACTGAGTGTTGCTGTCATCAAGGATTTGATTATCATTATTTCTTTCAATCAGGTTCGTATTTGTAGGATGTGTTGTGTTCAAGTTACATTTCGTGTTTGTCAATCGTTGTAAAGATAAGAGGTTTCATTTATTGATTCGCTTCTTACTGCATCAATAAACAGCTCGTCTTCTTCTTTATCTGAGACTTGACACACTGCATGCACGGGTTTTTTTTTACACTGTCTTCCTTTAGTGGGACATTGACTTTTTCCACCGTGTGCTTTGTTTCCGCAGTAGCTGCATTTATGAATATGCTTGTATGTATCAGACGCTTCATATTTTTTTGCTGCCTTTTTTAATTGTGTAATTTGGTTTTTGTTCAGCGCTCTTTGGAACTGTTGCTTTTTGTCTGTGCACTGCGTCAGTTCACGTGAGCCGCTTGGTGTACATGCATCGAAGTTTCCCAGCTGTGCTGCTGCCATGTCGTGCTATGTCCGTGGCTGTATCTAATGTTACCGAAGTCCCGGCACTTAAAACTTTCTCTCGCAGTTTCGCTGAGTTTGTGCCAAACACCACCCTGACCATCTCATCTTCCTCTGCATAAGCAAAGTCCTTCACCCGTGAATATTTACCCGTGGCAGTTTGCTATTGGATTGCCGCTGACGGACGGCCTTATATGGGCAGGCACTAAATTACAAACGCCAGCGGCAGCCTGTCTATGAACTTAATTTAAAGTGTAGGTTTACATCGTGCTTTGTTTCCGAAGTAGCAGAACTCATGAATATGGTTGTATATGTCACTCGCTCGCTTCTTATTGTTTCGCTGCCTTCTCAATTATATAATGCATGTTTTCTTCAGCGCTTTTTGGGCCTCTTCCTGGTTTTCTACGTACTGCGTGATTACGTGGGAGGCGTGATGATGTCACACGAAACTCCGCCCCCACGGGTTTCAAGCTCATCTCCATTACACTAAATGGAGAAAAACAGCTTCCAGTTATGACCATTACGCGTAGAATTTCGAAATGAAACCTGCTTAACTTTTGTAAGTAAGCTGTAAGGAATGAGCCTGCCAAATTTCAGCCTTCCACCCACACGGGAAGTTGGAGAATTAGTGATGAGTCAGTCAGTGAGTGAGTGAGTGAGTGAGGGCTTTGACTTTTATTAGTATAGATATATGTGTGTGTGTGTATATATGTATGTATATATATATATATGCCAGCAACACTCATGACAATGACAAAACAATTACATTGTCAATCATGTTACGTTATTATTAAAATGTTTCCTTTTCTTTTTACTTCTCTGCTGCCAAACGCGGGTATTTTGCTATGTGTATATATATATTTATATAGAGAGAGAGATATGACAACAACACTCATATCAATGACAAAACAATTACATTAACAATCATGTCACGTTATTTTTAAAATATTTCTTTTTCTTTTTCATAACTTCTTTAACACACTACTTATCCGCTGCGAAGCGCTGGTATTCTGCTAGTATATATATATATGTGCACAAAACCACGCTTTTATCAAGGCTTCCGTCGGGTAGTCTTTTGAAATGAAATTTTCCGCCAATCAGTCGTAGCAACGCGCTTTCTTCCGACTGTTACATTTTTGTAGCTCTGATGTGTACATCAATTTAATCGGTGTACCAGGAAATCATGCATTGACAGAAGTTCCCCTTTGCTTGGAATGGAAAGTGTGATTAAATGCGTTATCTTTTAACGCGTTATGGAGCACATGCGTCGAAGCTTCTCAGCTCTGCTTGTGCTAAGAAAAGGAAACATTTTAAAAATAACGTAACACGATTGTCAATGTAACCTTTTGTAATTGCCTGGAGGATTCAGAGTGTGGAGAAACTGTAGATACAGCGTGTGTATTAACTTGTGGATTTTTCTGTGAGTATTTGGTGGCAGCGTCACAAAGTTGGTTCCGCAAGACTGTGTTAGCTGCGGAGCTCAGCTCACAGCGAAATGAGGTGAATGGGAGGGGAGATGATGACGTGACTCTCCCACCCGCCTTAACTGTCAATCCCCCCACAAAGACAGTCTCTCGGAATTTGCATAAGCACAGCCCTTCACCAGTAATTTTAACTTAGTTACAAAGTGATCAAAACTCTCGTTTATATCCTGCGTCCTCTCATTAAACTTGTATCCCGCATTAGCCATGGGCATGACAAACGCCAGTGGCAGCCTGTCTATGAACTTAATTTAAACTTTAGGTTTACACCGTGCTTTGTTTCCGAAGTAGCTGCACTCATGAATATGGTTCTATGTGTGACTCGCTCGCTTCTTATTGTTTCGCTGCCTTCTCAATTGCATAATGCATGTTTTCTTCAGTGCTTTTTGGAGCTCTTGTTTTCTACATACTGCGTTGACAGTCAGTTCACGTGATTACGTGGGAGGCGTGATGATGTCACACGAAACTCCGCCCCCCATGGCCATCAAGCTCAACTCCATTACATTATATGGAGAAAAATAGGTTCCAGTTATGACCATTAGACGTAAAATTTCGAAATGAAACCTGCCCAACTTTTGTAAGTAAGCTGTAAGGAATGAGCCTGCCAAATTTCAGCCTTCCACCCACACGGGAAGTTGGAGAATTAGTGATGAGTCAGTGAGTGAGTCAGTGAGGGCTTTGCCTTTTATTAGTATAGACTAGCAAAATACCCACGCTTCGCAGCGGCGAAGTACTGCCTTAAAATTTTTATTAAGAAGAAAATTTTACCTTTTTAAACTAAGGGAAAATATGCCAATAATTATTTGTTAAGGATCTCTTTGTATACCATGTTGTCAGTTCGGCGCTCCGGTTGTAACATGACCAAGCTGTGCGCTGAGCTTACTCTTGAGCATGTAACTTACAGTTGGCCATGTGAACAGTAATCTTGTCTCAAATCTCACAGCTTGGATTGCTGCTGTCATAATCGGTTTGAGTTTCATGGTTTGTTTCAATTACGATAGTATTTGCAGGATTTGTTGTGTTGAAGTGACATTCGGCATCTGTCAAGCATTGTAAGCACACAACTGGTTTCATCGATAAAATCACATCCAGCTTTTGAGAGTTTAAACACTCATAAACATCAAAGTGTCCACTACTGAAATCGTCACCTGTGAATCTAAGATGTTTAAGAGGCATTGTCGGTTGTCGAAAGGTGTAAAATATTTGGCCATTTCGGTACACTTGAAAGCGACAACCAAACAATTCAGCGGCAGCCATCAACTCACATGCAGAACCATAGGTGAAGGGCTTAAGCATTTCACTCTTATAGTGCTCCTGTGTAGTATAATTATCTCCTGTACCGTCATCAGTCCACACCTTGAACCTGTCCCAGTCATTCAATACATAAGACACAATGATCCTCCGGATTTCAAGAGTGAGCCTGATATGGCCGTGCAATATGTAACAAAGAGAATGGAAAAGGTAGGTGCCATCTCCGGGCATGGAAACCACTCAGTAAGTGACAGTTCTTTGATCGATAGTGATCACCTCGATAGACATGGTAATGGGGGTTGGAATGATAAAGGAAATGGGTACCTGAGCAATGTAAAGTAAGTCTAAAATACCTATACAATAACTATAATTGTAATAAACAAACAATAAAACAGCGGAGAAGCCATGGATTAAACAAAAAGGCTGTAGTTATCAGTAGGGAGACGTGAATCCCGTGGCGAAGCAAGGAAGGGAATGTAGAGACCGGAGCGACGGACGGTCTTATATAGGCAGGCAGCCAACAATGTGGGAGGCGTTGGGATGGGGGAACCAACGCCACCTCACACAGTGACTGAGCTGCAGGCTATGGACGTATATATGTACGTAAGTAGGATTCAGTTAGCGTTGGGAACCCATGTACCAAATTTCTTGAAGATGGGCCCATAAGTAACAAAGACTGTTGAAAAGTTCAATATGGCGGCTGACAGTGGCGTCATACCACCGAAATAAGTACATTGGTTTCGGTTAGCTCACGGAAGCCACCTACCAAATTTCGTGAAGATGGGGCCGTAAATAAGAAAGTTCAACATGGCGGACGTTGTTGACCGTTACGCGTAGAATTTCTAAATGAAACCTGCTAAACTTTTGTAAGTAAGCTGTAAGGAATGAGCCTGCCAAATTTCAGCCTTCTACCTGCACGGGAAGTTTGAGAATTAGTGACGTTGGAAAGTTCAATATGGCGGCCAACAATGGTGTCATACCAACGAAATAAGTACGTACATCGGTTTCCATTAAAAGTTTAATATGGCGGCCGACAGTGGCATCATACCACCGAAATAAGTACCAAATTTCAGCCTTCTACCTACACGGGAAGTTGGAGAATTAGTGACATTAGAAAGTTCAATATGGCGGCCGACAGTGGCGTCATACCATCGAAATAAGTAAGTACATCGGTTTCGGTTAGCGCAGGGAAGCCGCCTACCAAATTTCGTGAAGATGGGGCCATAAATAAGAATGTTCAACATGGCAGACGTTGTCGACCGTTATCGACCGTTATGACCATTACGTGTAGAATTTCGAGTGAGTCAGTGAGTGAGTGAGTCAGTGAGGGTATTGCCTTTTATTAGTATAGATTAGGTAAATCGTGCAACTTTTTTATGGAACACTTAATTTTGTTCAAAACCATACGTCATATAGTATACATCTATAAATATAATTTTTTCGTCTTCATTAGGAGAATACAACAATGATACTCTCGTATCAATTAACCATTTTAACGTGCATATGTCAAACAACATATTTCATCCGCCGCAGTAAGAACAGAGATAGTAGTTGCTGCCGCAGAAGGGGAGGCAAGATGGCCGCGGACCAGAAGTCCCTCCCCCTGACAGGCACGCGATTGGATGGTGTGTCTTGCGTGCCCACCAATGAATGTATAGAGGCGGGACCAAGGAATGTCCATCGCGTGCAGGGGGGAGACCCGATTGGGCCAGAAGAGGAGGCCCAAAGAAAGTTGCCGGCGTCGGAGGCTGACAGTCAGGTAGGCTCCGTGTCGGATAACTTCCTGTCTTTGCCGGCTGCTCTGTCGGAGCTGGAGGCTTGCCTTCAGCCCTCGGAGCAGCGTTTATTTCAGGTGCTACTTGCCCTCCGGGCAGAAATGCAGGTACTGGAGAGGAAGGCAGTTGCGTCCATAGAGGAGCTATGATCAGCGATCCAATGGCGTGGCGCTGGATTCTCCAGCCGGAACGGCATGGCGGGGAAGGTAGGTTTTGCCGTCCCCGTACAGCATGAGGGAGGGTTTGCTGAACATGGCTGTGATGCCAAAGATCAGCTTCAAGTACGCAGCCCTCCGACAGTAGGTGCGGCGCAACGGGCTGTGCGCGCGGCGTGGGGGGAGTCCGTGAGGACGCTGCCTGGACACGGGCTGCTGAGTGCCCTGGGTCCTAGCGCCCTCCGCCCCGAGTCGGCCGCGGTCTCGCGCCGCACTGTAGGGACGCAGACGGGAAAGAGGCTCTTTCTTTGTAATAAGGAGTCTCAAACCGTCAGGGCGTCCCAGAGTGACAGGAGGAATGGCAGGCTGAGTGCCGGTTCCTCCGATATGGTGGGAAGCGGAGCTGGGTGCAGAGGGAAGCGGGAGCAGAGGGAACCCCTGAGGCCTGCGGGGAAGAAATGAGAGCAGGCGGTTCCGTCTATTCCAGCAAGAGGGGGGACACTGGACCCGCGGAGAGGGTGCTGAACAGGCAAGTGCGGGGGTGTCGGATGGAGGGGAGAACGCTGCCAGTGCGTGGCACAGAGAGACGCCGGGGAAGGGTGTCTAGGCAGTGGTTCTGCCCCTTTCTTTCTGTCTGTTAAAGGACCGGACCCCGGGCTGGCAGTAGGACCCACTCCGTTGGGAACCTGCCCTCTAGAGACGGGCTGTCTGCGGGAAGGATTCTCTGCTGGCAAGGGGATGCCGCCACGGCTGCCGGAGGCCACTGAGGAGCGAGTGGCTCCTACCAAAGGGGCGCGGAAACCTCGGAGGGGGTGCCGAACGAGTGGGAGCCGGGGCGCTGGTAAGAGGGGGGAGCGCAACCTGTGTGAGGCACCGGAGGACACCAACTGGTGGTGTTCAGGTGGCGTCTCCGCCCCTATCGCTGTTGGGAGAACCCAGGAGTGGGACCCGCTTTGGGGGTATGCTGCCCTCGCGGGACGGGCCGCTCCTCCCGAGTGGTCTTCGCTGGCTGTGGGGCAGTGTCGCGGATGCCAGGGGCGACGACCCGGCCGGGACGCCTTGGAGGACCGGAAGTGGGCGTGTGCCCATCTGGGATCACGTGGGGGCCGCCTTCCTGGTTGCTTTGGGGGCCACGGGTTCAGGGCATGGAAGCCCCACCCTGTAGGGGCCCATGGTCACCGCCAGGAGGCGCCCCAATGCCTTGGGGACTTGTGACCTCAGCACTTCCGCCACACCAGGAAGTGCTGGGGGGAAGATTTAGAAGGGCACACGGAGAGCTGCCGGGAGAACAGCCGGCATTTCCGCCACGCTGGGGCATGGCCAACAAGGGAATGCCGGGAACCACCTGGAGCTCATCCGGGAGAATATAAAAGGGGCCGTCTCCCTTCATTTGAGGCTGGAGTCGGGTGGGAGAAGGACAAGGCACGAGAGAGATGTGGAGGCGGCCCGAAGAGAGGCATTTTGTGGCCAGGACTGTGTGTTTGGGGTTTGTGCACTAATTGAACTGGGTCTGAGTGACCATATTATTGTAAATATTTGTAAATAATAAACGTGTCGTGGTGAGTAACAACATGTCCGCCTGTCTGTGTCCGGGTCGGCTCCACACTGGCATGAAAATGTGCGTGGCTTTATGCCAAGTTTAGGTTTTATACATCAAGATGTGAGCGTGAAAAGGGGCTTACGCAACATTTTTGTACGTATGCACTATTTATACATGAGGCCCCTGGATATTGTCCATGTGGAGTTTGCATTTGCTTCCCCTGTTTGTGTGAGCCTCCCTCTAGATACTGAGTTTTTCCATCTACATTACAAAAGTGTATTGTTAGGTTAGTTGGTGATTGTAAATTGGAACTAATGTGAGAATGAGAATGAGTGGGCCCCACAATGGATTATTACAATACAGGTATATTTCCAGCCTAGAGCCCTGTATGGCTTGGATAGGCTCCAGCCCCCCACAGTCTTCAATTGAATTAAGCAGATTAGAGAATGTTATTATGGTTTTATTTTTCAGTAATTTCCCACTTTGCATTTTCCACTTTTTTCATTCTAAAAAATGCAATTTTTCTGAAATCGTACAGCTTCTCTTTTATGTATTTTTGTTTTGTCAAACACTATGTCAGCATTTACCATTTGGTAATTACTGTTGGAGTTAGATTATTCATCTCCGTTTGAATTTCTCTGTATGGTTATTATAAAAGAACAGGTTTAAAAAAGGAAATTTTCCTTGTTCAGTTTTTAGACAATGCGAATAAGGAAGCAGTCCTTTATAATGAACAACATTTGTGGTCCTTTTTTCCTAATAACGTATTTTTAAATTATAAACATATTTTAACCCTCATCAAACTGAAAGCTGTACCTCTTTGTCTTTTTTACTCCCAATGGTTTAGACATTTACTTTTCTATTTAAGTACATTGAGTCTACAGTATATATTATTTTGGCTCATAATGCCATGCTGTCTTGTCTCCTATCTTGTCTGTCTTTCCTGAAGACTGATAACCTCTGATATAACCTCCTCTTCATTATTTTTTGCATAATATTGATTCTGTTTTTTCAACATTTTACCATATTACCAATATTATGTTGTTGCCTTTGACTGTGTTTTATGAGTGGACATTTTAACCCTAGATGTTTGGCTGAGTTAATTTGCCTAAATTTTCATTTAATAGAATTTGTCTTTCTGTCTTCTTTCGCCTGATGCAGTCTAGTCCTTTGTAAAGTGTATTCTGTTCTAAAGACTATTGTTTTTTCAAGGGCAAAAATATTTCTTTTCTCACACAATGTTTTCATCAATGCCATAGTTAAAAAATTAATTAATGGACAAATGTTGCTTGGCTCAGTTTCAAACTACCTTTCTCCTGTCTGTTTAAAGAAGTCTGTCTTTATGTGCACAATTACATAATTAGTCATTTGTAAAGTCTGTATTTGCATTTTACCAGAGAACTCAGTGAAGACTGCTATTCAAAAATGAACTGAATTGAATTGACTTCAATTAATACCTTAACTTCTCAATGTGCAATGTACTGCTTCTTCTCTGGAGTTTAAAGAATCCAACAGAAATGTCCTTGATTTTCATCTCTATGCTTCTAGAATTTGTCTTGAAAAACATTGTGTTTGTGTTTACAGTAGTGTTTGTCCCAACATGAAGTACAACCACCCATATTCTTCCATAACAATAAGCCAGTCTACTCTGTGACAGATGGCCAGGGCCCATGCCCGGCCAGGACACCTCTGTAGCATATGGTCCAGGGGAGCAAGCATGGGAAACCCAGTATCTCCCACTGGGCGCTAGATGGCAGCCTCCCGGGGTTACAGCGGTGCCTCGGACTCCTTCAGAGCTTCATGGGGGTTGAAGTTTGGTTCAGCCCTGTTGGGTTTTGCAGGCGTCACCAGGGAGTGCTGCAGCAAGAGCTGCTAGCCCCTTCTGGGCACTAGTTTTGCCACACCTGGAAGTGCAGCCATATGTCAGCAATCAAGCACCTGGATCACTTCTGGGTGCCTAATAAAAGGAGCCAGCAACAACCAATCATTGGCCAGAGTCGGGAGGAGGAGGACAAAGCTTAGAGGAGGAGTGGTGGTGCCGAAGGAGAGTGTTGTGGTATTTTGTTTGTGTCTTTTGGGACTGTGTTGTGCCTGTGGGGTCGCGGAGAAGATGTGCCCTACAGGTGAAGAAAAATAAAGGTTTATTTATTTTTATACGTGCCTCCAGTGTGAGTCTGTGTCGAGTCAGGCGCCTATATAGAGCCTTTGCTACAACTCTAATATGAGAGAAGCTCTAGATTTTGATAGACAGAACAATGTCGATTCACAGTGTCTGCAACAATTTGCTTGCATACTGCCATTTCCTGCATGCCAAGGGTTAGCCTACATTCCTTTGTCTTCAATGCAAGGAAAATCCATAGAGAAGATTTCTATATGGTCTCACATAGACTGCAGCCTCCTTTTATGGGTAATGTTACAGACAGATTTCAGCTTTAATAACACTCTTTCATGCCAAATATTTGCATTCTGGAATCATGGTAAAGAATCTCTTTGGTTCTTCTCTTAGAACTATATAATAACCACAGACAACCACCATTGATTTATCCTTGTAAACACTCTGTACCCATGATTCTATTGTCTCGTGCTTAATATCAACTTTCTTTCAGTAGGATACATACTACAAACTTCTTTAATTATATTTTTTGTAATGACTTGAATTAACCATGTTAAACGGCTCCTTCATTTTAAATACTTGCCTCTGAGTAAATTCTTGCCATATTCTAGAGGCTTAAGTCAAGCTGGAAAATATAAATAAATGTGGTTTATCAGGAAACTCAGTGCTCAGCAATGGCAAAAAAGGAACCAAATAAAGAAACAAATGTTTAAGTCAATTATACAGGCAAAAATTTAGGAACCTGAAAAATAAGTACTAAGTAAAAAAGTTATTTACTGAGATGGGCATTCAAGCATTTACTCATGGTTACATACTTCCTTTTATGCCACTGCAGATGTCTGTGCAGTTCAATTTATACTTTTATATTTTTGAAGACTGAAACATGGTGCTTACAAAGATTTTTCATATGTAAAACTGAAATGAAAAAACAAGCAATAGTTACTGCACATATTTAAGTCCATTTACCTAATTAATTGTACAGTATGAGTAATAAAAAGATCTGAATGCACTCTCTGGATTTAGAGTAATATAGGAAGCAATATTGTAAATGAAGCAAGATTTATGACTATAAGAGAGGTTCCGCAAACTGAAAATATAAAAGGAAAAAAAAGAGATAAGGCTATGCAACTGAAACATTGCTTCTCCGACCTTATTTTCATTTTTCAGTCTGAGAATCATGTTTACATTTTGTCCTTTTGAAGATAACATGCTGACACTGCCCTTCACTAAATTTAGTAGCATATATGAGCAACTGTCTCCAGATGAAAGGAAAACAAATTCCAATTTAAATGTTCTAGGTGAAAACTCTTTCGAAATAAACAAGGTCAAATTTTGGATGGCCATACAGTACATTTAAATTCCATAACCAACCTTCCTGCAGATAAAGGATTTACAAACATTCACACAGATTTTTCCTGGCTTCCAAATATATTAAAGAAATGAGTATTAGCGCCACAGTTTTGAGATATATTTTTTCAAGAATATTTTAGATTACATGGTTTCCCCAAAATAATTCTTCTGGACCAAGGCCCTCTACTTTTCTCTGTTTTTGGAAAGAATTTTGCAATAATTAAATATTCAATTAAAATCTTACTTTGGGCTATCAAGCTCAAAGTAATGGACAAACAAAAAGAATCAATCTGGAGTTGACGAAATACCTTCAATACTTTGTGGAAAATGACCAGAATAATTGGGGAGATCATCTACCTGTGGCCGATTTAACAAGATATGCTTTAATTGTAGTTTCTACAGGATTTTCTCCATTTGAGTTAGTCTGTGGTTATAAACCTCCTATGTTCTCACTTTCTTTTGTGTTCCTATTAGCACCAAGTTTAACTGAATGAAATTTTTACAAGTGGCAAGTCTTGTGGGTGATCTTGTTGATGGTGGGAAACATTGCCAAGATTTTTTTTTAATAGGAAAAATAAAGTTTCTCCTGGTTATAAAATAGAAAAGATAGTATGGCTGGTGAAGCAGGATGTCCATTTAAGAGTTCTGTTGTAAATGCTTACTACCTGATTATTGGACCCTGGATAAAATAATTAAGAAGGTGGGTCTGTTCTGTCATTATCTCGCACTAACAGTTCATTTCAATTACCCAATTTTCCAAGTTTCTTCAGTTAAACCAGTTGTTAATTTATTCCTTTCTACTCCTTTGTGGACTTCATATAAGCTGAATGGGGATTTGAAATTCAACAAAAATAATTTAGTGTAGGAAATAATATTTGAAGGTGCAATATTGGGTATATTGGAGAGGATATACTTTAGTTCAGAGGATAGATACTAGGAAACCTTTTTTATATCTACATGCCCCTCACTTATTGCACATTTTTCAAAAGTCTTAACTGAATAAGCCTGATGAGTGCATTCTGTACCCGTGCCTTAGAAGGATGTTTTGAAGTGGGGATATGCGGGGTGGAGGGAAAGGGGTTGTTGTTAATCTTACTTGATACAGCCATTTTGTAATTTTGTGGCTGCCATAATTTTTAACTGGTTTTCAAGATTATTGTTACTATACATGACTAACATTGATGCAGCACATGACATCATCACACAGAGACTATTTAAGATGGGGTCGCAGCAGCCTGTGTATTTCAGGTTTGGCTAACCTGAAAAAACAAATGTGTTTACTTGTGTCTTCTTTTGATTAGCAACCTTTCTTGTAACTTTTACTCCTGAACTTTGCTCTGACCCCTCTACTACAATTTAGTCTTTGTTTTTTGGTTTAAGATGTTGAAATTATAATCTTTGGGTCTGAAAATTCTTCCTGAAATTTGTGCTATGAGTTTACCTTCTAGCATTAGAAGAAAAAAATCTTTCCTAATCCATACCTTCTCAAAAATGTTTGTTCAGGCTGTTTGTGGGTCTTTTGACAACAATTTCAGGCAAGAAGTCAGACCTATTTGCTGTTATTTTCAAAATAGTGTCAGCTATGGCAGTTTCCTAGGAGGGACCCTGCTCCTCTAATTCCCTTACCCCTGATTGATATCCCACATAGGAAAAGACTGTGTTTATCACCCCTAGTGGACAGTGGCAGTATTGTGTCCTTCCATTCAGGATACATGGGGCACCAGTAACTTTCCAGCGTCTGGTGGATAAAGTGCTCAGTCCTCATAACTCCTATAGTGCTGCCAATTGGGGTTGACTTAGTGGGACCCTTAGAGCCCTCAGCCAGAGGACATAAATATATAATGGTCCTGGTTGATTATGCAACCCGATACACCAAAGCTGTTCCATTGTGCTCAACGACATCTAAAGCTATTGTTACTGGGGTCTTTGCACAAGTTGGCATTCCTAATGAAATCCTAACGGATCAAGGGATGCCATTTATCTTGGAGACGTTCAGGGAGATTGCCAAGTTACTGAAAATAAAACATTTAAAGACCTTGGTGCATCATCCTCAAACAGATGGTCTAGTAGAATGGTTTAATCAGACCCTAAAACAGATTTTAAGCAAGGTGGTCAAAGAGGATGGAAGGAGCTGGGATCAGCTCCTCCCCCTCGTCCTTTTTGCATATTGGGAAGTTCCACAAGCCTCCACAGGGTTCTCACCTTTTGAATTATTGCATGGGCGACAACCCCAGGGCATTTTAGATATTCTAAAAGAAGGTGGAGAAGAAGAGCCTTTCCCATCATCAAATGTATAGAATATATCACACAATTATGTGATAGATTTGCTAAAATCCGACCTATTTTAACATATCACATGGAGAAGGCGCAAGCAGCTCAGGTCCAGTGCTATGACCATGGCACATCTCTGCAGAAATTTGGTCATGGTCCTGGTTCCTACCTCCAATTCTAAACTATTGGCAGATTGGCAAGGCCCTTATAATGTTAAGGGGCTTGTCGATTATTTGGTTAAAGGAAATGGCCCCCGATCCCTCCTCCGGACAGCCCAGCTCATTCTCTGCTCAGCCTTAATTTGAATGCCCATCAACGATGGGAGCTGGAAACAGTTATCTTGTCTGTCCTGGAGGTAGTGAGTGAGAAACCCAGATGGACTTCCCTGATTGCACATGACATTATGACAAAGCCAGGGGTAATAGTCCGAGAACACCCATTTTGACTCCCTGAGGCAAAAAGAGCAGAAGTGGAGCTGGAGATCAAATTAATGCTGGATCTAGGTGTGACAGAGAAGTGTTATAGTCCCTGGTCCAGTCCCATAGTATTGGTCGGAAAGCCTTATGGTACTTGGAGGTTTTGCAATAACTTCTGTCAGCTTAACCAAGTCTCCCAATTTGACTCATATCCAAAGCCATGGGTGGACGACCTCCTCGAGCAGCTAGAACAAGCCAAATTCTTCACTACACTTGACAGGACAAAGGGGTACTGGCAGTTCCCTTAACGGACTCCACATAGGAAAAGACTGTGTTTAACACCCCTAGTGGATACTGGCTGCATCGTGTCCTTCCATTCAGGATACATGGGGCACCAGCAACTTTCCAGCGTCTGGTGGATAACGTGCTCTGTCCTCATAACTCCTATAGTACTGCCAATCTGGATGATGCTGTCATCTATTCCAGCACCAGGAAGGAACACCTACAGCAGGTACAAGCTGTATTGTGGTCTTTTTGGAAAGTGGTTCTTCAAATTAACCCAAAGAAATGCTTCTTTGGATTGGTCTAAGCCAAATATTTAGGTTACCTAGTGGGCCAGGGTATGGTGTGTCCACAGTGTTCCAAAGTTGATTCCATATTGAATTGACCCCATTTGATAATTAAGAGACAGGGCCAAGCCTTTTTCAGGCTAGTGGGCTACTATCACTGGTTTATGCTCTGTTTCTCCAAGAGAGTGGCACCCTTGACCTATCTCACAAAGAAGGGGAACCTAAGTCATGTGGTATGGGATGCTAAAACTGAAGCTGCATTTGGTGACTTAAAGCAAGCCCTTACATCAGCTCCAATTTTGAAGGCTCCTAATTTTTGTGTGTCTTTCATCCTCCAGACTGATTCTTCGGACACAGGTCTTGGAACCATGCTGAGCCAAAGCGTCGATGGTGTTGAACACCCCGTCATGTTCCTGAGTCAGAAACTGTTGGACTGAGAGACTAGGTATGCAGCCATGGAACAGGAGGGCTTGGCGATAAAATGGCCGATTACTAGCTGAGGTACTACCTCTTGGGTTGCGAGTTCACCCTGGTAATGGACCAGTGGATGGCCTTACACGGGGAATCGAACCTGCGAGTCACGAGGTGGTTCTTAGACCTACAGCCTTACAAGTTTTCAGTCATTTATCGCCGACATGTCCTGCAAGCCAATGCCAATGCCCTTTCTTGGAGTCACGACCTCTCAGCCAGGTACACCGGACTTGGTGGGTCTTGAGTTGGGGGGGGGCCGTATCACACACATGCACATGGAAGGTAGTTAAAAGGACCAATAGAAGGTAGTTCCATGCCAGGCCAGGTGGTGCGGTAAACCTTTCTCTGCTATACCTACAGGCCAAACACTGGAAATTCTGCCTGATTCCGGCCCCGAAAACGTCACTTCTGGTTCCAGGCCCAAAGACGTCAATTACGCCAACCAGCCATAAAAACCAGACCACATTCTGCTTTTACTCAGTTCTGTTCTGGACTCAACTCTGTACACATCTGTACTTAATATTTGCCTCTTGCAGCCTGGATTCAAGTAAACGGGTTTTTACCCATTTTTTTTGTGTGTGTTAAGACTATTCATTTCACTACCTCTTCCGGTTTGAGCGAACGCTGGCGGGGCTGGTCGTGGTTGCTTGCCGGTAATTAGACTGTTGATTTTTAGCTATGACTGGTGATTTTGCTGGTGATATTGCCATTATTGCTGATATCTCTGTGTGGCTGTGTACAGCTGTGTATGCACTAGCTTCAACCTACCTTACTTTACAAATTTACCTGGTTTGTTCTCTGGATGCCTGAGCTGCTTGTGGCTTCACCTACAATGTGGACTGGTAGGATATTAACCTGGTTTATGTTTATTTGGTCTTTCCTGACGCTTGCACGGGCTTCCTCCAGTGCTCAGCTGCTGAGCTTCTTTGACTGCGAATCCACCAGTCTGTGCCTCTGCTGTCTGTGCTACATTTCAACCCGGACATCATATTTTTCCCTCGTCGGAGATACATCCATCATGGGTCCCATCGGAGATTCCAAATGGACACCTCAAAAGGAATTAACTCCTCCTGGTCTAACTCCCAGTGCCCTCCACGTAACACAGATAGGGTTGCTGACCATAGTGTATTGGCCAGCTTGGTTCGGTTGGCTACCACTGTTGCCAAATGCAACAGCACTATTGTCAATTTTGGTCTACTGAACATCCACTCACTCACGAGCACGGGGCATCTCATCCAGGATCTCCTCATTGATCTTAAGTTTGACGTTCTCTGTTTAATCGAGACCTGGCAACAACCTCTAGGCTTTTCTCAACTCAACAAATCCATCCCCTGGAGTTTGTTTACATTTGTCAACCCCAGGGTGGAGGTCTCGCAATAATTCATTGTCTGCTCCTGCTGTTAGCTGTTTTGAATCTACTGTCTGTTAATTGTCTGGGCCTATTCCTACCATGATTGCAACTGTCTACCGCCCCCCTAAATCAGACAATGATTTTTTGAACGACCTTGCTACCTTTCTTACCCATTTATCTACAATTTCTTCAAACTTAATTCTGTTGGGGGATTTTAATATGGACAATATCAATCTCCCTCTCACTAGAGACCTTTTATCTTGCCTTGAGAGTTTTGGATTCCAGCAGTATACTGATGTTCCTACCCATTGTAAAGGGCATAACTTGGACCTGATCTGCTGCTCTGGTGTTGTCCCTCTCAATCTTACAGTAGATGAATCCACTATAACTGATAATTTTCTCCTTTCATTTAATGCTAAACTTACTTTTTCTGTTAGTAATCTTCCACATCTCATATCTTTCTGTAATATTAAAAATATTAACTTGGATTACCTTTCTTCTAGTATTGACTCCCACATGGACTTTTACAATCTATCCACTCTTGAAGAATTGGTCTCATACTATAACACTGGACTCAATGGTATTGTTAATTCTCTCGCTCTGTTAAAAACCAGATCTGTTTCCTTTTTTTTTTCTGCCCCGTGGTTTACACCTGAACTTCAGCTTCTGAAAACCAAGGGCCGGCAACTTGAGCGGTTACATAAAAAACTGAACTCTTTGTCCAGAAAGAGATACATTAAATTCATGTACTTTATTATAAGGACTGTATAATTCAAACCAAATCCAACTATTACACTCAGTTAAATTCTTCTAATAAAGTTAACACCAAGACTTTGTTTTCATTACTTAATAATGTTACACAACCTCCAGACTCTTTACCATCTCACCTTTACTCGACTGCTTTTTGTAATTCTCTTATGTCAATTTTTAATGAAAAAATCTAGAGGATATATCAGCATCTCATCCAGATTCTCTCTATATTTCCTCTGAACTACACCCACCTATTCACTTATTTTCCTCTTCCAGCTTCCCACCTTCTCAGAAATCTCAGATCTCATCCTCAAATCTAAGCCATCTACTTGTCAGCTGGACCCCAATCCCACAGTTTTGGTCAAAGCCTGCCTCCCCTCTGTGGCCCCTCTTATTTCTGCTATAATTCACTCTTCTCTCACTACTGGTACTGTCCCTTCATCTTTTAAAACTGCTGCAATAACCCCAATACTGAAAAAACCTTATATAACTTATAATTTATAATAATAATTTAGTTCCAATAATTTTCACCCTATTTCTAATCTGACCTTCATCTCCAAAATTGTTGAAAAAAATAGAAGCTAACCAACTTTACTCGTACTTATCTCATAATAATTTATATGAAGAATTTCAGTCTGGTTTACGCCCTCTCCACAGTACAGAAACGGCACTTGTTAAAATTACCAACAACCTCCTTATAGCTGCTGACTATGGTTTAATTACTATTCTCATCCTCCTTGACATGAGTGCGGCCTTTGATAATATTTGTTGTACCACTCTTCTCAATAGATTATCTTTGATTGGCAATACCCATACTCCACTAGATTGGTTCAGATCCTACCTCTCAGGCCACACTCAGTTCATTCAGCTTAAAACTTTCAAATCCCAAACCACCACTGTTACTTCAGGTGTGCCCCAGGGCTCTGTCCTGGTGCCTCCTCTTTTTATTACTTACCTTTGTAAGAAGAGTGCTATATAGCGCCCGACCCGACACAGATTGGACACGGGAGGCACGTTAAAATAAACAAAATATTTATTTTTCTTCACCTGTGAGGCACATCTTCCCTGTGAACCCCACCGGCAATACACAGCCCCAAAGCACAGACAGTAAATCACCACAAGTCAACACACTCTTCTTTTACCGTCACTCCTCCCTGGCAACCTCGTCCTCTTCCTCCCGATTCTGGCCCCTTCGGGTGTCTGTTGGGATCAGGGTGGAGATTCGCCGTCCCCGTCTCTATGCTGGTATCGACGGGGTACCAACACACATCCTCCCTGCTCCTCCGTGGGAAACACTGTGCTGTGGAAATCGTCTGAGCCTTCATCCTCCGCGGGATGTCCGAGGCCGAAGAAAACACTCAGGTCAGCCTCGCTGTCCCCAGAGCTCACTCCGCCGACACGCCATGGACACATGTCCTCCAGCCACCAACGGGTTGTGAGCTGGGGGGCTGATCGCACCCCTAGAGGATACAGACACTCCTGGGAAAACCCCTCCTAAAAATGCTGACCTTCACATTGCTCCCTTACTTGCTGGGCTTACTTGCGGCTGCTTTGTCGTGCGATATGCTTCCCAAGCGGTACTCTGCATACTTAAAAGCCTGAACAGCACCTGTCAGTTTTGAATTGTTTTGCTTCTCTCTCTCTCTCTGACATTCCCTGCTCCTGATGCACACTCCTTTGAAGAGGAAGATATGTTTGCATACTTTTAATTGTGAGATGAAATTGTTTCACCTGTCAAGGAGCACGTTTAAACTTTTGAAAGAGACCTATGTTTGTTTGCAGTGTTTGAATAAAGTTCCTGTCTCTACAACCTCCTCTGTTTCTGTGCAATTCTGTAACTCAAGCGTGACAGGGTATCCCGCCCCTAGCATCTAGGAGGCAGGTAGATGAAAAAGCAGAGTAACATTCTCTGGGCCCCTCACCCCAGGGCCCATCACCTACCTCCTCCTGCAACCCGTGGTGCCGGCCAGCGTGGCGTCGTTGGGCGGCAGACCTTCTAGTCTGCTCGGACCTTCTCTTCCCCATCAGCGCAGCATCCTTGGGGCTTCCAGGTGGTTATTCACGGCTCCTTGCCACGTGTGTGCATTTCGGTGCGCTGTCTCGGGTTTGCGCCTTCTGTGCGGCTGTGCTGTGCACGTGCCGCACGCTGCTGTGCCGGGTTCTTACACGAATTTTTGAACAGGTCCCGGCCCAAAAGATGGGACCTTCTTACACTAGTGTAGTCAGCAGGATTCCAGTCCATCTGTTGGGCCAAGGACCTGTGTAAAAATTTCTGTAAGAACCCGGCACAGTAGCGTGAGGCACGCGCACAGTGGAGGACGCATGCGCCTGAGACAGCGCACTGAAGTGTGCACCCACAGCAGGAGACGCGACACTCCAGAGGCTCCATAATCCGCCAGAGCCGGTATCGGCAGAAAGAAAACCTGGGTGGACTCCAAGGTCGACGGCCAGCTGCCCGCCCGCCATCAGTGAAGTCACGGTCGGTGCGCCCCGAAGAGAGGCCACACAGACGAGAGGTCGTCCGGAAGGCAAGATCCATGCAGGGGCTGGTGGCCAGGGTCTACGTCGGTGGCCTGGGGGCGGCGATTCATGGCGTGATGGCGGGGCGAGCTCGAGAACGAGCGAGGTAGGTCTGGTCCCCGTTTCTCCACAGGTCATTGACCAGAGGACAAGTGCCCGGATGATCTCCCAGACGCAGCTTTCCCTGGTGAGGAGGGGGCGGTGGAGGAGCGACGGCATCTCCCAGATGCAGGAAAGGGGGTGGGGAATGTGTGTCGGACCCCCTGTCGACAAAAGAATAGAAACGGGGATGGCAAATCTCCACCCCGCTCCTGGTGAGCACCCGAGGGGGCCGGCGAGTGGAAACTAACCTGCTTCAGGCTGCACGGGAAGTGGAGGGCGGTCTCCTATCCCTGCAGTCCCTCTTGCAGGTGTTCCAGGTTCTGCAGGAAGCCTGGGACTGAAGAAGAAGCTCGGCGTGCTGTTGGAGGTCATTTATGAGTGGCTGAAGCGGCGCTGCACAAGTTCCTCCAGCCTGCAGAATGGGGCGGTACAGGTAAGTGAAGCCTGTGCCGTATATGAAAGGGGAGGGCGGAGCGCAGCGGCGGCAGTGATCAGTTCTGCTTGCCAGACAGCCCCGCCTCCTACAAGAGACGCAGCTGCGATGACTGTCAGTGTGGCAGAGAAGAGCGCAGGGAGGCAGCTGATAGATATCGGCTGCCAAAAAGCCTTGCCTCGACTTCCAGCATCAGCCTCGCGGGCGTCTTAAGGGGTGCAGAGCAGGAGGAGGACTCTGGAAAATAAGATGGGGGCTCCTGACAGAACGCAACATGAGCCCATCTGCCCGAAGGCAGTGGAGGGCTGCGCTGAGAAGGGGTGGAGACGCCAGGTGGCCCCAACAGAGCGGCCCCACAGGAATCGGTCAGGAGGGGAATGGCAATGTTACGACTGCAGCCGCTGTGGTCACGTCTACTCAGGGGTCCTGAGAGGATGTCCGAGTGGCAGGGACGTTGGGGCAACACCCCAAGACCTTTTGCTTTTGTTTCCACAGGGCAGAGCCGTAGTACTGAGGCCACTGTCTCCCCATCAAAGAGAAGACCAGCCCAAACAAGACGTGCCGCTGAGCCCCATGGGGCTCATCTGGAAGAGGTGCAATGTGGGGGGCGTGGCATCCAGGTTCCAGGGGAAGGTACTGCACCGTCCAGGGCTGCCCTCCCTCAATACACATTGAATGGGCCTCCAGCCGGGCGTGGGACCCGGCCGTCCACCACACCTTATTGTCCTTGGCAATATCTTTTATAAATATAACATTAATTTTCACTGTTATTCTGATGACACCCAGCTCTACCTTGCTAGTAAACCCATCTTTTTTTTTCCACCATCTTCACTTATTGACTGCATTGCTGAAATTAAATCCTGGTTTTCTTCAAATTTTCTTAAATTAAACAGTGACAAAACTGAGGTTCTCCTCATTGTTACAAAATCATCATTATCCAAAGCCGATATTCACTTCCTATTGATAATTCCTTTATTTCCCCTTTGCCTCAGGCCAAGAGTCTAGGTGTCATCCTTGATAGTACTCTCTATCTTTCCAATCTCACATTAATAACATCACCCTGTCTGCTTACTTCCATCTACGTAATATTAATCGCATCCGCCCCTCCCTCCCTCCCCATACCACTGCCATCCTTGTTCACAGTCTTGTTACTTCTCATCTGGACTATTGCAATTCACTTCTCTGTGGTCTCTCTAATAAATGTCTCCATAAGCTTCAGCTGGTCCAGAATACTGCTGCTCGCATCATTACTCAAACCCCATCTATTCACCATATTACTCCGGTCTTGCAGCAGCTTCATTGGCTCCTAATTAATTTTTGAATTGATTTAAAAATTCTGCTGTTTAACATTTAAGGCCAATCATAATCTCACCCCTCCATATCTGTCTGATCTTTTTCATGTTGTCATTCCCTCCCGTAACCTTAGATCCTCTTCCTCCATCCACCTGACCATCCCTCTTGCTCGTCTAACCACCACTGGGAGCAGAGCATTCAGCTGTTCTGCTCCCAAGCTCTGGAACTCATTACCTACTGAGCTTAGAAATATTGAATCATTTTCAACTTTCAAATGTAAACTGTTCAGAATGGCTTTTTCTTTATGATTACAGTGGCTTTGTTTGTTTTTAACTTTTATTTTTTCTGTATTTCCTGTTGTTATAAGTTTTATTTATAATGTGCTTTTTTATTGTTTGTGCATCCTTGAGTGCTTAGAAAGGTGCCTTTGTATAAATAAAATGTATTATTATTATTATTATTATTATTATATTATATATACACACACACACACACCATTCCATCAGTTTACTATTACACTTCTCAATAAATGTCCTTTAATGTTAAGCTCTATATTATTTGTTATAATATTACAGTCAATGACCAAGAATATTTAAAGTGGACTGGCCTCAACTAGTAATGCTGGAACGTAATCCCAAATAGACATTTTATGCTGTGTTAGATTAGATTTTGATTATCTCCAGATTACATAAATCATTGGTCCTTTTACACATTTTCTTACACACCAGGCGCCTCATGCATAACGCCATGTGTAGAATTTGCACTATAACATGACGTAAGCACAAAAGCCAAAATGTGCTTACGCACAAAAAATTCCAGATGTAGGAATCTGTGCGTTCGTCACCTTCCACATTCTTCCGCTACATAAATCCCGGTCAGCATGAAAAGTAATGCTCGTGAACACTCCTGCTGTCCCGCCCCAACTCCTCCCAGAATTACGCCTCTTTGAATATGGAAATCAATATAAATAGTCATTAAGATCAGCCTTCTGTGAAAAGACAATGGGAAAAGCATGGGGGAAAATATAAGAATTTCAGCAAATACCAAGTGGAGGCAAGGAAATACTTACTATTTGTTGGTTTAAACAGTGGTATAAACAACAAAAGGAAGTTGATCGAGTGACATAGCATGTCGGAGAAACTCGAAAGCTCAAGTTCACAAAGTCGCACAGTGCCCGAAATAAAAAAGAAGTTGTCACATATCAAAGTCGCCATGAAAAGGTGAGTCGTAGCCCACCGGCTGAGTGTCATATGAAAGCTTATTAAGGTACAGACAAAAAAAAAATAGGCACACGGTGGGAAAAAAGCACGAAATGTCAACTTTAATCTTGAAATTTCCACTTTAATCACGTAGTTTATTTTGTCATTAAAGTAGAACATCATAAACTTCATCTTAAAATTGTTTAATTTATTAGTTTCTCAAATCCCATTGTAACTAAAGTAGCAAGTTAAATGCTTTGTTTTGTATTTGATCTTCTATGTGCTCTATGTGTGTGAATCACTACATGTTTCTTAAACCGGCTTTCTCTTCCTCTGACAGGATACAGAATCCATTACATTCGTGATATTACAGCTCTCTGAATAATTAAAATACTAAGATGTATACGTGATATCATTTTCATGATGATAGGAATTAAATCATGTTATTAAACATGGGAACACGGTGGCGCAGTGATCGCATGTCTCAGATGCTTGCTGCGCCATGCGCAACCTTCGATGAAATGCTTTAGTACAGAAGTACTGTCTCTTTCAAACATACTAACCTCCAATTCCTGTCCTTACTTTTCTTTCTCCAAATACCCAATCGCCACACAATCAGCTCTGTAATAGATGTTAAGCCATCTGTAAGCTTAGAACGGCGATTCTTCAAAACTTTTAGGGAATATTGAAATATCTTTGTAGTGTGTGTTTAATTATTCTATCCATCTATCCTTCCAGTGTCACGCCATTCCCAGTAAGAATACAGCGCGAGGCAGGAACAATCCGTGAACAGAGCGCAAGCTAATAGCTAGCGCTCTGGCACCGTGTCCTGGCATGTTTAATTATTGACAATATAGATTAAATGAAGTTAAAGTTTTATCTGTATAATATAATACACATATTTTGCTGCATTTCATCTTAAAAATGATATCGTCATCATATATAAATAGGCGCTTTATGAAGTGCCTCAGGTTGTGCAATATTGTAACTGTAGTGCAAGTTTACAGTGAGGCAATTGTACTTATAAGTACAGACAGTTCTACAAGGAGCACTTGATTGAGTGTGTTTATAGTTCTTGGGATGAAACTCTTTCTGAACTGCGAGGTCTGTACAGGAAAGGCTTTGAAACATTTGCCGTGTGAAAGCAGTTCAATAGACAGCATGGCTGGGCAGCGTGTGCTTAATTTTGTATACCGATAATTCTCTTTCTCAGCTTCTGTAGATCATTGATTCCCTACTCAGATACAGAGATATAAATACTCTGAGTGGTGCAGTGAGAGTAGTATGGAAAAAGATGATCCACTATGGCAACCCCTAACGGGAGCAGCTGAAAGAAGAAGAAGAAGGTGCAGTGAGAGTAACAATGCTAAAGTAGCTATTGTATTTAGAATAGTTTGACCATTCCATGGACCATTATATTGTTACTGGTTAACTACAATCAGATGCATTAAATTAATAAACAATATGCAGTTAATTTCAGTGTATTTATAAAGCCGCATCAGGGATATTGATCTAAAAAAGAAATGATAACCACACAGGAACAGTAGCACTGTTTTGACGCTGGGTGCAGCCAGTCTGCAAAACCGAGCGCAGAACTTGCGTACGACAGGGTATGAAGTACCATGAAAATGTGCGTGGCTTTACACCAAGTTTAGGTTTTATACATCGCAATTTGAACGTGGAAATGTTCTTACGCAACATTTCTGTGTGTACGCACCGTTTATACATGAGGCCCCAGGTGCTGACCATGTTATGCTAATCACATTTTTTAAGTTATTTAATTATATTATCTCAATTGCTATACCAGTTAAACCCAACCACTGTGAATTCATAATAATCATGTAGTATTCCCATTAATATAATATTCAATAAATACAAATTGCTTATGAATTCCTTTATCCCACTTTGTTTGCAGATAATTAGCTTTTCCTTCTATACCTTCCATAACTTCCATATCTTCATGGTTCAAATCAAAAAGAGGAGGAAGAACTCAAGTACCTGGTTGTCAAACAAGTGGACGAACTGTGGCCAGGTAAAGTGGGCTCCAGCAAAGAATAACGAGCCCTGAAGAGTAGAAGTGTGACAAATTTTCTTCTCTGGTGAGGATTAAAGCAGGTCTTGAGGTCCAATACCCCAAGACAAATGGGACAATATCTAGAACTCTTGTTCCAAGGTGAATAGATGCCGTCTACGATTAGTGACTCACAATGATCTTTTGGGCTCAACAACTAGCACAGTTGAGTTCCTAGTGGCCAGGACCTGGGGTGCCTTGGACCAGTAGTCTCAGGTATGGCTGGGTTCTCTTTGGATTTGGATGGCTAGTTTATCTGCAGACCTTTATGACAGCCCAGTCTCCTGGTTCAACTTCAAATACTGTCATCTACGATGTACTAGGAAAAAACAGCTTTCACCTGCAGGTGTAAAGACTTTTTCACTCAAATAGTCAGCATATCAATTCTTCATCAGTAGCTACTAATGGATCAAAAAAATAATGTCTCATAAGATGTCAGATCTGTTTTGTTGGGGGTATCCCTTATCAGATATATTGCTATTGGTAAAACAGACGGTCATTTTAATCCAGTCTGTGCTTCCCTCTGAGCCAATTTGCTTTTAATTATCAAAATAAATTCTAAAGGTGATAAGCACAATGTTAATCTTTCATCTTAAATTAGCTGTTATATTCAAAAGTAAATCCTTAAATGAAAGCTTTCTTTTATAGGTGTTTCCAGTTTGGCTGCTGTTGCAAATTCTACTTGATTGAAAACATGTCCCTCATAACAATTAAATCATTACAGAAATAAAGTAAATCTTAATATATACTGTATTATCGTAGTATTTCCCTCTACTTACCCCTTGCCTGTTTTCTCTCAAGGGTAAATGTACTCGTCAAGTTTGTTATCAGGTTGGTCTACTGTTGCACTTTAAGATGAACACACTCATACATAGCTATAGGCATACACACAGACCCTAACCACAACAGTGCTCCATGAATGACACACACACGCTGATTAATCTTTAGCACTTTAAACCACACAAATGCTTTAGGAATGACATAGCCTGCCACTCAGCACTTCAAGAGACTTATTATTATCAGCATGAACAACATACGATGTTTTAATGACATCTCAGACCTAAATATTACTTTTGGTCTAAAAGAATACATTTAAACATACAAAGACTCAGCACTCTTTACTATAGGTCATTTATCAGCCATAAAGGCCTTACTTTATGTACTGTTCCCTACTATCAGAGGTGGATAGAGTAGCAAAAAATTGTACTGAAGTTAGAGTAGCATTACTTCAAAATAATATTACTCAAGTAGAAGTAAAAAGTAGTCATCCAAAAAATTACTCAAGTAAGAGTAAAAAAGTACTTGGTGAAAAGACTACTCAAGTACTGAGTAACTGTTTGATCATAATAAATTATTTATTTTTTAGAAATGTTGTAATAAGACAGACAAAAATATATGTGCAAATTCTGCTATTTCTAAATATTAAAATAAAAAATGAGTAAAAATAAATAACAGCTTTACAAAATAAAGATGCACAAATAACACAAAGTTCCAAATCTCACTTTTTCACAACAAAGCTTTTCAAGCCAATACCTACAGTAGGTAACATGTATGTTTGGACAGTGCAAACTACTTACAGTGACAAGATATACTGTACACCAGAGGTGCCCAATACGTTGATCGCGATCGACCGGTGGATCTGAAAGGTAGTGCAGGTAGATCGTGTTGCATTCAAAAAAAATTTTTTTTTTTGTCTATCATATATCCTCCCTATGGCATTTGCCACTTGATTGACATACAGGGCGGCCAGTCTGAGATCTCTTTTCTTCCATCACATTGGTCATCCCGCATGCACAATCAAACGCGCAAGCTACTGCAAAACTCCAGCTATCTAAGTGATCTAGTTAGCCTTCCAATTTATATCAACCAAAGAAGGGATTAAAAAAAAATTGTTGGTTATGGGCTGGATGTGGAATTGAAAGAGGATTTTTTCTCTCACAATGTCACAATTGAAGTCCATTTATCTGATCTGTCAATCTATCATTGCTATTCCAAAGAAGGAAAATGTGGAAAGGCACTTTCGAACTGTTCATAAAAACTCTGAAACTGACTTCCTTCCAAAAAGTGATCTGAGAAAGAGAAAGGAGAGGGAACTAAAATCGCAGTTAATCGGACAGCCGTCATTTTTCACTTGGCTGAATTCAAAAGCAAAGGCAAACACACCGAAGTATTGTTCCGGGTGAGTCACTCGATCATTAAGCATAAGAAGTCCTTCCAACATGGAGAGATGATAAAAGAGGCCTTCATTGAGACAGATGGCTAGGGAGAATTTCCTGCTGAGATTTCAAGACCCCTGGCCGGAGAAAAAGGAGTTTCTCCTTGTCATTAAACATGCAGAGTACAAGCAACTTAATAATGATCAATAGCCGCTAGACTTGGCATTTTTTTTCCGATCTGACCAACATGTTGAATGAGCTTAATTTACAGCTGCAAGGAAAAGAGAAAACCATGGTCAATATGATTAGCTCAGTTAATGCTTTAAAACGAAAAATTCAACATCTGTCCTCAAAGCTGCAGCAGCTTGATTTGGGGAACATCCAAAACCTCGCATCAGAGCTGGAGATGCAATGGAAGGCGCGTGTGCAACTTGACAGCATATGCTACATAGAGCAGATTGAAAATTGTCTGTCAGACATTGACAGACGGTTTCAAGACTCAGCTTTACTTGAGCCAATCACTACATTTAAGTGCTATCCATTTAGGGAAGATGTTGAGGGTGATTCATCCGCATCAAAAATTGCAACACTGTTTCCCTTAAAACTCCTCTACAGTGGAGGATGAGATTTTGACACTACAGGATGACATTCAGTTGAAGTATGGGGCTCATGGACAGTTTTGGAACTTACTCACAGATGAAAAGTACCCAAACATGAGGAAATGTGCTACCTCCTTGACTGCATTATTCAGCTCTACTTATTTATGCGAGTCAGCCTTTTCCCACATGAAGATTATTAAATCCAAATACTGTAATGACCATAAATGTATTGAATTGTTATTGCCATAAGGGTTATTCAGTGATGCAAGGTACAACAACATATATTTTATGTATAAAGTATACTCAGTATATCTATACTAATAAAAGGCAAAGCCCTCACTCACTCACTGACTGACTGACTGACTGACTGACTGACTGACTGACTGACTCATCACTAATTCTCCAACTTCCCGTGTAGGTAGAAGGCTGAAATTTGGCAGGCTTATTCCTTACAGCTTCCTTACAAAAGTTGGGCAGGTTTCATTTTGAAATTCTACGCGTAATGGTCATAACTGGAAGCTGTTTTTCTCCATT
>JANRMT010062854.1:134116710-134127090 GCA_026402145.1 Polypterus bichir lapradei | reverse complement strand
AATGGAGAAAAACAGCTTCCAGTTATGACCATTACGCGTAGAATTTCGAAATGAAACCTGCCCAACTTTTGTAAGGAAGCTGTAAGGAATAAGCCTGCCAAATTTCAGCCTTCTACCTACACGGGAAGTTGGAGAATTAGTGATGAGTCAGTCAGTCAGTCAGTCAGTCAGTCAGTGAGTGAGTGAGGGCTTTGCCGTTTATTAGTATAGATTACACATATTCAAAACTCATTTTAAGCCAAATCAGCTCAGAGCTCTGGAAATTTATATCTGATATTTAAGCATTTATGTGTTGTGATAGACAGCCGGGGACCTTGCCCTGTTGGGACGCCCTTTTGAGGAGAGGATCGGGGGTGTGGACATATTACCAGCAGTACCTCCCCCAGGAAACAAGAAGGCATCCCCCTGGTTTACATCAGGGCCACGGGACTGGAGCTTAGAAGCTCAACCCTGTATGGGCCAGTGGCAACCACCAGGGGGCACCTGGACAGTTCTGGAGCCATGGTCTGCAGCACTTCTGCCACACCCGGAAATGCTGCCAGAACTTGATTGAGGAGCACCTGGAGCTCTTCCGGGTGTGGTATAAAAGGGGCCACCTCACTCCAGCAAGCGAGCCGGAGTAGGGAGGAAGAAGACAAAGCTTGTGGGAGAGGAGTAGAGTCAGTCGGAGAAAAGAAGAAAAGACTGAGCTTTATTTGAGTTTGTGCATTGTGCTGTGCCAAAGAATAATAAACGTGTTTGTTCTGGACATTGTTGGTCTGCGTGTCTGTCTGTAGCCGGGCTAATCTTCTACAGTGCACAACATAGTTTCAGCAAATTACAATTGAACCACAATACCCAGTTTTTCACACACACACACACATACACACACACACTACTCCACCACTCTGGACAAGCTCACACAAAAATAAGTTTGAAAAAACTGCTTTCAATTCACACAGCCCAAGTGAAAAGATAAGGTTTAAAAACAACTTTACACCAAAGCCAATGCTGTGTGGGAGAAACGTGCACGCACACACACACACACACATACCCACTGAATAAGTTCAGCACAGACACACACAAATGTCAGTGGACGCCAGGTAGCTTTAGAACCAAATACGATACATGTTGCTTTTTGTCCCATATGATTATATTCTTTTTTCACATAAATGCATACTGTGAAAGAAGTCACCCTCGGACACACATAAAGATTTGGAGCTGCCACCCATATATTGTACCTAGCTGCAAAGGTTAATTGAAACTACACAGAAGTGCTCAGGACAAGTTCTCAACATGAACTGATAAGTAGTGGCAAAGATGGCAGCTTTAAAGGCCATCAAAGGAAGTGATGTCATCTATGTCAGAACCAGAAGTGATATCACTCTTGGAGCTGGAGCTGGAAGTGACGTCTTTCTTGGACCGAAAACCTTAAGTGACGTCTTATTGGGGCCCGGAACCAGAGGTGACGTCACTCTTGGTGCCAGAAACGGAAGTGTCTTGTATGAGAAATCAGGCAGGCTTTCCCGAGTTTGGTCTGCAGAGAAAATAGAGAAAAGTTTAGTGCACCCTGCCACCCCTGGCCTGGCATATAATTACCTTCTTTCGGTCCACACAGCTTCCTCCTTTGTCCGTGTGTGACAATACATATACACATACACACATAGTCTATATACTCACGAATGAACTTTTTCAACACTTCTCTTACATTTTATTATCCAAATTCTACTTAAATACTTTTCCAATTACCACATACTCGCAATTTTCCCATTTCTAATTTTCTTATGCTTGCTTCAGTTATGCTTCTTGATAATTTTATGAAATCCTAGTACACTGCAAAAATTAAACTTAAGCCAAGTCAAAGTATTTAAATTGTGGCATTAAACTTACTTTAAGAAATCTTGTCAAGTAGACTTCATTACTCCTTTAGCAATTTTTCCTGAATACAAGCAAACAACTCACATTTAAAGTTTTTTTTTTCATCATGTTTTTGCTGATGCCTTTTTGCAGTGTATTCTCTCTCTCTGATCTTCTGTATTTTAACTGCAAGCAATCAGCATACACCTATCCCTTGTAAATGCACTCCTGTTACAATATCAGTTTTATCCGCTTTACTCAAACTTCTCATTTACTATTTTTCTTTTTTATACATATATGATTTTTACAGTTTATACTCATTTTATTTGAACTGGTTCGGCTTTTTTTCTCTAATTACTATCCCTCCGAACAGCAATAATGTCTTAATTGAAAATCTCTAAATGTGTTTCCATAAAAAACGTGCTCGATTACAAAATCCCACTCACACTCATTATGTGCTTAATTACTTTATTGTGTCTATCATTACCCACTACTTGGGTCCTGGAGCTCATTCACATTCACACTTGTCTCTGATCCTATGGCTTATTTTACTACCACTGAGAAATGGCAGAGCTCATGCAGTCAGTCACCCAATCATTCCTTATTCGAGGATGGTGCATTTAAATATATATTTGTATACCTACACTTACCTTGGTGCTTTTGTAATTTAATGATGTTAATCTAAAACCCTACACCTTCAGTTCATGCTAAATGACAGTGCTACACTGGCACTTGCTTACAAAATATTATATTTTATTGAAGGCTATAGCACACTATATGTATACTCAACCCTACATGCAAAGCTATATTTGCGCAAAATCTACATTCAGGTAATTATTCCTATGCTCACCTATCTTTTTTGTAAAGCTACTATACTAGCCTTGTTCTTGCCTATGCTTCCCTGCGGTTTCCCTGCACTAGTCTGTTGGTCATTCTAATGCTATCTTTCCCTCACACTAGCTCATTCACACATTGCACTCACTCGGTCTCTATACTAGCCTCCTCTAAGCTATCTACACTGAAAAAAGTAAGGTAATGATTCACACTTAATACTTTCAATCTGAACCAATATAATTCTTTTTAGCTTATTGATCCCATAATTTTTAAGTTGAGGCAAATAATTTTAGAGTGATTGGGCGCAATTCACTTGTTTTATACTGAAGTAAATCTATTTTTTAAGTTGTTCTTCTTTTTTGGCAGTTGGAAAGCCATCACGCTGGAAAGTTCGACCGGAGGAATATACAAACGGCCCCTCAAACACAGCACACGAACAACCTAAAATATTAGGGTAACTGAAATAGGATTTTTATGTTTATTCTCTCCACCATAACTTACTTTGGTACAAACAAATTTTTTTACTTTGATTGAGATCTGAAACCAAATATTTCAAGCTACAACACTAAATGACTAATCTTAAGTTGCTTGAAAGAAAATTTATGTTGAATGAACAACATCAATGTTATACTTTTTTCAGTGTTTTGAATAAGCCCTATGCTAAGCTTTTGTTGCTCTGTATCCATTCATTCATTACACCTGCCTCAATTCAGCCCTCTCCAGACTGCACTACTAAGATAGAATGAGAGCGGTATCTTACAGGAATTTTGCCTGCCCTTGTCAGTCCCCATCTCTAATCAGGGGCATTAGCTGTGGGTCTTCACCTGGATTCAATTCTCCTACTGTGTATTTTATGGGCAAGGGGACAGAGGTGCTTTTAGCACTGTGGCTTTTTAGCACACTTCCTCCAGCACCCTCTATCACAATTGGCTCAAGCTCAGCAACTCCTTGTGTAGCCACCTGCACCTAGCCAGCCAAAGCACAGTTCACTGGAAAGGCGATCTGGACGCCCCTCTGATACTTTCCCACAAGATCAGTCCAAGCTCAGCAACTCCTTGTGCAGCCTCCTTTACCTAGCTAGCCTGTGTGATCCCCAAAACTCTACGATGCCTTGTGCAGCCCCAAGCACAACCGTGGGGAAAGTAACCCTGACACATTAAGAGCGATACTCCAGTAATTTTTTGCCTACTTGTTCAGACCCCCACTTTCATCATAGAGGAACGTTTAACCATGTCTTTGACTGACTAATTCAGCCCCTTGCCTCACTGGGGCAGGGTGGTATGTCAGTTCCTAAAGCTCAAGCTTTTTAATGTACACATGCACTCTCAGTCAATTACGTGATCTCACAGCAAACAGTGCAAATCAGCGCAACGCAGACAGCTTTATCACAGTTCTGCATGCCTGTCTCTTTCTCTGTTCTATACTGTTCTTTTTAAAACGTTTTCTTACCACTTATCTGTTGTGGAACCAACACAAACATTTTCACTGAGAAAAAGCGTTGTTTACTCTCTGTTTAGGTTGCCACTGTCTGTGTGTGTTCCTGGACCCTCGTTCCAGCCTTCGGATCAGCACTCGGCCCTCTTCTATGATTATTGGGGTCACCAAGAAATCTGTTGAAGCAGGCTGGCGCAGGCACCCTCAGCTCCAAAGAAGGCACTCAGAGTCTCAGGACAGGCAGCAGAATTAAGATTTATTGTACTGCACACATACAGACTCACTTCAGATGGGAAGAGCGAGCAGCCACGGGCAGCTGTTAACATTTATCACAGTTCTTATCACACAAGTCATTATTCATCCTCATCTGACTCCTAGTATTCCCCTGCTCTAATTAATTCCACCATTATTTCTTTGCTGAGGGAGTGTCAAACCCCTCTCTGTCCATCATGTATGTCTTACAAGGCCTACCCATACTCGCTTCTAGCTCAGCGCTTGCTACCATTATTTAAAGCCAAAGAGTTCACATTCCCTCTCTACGTGACCTTTGGCTTATGAACTATTGGTATCATACAGAATAATAAAAATATGTAGGCATAAGTCTTTTTAATCCTAACTCTTAATGTTTAGTAAAATATAGTATTTACTTTCTCATGTACTTATAATACTTTTCTAATACAAAGAGCAGGGGTCATCAACCTTTTTGAAACTGAGAGCTACTTCAAGTATTCACTCATGAAAAAAGACTGCTGTTTGCCCAAAGCTGCCTTTAACTCACAGGCTTTTTCTGCCTGTAGTACTCTGCCAGGTGGGTTGTAAGTCTCTCTGTACATTGAGCCGTTTTGCCGTTACCGCAGTCACGCTGCAAATGAGACATACACACTTTTCTTCCACTGTCGTAAAAAAGAACTCTTCCTCTCAATCTTTGTGAAAATGGTTATTTTTTCTTTCGTTTTTCTGCCATGTTTGTCTTTATTTTTACAGGGTTAAAAGCACATCTAGCTCCCCATCATAGCTACACCCGTTTGCTTGTGTCAGCGAAGAGTGAGATGGAGGTTTGTCTTGCATAAGATATTGAACTTTGACCGCAGACTACCCCTCAATCTACATCAATGCAAGTGTTATTGATTCAAAAAAAACAGCAACACAATTAAATACAATTTTTAGATGGAGCTCCATGGTGTCTAGTGTTATTTTTAGAACATGCCCTGCGAACAATGTGTTGGTTACCTCTGAGGCAGAGATTACCGATTTCAAGAATGCATTTTTCTATAGGGGTAACTTAAATACCACCACATTTATATGTAATGTCACTTAACAACCCAAGTGCTATGACTGCGGTCTCTAGGTCATTATCAAAGTTGTTGCATTAATCAGAAAAATCAAGACAGAAACTAAAACAAATTTTTAATTTCAAGTCAAAACAAAAATATATGTCCCAAATAACACAAAAGTACATGCATAAAAATGCATGTACAATATAGCACCAGGGTGGCACAGTGATAGCGCTGCTGCCTCACAGTAAGGAGACCTGGGTTCGCTTCCTGGGTCCTCCCTGCGTGAAGTTTGCATGTTCTCCCCATGTCTGCGTGGGTTGCTCCGGTTTCCTTCCACAGTCCAAAGACATGCAGATTAGGCACATTGGCGATCCTAAATTGACCCTGCTGTGTGTGTGTGTGCCCTGCGGTGGGCTGGCACCCTGCCCGGGGTTTGTTCCTGCCTTGCGCCCTGGGATTGGCTCCAGCAGACCCCCGTGACCCTGTGTTAGGATATAGCAGTTTCGAAAATGACTGACTGACAATATAGCACTGGGGTGACTTAGGGTTTAGTTGAGGATTCATGGTCCACTTCTACAAGATCAACTAATATTTACAGCCCAGACCTTACAAAATCGGGACCCCAACATAGCCAACATGTTGAACTGTTTCACCATCCCTATTAGCGCAGCAGACACACAAGGGTTTCATGTATCAAGGACACATCCTTATATCTCCACCTTGTTCATATTGGTCACCACTTTACTTGCAGTGAAAGTGTCTGGTAACTGTCAAGGAGGAAGGCATCCAAAAAGGCAGAATTTGCACCAACGGCATTATTTGTGCCACTCCGCAAACCACATTAAGGTATCCCCTAAGTCCATACCAATAAGTGGATGCATCTCCATGAACAGGTCAACTTCATTTACAATATCAACAGCATTCATGGAGGCACATTTAGGCACATTTAGTTAACTCCATCCACAGCACTTCAATGGACAAGGATGACTTTCCCCAGTTTTTTCCAGCCCCATTACAGAAGCTGAGCAGCCTCTGGGCTTTCTCCTCCATTTTAATCTCCTGATGCTGCATATATTTTGCTTAGGACTGATGCTGCAGTCTCACAGCCACCTGACTATTCATTTGGGCTGTCGTGGTGTTAATGAGATCATCACCAATCTTTTCCCTATTGACAAAACTCTGGTTTTTGCATGCTTATTAGTCTAGCTTTAGTGTCAGGTCTGCAGAACCTGTCCCTTGCTTTTGTCTTTTGACTCCAGCATGCAGATGCAGAAGGAATCCAGTTATGTTGTGGTCTTGTCAGCCTTAAAAGGTGTGCTTACTTACCTGGCGTGCCATACAAACAGGCCACATGTCTACTAGTGACGTATTCATATCGTGCTCCTCACCCTGCACTAGGCCTTTGAGAAAAATGGCTTTTATAAGCATGAGATGTGAAATGGAGAAACAGAAGGGTCTGAAATAATTCCTAGATCAAAGATGCCCTGAGACACTAAGATTTATTTCTGTAGCTCTACAACAAACTCTTAAACAGAGAAGCCTCTTAAGTATAGTCAAAAAGCTTCTGCTTTTGTACATAAAACGGTTAATCCTTCTGAAATCATGAAAAATCTAAACAGCAACAAAGAGAAAAACACTGAAAACACAGACAGATGGTGACAACACAAAGAGCCCCCATTGTCCTAAAATGTACAGAAGCTTTAGGTGTAAACCTATTGAAGAATGGAAATCCCTTCTCAAGGAAAGTGCCCTTTATTTCAGGTGTTACAGTCAACTCAGCATGTAGTGAATATTTATAAGGCATTCATTAAATGCACAGAGTTTGGCAGCAAAAGGCTCTTTGAAGCTTTTGTGTAGGCTCATCTCCTTCACCTCCAAGGAAACCTGAATCCGAGAAAGGTTAAGGAAAAAGAAGAAATATCAGTTTCCTCAGTCACAGCAAAGTTCACAGAAATATGCATGTAGTTATTGATAAATAAAGAAAAAAATCATTTGAAAAGCAGAGTTTTTATGTATTTGATGTTCAAGCAATCAATTAATTACATTTACTGTACATACACATTTACAGTGAGGGGACTACTTCAGCTATCACTAATGTACAGCATCCTTCTGAATGAGTGATAGCAGCCATTCTTCCAACAAAGAGAAATATATTCAATAAGGGAGAGGGGATGATTGGGGGCAAATACTAATATTTTTAAAAGATGCCCAGGGAAACATTTTATAATCACAGAGACTCGGGATATTGGTTTTATGTCTCATGTAAAGGATGGCAGAAATTTCTATAGTACAGTGTACCCATCAATGCACTGGGGCACTGCATTGGGGGCAGACCACAGAGTAATTGCACTCTAGTTGCCTGATTAACAAGTCTTTTAGCAGCAACTTAAGGTTTTCCTAGAATGTTGCTCATTCAGATACTGGCTAGACCCAAACATGGTTAGTTGAAGGTGGATTAGATTACCTATTCTGAGTTGCAGGTTGCATGGACACTAGACACTGGAAACAGCTTTACTATTGAATCCTTTGATGGAAAACTCTAGCTTCTTCTCCCCAACTTAATAGAATGTGATATGATATTTCATTATAAATCATAGATCCCTCCTGTACAAGTTACTTTTTACCACTACAATCTCTACTCAGTTACACACAAGATTCCATCTAAGTGTAATGCTCCTATTCTTCTATTTTTGAGGAAAGACTTAAGAGTGCCCAAAGTGTATAAGCAAATTAATGTGCTCCATAGTTCAACTTATGTGCAATGGCTTGACATTGGTTGGATCATTGTGGATGAAGTTTGTCGAGGAACTGCACACAAACCAGCTACTAGGGAAATAGTAACTAGAGAACATACTAGGGAATGGCGACACGTCTTTTCACAGCCCATTCCAAAATAGTTACTGTACTGTACTATAAAAGAAACCTTTAACAGCATGAGAACAACTCTGGGAAGTGCCTTTAATGACCAGTAATGATGATGTGCATATCAGAATAAGAACATTCCACTTAAGAGTCTTCAGTGTATGAAAAAAAAATGATGATAAGCAAGAAGTCCAGGTGCTTTTTCTTTACATTATGGACACAGAGAATCTTTCCAGGAGGATGGAAACAGCTGGGTATAGCACCAATGTTAGTTTGAACAGACCTGAAAAGGCACTTCATTAGATTCATACAGAGAATGCTAGATAATGATCACCCTGAAGCTGTCGCAACTCTTTAGGATGTTCAGGTATTTTTCAAGTTGAAGTTATTTCTTCACAATCATGTACTAATTTGCATGAAATTGTGTTCTAAAGTGAGCTTTTTTTTATAAATTAAAAATACTTTGTCTGTTTGTGCAGCTTACAATGAGACTGATGGATACAAAGGCCCATAAGTGAATGAAAAAGCCTTAAAATGTACCAGATACATCTACTTTTAACAGGCAAAGGTTTTGATTTAAGAAAATATGCCTTTCATGTATTATCATCTTTGTAGTAATGAAAGGAAACTACAAATAATTATTTTAATAACAGATTCTTGAAAATATTTCTCTTGAGGTAAGAATATTTCCTTTTTGCTTGTCTGCTTACAAGTCTGCTTGTGGGTGAAGGTATAACAACCACAAAACATCTGAGTCTTTTATAGTAAGCAAGGAAGAGTTTCCTCAGGAAGAGTGTGCAAAATGTTTGAGAGATCTATATCTCAATGTAAATCCTATTCTCCTGTAGAAGAGTTTGGGACTTGGTTGGAAATTGGAAATTTCAATTTCCTAGTTTCTTCAGAAAAAAAGCCTTTTACACAGATAGTTCTGCCTACTGTAAAGTGTCTAAATGACCCCAGATGTAATTCATATTTGTATTGGATGAATGAAAGTACTAACAAGCAATATAGTTAATTGGCTGGTTTCATTGTCAGCAAAGACTGTCTGGTTGAAATGAAAACCTACAGCCACTGTGACTCACTATCACTGTTAGTGTCTATCCCATCTATAGAGGAATGACAGGGCTACAAGATTTTGCATCTTTGGAATCAAGTATTTGATCTCTGCTGTCATATAAAAGTGTGTCATCTGTCGCAAACTCCAGGGTGTTTAGAACTTCAGAAGATGGCAGGATTGCCCCAGTGTCACCATTCATCATTGATGGAATGGAGGCTTTTGGTCCATGATCTGTGGTGACTTGTAACACTAAAGGAGGTAGTAAGCATAGTAAATGATGTGCAGTGTTCTTTACATGCATATCTACATGTGCTGCACATATAAAGTTAACTGAGTCAATATCCACATCTAATCTTATTAATTTGTTAAGATGATTTTCCTTCATTTGTGGTCCACTCTGACAGCTGAAAAGCCTCTGTTGGTGCATATAGTGTACTAAATACCAAGAAAAAAATGGGGAAATGAACAACAGTGCAAATAAAGCAGCAGAGACTAACTACGAGACATAGGATGCATATGGATTTACTCCACCACATTCATCACATATGGGTGTTGCTTCAGAAAAGCTGATAGCTATTGCCAGGCATATTTTGGACGCTATGCTGCTGCAAATAAAACCTGCTCATCTGACTCGTGACACTTTAAGCACCTTTATAGCTGAAGCCATGGCAATCATGAATGCAAGACTGTTGGGGGCAGTGTCAAAGAACCCTGTCCTTAAAAAAGTTATGATCCTGGTCGAAAAGGCAAATTCCTTATCAGTTCCATCTGGAAACTTTAATACAACAGGGTAAAGGACCTCTCAGAACATTATGTGGTTGATAATTTCTTTATATATATATAAATTATTCCATACAAATTGATCAAGTTTTACAAAAAATAGGATTGAGAACAAGTCAACCCCCACCCCTGAGAGAGAAAGCATAGCCAACGGGGTAAAACTTAAGGCTTGTAAACATACCTAAATTGATGAGTTTAATAGGCCAATAGAGATGAATGGAGAAGAAAAAGAAATGCAGAGATAACTGCTTCCTCGGTGCTTTAAGAGCTTATTTTAAAATATTACTGACTAGCAAAATA
>JANRMT010062854.1:134085711-134104051 GCA_026402145.1 Polypterus bichir lapradei | reverse complement strand
TTCCACCCCATATGCCCCCCCCCCCATTTTGCCTCCCCACATGAGGCTGGACCCCACTTCACAAAGTCCCAGTCCTCTGACATACCTAGAGACAGAGCACGTCCAAAGCAAAACAATCCCCCACGCAGCGGTGTTTTAGGATTAAAAAGTAGAGATATCTATTGCCAATATTGTCTAAATACTATATGCCTAAAATATAATCATTAACAAACTATAAACTTAAAATATAATCTTCAGCAGTCTTGAAGTATTGAGATAATGAACCCAGGGAATGGTGTTAGAAAGTGGTCCAGAATAAGCATAATAAGTCTTATTGCAATATTAACAATAACAATAAACCAAGGGTATAATGTTAAACAGTCTCTTTTAGGGTAGTAAAAAAAAAAAAAGTTAATTTCTTCCATACACACGTCTAAAACTGTAATTAAAACATAAACAGAAAGCTTCCGAGTAATGAAAAGGATGTATAATTATAATACCCATATAATACCCGTATCATTACAAGTGGATCAGACAGCAGGTTATATATCCTTGCCATGCCATGACAGGATGTGACTCACTATTCTGTTTCAGAATAGTGTCGGGATCAGCTTTCTTAGTTCCTTTTCTGCTTTCTCCTTGCTGGAGAAGACGTAGTATTGACCTTGAACATCCACTTTCAGTTTGGCAGGATACAAGAGGCTGTATTTGATATTGGCTTGCCGTAACCACACGTTTAGCAGCTGTTGCGGGAGAGAAATCAGGGAAAATAGGAATGTGGTTATTTTCAAATATAATCTCTTGCTTGTGTCTGAAGAGTGCCATCACCTCTAGCTTGAATAATAATCTCTCGAAGTGGATAATAAAAGACCTACAGTTAGGTCCATAAATATTTGGACAGAGACAACTTTTTTCTAATTTTGGTTCTGTACATTACCACAATGAATTTTAAATGAAACAACTCAGATGCAGTTGATTTGCAGGCTTTCAGCTTTAATTCAGTGGGTTGAACAAAAAGATTGCATAAAAATGTGAGGCAACTAAAGCATTTTTTTAACACAATCCCTTCATTTCAGGGGTTCAAAAGTAATTGGACAATTGACTCAAAGGCTATTTCATGGGCAGGTGTGGGCAAGTCCGTCATTATGTCATTATCAATTAAGCAGATAAAAGGCCTGGAGTTGATATGAGGTGTGGTGCTTGCATGTGGAAGATTTTGCTGTGAACAGACAACATGCAGTCAAACAAGCTCTCCATGCAGGTGAAAGAAGCCATCCTTAAGCTGCGAAAAGAGAAAAAATCCATCCGAGAAATTGCTACAATATTACGAGTGGCAAAATCTACAGTTTGGTACATCCTGAGAAAGAAAGCAAGCACTGGTGAACTCAGCAACGCAAAAAGACCTGGACGACCACGGAAGACAACAGTGGTGGATGATCGCAGAATCATTTCCATGGTGAAGAGAAACCCCTTCACAACAGCCAACCAAATGAACAACACTCTCCAGGGGGTAGGCGTATCGATATCCAAGTCTACCATAAAGAGAAGACTACATGAAAGTAAATACAGAGGTTGCACTGCAAGGTACAAGCCAGTCATAAGCCTTAAGAATAGAAAAGCTAGATTGGACTTTGCTAAAGAACATCTAAAAAAGCCAGCACAGTTCTGGAAAAAAATTATTTGGACAGATGAAACCAAGATCAACCTCTACCAGAATGATGGAAAGAAAAAAGTATGGAGAAGGCGTGGAACAGCTCATTATCCAAAGCATACCACATCATCTGTAAAACACGGTGGAGGCAGTGTGATGGCTTGGGCGTGTATGGCTGCCAGTGGCACTGGGACACTAGTGTTTATTGATGATGTGACACAGGACAGAAGCAGCTGAATGAATTCTGAGGTGTTCACAGACATACTGTCTGCTCAAATCCTGCTAAATGCAGTCAAATTGATTGGGCGGCGTTTCATGATACAGATGGACAATGACCCAAAACATACAGCCAAAGCAACCCAGGAGAAGAAGTGGAAAATTCTTGAATGGCCAAGTCAGTCACCTGATCTTAACCCAATTGAGCATGCATTTCACTTGTTGAAGACTAAACTTCGGACAGAAAGGCCCACAAACAAACAGCAACTGAAAACCGCTGCAGTAAAGGCCTGGCAGAGCATTAAAAAGGAGGAAACCCAGCATCTGGTGATGTCCATGAATTCAAGACTTCAGGCTGTCATTGCCAGCAAAGGGTTTTCAACCAAGTATTAGAAATGAACATTTTATTTCCAGTTATTTAATTTGTCCAATTACTTTTGATCCCCTATATATAAATAAAGGGATTGTGTTAAAAAATGCTTTAGTTGCTTCACATCTTTTTGTTCAACCCACTGAATTAAAGCTGAAAGTCTGCACTTCAACTGCATCTGAGTTGTTTCATTTAAAATTCATTGTGGTAATGTACAGAACCAAAATTAGAAAAAAGTTGTCTCTGTCCAAATATTTATGGACCTAACTGTATGTCTAAAGGTATTTGATTCACGTATGCTATAAGCCGCTGCTATCTCGGTATCTGATTTAAAGTCCTCTCCAATTATTTTAGAGAATAGTTCAGCTGCGAATTTCACTGGGTTTGGACTTTCACAATTCTCAGTTAGACCTTCGATTCTAATATTATTCATTCTGCTTCCATCTTCCAGTGCAGCAAGTCTGTCTCCGAGTTTTTTGCATTTGGAATTGGCAGCTGTTGCTTTTCCATCAGTGGTGGATGCTAGGTTTTCGGCTGTTTCAATCCGAGTTGTGAATGTCTGCTTAACATCCTTCAGCTGATTGGTAAGTGTGCTCAGTTTAGACGTGGTTTCCTGAATGTGCTCCTCAATTTTATTCAGCATACATTTAAAGGCCGCCTCAAAGCGAATATATACGTGTTTCTCAGAGTCTTTATTATCCTGCTGCAGCTTCCGTCACAGCCTCTCACTTGCCTTCTCATTTGCCTTCTCGCTTTTCTTTATATCGTTCTTTATTTCTGTAGTTGATAATTTCTGGAAGTGATGAAGAAAAGAGTATCTGTTCACATTACAAAGTCAAAGAGAGTGGACTTAAGACAAGATAAAGGTCAAAGTAGGTGATTTGTTACCGAAAGACAGCCAGGTGAGCAGGAACAAATGGCCCTTTGGACTTTTTGTCATTACACTCCGTCACAAAGGCAATCATTTCAGAAAAGTAGAACTGAAAGTCATGATACAGCAGACTGCTAAAGTCTTTTACCAGTCTCAGACATTATGGTTCTCCTTTCAGAAAATACTTAAAATATGTAAATTAGTTAATAAAGAGTGATTTATTTTTCAGTCTCCTTAGGTTTATTTTGGCATAATGCAAGGAGTGTGTTGCCATACGTTTAAAAGTTTCATAATAATGAGCAAAGTGTCATATAGCAGGCATGTCAAACACACGGCTCCCGGGCCGCATGCGGCCCGCATGACAGATCCTAGTTAGCACTGAACTTGTACAAAATGATTACTATCGTTTGTGATTGAATCATTCTGCATCTTCGGCGTTACTTATTGACTTTTCTTACTTTTGCCTTCTGACAAAAGTGCATTTTCCCATGGCATTATGATGCCGGAAACGTCATCTGCTAGTATAGCCACGAGCCTTGACCAAAGTTAATGAGCCGCAACGTCACAACTGAAGTGCTAGGCTGCAGCAGCGGGCAGCAGGGGCGGCTTTAGGCATTTGCAAACTGTGCACCTGCACAGGGCCGCCACGCCAATATATATTGAATATAAAACAGAATGAGAAAATAATGACATAGCTGACGGCAATATGGCCGAAAAACATTGTGTTTCTTGTTAATTAGTACTCTGTATTTACTAATGTCGCTAGAGTCAGAGCAGTAAACTATATGTAATATTATAATGTTCTGCCATAATGAGAATATCATGGGCCGCCACTTGGTTTTCAAGTTACAGACACACGTATATAGCAGCGTGTCATGAGCACGAGGCGGCTATGCAGTGTCCGCAATGGACGTGGCCATCCGCCCTGCATAAGATACCATATTGACATTGGCGGGCTAAGGGGCCACCGATTCTTTCTCTGCCCAGGGCCGCCCCTGCTTGGCTACACTACTGGCTGGTCTGCTGAGAGTTGGCCACTGGGCATAACTGACCATCATGAGTAATAATAGCTCGCATATTTTACCGTTTTTTTGGTCTAGTTTTGTGTAATTTTGCGCTAGTATTGTAATGAACAGTTAGTGCAGACTACAGCTGAAGTTCTGAAGTGGACGCACAAAGCTGGTGAGTTGTTTGTTAACATATTTTTGTGATTTTGAGTTTGTAAAATTAGTGTAGGTCAGGTGGCTTTTTGCATATCGGCTTATTTTACAATATAAACTTTGAAGTAAACTTAGTAAAGTAAAATTTGAGTTTTGGAGGATTTGTTTTCCAACTTGAATTACTGAACAATGAATTCAGTGAGCATTTTTGTGATTTCAGTTCACACGAACAGGACTTTGCACTGTTCTCTTACAACGTTGAGAATGCGCCTGAGAATATCCAAGTGGAATTGATTGAACTGCAGTCAGATTCTGTTCTGAAGGCAAAATGCAACGAAGTTGGTGTGCCAGGCTTATATGCTTACCTGCCACCCTCGTATGTGCAGATCCGTAAGTTGGCATCGACAGTACTGTCTATGTTCAGAAGCACTTACCTTTGTGAGAAATTGTTTTCATTATTGAAAGCTACCAAAACTCCACATTGCTCAAGACTTACTGTCGAGCACCTTTCATCCCTCATAAAAGTTGCAGCTGCACAAGATTTCAAGCCTGATATGGACAAACTGGTTACTAACAAGAGATGCCAAGTGTCGGGACAAAAGAAATAGATCTCACACTGTAAGACTCCTATATAAGCAATGAATATAATATAATGAATATAATATAATAATATAAGGACCTAGCTAAGAGGCTAAGACTCTAATTGTACGCTGTTGTATGGAGAGTGTATGGAAATAAATTGCTTTTCTTTAAACTTTAAACTTTGTGTTACATTTTTTAAAGTTTTCAGTATTGGAAAGAAAGCTACAGTAACTTTGTATAACAGTATTTGTTACAGTGCGGCCCACTGACGCACATATGGCAGTCGAAGCGGCCCACCAATGGTAGTGAGTTTGACATGCCTGTAATATATAGCCTTTTTGTTTTTCATGGTCTTTGCTGCCACCTATTGGAAATAAGTAGTAATACAGGCACTATTTTTACTAGCTGTGCAGGGATGGATACAAAAGTTCTGACTATATGAAAGAATTCATTCATTCATATAGCGCTTTTCTCAGTACTCAAAGCGCTATCCACACAGTGAGGAACCAGGAAGCGAACCCACAATCTTCCACATTCTCCTTACTGCAAAGCAGCTGCACTACCACTGCACCACCTGAAGAAGAATTCCTCTATCACCATCTTTATTCACTCTGCTTTTCTTTCCCATTTATATATAATGTAAAGTAATACATATTCTTAATGTTGCTATATTTGACATAACAAATTTGTTTCCCCTCATTTGTTACTTGTAAAATGCTTTCTGCATAAATAGTACATATTTGTATATTTATTTCTTGCAAGTATTTTCAGTTTAACAACAAGACTGTCTGTAAATGTCAGTATAACAATAGTCAGATCTTGGCTGCTTTGTTAAAGATTTAAAGGTGTTTATTTAGTTGCTCAACTTTATAATGGAACAGGCCATGAAGGCAGTATAGGGGTGATTGAGTTTCCTTTCCACATTTACTGTAATTGGTGCTTACAGACAAATTCTCTTCCACCGAGGATGCAGAACATTCTATGCAGCTCATCAGAATCTTCCACCAGACATGGATGACAGAGTCTACTGTCAAAGTCCTGGATAATCAGTTTTGTGGTGGGATGATGAGGACTGAATATACCACTGGATGATAAATATCATGAGTAAGTTGGTTACATCTGCAGAGTCACCCTCCCACACAAATTAACTGGATTTCATGTTTGAAATCATTTTCCAGAGTCTGTTATCTGGTGTTAGATGGTACAGGATTACTACCAATAGATATATTAATTCTTTGGGAAATTCACTCTCTCTGTACTTTTCTGAAAAGAGGAAGGTCAGCATTCTTGCAGTCATTTGCTGTAAGATTGTCTATTGTACCAGCAGCCATATAATTAGTTTGGACAACTGCTTCAAGAATGTGTTTGCATCAGACAGATTGTGATCAGTAGCCCCTATGAGGTGTCTTACAAAATTCTAATGGATCGTCAGGTAAGGAAAAATCTGTGGTAGTAGTGTAGGAAAAAGTGAGCATTGCCCATTCTGTTTTTAGTGGCACACCAGGCCTGTTAAGTCATCAGATTTAACAGACATTCAGGTGTGAATCAGAGTTGAACCAACATCTCTCCAGAGGCTCCTCTGCAGACCTCTTGAGCCAGAATGTGCAAAATTGACTCATTCCAGAACAACCTGTAAATCAATGAATGACAACTCTAATAAACAGAAGAACTCTCCTCTGTGGAGACACTAATTTTGTAACTGAAAGACACTTTAATCCAATCAGAAGTTATTCATTCCCTTAAGACTTTCTGTAGCACCCTGAATATATTCTCTTTGAATCTCTCAGGTGGCTCTCTCAAAGGAACTCTGAGGAAACTCTCAAGGTATTCCATAGGACACTCTGCCCACGTTCACTCCTAAGCACTTCTTCTTCTTCTTCTTCTTCTTTTGGCTGCTCCCATTAGGGGTGGCCACAACAGATCATCTTTTTCAATATTTTCCAGTCCTCTGCATCTTGCTCTGACACACACATCACCTGTATGTCCTCTCTCACCACATCTATAAATCTTCTCTTAGGCCTTCCTCTTTTCCTCTTGCCTGGCAGCACTGTCTTTAACATACTTTTCCCAATATACCCAGCATCTCAACTCTGCACATGTCCAAATGAACACAATCTCGCCTCTCTGACTTTGCCTCCAAACTGTCAAACCTGAGCTGACCCTCTACTGTACTCATTTCTAATCCTGTCCATCCTTGTCACACCCAGTTCAAATCTTAGGATCTCTGCCACCTCCAGTTCTGTCTCCTGCTTTCTGGTCTCCAACCCATATAACAAAGCTGGTCTCACTACAGTCCTGTAGAACTTCACTTTCACTCTTGCTGATAACCAAGAGTTATCTGTCACAAATTACTACTGACACTCTTCTCCACCCATTCCATCCTGCCTGCACTCTCTTTTTCACCTTTCTTCCACAACCCCCATTACTCTATACTGTTGATCCCAAGTACTTAAACTCCTCCACCTTCACCAGCACTACTCCCTGCATCCTCACCATTCTTCTGACCTTTCTTTCATTCACACATATGAATTCTTTCTTGTTCCTACTGACCATCATTCCTGTCCTCTCTAGAGCATATCTCCACCTCTCCTGGGTCTCCTCAACCTGCTCCCTACTCTCACTACAGATCACAATGTCATCAACAGACATCATAATCCAAGGGGACTCCTATCTAATCTCATCTGTCTACCTGTCCATCACCATTGCAAATAAGAAATGGCTCAGAGCTGATCCCTGATGTTATCCCACCTCCACGTTGAATGCATCTGTCACTCCTACTGTAGACCTCACCACTTTCACACTTCCCTCGTACATATCCTTACATACTTCTCTGCCACTCCCAATTTCCTCAAACAATACTACAACTCCTCTCAAAGCACCCTGTCATATGCTTTCTCCAGGTCCACAAAGACACAATGCAGCTCCTTCTGGCCTTCTCTATACTTCTCCATCAACACCCTCAGAGCAAACATTGCATCTGTTGTGCTCTTTTTTGGCATGAAAGCATACTGCTGTTCATTAATCATCACTTCCCTTCTTAACCTAGCTTCAACTACTCTTTCCCATAACATCATGCCGTGGCTCATCAATTTTATCCCCATGTAGTTACTACTGCTCTGCACATACCCCTTATTCTTAAAATCAGTAACAGTGCACTTCTTCTCCGCTCCTCAGGCATCCTCTCACTTTCCAAGATTCCATTAAACAATCTGGTTAAACACCTCCATGATTCCACAGGTATTTCATCTGGACCAATGGCCTTTCCATTCTTCATCTTCTTCCTAGTTGTCCTTACTTCCTCCTTACTAATACATTGCACTACTTGATTCACTATCTCCACATCATCCAACCTCTTCTCTCTCTCATTTTCTTCATTCATCAGCCTCTCAAAGTACTCTTTCCATCTGCTCATCACCCCCTCCTCGCTTGTGGGTATGTTTCCATCTTTATCTTTATGACCCTAACCTTCTGCACATCTTTCCTAGCTCGGTCCCTCTGTCTAGCCAATCGGTACAGGTCCTTTTCTCCCTCCTTAGTGTGCAACCTCTCATACAACTCATCATACACCTTTTCCTTAGCCTTCACCACCTATCTCTTCACCTTGCACCTTATCTACTTGTACTTTTGTCTACTTTCTGCATCTCTTTGACTCTCCCACATCTTCTTCACCATCCTTGTCCTCTGTATACTCTCTTGTACTTCCCCTTTCCACCACCAGGTTTCCTTTTCCTCTTTCCTCTGTCCAGATGTCACGCCAAGCATCCTTCTTGCTGTCACCCTTACAACATCTGCTGTAGTTTCCCAGCTGTCTGGTAACTCTTCACTGCCACCCAGTGCCTGTCTCACCTTCTCCCTAAACTCAACCTTGCAGTCTTCCTTTTTCAACTTCCACCATTTGATCCTTGGCTCTGCCCTCACTCTCCTCCTCTTCTTGATCTCCAACGTCATCCTACAGATCACCATTCTATGCTGTCTAACTATGCTTTCTCCTGCCACTACTTTGCAGTCTTTATTTTCCTTCAGATTGACTCTTCTGCATAGGATATAATCTACCTGTGAGGATCATCCTCCTCTCTTGTACATCACCCTATGTTCCTCCCTCTTCTTAAAATACATATTCACCACAGCCATGCCCATCCTTTTTACAAAATCCACTATCATCTGACCTCCTTCATTCCTCTCATTGACACCATACCTACCCATCACCTCCTCATATCCTCTGTTCCCTTTACCAACATGTCCATTGAAATCTGCTCCAATCACCACTTTCTGTCCCTTGGGTACACTGCCCATCACTTCATTCAACTCACTTCATTCAACTCACTTCATTCAACTCACTTCAGAAATCTTCTTTCTTATCCATCACACACACAACATTTGGGGCATATGCACTAGCAACATTCATCATCACACCTCCAATTTCCAGATTCATAATCATTACTCTATTTGACTTTATTTTCATTTCCTAAACACTCTTCATATACTGTTCCTTCTCTTCCCATCTACACCATGACAGAACAATTTGAATCCACCTCCAATCCAGCTTGCCTTACCCCCCTTCCATTTAGTCTCTTGCATGCACAATATATCAACTTTACTTCTGCCCATCATATTGGCTAACTCTCTCCCCTTACAAGTCATACTGCCAACATTCAAAGTTCCTACCCTCAGTTCCACTGTCTTTACCTTCCTCTTCTCCTCTTTACTTCGGACACGTCTCCCCCCACTTCTTCTCCTTCTTCTTCTTCGGCCAACAGTAGCCCAATTTCCGCCAGCACCATGTTAGCTAACAGTATTGGCGGCCGTTGTTAACCCAGGACTCGACTGATCTGGTATTGAAATCTGTATTGTTGTCCACCTGTTGATCTGCTAAAATTTTACACTGGATGCCCTTCCTGATGTAACCCTCCCCATTTATCTGGGCTTGGGACCGGCATTAAGAAACACACTGGTTTGTGCATCCCCTGTGGCTGGGTTAGGTTCACTCCTGAGCACACTCTTCAAAAATCACTGAAAATCTCTGAAATAATCTCTCTTTCTGAAACTAAAAGCTGATGAGCCAGTTTTGTTTTCTATTGGGAGCTGAAACCAATAATATTTTTCTCTTTGTGAACCAGAAAGCTGAGATCCAGTATGCCAGGCTAAAGCTGTATGCCAGTAGTCTGAAAAGGCTGATAAGTAGCCATCACTTCAAGAAGGGAACATTAGCATGTTTTTCCCTATGAAGTTGCAGATGACACAGCAAAGGGTCAAAGTGAGGAAAGCACTTTATACAACAGACAAAGGATTATGAGAAAGAATGCACTCCAATGCAAGAAGAATCCAGAGTAGCAACAAAGCAACAATGCAACACAACATCGGACATTATTTTAAAGAATTGGTATCATAAAACTGTTTATCTGTGTGGTATAGCGGGTCCGCGGCTTCAAAAACAAAACAGGGCCAGATTTAAATTCATAAAGCCGTGTCAGTCTCCGTGGGCGCGATTGCACGACCGCGGGGAGTTAATGAGGTAGTTGGGGCGAGTCGCACTTGCACGTGTGGGTGCAATCGTTCTCAATTGCTTCAATGGCTTCCTGCGGCATGTGATTAAGGCGCTGCGCCCACATGGACAAGTGTGTTTATATATACTGGCCAGCACAAAAGGAGAGGAGGAATTAAAGAAAAGGAAAATGATGGAAAGTAAAGAGGTTAAAAGACGTTAAAGGCAGTCTTGGTGATGATCTGGCCACCTGGAAGGAGGAAGCAGAATGAGCTGGGGCCCCGCGAAGGAGCGTTGGCTGTGGTGCTCTAGGGGCTAGTTCGCCCCACTGAATATTCTGGTGGAGTGTGGCGAGCAAGGCAGGTGCCCTCCCTAGGCTTCTGAGGTGTGACCACGTGAGTGCAAAGCAAGAAGGGAGGAGAGTCTGGCTGCGATGTCCAGAGGCAGTCAAGACAGGGGTCAGCATAATGGAGCTCGTAGCTGCTGAGTCTCCGCCGGCTACGCGAGGCTGAAATTGTAAGGAGTTAGCCTGCATTTTTAACAGATTTATTTATTGATTTTTTTTTATCCCCACTTTTCACTGGATTTTTATGGATTTATATATGTACTGTTTTTACAATTGACACTTGTTGGTTTTACTTTTGTGTTGACTGTTTTTTAATAAAAGCACTTGGGCACTTTTTTCATCATCTTCTGGCATCATCAGAGAATTGTCTTTATTTGTCAGCTCATCTCGGTCATAACTATCGATGGTGTTGGTTCAGCAGACTCCCATGTGGGAAGAAGAAGTCTGTAGGGGACTGGTATCGTCACAATCTGTGCCAAGTTTAATTAGAACTCTACATAGCAAACAAACAGCCAGCCTCTCTATGTTATATGTTTGTTCATCTAGTCTGTCTATGTCTTGTGTTATATGTTAACATATATACAGTACAGGCCAAAAGTTTGGACACACCTCCTCATTCAATGTGTTTTCTTTATTTTCATGACGGAAGGCATCAAAACTATGAATGAACACATGTGGAGTTATATACTTAACAAAAAAAAAAATAACTGAAAACATGTTTTATATTCTAGTTTCTTCAAAATAGCCACCCTTTGCTCTGATTACTGCTTTGCACACTCTTGGCATTGTCTCGATGAGCTTCAACAGGTAGTCACCTGAAATGGTTTTCACTTCACAGGTGTGCCTTATCAGGGTTATTTAGTGGAATTTCTTGCTTTATCAATGGGGTTGGGACCAGCAGTTGTGTTGTGCAGATGTCAGGTTAGTTGGACGATCATTTATTTTTCAACAGGACAATGACCCCAAACACACCTCCAGGCTCTGTAAGGGCTATTTGACCAAGAAAGAGAGTGATGGAGTGCTGTAAATGGTATTGAAAATAAAGAAAACACATTGAATGAGGAGGTGTGTCCAAACTTTTGGCCTGTACTGTATGCAATTATCATATTTCAATAGTCTTTTAGTTTATCAATGAATTATATTATTCTGTTTCTTAAAACAAGTGTGCTTGAGTTACTTTGATATACAGTACATCTAGATGCCAGAGAGCTGCCTCCTACAACAGAATAAGGTAAAGTAAACAAAGCAGGACCCTTACAGTGGGAGCCACGTCAAACAGCCGCCTGGAGCATGATAGGTCCATGACAGGACCATGACAGGACCATGACAGGACCATGCACGATCCGTGCACGGAATGTGATCCCCCGCGATGACGCAGTTAACGATGCCCCGCCCCATAAACGCCCCCATGCGCTTTCTAAAAAGATGGTTGCAATGCTGTATAATCCCGCCAGATGGAGCATTGACTGCTTCAGTTAACTGCAGTGTCCAGGAAGCCCTATACCGTATTTTTAATATACTGTATAGGCAGTTCTTGTATCGTCAACATACTGTAGTTTCATAAATAGATGACGTGGTAAAAAAAAACAACAACAAACCGATTAATAAAACAGATTTGTTAAATCACTCAATACACAACTCATGATGATACGGAAGCGTATTAGGGCCACGGTGAAAAAAAAAATACGGACACAGTGAAGAAAAAAAAATCAAAATGTCGAGATTAAAGTCGACATGTTGACTTTATTCTCGACATTTCCACTTTATTCTCGCCATTTACGTCGATATTAAAGTCGACATGTTGACTTTATTCTCGACATTTCCACTTTATTCTCGCCATTTATGTCGAGATTAAAGTCGACATTTCCACTTTATTCTAGTAGTTTATTTTGTCAGTAGAATGTCGCAAACTAAACTTCATCTTAAAATGAATGTTTAATTTACTAGATTTTCTCAAACCCCCATCATAAGTTAATGTAGCACATTAAATGCTTTTTATTAAGTGTTCCCCGACCCAGTTTTTAATCTCCATGCGCTTCTTAAACTGACTTCCTCTTGCACACAGACAGCAGACAGCGATCGCCGCACATTGACTTCATGATATTCCTGCTCTATGAACATTCAGAATACTAACATACAGTGCACGATATCTTCTTCACGATGAAATGCATTAAAGCATGTATTAAACACGGGTGGCGGGGGGCACAGTGGCGTGGCTGTAGTGCTGCTCCCTTGCATTACGGGGTCCCCAGGTTTATATTCAGTGTAGTGAACTTTATGACAGGTGTGACGAGGCTCCAAAAAACTGGATATATGAATGGGTATCGCACAGGTTTAACTTAAATATTGTGTAAATATTGGGCTCGTGATGTGGTGGTCGGAGACACGAAAGCAGAATTCAATGGATGTTCTTCTGAGCGGGCTTTCTTTATTGCATGCGCGCTGTCTCTATCTGACGTACTAAACCTCCAGTTCCTATCATTGCTTTTTCTTTCTGCACATAACCAATCACCACACGATAAACGTCTTTGTGAAATTAAAACAAGTTATAAACTTAGACCTCAGAGTTTTCAGAACTTAAAATGTATTAAAGCATGTGGGGGCACGGTGGCGTGGTGGTTGCGCTGCTGCTTCGCAGCAAGGGGGTCCCGGGTGTTCCCTGCCTTGAGTTTGCATGTTTTTTTCTGGTGGGTCTACTCGGCGTGCTTCAGTTTCCTTTCAAAGACATGTAGGTTGTGGGGTTTTGTTATGTATTATTGACCCTGCTACTTTATGTGTTCCACGTATTCACTCTGCGATGTGTTGGCACTGCATTCAGGATTTACTCCTGTCTCACACAAGATGCTTGCTGGGATGGGCGCAACCCTGAATGGATGGCATAATTAAACATGTATAATGAAGATTTTTTTTAATTTCTGAAAACTCCATCCCAGCAAGCACCGTGCCCCCACATGCTTTAATAATAAGTTCTGAAAACTCCGAGGTCTAAGTTTATAACTTGTTTTAATTTCACAAAGACGTTTATCGTGTGGTGATTGGTTATGTGCAGAAAGAAAAAGCAAGGATAGGGACTGGAGGTTTAGTACGTCAGACAGAGACAGCACGCATGCAATAAAGAAAGCCCGCTCAGAAGAACATCCATTGAATTCTGCGTTCGTGTCTCCGACCACCACATCACGAGCCCAATATTTAAGTTAAACCTGTGCGATACCCATTCATATATCCAGTTTTTTGGAGCCTCGTCACACCTGCCATAAAGTTCACTACACTGAACATACAACTGGGGACCTCTTAATGCAAGGGAGCAGCTCTATAGCCACGCCACCGTGCCCCCCGCCACCCATGTTTAATACATGCTTTAATGCATTTCATCGTGAAGAAGATATCAAGCATTTCTCTTAGTATTCTGAATGTTCTTAGAGCAGGATTATCATGAAGTCAATGTGCGGCAATCGCTGTCTGCGCCTCTCAGTGCAAGAGGAAGTCAGTTTAAGAAGCGCATAGAGATTAACAACTGGGTCGAGGAACACTTAATATAAAGCATTTAATGTGCTACATTAATTAATTACGGGGTTTGAGAAAATCTAGTAAATTAAACATTCATTTTAAGATGAAGTTTAGTTTGCGACATTCTACTGACAAAATAAACTATTAGAATAAAGTGGAAATGTCGACTTTAATCTCGACGTAAATGTCGAGAATAAAGTGGAAATGTCGAGAAAACTAGTTAGTAAAATATTTTTTAAGACATCCTTAATAATCCTTAAAGACAAACGCCCTCTGCCAGACATCTGCCAGATGAAAAAGATGACGTCGCATAGACGTCTCCGCGACGTGTGTGTGCTATCTGGGTTAACAATCCTTAAAGACACGGTACGTCTGTAATTTATCTATACCGATCATTGTAGGTACGGAATACAAATGCAGGCTATGTACAGTATTTTACATTACGGTGTATTTTACCTAGTTCCATTTAATATACTGATGAATTATATTTTGCTGCAAAGCGTCTTTTTGATTAAAAGAGGAGTGACATTGTGAGTTTGTGACACTGACAGTAAGCTGTAATGTTAACTCCAGACTTGGTAAACAGACCATTAAGTTATCTAAAGTTATATCTGACCGCTGCTGGTGCTGCCAGTGATTTTCAAAACAGCCAATAAAAAACTAAACTGGGAAATAATCTGTAAACTACCCCAAACAAATTTTATAAAAATAAATAAATAAATAAAGTCACCACTTACCGCGAATAGTCCATTAACACTAGAATTACTAGAGCCTACGAAAAAAAACTCTTAGATCCGTCCCACCTTAAATCGCTTCTTAAAACCGTTCTCACCTCTCCGCCAGCGTCTTTTGTTAATCTAAATGTGTTGATAAAGAAAAGTTGCAAGTAGCCGGCTATTCCATCCCCCCATCGACTTAGAAAGTGCAGAAACTTCTCCCAGCTCATGCCTTGATTGATTATCTGGGAGTGAACTGGAGTTTTAGAGTGGAAATAATAGATCATTATTTGAAATACACGTATTTCACGTGTGTTCCGTTTCTACAGTAATCCATGTAAACACATTTTTAAAACAGAAACGTTTTTCATATTGTAGTAGTAAATGACAAGATGTAGGCATAAACTATATAATGTATGAAGCCCGAAGTCCAAATATCAAATTAACAGCTTCACAAAAGGTACAAATATAACAGAACAAGTATATTTTTATTCAAAAATATAACTGCAGGAAAAAAACCCGCATTAACATGCCACATTGACGCATGCATATCTCAATTGCCATGGTAGTGTAATGGTATCAACTGCTGACTTATAACCAAAAGGTTATGAGTTCGATCCTGCACGATTCTCTTTTGAAAAGTAAACTGCTCTTATTCTTACTATTTTAAAATAAAAACATACATTTGATTTCAGTGTGTAACAGCCAATGTAATTTATGATACTTGTAAAGGTTAGTTTTTTTTATTCACTTTTCATTCTCTCAATCGTGTCCAAGATCCTTCCCTACCTCCCCCCCCAATCTGAAAACGCGCTATAGCTCTGCAGCGTAATTGTGACTGCATTCTCGTACCAATGTTTTTGCGAACTGCTGTGCCTGCGTGCACTTTTTTTTTTGAGCATACCCGGGTCGCTAAAACACAGGAACATCTGTTGTTTACAAGTATAACAAAACAAGTTCACTTTTATTCTAGACTATAAGTGAAGAAAAAATAAAGCAAGTTACAGTAGGCGGTTGATACAACAGCTTGCGTGGGGCAATGCTAAGAACTGCTGATTTCCGATCCGTGCTATATAAAATCATCCCATTCAAATATTAACAATTCCCTCACACCCTTCCAACATTTACGACATGTGTACTTGTTGCAGTGTACACACCTCTCTGTGCTATGGTTCCTATTACACTAAATGAGCACCTGGCACTATACTTTCTTTCCTATATAAATAACATTCGAGCTATAGCGCGTCTCCAAATAAATCACATTTGAGCTATAGCACGTCTTTATGTGAAAACAGCATTGTCAGATGGGGGGTATGGAGGAATATTTAGGACAAAATTAAATAAATAGATAAATGCGTAAATAAATAAAAGTACTGTGAAATGTGAGCATAAATAAATGTATCATGAAATGAAACCTTAATAAATAAATGTATCATGAAATGAGAGCCTAAATAAATAAGTGTGTCACGAAACATGTTTTTTGTTGCTTATTTATTTATTTCATTTTGTCCGTAACATTCCTGCAAACCGTCATGAAATACGACTTGAAATAAAACTGTCACTTTCACTCGTCAAAGTTGAGAGGGTGGGCTCTAACACGCCCTCTACTTACTGATTGGTGAATCGATAGCACAAGAATTAATTAGAAAAATGCTTAGTACTGCCGATGAAATGGATTCTGCCGAAGATATTACGTATTTCAGAGAGAGAATTGAAGATTTATCGGAAGAAATTACAATGTTAGCGGCCCTTTTAGACTCCGATATAGGTAAAACTATTTTTGAAATTATCGAAGAACAGGTGGAACGGACTCTACTACAATCCAGTTCAGGTGACGCAGTTCCCTGCTCTGGACGTTCATCCTTTGACATTCCAGCTGAGTCAATAGAACACCTTCTTTTATGCGGTTTAAAAGTACGACAGATTGCAGATCTATATGGTGTATCGGGGGAGACGATCACAAGGCGAATGAGCCAGTTTGATATGTTTGATTGACTCAGCTGGAATGTCAAAGGATGGACGTCCAGAGAAGGGAACTGCGTCACCTGAACTGGAGTGTAGTAGAGTCTGTTCCACCTGTTCTTCGATAATTTCAAAAATAGTTTAATCTATATCGGAGTCTAAAAGGGCCGCAAACATTGTAATTTCTTCCGATAAATCTTCAATTCTCTCTCTGAAATACGTAATATCTTCGGCAGAATCCATTTCATCGGCAGTAGTAAGCATTTTTCTAATTAATTCTTGTGCTATCGATTCACCAATCAGTAACTAGAGGGCATGTTAGAGCCCACCCTCTCAACTTTGACGAGTGAAAGTGACAGTTTTATTTCAAGTCGTATTTCATGACGGTTTGCAGGAATGTTACGGACAAAATGAAATAAATAAGCAACAAAAAACATGTTTCGTGACACACTTATTTATTTATGCTCTAATTTCATGACAAATTTATTTATTAAGGCTTCATTTCATGATACATTTATTTATTTATGCTTACATTTCACAGTACTTTTATTTATTTGCGCATTTATTTATTTAATTTTGTCCGAAATAGTCCTCCATGGGGGGGGGGGGATCGTGAACGCGACTGAGAGAATGGAACTGAATTAAAAAAAAAGCTAACCTTTACAATTATCATGCATTTACACTGGCTCTTACAGAGTGACTGAAATCAAATTGTGTTTTTATTCTAAAATAGTTAAAAATAAATAAATAACCTTCGCCGTTCTGCCTGCCTGAACTCCCTGTTTATCTATATAGTAATAACAGTAATTTTATTATTATATAGGAGCTTCCCTGTCTGCCTATCATATAGTGCCTTTCCTTCCTACCTATCTATATATCTATCCCCTTAGCTGTTTTTATATACTGTATCTATTATACAGTGCATTCCCTGTTTATTTATATATCTAATGCCTTCTCTGCCTGTCTGATTGCATATAGCGCTGAACTTACTGCTCTGTACTATTCTGGCCTCTGCGTGTCCTGGAGTACAAAAGAAACACCACCATACAGCAACATGTGGGGACTGGCAAGATCGGGGAAAAAAAACACGCGGTCACTGATTACAAACCGCAAGATGAATGAAAGAGACAATATATGTAAAAACATCATTGCACTAATGCAATATTATTTGAAAACGATCAGCGTCAGATCAGGAGCATATTCAAACCCGATCTGACGCTGTTCGGTTTCAGATAATATTGTATGTGCTGTGTGTTGAAACTGCTGCACTGAATAAGCAGACTCCTTCTGTAAGAGCGTCAGCGTGTATTCAAACCCGATCTGACGTTGTTCGTTTTCAAATAATATTGCATGTACTGTACTATTTTAGAATAAAAACATAATTTGATTTCAGTCAGTCTGTAAGAGCCAGTGTAAATGCATGATAATTGTAAAGGTTAGCTTTTTTTTTAATTCAGTTCCATTCTCTCAGTCGCGTTCACGACCCCCCCCCCCCCCC
>JANRMT010062854.1:134051082-134085611 GCA_026402145.1 Polypterus bichir lapradei | reverse complement strand
CCCCCATCTGACAATGCTGTTTTCACATAAACACGTGCTATAGCTCAAATGTGATTTATTTGGAGACGCGCTATAGCTCGAATGTTATTTATATAGGGAAGAAAGTACAGTGTCAGGTGCTCATTCAGTGTAATAGGAACCATAGCACAGAGAAGTGTGTAAACTGCAACAAGTACACATGCCGTAAATGTTGGAAGGGTGTGTGGGAATTGTTAATATCTGAATGGGATGATTTTATATAGCACGGATCGGAAATCAGCAGTTCTTAGCATTGCCCCACGCAAGCTGTCGTATCAACCGCCTACTGTAACTTGCTTTATTTTTTCTTCACTTATAGTCTAGAATAAAAGTGCACTTGTTTTGTTATACTTGTAAACAACAGATGTTCCTGTGTTTGAGCGCCCCGGGTATGCTCAAAAAAATAGACGTGTAATACCACGAAAAGTGCACGCAGGCACAGCAGTTCGCAAAAGCATTGGTACGAGAATGCAGTCACAAGTACGCTGCAGAGCTATAGCGCGTCTTCAGATTGGGGGGGGAGGTAGGGAAGGATCTTGAACACGACTGAGAGAATGAAAAGTGAATAAAAAAAAAAAACTAACCTTTACAAGTATCATAAATTACACTGGCTGTTACACACTGAAATCAAATGTATGTTTTTATTTTAAAATAGTAAGAATAAGAGCAGTTTACTTTTCAAAAGAGAATCGTGCAGGATCGAACTCATAACCTTTTGGTTATAAGTCAGCAGTTGATACCAATACACTACCATGGCAATTGAGATATGCATGTGTCAATGTGGCATGTTAATGCGGCTTTTTTTCCTGCAGTTATATTTTTGAATAAAAATATACTTGTTCTGTTATATTTGTACCTTTTGTGAAGCTGTTAATTTGATATTTGGACTTCGGGCTTCATACATTATATAGTTTATGCCTACATCTTGTCATTTACTACTACAATATGAAAAACGTTTCTGTTTTAAAAATGTGTTTACACGGATTACTGTAGAAAAGGAACACACGTGAAATACGTGTATTTCAAATAATGATCTATTATTTCCACTCTAAAACTCCAGTTCACTCCCAGATAATCAATCAAGGCATGAGCTGGGAGAAGTTTCTGCACTTTCTAAGTCGATGGGGGGATGGAATAGCCGGCTACTTGCAACTTTTCTTTATCAACACATTTAGATTAACAAAAGACGCTGGCGGAGAGGTGAGAACGGTTTTAAGAAGCGATTTAAGGTGGGACGGATCTAAGAGTTTTTTTTCGTAGGCTCTAGTAATTCTAGTGTTAATGGACTATTCGCGGTAAGTGGTGACTTTATTTATTTATTTATTTTTATAAAATTTGTTTGGGGTAGTTTACAGATTATTTCCCAGTTTAGTTTTTTATTGGCCGTTTTGAAAATCACTGGCAGCACCAGCAGCGGTCAGATATAACTTTAGATAACTTAATGGTCTGTTTACCAAGTCTGGAGTTAACATTACAGCTTACTGTCAGTGTCACAAACTCACAATGTCACTCCTCTTTTAATCAAAAAGACGCTTTGCAGCAAAATATAATTCATCAGTATATTAAATGGAACTAGGTAAAATACACCGTAATGTAAAATACTGTACATAGCCTGCATTTGTATTCCGTACCTACAATGATCGGTATAGATAAATTACAGACGTACCGTGTCTTTAAGGATTGTTAACCCAGATAGCACACACACGTCGCGGAGACGTCTATGCGACGTCATCTTTTTCATCTGGCAGATGTCTGGCAGAGGGCGTTTGTCTTTAAGGATTATTAAGGATGTCTTAAAAAATATTTTACTAACTAGTTTTCTCGACATTTCCACTTTATTCTCGACATTTACGTCGAGATTAAAGTCGACATTTCCACTTTATTCTAATAGTTTATTTTGTCAGTAGAATGTCGCAAACTAAACTTCATCTTAAAATGAATGTTTAATTTACTAGATTTTCTCAAACCCCGTAATTAATTAATGTAGCACATTAAATGCTTTATATTAAGTGTTCCTCGACCCAGTTGTTAATCTCTATGCGCTTCTTAAACTGACTTTCTCTTGCACTGAGAGGCTCAGACAGCGATCGCCGCACATTGACTTCATGATAATCCTGCTCTAAGAACATTCAGAATACTAAGAGAAATGCTTGATATCTTCTTCACGATGAAATGTGTCAATGTGGCATGTTAATGCGGCTTTTTTCCTGCAGTTATATTTTTGAATAAAAGCATACTTGTTCTGTTATATATGTACCTTTTGTGAAGCTGTTAATTTGATATTTGGACTTCAGGCTTCATAAATTATATAGTTGATGCCTACATTTTGTCATTTACTACTACAATATGAAAAACGTTTCTGTTTTAAAAATGTGTTTTCACGGATTACTGTAGAAACGGAACACACGTGAAATACGTGTATTCCAAATAATGATCTATTATTTCCACTCTAAAACTCCAGTTCACTCCCAGATAATCAATTAAGGCATGAGCTGGGAGAAGTTTGTGCACGTTCTAAGTCGTTGGGGGGGATGGAATAGCCGGCTACTTGCAACTTTTCTTTATCAACACATTTAGATTAACAAAAGACGCTGGCGGAGAGGTGAGAACGGTTTTAAGAAGCGATTTAAGGTGGGACGGATCTAAGAGTTTTTTCGTAGACTCTGGTAATTCTAGTGTTAAGCCGCCATCTTAATCTCTGTAGTGCAGTTTGGTAGCGTCAATTTGGTGGGGGAGGGGGGGGGGTGGGTTGTTAAAATCACGTGATTGCAATTCAGCGCCGCTAAATTGCCGGCGTGTGTTAACGTGTTCTTGAGAACAAAGCGCCATCTAGTGGTGGAACCAGGTAAATGAATAAATAGGGCATGAATGGGCGTGTTTACTGTGAAATCTTGACACGACTTCTGTTAGTAGAGGGAGGGGGGGATCACGGCGTGCATAGGGCATCCGTACGCCATTCGCACGCCATTCACACGGCCGCGGCTATTTGACGTGGCTCCATCTGTACCAAATTATTTAATTAATTGCCGGCATTGCAAGTTAAATCTATCCTCCTTCCCTAATTGTTATGAATTATCTCTCAGTGGGCAAGTTAAAACTTATCTTTCCACTCCTACAGTAGGCCACAAGGACTCTGACTGCCAAAGGAAAGCTCTTAACTCCAGCAATTGTCTTCTGTAAGCTAGATAGAGATATCATTTGTACGATTGTTTATCAATTCCACATAACACCAGGAAAAGGAGTATGTTAGCTCTTACATATCAACACCTCTGGTACCCATTAAAACATTAAAATGGCATGACTCTGACTAAAACCAATTCAGGACAGCAGTGCAGACAATTCAGTATGTAACTCTTTTATTTAACTCTTTTAGGGTTGATGTCGGCTGTTGTCGACATCCAGTGGTAGAGGGCGATAATCAGCTGTAAATGGTGAAAAAACTCACCGTTGCATTAAAGGTAGACCCTCTTTGCTTGGAGGAATGATAGACTCGTTGACTCAGTATCTAATGTCTGTGTATGCGTGAGTTACGAAACGTAAACAAAGGCAAGAATCATCAACAATTCATGTTTTACACATTATCACTGAGTTGGACTCTAACTTTTCAGACTCTGATTTTCTTGAAGGTGATCAGAATATCGAGCAGTAAAGTGAGGACCCCAGCCGATGCTGCCCCAGGTGATCGGCTGTCAGCTGAGCGCATTCACACATCTGACTCACCTGTGTGCCATCACATGCACGAAGTTGCACTGAGAAATGGCTATATATTGTTCTAGCAGGCAAACACTGACAGCACCATGACTGTGGCAGATTTCTGAAAGAAGGTGGTCAACGAATTTGCTGGCAGAGTGTATTGCAGTACCTTTGGCAAAGTGAGGAAGGCCATCACAAAGAGCAGTACCAGACAGGCTGACTGAGCGCTACATTTCTGCAACATGCAAGGACAAAAAGTACAAACCTGACTGTGCTGTGTGCAGCAACAAACAATTGAAAAGAAGGCACCAGTGCAACACATATTGTAAGCAGTGCAATGTGGCGATGAATGCAACAAGGGTAGCCTCCCTACTCCTTTCGGGTTGGGGAACGGGTCCTAACTGTTGTTTGTGTGTATGCACCGAACAGCAGAGTTTGGAGTATCCACCCTTTTTTGGAGTCCCTGGAGGGGGTGCTAGAGGGCATACCTTCTGGGGACTCCCTCGTACTGCTGGGAGACTTCAATGCTCACGTGGGCAATGACAGTGAGACCTGGAAGGGTATGATTGGGAGAAATGGCCACCCCCGATCTGAACCCGAGTGGTGTTTTGTTATTGGACTTCTGTGCTCGTCACAGATTGTCGATAACGAACACCATGTTCAAGCATAGGGGTGTTCATATGTGCACTTGGCACCAGGACACCCTAGGCCTCAGTTTGATGATCGACTTTGTGGTCGTGTTGTTGGATTTGCGGCCACATATCTTGGACACTCGGGTGAAGAGGGTAGGTAGGACCAAACGTGTTGTAAGGGTCTGCTGGGAACATCTGGAAGAATCCCCTGTCAGAAGTAGCTTCAACTCACACATCTGGCAGAACTTCGACCACGTCCCGAGGGAGGTGAAGGACATTGAGTCCGAATGGGCCATGTTCCGTGCCTCTATTGTTGAAGCGGCTGACCGGAGCTGTGGCCATAAGGTGTTGGGTGCCTGTCGTGGTGGCAATCCCCGGACCCATTGTTGGACACCGGCGGTGAGAGATGCCGTCAAGCTGAAGAAGGAGTCCTACTGGACCCTTTGAGTCCAAATGGGCCATGTTCCGTGCCTCTATTGTTGAGGCGGCTGACCGGAGATGTGGCCATAAGGTGTTCGGTGCCTGTCGTGGTGGCAATCCCCGGACCCATTGTTGGACACCGGCGGTGAGAGATGCTGTCAAGCTGAAGAAGGAGTCCTACTGGACCCTTTTGTCCTGTGGGACTCTGGAGGCAGCTGATAGGTACCGGCAGGCCATGCGGTATGTGGCTTTGGTGGTTGCTGAGGCAAAAACTTGGGCATGGGAGGACTTTGGGGAGGCCATGGAGAACGACTTTCGGATGGCTTTGAGGAGATTCTGGTCCACCGTCCGGCATCTCAGGAGGGGGAAGCAGTGCAGTGTCAACACTGTATATGGTGGGGATGGTGCGCTGCTGACTTGGACTCGGAATGTTGTGGGTCGGTGGGGGGAGTACTTCGAAGACCTCCTCAATCCCACTAACATGCCTTCCAATGAGGAAGCAGAGCCTGGGGACTCGGAGATGGGCTCCCCCATCTCTGGGACTGAGGTCACCAAGGTGGTTAAAAAACTCCTTGGTGGCAGGGCCCCGGGGGTGGATGAGATACGCCCGGAGTTCTTCAAGGCTCTGGATGTTGTAGGACTGTCTTGGCTGACACGTCTCTGCAACATCACATGGACATCGGGAACAGTGCCTCTGCATCGGCAGACCGGGGTGGTGGTCCCCCTCTTTAAGAAAGGGGACCGGAGGGTGTGTTCCAACTACAGAGGGATCACACTCCTCAGCCTTCCTGGAAAAGTCTATTCGTGGGTTCCGTCGGATAGTCAAACCTCGGATTCAGGAGGAACAGTGTGGTTTTTGTCCTGGTTGTGGAAGTCTACACCCTTAGCAGGGTCCTGGAGGGTGCATGGGAATTTGCCCAACCAGTCTACATGTGTTTTGTGGACTTGGAAAAGGTGTTCGACCATGTCCCTCGGACCCCCTGATAAGGGCTGTTCGGTCCCTGTACAACCGGTGTCAGAGCTTGGTCCGCATTGTTGGTGGTAAGTCGAACCCGTTTCCAGTGAGAGTTGGACTCCGCCAGGGCTGCCCTTTGTCACCAATTCTGTTCATAACTTTTATAGACAAATTTCTAGGCGTTGCCAGGGTGTTGAAGGGGTCCGGTTTGGTGGACTCAGGATTGGGTCACCGCTTTTTGCAGATGACGTTGTCCTGTTTGCTTATTCAGCCCGTGATCTTCAGCTCTCTCTGAATCAGTTTGCAGCTGAGTGTGAAGCGGCTGGGATGGGAATCAGCACCTCCAAATCCGAAACCATGGTCCTCAGCAGGAAAAGGGTGGAGTGCCCTCTCAGGATTGGGAGCGAGATCCTGCCCCAAGTGGAGGAGTTCAAGTATCTTGGGGTCTTATTCACGAGTGAGGGAAGAATGGAGTGTGAGATTGATAGGCGGATCGGTGCGGTGTCCGCAGTGATGCGGGCTCTACATCGGTCTGTCATGGTGAAAAAGGAGCTGAGTTGTAAGGCAAAGCTCTCATTTTACCAGTCGATCTATGTTCCTACCCTCACCTATGGTCATGAGCTATGGGTAGTGACCGAAAGAACGAGATTGCGAATACAAGCGGCTGAAATGACTTTCCTCCGCAGGGTGTCTGGGCTTTCCCTTAAAGATAGGGTGAGAAGCTCAGTCATCCGGGAGGGGCTCAGAGTAGAGCCGCTGCTCTTCCGCATTGAGAGGAGTCAGATGTGGTGGCTCGGGCATCTGATCAGGATGCCTCCTGGACGCCTCCCTGGGGAGGTGTTCCGAGCACGTCCAACTTAGAGGAGGCCCCTGGGAAGATCCAGGACACACTGGAGGGACTATGTCTCCCGGCTGGCCTGGGAACGCCTCGGGATTCCCCCGGAAGAGCTAGAAAAAGTGGCTGGGGAGAGGGAAGTCTGGGCATCTCTGCTCAAGCTGCTGCCCCTGTGACCCGACCTCGGATAAGCGGAAGAGAATGGATGGATGGAGGGATTCATAAAATCACATAGGGGCCTGTAGGGTTCTTAATACAGAATTCCTTGTAGGTAATGGCATCTGACAGCCACCACCACATTAATCCAAGGGTCTAAATTTGAGGATTTGCATTATCTTGATAACAGGGTTGGAGTGTTTTAAGCCCACTGCCATAATTAGAACCCTGTCCCCCAGAAAAAAACAAGCTACTTAATTTTATCCTCAAGCTGCTTTGCTTCTAATACCGTAGGGAAGCACTGAAGAAGGTTATCAACACAGTAACGTACTCTAATGAGTAGCCGGCATCTTCAATGTGTGAACTGTGACCAGATATGCTTTTGGAGGGTAGCTCAACAGGGACTACATGTTTTCCAAAAGCCAGCACTTTCCATTCATAAATATCAGGTCATTTCAGTTCATAACACACCATAGAAATCGCAACAAATGTCTGTCTGCAGGAAGGTGGCTGACTTAGAGGAACTGATATTACTGCTAACATCTTTAGGATATTACCAAAAGCGAAAAGCACAACTAACAGAGTAGTGCCTAATGTAGGACCAGGAAGGAGATGCTGATTTATGATCTGGCCTTGGTAAATGAAAGAGCATTTGAAGACAATATGATTCTTTCCATTTTAGTGGATGGCATGTTGTGAGATGTACCATAAGCTGATATTATTTCGCATGGTGACTGGGGATTATTCTGCCAATTAATGATGGCAGTATATAGAAATAATGACCAGGGGCCGCATGTATAAATGGTGCGTATGCACATAAATGTTGCGTACGAACGTTTCCACGCTCAAATCGCGATGTATAAAACCTAAACTTGCCATAAAGCCACGCACATTTTCACGGTAGCTCCAACCCTGGCGTACGCAGGTTCACCGCTCAGGTTTTGCAAACTGGCAGCACCCAGCATCAAAGCTGTGCTACTGTTCCTGTGTGGTTACCCTTTCTTTTTTAGATCCACATCCCTGACACGGCTTTATCATATACACTGAAACTAACTGCATATTGTTTATTAGTTTAAGGTATCTGATTGAAATTAACCTGTAACAATATAATGGTCCAGGGAATAGCCAAAGTATTCTAAATACCATAGATGCTTTAGCGTTGTTACTCTCACTGCACCTTCTTCTTCTTCTTTCAGCTGCTCCCTTTAGGGATTGCCACAGCAGATCATCTTTTTCCATTTTACTCTCACTGCACCACTCGGAGTATTTACAGTATATCACTGTATCTGAGTGGGGAATCACAGCTCAGCAGCTGATTGGAAAGGGAATAATCGGGATACAGCATCAAGCACACGCTGCCTCCGCCATGCTGCCCATAGACATATATAGGTAAACGCAGCATTCACTGTGCTGCCCAGTCGACACGATACACCAGCACATCCGCCCTATTGCGAGTGGCAAAAGTGCAATTTAAACTAATACAGGTAGATGTGGAAACCGGGTTTTCTGATGAAAAAACAATAACATTTAAAACAGTATCGTTTACATACAACAGACTTTGGTGAATTGTTTAAATGCAATTATTTATATCCATTTATACACTAAAAATGGCAATTATTAAATAATAATATTATTATTATTAAATAATTCATCCCATATAAGTAACATTACTGCCTTCTTCCATTTCAGAAACATTTCTAGACTTCCTCCTGTTCTTACGCAACACAGTACTGAAGTACTGGTTAATGCCCGAGTCACCTCACGTATAGATTACTGTAATGCTATTTTATCTGGCATCCCACAAAAACATATCCATCGCTTACAACTTCTTCAAAATTCTGCTGCCAGGATAATAACCTGTTCTAAATCCACTGAACATATTACACTTATTCTTTCTCAACTTCACTGGCTGCCAGTTCACTACTGAATACAATCCAAAATACCGCTCTTAACATTTAAAGCTCTCCACAGTCTTGCTCCCCCCAACCTCACTGATCTCCAACAGACTTACACTCCCTCTCGCTCACTCAGATCCTGTAATTTGAGAGCATTCAGTCTGGCAATATGGTGCAGGCTTAGTTTGTGGAAGACAGACACAACTAAAGACATGAGCATAAATTGATAGTTGTCAATTTCAAAATGTGTTTCTTCAATGTGCTCTTTGAGAAAAAAACACATCATCTGAATCAGTCTCAGCCCGAACAAACTGATTGATCAAAGAATCATTGACAGCTAGCTTTAATGTCGACTGTCGGATAACACGCTCAGCTACTTTGACCACCTTGACTGTACCCTCAGAAGGAATCATCAAACCTCCTTTGTTTTTTAATGTGAGCAAGTGGTAGCTTTGATCATTTGATGCCGGTAGAGCATCTGTTACCAAACTAGCATGGCACACATCACAGGACAGCTTTCTCAAAATCCCGTCTAAGGGCTACCTCCCACTGCTTCCTAAGGTGGATTTCTTTGGGAAACCTTCAAAGTTTGAGAAATGTTAACAGCTAACAACAATCTACATAGTTATTGACTAAATACGTTAAAACAAAACGTTGTTTGGTGGCTCATTTGAGCACATAAAAGCATAGCTTTGCTAGCTTAGCCTGGCGTAGCTAAAGTTAAGATTATAAAACGAGATTTTCTAATGGCGAAATATAACCAAAACAATTGTTCAGCCTTACGTATGAAATGTAATCCCCCAGGATCTGGTTTGGAGCGTACAGTGGTTTGTACAATCCCAAGCAGCACATGCGTGAGGCATCTTTATCCATTACTTCACTCCACAGCAGTGCCACTCGCAATATGGCGGCGACATTGACATACGATGCTGCTGGTCATGCGCCGTCTAGTAATTCTATGTCTATGATGCTGCCTATTGAACTGCTATCATACGGCAAACGCTTCATAGCCTTTCCTCACGGTTCAGAAACAGTTTCATCCCAAGAACTATAAACGCACTCAATCAGTCCATCAAGTGCTCCTTGTACAACTGTTTGTACTTATTAGTACAATCACCTCACTATAAACTTGCACTACAGTTATAATACTGTACAACCTGAGCCACTTTATATTTAAACTTCATTTAAATAATCTATATTGTTATTAATTAAACAGGGACCACGCCTCCTCCGGACCATAAGAAGGCAGTTGCCTTGGATGGTATGGGGAACACGGGAGCAGAGCTTGGAAGCTCAACTCTATAGGGGCCTGTGATCACTGCCAGGAGGCGCCCGGATGCCTGAAGAGCCCTAGCCCTCAGCACTTCCGCCACACCCAGAAGTGCTGGGGGGAAGAAGACCAGGGACACCCGGAGTGCTTACGGGTGCACAGCCGGCACTTCCGCCACACCAGGGAGTGTTGGCAGTCGCTTATTGGGAGGCACCTGGAGCACATCCGGGTGGATATAAAAGGGGCCGCCTCCCTCCATTCGATGGCTGGAGTCAGGTGGAAGAGAATGGAGCTTGGAGGATAGGAGTGGAGGCGGCTAGAAGAGTGAAAGGCATTATTGAGAGGCCTGGACCTTCACCTGAGAGGGTGATTACTACAGGGTATTGGGTTGTGTGCAGTGCAAATATTGTAAAATATGATTAAATGTGTGTTGGTTGGGGAACCATCGGTGTCCGCCTGTCTGTGTCCGGGCCAGCTTCCACAGAAGATATTTCAATGTTCCTTAAAAGTTTTGAAGAATCGGCATTCTAAGCTTACAGATGGCTTAACATCTATTACAGAGCTGATTGTGTGGCGACTGGGTATTTGCAGAAAGAAAAGGAAGGACAGGAATTGGAGGTTAGTACGTTTGAAAGAGACAGTACTGTTGCAATAAATTGTTTCATCGAAGGTCGTGCATAGCAAAGCAAGCATCTTGTGTGAGGCAGGAGCAATCACTGTGCCACTGTGTTCCCATGTTTAATAACATGCTTTAACTCCTATCATGATGAAAATTATATCACTTATACATCTCAGTATTTTAATTATTCAGAGAGCTGTAATATTACGAATGTAATGGATTCTGTGTCCTGTCGGAGGAAGAGAAAACCCAGAAGCACGTAGTGATTCACACACATACAGCACATAGAAGATCAAATACAAAACAAAGCATTTAACATGCTATTTTAGTTATGATGGGATTTGATAAACTAGTAAATTAAATGATTTAAATATGAAGTTTATGATGTTCTACTTTAATGACAAAATAAACTACGTGATTAAAGTGGAACCTTCAAGATTAAAGTTGACATTTTGTGCTTTTTTCCCACTGTGTGCCTATTTTTTTTTTCTCTGTACCCTAATTAGCTTTCATATGACATTCAGATGGTGGGCTATGACTTGCCTTTTCACGGCGACTTTGATATCTGACAACTTTTTTATTTCAGGCACTGTGCAACTTTGTGAACTTGAGCTTTCGAGTTTCTCCAACACTCTATGTCACTCGATCAGCTTCCTTTTGTTGATTATACCACTTTTTAAACCAACAAATAGTACGTTTTTCCTTGCCTCCACTTGGTATTCACTGAAATTCTTTTATTTTCCCCCATGCTTTTGCCATTGTCTTTTCACAGAAGGCTGAGCTTAAAGGCTATTTATATTGATTTGCATAGTCAAAGAGGCGTAATTTTGGGAGGAGTTGGGGCAGGACAGCAGGTGCGTGTACGTGTGTTACTTTTCACTCTGACCGGGTGTATTGATCTTTATGTAGTTGAAGAACGTGGAAGTTCGCACAAATTTATGCATCTGGATTTTTTGTGTGTACAAACATTTCCACTTTTGTGCTTACGCCATGTTATAGTGTGAATTCTACACACAGCGTTATGCATGAGGCCCCAGGAGATGGGACATAGTCTTTAAGACTTGTTTGTCAATTACAACTAAATTCTTATTCCAAAATATCAATACCAAAACAGAAATTAAACTTGTAGTCAATCATGGATTCCAGACACCACAAAGCACCAAAAGGGGAGCACATCTCACAACTACCGTATGTAAAACTAGACTTGTTCTAATTCCACTCCGGGCCTACTTGATTGGCCCCATCCCATCCAAAAATGGAGCTCTGGCTTCAAAAATTTAAAAAAAAAATTTAAATGTGTGCAAATATTGAAAAGAGAATTTAAAAACATGAAAAACCTTCATTAAAACAAATCCGAAACAATGTTTCCTTTAATATTTATATATTTATTAAAGAGTTGAAAGAGTACACAGCAGGATAAAAATAAAGCAAAAATAGGTTTGCCTAAGAAGCAAAGCTAAAAGCAAACAAGGCCCAAAAACACAAGCCAAATAAACAGTACTTTGAAATGAAGCATTGTTTGAAGCCAGCAAATCAAAAAAATAAGAATAGTACCTGGGATAGTCCTTGAGCTGCAGGGGCTCATCACTCTGTGAAAGACTGGGTGGGCAAATAGTACAATTTAAGAACAATGTTCCTCAAAGTAAAATTCCAAAGAATTTTTCTATGTGTACATAATATCATTAAAAGATTCAGAGAATCTGGGGAACTCTTTGTGTGCAAAAGACAAGGCTGAAAAACAATATTGGATGGATGTGATCTTTTGAGCCCACAAGAGGCACTGCATTGAAAAGAATGCAATAATGCAGCAATGCAGGAATGAAAGATAAGGAATACAGATGTAATAGACCATACAAACAGAACACAGGCTCATCTGTCTAATCTCTTGTATTTGTCATACTACAACAGAATGGAAAAAAAAGGCAGAGATTTCACTAAACTCCTTATATTTTACATTTGCATTGTCAGGCAGCAATTTTTGGTTGTCAGAATGAAGCAAGATTCATTAAAGGAATTTGTCAGTACCCTTTCTTTATGTCAAGTGTGGTCAAATATTGAGCCTTTCTGAGTTGATTGAGCAATTTGTCCACTCACAGCATTGGCTATGCATCGAAATGGGAGACTTGATTAAGCAGACAGAAGTAATTGTAAAAGCACCAAATACCATTGGGCTTTGGTACTAACATGATAGGGCTAGACCAGAGATTAAAACTTCCCTTGATAGTACCAAAATGCTCCAGTCATGACACACCTGGGAAGGCATCCATTTTACTTCAAGCTCCGTTTCTGCTTGTTTTGCCACCTGGAGTTGATAATGGCATTCTCTGATTATCACCCTGGGTTCTATAATAATTTTGTGTGCAATAATGGAGGTCCAACCTGGTTTGTTATCCACTATCCCTTGGACAGACAGGATGGCTATTTCTAGCTCCCATTACTGATTGAGCACCAGATTTGGACTAAAATTAATTTACCTTTAAGAGTATAAATGAGTGTAGTTGACCAGAGTGTGAATCAGGTTCCCATTCTTTTCACATTTTCAACAATTTGAGATGATATATCCTCTCGGCTGGATGACGATTTGGCTGTTTCTCCCAATAGTCAACCAAGCCTTTCCTTTCATTACTTTTGTAAGCCCTTGCCAGCAAGCCTATAATTTGGAATGAGAAGTAGCAATTAAAACAATACGTTGGTCAATTGAACTCTTAAAGAACTGTGTCACAGTTGTATGGGTGGGACTATGTTCCTTGTGCACATTCAAATCTATCATGTAATTGCATATTGTATTCAAGAATATTGGTGGAGGGGAGTGTCTCACTTTCTCATTCTTTTTTTAGAGTATCTATTATATCACAGGGCTGTCGACTATAATTCCCAATATGCAAAAAAGATGAGGGGGATTAACTGATCCCAGTTTTTGCCATTCTCTCTGACCACCATGTGTATAACATTTGTTTGAGCGTTTGATTAAATCACTCGACAAAACCATCCAATTAAAGGATGATATACTAAACTATAAAGGTGTTTTATTGTGAGTAATTTGCCAACTTCCCTGAACCTGAACAAATCCGAGGTAAAATTCGTCCCTTAATCTGTAAGGACTTCTTTCGAGATGCCAACATATGCAAAAAGCCCCACCAACACCTGTGCAATATTTTTTGAATTTGCTTGTCAATAGCAATAGTGTAATCCATTATCACCAAAATATATTTAAATCCTTCCTCCAATCCTTTAATCCTATGTAGGAATGAGAGGAGCGTGGTCCTTCCGAGGAAACTGTCGAAATTGAAATTCTGGGCAGGAACTACAAAAGTGATAGACTACTATATTAATGTCTGGCCAATACAAATGAACAATGACCTAATCTACCCCTTATGTTCAGTTACACCAATATAGTAAATTGCTGTTAAATTACATGGGATGAGTAGTTCTTTGTCTGCCTATAATGACGACTGAATTTTTAGAAAACTTTAAGGAATCATCATTCTATTGTTCTTTTTTAAAAGACACTGGCAAATGTCAGAATTAGAAATGAGGGAAGGGGATCTTGCGTGACCTCCTACAGCAGGATTAATGAGTCTCTGCCGATGACTCTATGGTGTTGTGAACTGGGAGTCCCAAAAACATACAAGTCCCATAAATATTTTTTAACAAAAAAAAATGCTTTGTAGCAAAAGACGGTTCTTAGAGTACAGATGGAATTACCTGAGGAGGTAATCCACAGCAAACACAGTTCCAATACAGAACCCCAAGACATAATAAGTCATAATCTCAGCACAGGTTCAAAAATCCAGGAAATTACAATATGAATAATAGAAAGACCAGTAAACATTCCACTTTGTAGCACATTTGAAATGAACATCCAGGAACTATGGGAGATCCTCCAGAATTATAGGGTGGAGGGCATTTTCTGGCAGTGATTGGCAGGAGGACCCACCTCTTAGAGGACCAACCACAAAACACGGGATGTAACCAAGGCATTTTATAATTGGATAAGAATGAAGAATAATGCACGTGATAAACAAAAGAAACAACATAAATTATACAAAAATGAACAAAACAGACAAGGAACACAACTTTCAGCCCCAGCCAATGGAGGAACTCTGGCTGAAGCATAATGTATCTCCATCCTCCCAGTGGAGCAGACAACTGGGTATGTCCTGGTAGTGTCAGCAGAGTGAATGAGACCGGTTACTGGATACCTCTTCTTGGTGGTCTCAGCAGAGAAAATTGGAAATGTGACTATACAACACCTCCTCATGGTTTCAGCAGTACAAATGACACAGAAGACTAGGCACCACCTCCTGGTGATCTCAGCAGGTCAAACTAGACAGGTGACTGAGCACCACTCCCTGGTGATTCTAGCATAGCAGGCAAGAAGGGCAGACCACCCCCTAGGGGTTTCCCCAGGGTAAAAGAGACAAGCAGTTAGGCACCAGCCCCAGACAGCCCAGCAGAACAGACAAGACTTACTTGGCATTCTCTGGCAACAAGACACTCTCAACAATGACATCCCATTCTAGTGGTCCTGGACTTACAAGTGATGAGGCACCCTTTCTGGGTGCCCTGGCAGAACAGACTTGATATGCAGACAACCTCTAATCTTTCAGAGGTTCCAGACTGTAATAGAGCGGCAGTCTCCTCCTTGCTACTCTCTGTAAGTAACACAAAAACGCCAGCATAACCTCTGAGTAGCCTGAATGCACCATCCTTTTTTCACTCACAGCTGTCCACTCCATTCTTCTGTTTTCCCTCAGAGGAGTCCAGTCCACATTATGTTTTCTCTTCTTTCTTTCTGTCCTGTGTATGACGTTGAACGGCATCCAGCTCTGTAAGCGGTTCTGCAACTTGTAGGGAAATCATGGGGGTTAGTGGCAGGATTGGCACTCCAGCCAGTATAAAAAAAACTTCATGCAGCTCTGAGACGACAGACAGGATTCCTTTCTGCTCACCATGGGAGAAGCTCTGCTATGGCTGCTCACATTATGAAGGGGATGGGAGAAAGCCTTCGGGTGCCCCATCCCTGGAAGAGTCAAATCTGTCAGAGAGTGAATGGAGACAGGACTGTTGGGGATCAGAACTAGTGTGGTTCTGCAGCACTTGGGTCCCAGTTTGAGTTGTTCCATCTGGGTAGGTGCATGGAACATCTTGTTTCTCCGGAATGATGATCCTCTTCTTCTGCTGTTGGGGGAGCTTTGTAAACTCTGCATCTCAATGGTGAAATTCTCTGAGGTGCGCAGACCTGAGACTGGCTAGATCTCTGTAGGTGGGTACTCCTTTTACTGATGACTGTCATACTCAGGGAGTACCTGCTGCTGTGGTGGATCAGCTCTTTCCAATGGTGTGTGATGCCACTACTTTCAACAAACGTATTATGTAACTCAGATAAAATGCACACTCTGGGTTCCTTGTGTCTTGTCTAAGTGTATACTTTGACCGTGGTAAGTGATGTCTTGGTGAGTGAGACATTTTATTTGCAGCTTTGCTCTGTGATTGATGGGTGCACGTGAGCTGACATTTCTCTGGTCATGGGTGACTTAAATGCCAACACTGGCACTGACAGGGCCTACTATGAGGATTGTTTTGGTCCCCATGGGTCAGGCGACCATGGTAAAACTGGCTCCATTTTCCTTGACTTTGCAAAAGGTCAGGGTATGTAGATCGCTGGATCGTGTTTCCTGTGCCGTATCATTGGACTTGGTACTCCAATACTGGTGGTGCAGTGAAGGAGATCGATCACATCCTTGTTGGCAGACACTGGAGGCTCTTACAAAACTGCAGGGTCAACAGAAGTGCCCAGCTTGTGAATTCTGACCACAGACTTGTTGTTGCTACTCTGAAGATCTACCTAAGGCCAGTAGGGTATCACCTACTAGGAAAATGAGGCTGGACCTGGCCAGACTCCAAGATCAGGCTGTTTATAACGAGTTTTTATGCAGCTTGTGTGAGGAACTTACGGACTTGGGTGCGAACTGCTGATCCTAATGTGATGTAGGAGACATTTCGTGACAAGACCCTGAAGGTTGTTGAGGGTTGTGTTGGTGTTACCAGTTGTCACGTTTGGGACACAAAGTTGCACAGGAGCACTCAGGATTTTCCAAGAGACAGAAACTTTATTCCAGTACAGACGGAACAAACACAAGTCTCTTTCAGGAGTGATCCGGCCGCACAAGGGATAAGTGTCAAACCGGCTGCCTCGGCTCCACCTCTTGGTCAAAAAAACACAAAATCTTTCTCTTCAAAGGGGCGCGGTGGCTCAGGAGCCCCGACCGGAGCAGAGTGTGTCTGGGGGAAGAGAGACAAGGCAGTGAGACACTAGGCTAGCCTCAGCACGGTCTTTTAAATGCTCAAAGCCCTGTGTGGCACGGCAGCAAGCAGCTGGCTAGCAGTTGATCCTGCAAAGATGAGGTGAAACGCTGTGTTTGTTTTCCATTGAATCACTTTTTTAGAGGGGGTTTCAAAGGAGCGGCCACATCCCCTAGGGGCCGCATTCACCATGTTCACACAGTGTTCCCAGAAGGAGGTGTTTCATCTCGCAGGGCACTCTGGATATGATCAAGAGGAGTCACAGACCACAGCATGATGGCAACTCTGTACCGGAGGACAGCTGCGAGGGCTCTGAGGGCAGATAAAGAGGTGTTTGTTTGAGGAATCTGTGAGCAAGTGGCACACCATCTATGGTCTAGTGACCCATGTCGTGGTTACAGAGGAATCAAAGCATTACGCATATCTAAATCTGTTCCTCGGAGAGTCACAGTCAGAGCGGCTGATGGAACGGTCCTAACAGATGACGCTGCAGTTGTGACCCACTGGGCTGGCTACTTTGAGCAGGTGTTTAAAGTTGATCCTCTGGCTAGGACGTTGGATATCTCTGGGTCCACGGTTCTTGAGGCTGAACCTTCAATTAGCTGTGAACCACCCAATCTCACTGAGATTGCAGAGGTGATGAACTAGCTGAGGGTTGGGAAGTTCTCCAGGCTGGTAGTAAGGCTGCCCTCCTGGCATTGCTAGCAATCTTTGCTTCCATTTGGGAGACAGGCATCATCCCAACTGACAGGAAAATGGGACTTGTTGTTCCTATCTGGAAATGGAAGATTGATTGCATGAATTGCAACAACTACAGGAGGATAACACTGCTCTCTGTGCCAGCTCAAGATCCTTGCTAGGGTCATCCTTAATAGGATCCGTGATCACTTGCTCAACCTACTAGCGACCAGAGCAGTCTGGTTTTACGCCTAAGAAATCTACCATTGACCTCAACTTGGCACTGAGGGTTCTCATGGAGTGCAAACACGAATATCGGCAGAGTTTCTTTGCAGCCTTTGTCGATTTTTGTAAAGCGCTCAATGTAGTTGATCGAGCTGCCCTCTGGAATATCCTGTGATTTCACGTGATCTTCTCAAAGTTGCTGGATATTATGGCCAGCCTGTACACTGGTGTCAATGGAGGCTCTGATCAGGGCTCTCGAGAGACTGAGTGAGGAGTCTGAGTGACTGGGCTTGCGAGTGTTTTGGATAAAAACCAAGATCCGGACCTTTAACATCCTCTTGGGCACAGCCATCAGCAGTGTGTCTGTGTGCAGAGACAGTGTCGACCTTGTTGAGAGGTTTACTTACCTTGGCAGCGACATTCATGTCTCTGGTAACTCTTCCTATGAAGTCAGTAGATGGATTGGGAGAGCAAGAAGGGTCATGAGGTCGCTGGAAAGGGGTGTGTGTTGCACTCCCGATATATATGCAAAAGGACGAAGGTCAAAGTCTTTAGAGTCCTGGTGCTTCCTTTCTTGCTATATGGTTGCGAGACATGGACGCTATCCAGTGATCTGAGATGGACTGGACTCCTTTGGTACTATGTCTCTCTGGAGAATGCTTGGGTACTGCTGGTTTGACTTTGTGTCAAATGAGCGGTTGCTCACAAAGTCCCGAATGAGGCACATTACCTGCATTGCGAGGGAGTGTCAGTTATGGCTCTAAGGCCATGTATCGCGATTTCCAGAGGGTTATCCAGCTGGCAGGATCCTCATTGTTGAGAGCCCAAGCGGCTGGACCAGGCCAATGTGACATCCATGTAACACCTGGCTGTGGCAGATAGATGGTCATTTCCAGAGGGTAGGATTGGATGGTGTGTCTGCCTTGGGGGTTGCCAACCAGGATCCCAAGCTGCTTCGTAGTGTGATGGGTACGGCAATGCACTGCACCAGTGCATTCTCCCCATCCTGACCTGACCTGACCTGACCTTGGAGCTGTCCATAATGTGCCTTCAGCTTCACTAAGTGCAGCTTGTTGGTGTTCTTCAGAAACTTTCAAAGGTAACTCAGCTGTTTTCACCTGATGTAGGTGCCCTAGCAATATCTCTCCAAGTGTCTTAGGCAGTTTCCAGATGCCTGTTTGTGCTATAACACTGTTCTCTAACTCCATCCTAATCATTACTCTAGGAATCTTCGGTTCTTTACTCGTAACTGCTGTAAAAAGAAATGACAAACACAGCATAAAGGGTTGGGGTTTCCGGCCCCGTATACTGTAAACAAAATCAGATTGCAGGTCAAAATATACAAACAGAAAATCGTTCATATGCGCGACACCTTCACAGGCGTTGGCGGCCATTTTATATAGGAGGAGCCGGAAGTAGAGGAATGCTGGGAAGGAGATTGCTGACGTCAGGGAAGATGGCGGAGGAAGGGCGGAAGTGGACGTACTGCGGTCAGGTTATGATGGCGGAGCGTCTTTTTTCCTAGAAGAGAGAGCAGAAAGGTTAGTACCCCGCCATTCCTTACCGGCGAACGTCCTTCGAAGCGGTTTCGGGTCCGTCCGCGGCCTCCTACTCGCGCATGCGTGACACGACCCCCCCCTCAGCCCAAGACCGTCTGGTCGGGCGGACCTAACCGAGAGGTCGTGGACGCGAGAGAGGGCATCGGCGTTGGCCTGAAGGCCGCCGCGGCGATAAGTAACCGCAAACTTATAGGGCTGCAAGTCCAGGAACCACCTGGTGACCCGCGGATTCGACTCTTTGTGGAGGGACATCCACTGAAGTGCAGCGTGATCAGTCACCAGAGTGAATTCGCGACCCAACAGGTAGTACCGGAGATAAGTCACGGCCCACTTAATGGCCAGGGCTTCCCTCTCCACCGCCGCGTACCTGGCCTCTCGGTCCAGCAGTTTCCGGCTTAGGTGCATCACGGGGTGTTCGACACCATCAACGCTTTGGCTCAACACGGCGCCCAGGCCTGTGTCCGAAGCGTCGGTCTGGAGGATAAAGGGTAGCCCAAAATCAGGGGTCCGTAATACAGGTGGCGATGTAAGGGCCTGTTTCAGGTCACTGAATGCGTGTTCCGCCTAATCGTTCCATACCACATGCAGGGGAGCCCCCTTGTTTGTTAAGCTAGTCAAGGGTGCTGCCCTCTCGGAGAAACGGGGTACGAACTGGCGGTAGTACCCTGCCAGCCCCAAGAAAGCCTGCACCTGTCTCTTGGTATTCGGACGGGGCCATTCCAGGATGTCTTTGACTTTGGAACATTGGGGTCTCACCTGTCCTCGTCCCACAAGATAGCCTAAATACTTGGCCTCCTTTAAGCCAAAAAAACACTTACGGGGGTTAATGCGGAGGCCGACTTTAGCCAGTGTCGCGAGGACAGCAGAGAGCTGCAATAGATGCTCCTCCCAGGTGCCGGAATAGATGACGACGTCATCCAGGTAGGCGGCACTATAGGACTGGTGGGGCTTCAGCACTCTATCCACCAGACGTTGAAAGGTCGCAGGGGCCCCGTACAGCCCAAATGGGAGGACCTTGTATTGCCAATGTCCACTAGGGGTGCTAAAGGCAGTTTTCTCTTTTGCAGATGCCGTTAAGGGAATTTGCCAATACCCTTTTGTCATATCAAGAGTAGTCAGAAACCGAGCCGCACCCAGTCGCTCGAGCAGGTCGTCAATGCGGGGCATCGGGTAGGCATCGAACTTGGAGACCTGGTTTAGACGTCTAAAGTCATTGCAGAATCTCCAGGAGCCGTCCGGCTTGGGAACGAGGACAATCGGGCTGGACCAGGGACTGTGACTTTCCTCGATAATGTCCAAGTCCAGCATTCGTTGTACCTCCAGTTCCACTTCGGCGCGTTTTGCCTCCGGGAGTCTGTAGGGCCTCTCCCGGACGACTACTCCGGGTTCCGTGACTATATCGTGGGCAATCAGGGAGGTCCGGCCTGGTGACTCGCTCACCACTTCGGGGATGGCGTAGATAACTTGGGTTATCTCTCGCCGCTGTACGGGTGTTAGCTCGTCGCCGAGGTTAAGAGCAGCCGTGCTAGCGAATAGGGAGAGGGATCTATGTGTATCGGGAGTCTCCTCCCTGTCCTTCCACGGTTTTAACAAATTAACATGATAGATCCTGTCGCTCGGCCGACGATTAGGTTGCTTAACTAAATAGTCGACGAGCCCCTTTCTTTCCTTAACCTCGTATGGCCCCTGCCAGTGAGCTAGCAGCTTGGAGTGGGAGGTGGGAACGAGTACCATCACTCGATCCCCCGGGTGGAACTCCCGGAGGACAGAGTTGCGGTTGTAACACCGGGCCTGCGCTGCCTGCGCACGAGTCACGTGGTCTTTGAGGAGCAGCCTGATTTTGGTGAGCCTGTCGCGCAGTTGCGCTACATACTCCAATATATTGGAGGAGGGAAGGGCCTCAGCCTCCCAGCCTTCTTTTAGAATGTCCAAAAGTCCCCGGGGCTGTCGCCCATATAATAATTCAAAAAGGGAGAAGCCCATAGAGGCCTGGGGCACCTCCCGGTAGGCAAAAAGCACAAGCGGCAGGAGCTGGTCCCAATTCCTGCCATCAGCGCTGACTACCTTGCGAAGCATCTGTTTAAGCGTCTGGTTAAAGCGTTCTACCAGACCGTCCGTTTGCGGGTGGTAGACAGACATCTTCAGGTGCTTTATTCTCAGTAATTTGGCAACCTCCCTGAACGTATCTGAAGTGAAGGGAGTACCCTGGTCCGTGAGGACTTCTTTAGGGATACCCACTCTCGAAAAGAGGTTGACCAGTTCCCGTGCGATGTTTTTGGTGGTAGCGGGTCGGCCCTTACACTCTCTGCTTCTGCAAGTTTCGCCTTTGCGGCCTCCAGTTCCCGAGTAGTAGCGGCCTGTGCTTGCTGCAGGGACTGGATCTGGGCATTCATGCCCTGCAGCATGGTATTGAGGTCCTGCCTTTCGGTCATTTTTTTGTTTCTTCTTTCTTTGTATCCTGCCGACTACGCCACTGTAAAAAGAAATGACAAACACAGCATAAAGGGTTGGGGTTTCCGGCCCCGTATACTGTAAACAAAATCAGATTGCAGGTCAAAATATACAAACAGAAAATCGTTCATATGCGTGACACCTTCACAGGCGTCGGCGGCCATTTTATATAGGAGGAGCCGGAAGTAGAGGAATGCTGGGAAGGAGGCGTGAGGGATGACGGGATTGCTGACGTCAGGGAAGATGGCGGAGGAAGGGCGGAAGTGGACGTACTGCGGTCAGGTTATGATGGCGGAGCGTCTTTTTTCCTAGAAGAGAGAGCAGAAAGGTTAGTACCCCGCCATTCCCTACCGGCGAACGTCTTTCGAAGCGGTTTCGGGTCCGTCCGCGGCCTCCTACTCGCGCATGCGTGACGCTGCACAAAACATAACAAAAGACTGTATCGAGGATTCTGCATAATTTGGGGTGGATGGCTCAAAGGGAGTGATGGTGAAAACTGGTAGATGTGATGTGGTGCATACGTCTGCAAGCGCTGATGCTTGAGCTGTGGTGATAGGTTCACTTGACATAGCCATAGACAGATTTAGTATAGGCTTGATCTTAGCAATAGTACACATTGTTTTTAGTCAGTCAGTCACTTTCTAACCCACTTTGTCCAGAACAGGGTGACAGGGGATGCTGGAGCCTTTCCTAGCCAGCATAGGGCACAAGGCAGGAACAACTCCTAGACAGGGCACCATTCCATTATAGGGCGAACCAACATATACACACACCCGAACCACACACTAGGGTCAACTTAGAAACACCATTCCACCTAACCTGCAACTCTTTGGACTGTGGGAGGAAACAGGAGCACTCAGAGGAAACCCATACACACACAGGAAGAAAATGCAAACTCCACGCAGGAAGGACCTGGGCTGTGAACCCTGGTCTTTCCTTACTGCAAGGCAGCAATGCTACCACTGCACCACCATACTGCCTGGCATTGGTTTTGGCAATTCAAAAAACTCCTTAACAAGAACAGGAGCAGCAGGTACAAAACATTCAGTAGTGAAGACAAGGGACTTAACTACAGGGGCAGGATTACTTAACTTAGCCATAGACAAAATCATAGATGGCTCGATTGCAAGAACTGCATGCTGTGGCTTTAGCAATTTAAAAACCTCCACAAGTAAGCAGCTGAAAGCACAAACAGAAACAGGGGCCTAGACCTGTGCAGTGGCTTACCTTTTGTGATCTCAGCATTTCACTTCTCTGCAACAAAAGGATTATGAGGTTGAAGCTTTAGACAAGTACCTGATCATTGGCCCCTAAACAAGTGTAATTGTCATCCAGATCAGAAATGTGGGAAAGGAAAAAGGAGGCCTCATATAGTTTTGTCTTGGATTTTCTTTTAATGGTTAAACTTTCAAAGTTGCATACTGTATCTGGAGCTATATAATAGTGAGCAAAGATTTACTGTATTTGTGATTACGGCCATCTACCCTTGTCAAAGACTCTCCTAAAAATCGTAATTCTAGCTGTACTTCACTACAAAAAAGGGGACAGTTTTCTTTTTAGAGATGGTTAATTCTGAGCTCAAGCAAGAGATAAAGAATGATATAAAGAAAGAAATAAATAGTATGCTCAAGACAAGTGAGAAGATAAACGAGAAGACAAGTGAGAAGCTGCGGCAGGAGCTGCAAAAGCTGCGGCAGGATAATAAAGACTCGGACAAATGCGTATATAATCGCTTTGAGGTGGCCTTTAAATGTATGCTGGAAAAAATTGAGGAGCACATTCAGGAAAATGCGTCTAAATTGAGCACACTTGCCAATCAGCTGGAGGATGTTAGGCAGACATTCATGGCTCGAATTGAAACAGACGAAAATCTAGCATCCACCGCTGATGGAAAAGCAACAGCTGCCAATTCCGAATGCAAAAAACTTGGAGACAGACTTGCTTCTCTGGAATATTGATACAGAAGGAATAATATTAGAATTGAAGGTCTACCTTAGAATCGCGAAAGTCCAAACCCAGTGAAATTTGTAGCTGAACTACTCTCCAAAATAATTGGAGAGGACTTTAAATCAGACACAAAGATAGCTGCAGCTTATCGCATATGGGGATCGAACAACTCTAAACCTTAGACTTTTATTGTGCGCTTTGAGAAGTTACAATTTAAATTAAATGTAATGTCACTTCTCAGACAGAAACAAGAGATTATATTTGAAAATAACCTCATTTGTATTTTCCCTGATTTCTCACCCTCAACAGCTGCTAAGCGAGCCTCTTTTTATAATATTAAACAGCACTTACGAAAAGCCAATATCAGATACAGCCTCTTGTATCCTGCCAAACTGAAAGTGGAGATTCAAGGCAAACATTACACATACAGTGGTGTGAAAAACTATTTGCCCCCTTCCTGATTTCTTATTCTTTTGCATGTTTGTCACACAAAATGTTTCTGTACTGTATACCAGTAGGGAGGAAGTAGATAAAGAGTTAAGAAAGCTGATCCCGACACTTTCCTGAAATACGACCGTGAGTTGCACCCTGTCATGGCATCGTAAAGAAGATATCACTGGCTGTCTGATCCGCTTGCAATGACACTGGTACCATAATTATACATTCTTTTCCCTTCTCAGTCACTGTCTGTTTTTGTTTTAGTTAAAATTTTACACATTTATGTATGTATGGGTGGAAGAAATTAAATTAGTAACCCTTTTCTTTTTTTTCTTTTTTTATTATTCTAAAGGAGACTGTTAAACATCATACCCTTGGTTTATTGTTGTTGTTATTATTGCATTAGGGTTTACTATGCTTATCCAGGGTCACTATTTAACACCATTCCCTGGGCTGAAGATTTGAATGTTGAAGATTTTCTTTTCTTTTTTTTTTTTTTTTTTGTTATGCTTGTAGTATGTAGACTGTATTGGCAATAGATATCTCAATTATAATTCACATACACCGCTGCCTGGGGCTTATTTTGTTTTGGACATGCTCTGCCTCCAGATATGTCAGAGGACTGGGACATTGTGAAGTGGGGTTCAGCCTCATGCGGGGAGGCAAAGTTGGACTAGGGAGGGGGAGAAAGAGAGCAAGCTATCTCTAATCTATCCTTTTAATCCTTATAATTATATTTACCAATGTAACAATAGACTGCATGGCAATAACCCCTGGCAAAATTGGAAATTAAGGTCAAAGCTGTCTCACTTTTTGTTAAGACTACAAAATGACATCAAAAACTAAGAATCAATGCCTCCATGATGGGACAGTTAACTTTGTGAGCTGGAATGTTAAAGGCCTGAATCACAAAGTAAAAAGAAAGTATTCTCTAACAAGTCTAAACACTAAAATAGTATTTTTACAGGAGACCCACTTATTAAGCCAGGATCAGTTCTGGCTGCAAAAAGACTGGACTGGCCAAATGTTCCATTCCAGCTTTACAATAAAAACTAGAGGTGTGGGAATTCTTATACATAGAAAAGTCTCATTTGTAGTATCAGATGTTGTATCTGATCCGGAAGGGAGATACATAATTGTTATGGGTAATTTATTTAATTGTAAAGTGATTTTGATAAATGTTTGTGCACCCAATGTGGATAATAGGGAATTCATCCAAAATGTATTTGCATCCATTTCCAATGTGAACACTCATAAAATTATAATTACTGGGGATTTTAATTGTGTTTTAAATCCAGACCTAGATAGGTCTCCTGTCACAGGGGCGATGACATCTAACACTACAAAGACAATTACACAGTTTGTAACTGACCACAACATATCAGACCCCTGGAGATTTCTAAACCCAAATTCAAGAACATATTCCTTCTATTCACCAGTGCATCATTGCTACTCAATAATTGATTATTTTTTTGTAGATAACCATTTCTTGCCTATGATTAAATTCTGCAAGTACGACGCTATTGTTATTTCCGACCATACCCCTCTGATCTTGGAGATAAAATCATTATGCCCCACATACTTATCTCGCAGATGGCGTCTTAAACCACTTTTATTAGTCAGACAAGAACTTTACAGAATTTATATCAAAACAAATCAGTTTTTTTCTAGAGACAAATATATCCTCAGAGGTCACTGCAGGAATACTCTGGGAAACCCTGAAGGCCTTCTTAAGAGGACAGATTAACTCATATCTTTCCTACAGAAATAAATTGGAAACCAAGCAGGTATCAAAGCTAACCAACGAAATTACTAGAATAGATCAAGAACATACCATGTGTCCAAGTGAGGCTCTTCATAGGAAAAGGCAGGCTCTGCATTCAGAGCTCAACCACTTAACAACCAAAGAAACTGAAAAACTGATTTTTAAATCAAGGCATCATTACTATGAACATGGAGAGAAAACTAATAAGCTTTAAGCTCAACAAATCCACAAGCAAGAAGTTCGCAATGCAATCCCAGGAATTACCAACACAAACGGAGACATAATCATTGACCATAAAAATATAATGAGCACATTTAGAGACTACTATAAATCCTTATATTCTACTGAGTTTAAAGAAGACAATACACAATCTAATGCATTTCTGGATGCATTAGAGATACCACAAATAGATACTCTTAGTGCAGAGGAATTGGATAAACCGTTGGCACTATCAGAATTATTAGATGCTATAAAATCACTTCAGAGTGGGAAAGCAGCAGGCCCTGATGGCTACCCTGCCGAATTTTATAAGAAATTCCCCACTCAGCTAGCTCCCGTCCTATTAGCAACATTCAGAGAAGCTAGAGACAATACAATTCTACCTCAAGCTTTTTGTCAAGCATTAATCACCGTCTTTCCTAAACAAAATAAGGACGTATTACAATGTACATCATACAGACCAATTTCACTTCTGAATAATGATGTTAAGATACTCTCCAAAGTCCTAGCTAGAAGGATGGAGAAAGTGCTGCCTTCAGTAATATCACAAGATCAAACTGGATTTATTAAAGGCTGACATTTAGCATCTAATCTTCGATGCTTGTTTAATGTAATATACTTACCCGCAAAGTCAAACATCCCAGAGATTTTATTATCCTTGGACACAGAAAAAGCATTTGATATGATTGAATGGAACTACATTTTCACTACATTGGAGAAATTTGGGTTTGGCCCAAACATTTGTGCATGGATCAAACTATTGTATACCAATCCAGAAGCTTCAGTTTGTATTCACAACATTAATTCAGACTACTTTAAACTAGAACGTGGTACCAGACAAGGATGCCCCTTCTCACCACTACTTTTTGCAATCACCATTGAGCAATTGCCAGTTCACTGTTGAAATGCTTATGAGATAAAGGGGATTATCAGAGAAGGACTTGGACAGAAAATTTCTCTATATGCAGATGATATGGTACTGTATATATCAGACCCACAAAATACTGTGCCTGAAGTCCTAACAGCACTAACAGAATTTCAAAAGATTTCTGGTCTCAGAATTAATTTGACTAAAAGAGTGCTCTTTCCAGTGAATTCTCAAGTACACAATATTAGATTGGACACCTTACCTTTCATCAATGCAGATCAGTTTAAATATCTAGAGGTAAGCATCACAAGTAAACCTAAAGCTCTTTATCAACAAAATTTCGCTGTCTGTATGGAAAAAATCAAGCAAGATTTGCATAGATGGTCAACCCTTCATCTCACTTTAGCTGGAAAAATTAACATTATTAAAATGACTATCCTCCCTAAGCTTCTCTTTTTATTTCAAAATATTCCAATATACATCAATAAATCGTTCTTTAAGAAATTTGATTCAACCATAACCACATTTATTTGGAATTTAAAACATCCACGTATCAAAAGAGCGACCCTACAAAGGCCAAAGACAGAAGGTGGCGTGGCTCTACCTAACTTTCAGTTTTACTACTGGGCAGCAAATATACAACATATAAAAATCTGGACATTGACACAAATAAATCACATATACAGGCTTGGTCTGCAATAGAAATAAAATCCTGCAGTTCCTCTTTATATTCCTTGCTTTGCGCCCCAATAAATGCAAATTATCGTCAATATACTAATAACCCAATAGTGCTTCACTCACTCAGAATATGGAATCAATATAGGAAGCATTTTAAGATAGAGAATCTTTTATCAGTGGCACCTCTGCACGAGAACCACCTTTTTCAACCATCGCAAACATATGCAGTTTTTTAATGTTTAGAAAACATTTGGGATTAAATCACTTAGAGATCTGTACATAGTCTTTGCATCTTACGAACAATTACATTCTAAATTTAACTTTCCAGCAACATATTTCTTTCACAATCTTCAAATTAAAAACTTTGTTAAACAGAACCTGCCCAATTTTCCTCACCTCCCACTTCCCTCTATGTTGGAAAATATATTGATCAGTTTCAAGGACTTAGCATCTCTGCAATTTATAAAAATAAAATATTTTTATTTTACAATTTTACAATCCCTCCCTTTCAAAGATCCAAGAGGACAATGGGAAAAGGATCTCTCCCTCAACATCTCAGAAAAGGAGTGGAAGGTAGCAATGTAGAGAATTCACTCGAGCTCAATATACGCAAAGCACACAATTATTCAACTCAAAATTATATATCGAGCACATCTGTCTCACTTAAAATTGTCCAAAATGTTTCCAGGGCAAGATCCAACTTGCGAACGCTGCAATTAAGTTCCAGCCTGACTGGGTCACATGTTTTGGGCCTGCACCAAATTAACATCATTCTGGAACAACATTTTTAAATGCCTTTCAGACAGCCTTGGTGTCACAATCCCACCTAACCCATTATCAGCTGTGTTTGGGGTACTCCCAGGTGGGCTTAAAGTGGAGGACAAACAAACTGTATTTGCCTTTACTACACTACTGGCACGCAGACTTATCTTGCTCAACTGGAAGAATCCTAACTCTCCTCTTTTAAGTCAGTGGGTAACTGATGTTATATACTATTTGAAATTGGAAAAAAACAAATTCTCACTTGGAGGATATGTGCAGTCATTTTTCAGAACATGGCAGGATCTAATCAATAACATTTTAGAATAGGCTTTTAAAGCACTGAGGAAGTAGATTCTCTCCCTATTCTTTCTTTTTCTTCTCCATTCATCTATATTCACTTATTAATTTATCTATTTACTTATTTTTACTAGGTTTAAGTTTTATTCTGCTGCCCATGCTCTCTTTCTCAGAGGTGGGGGTTGATTTGTTTTCAATTCTATTCTTGTAAAATTGATCTATTTGTATGGAATGTGTGATTTCAATACAATCAATAAAATTTTTTAAAAAAAGAGGTTGTTAATTCTGTTATTAAATGGGAGTCTCAAAAGCACATACGTCCGATAAATACTTCCTCTTTGTGGGGATTACCATCAAACGCCTGACTAGAAAGAAAAGGGGACTTGAACAATCTTTGTAAAATAAAAAAAAAAATATTTTTAACTAAAATGCTCTGTAGCACAAGAAGTTCCTTAGAGCACAAAAAATGTACCAGACCCATACCAAAGGGTGAGACTGGTGTTACTGGAGCTTCGCTATTGCAAGAGTACATAGTGATGAGCAACAATATACTGTAACTGTTACTTCTGCAGTCTGTTGATGCTTTTACTTTAAATATGTTTACAACCAGCTCTCCTGTGTATGAGAGAGAGAGGGCATTAGCAACTGTCAGGCCACAATAGATTCCTCCCTGTGCCCATCCACAATTTATAGGTTCATGGAGACATTGGCAGTTGGGTATGATGTATCCAACCTCCCCATACTTGAATCAGCACAGGGAGGTGAGGATTCCTCTTTTGCCTGGGCTACAAGGTCTGAACCTCATCTGGAGTGCTCTGTGTAGTGGACTTGTTGGTGTTATGAACTCCTGGTTTTAGCTATTGGTCAAGCTTATCCAAAAGAAAAGGCTTCAGAGTGGGCCAGCTGCTCTAGGTCAAAGTGCCATTGCTGACATTACCTAGGCTGCTGATCCACAGTGATTCCATTCCTTCACAGGATCTCTGTTTTGAGACAATCATAATCCCAGGCAGCCTGCTCATCGAAGGTGTAATAGGCCCATTGTACATCCCCTCTTCAGGAATGATGTAAGTCATTGTTGTTATTGTTTACATCCCTCCTCGGGCGGACATGGAGATAGCGTGTGACGTCATCCACACCGCTGTTGCTAATCTACAAACACAGCACCCCGAGGCACTTGTGCTAATCTCTGGAGACTTTAACCATGTGACACTGGACAAAACATTACCTGCCTTCTCCCAGTATGTGGATTGTAACACCCGGGGAAATAGGACTATTAAACTAATGTATGCAAATGTTAAAGACGCATACAGCATCACCCCACTGCCTGTGCTTAGAACAGTACGCTGCTATGCTAACAACAAGCCATGGATTAAAAGTGACATCAAGGGCCTTTTGAACCAGAAAAAGGGCTTTTAAAGGTGGTGATTACCATGAGCTCAAGCGCGTGCAGAAGGAACTCCGAGTCCAGCTCAGGGCAGCGAAGGAGCAGTACAGGAGAAAGCTGGAGCAGAAGTTGCAGAATAACAGCATGAAGGAAGTGTGGGATGGGATGAAGATCATCACTGGCTGCAGCTCGAAGCAGGGTGCCACCATCGAGAGAGACGTGGAGAGAGCAGGTTTAACAGGTTTGACCACCCTAACCCACTCTCACCTCAGAGTACTGCATCCTCCATTCATCCTTCTGCTGATACCAGCATAGGAGAGAGTTTCCCCCCACCCACAATTACAGCAGCTTAGGTAAGCAGAGAGCTGAGGAGACTTTGTGCCAGCAAAGCAATAGGTCCAGATGGAGTATCGCCATGACCGTTGAAGGCCTGTGCGTTGGAGCTGGGGAGTCCTCTACAGCGCATCTTCAACCTGAGCCTTGAACAGGGGAGAGTACCAAGGCTTTGGAAAATATCTTGCATCACCCCAGTCCCAAAAGGTATCACGTCTTGGTGAGCTGAATGACTTCTGGCATGTCGCTCTGACGTGACATGTGATGAAGACCATGGAGCGGCTGCTGCTTCACCACCTGAGGCCACAGGTCCGCCACGCCCTCAACCGTCTGCAGTTCGCATACCAGTCGAAGGTGGGAGCGGAGGATGCCAAGATTTATATCCTACACCAATCCCTCTCACACTTGGACAGGCAGTGGTGCTGTAAGAATTATGTTTCTGGACTTCTCTAATGCCTTTAACACCATCCAGCCTCAGCTCCTTAGGGACAAGCTGACAGAGATGGGAGTAGATTCATACCTGGTGGCATGGATCGTGGACTATCTTACAGACAGACCTCAGTATGTGCATCTCGGGAACTGCAGGTCTGACATTGTGGTCAGCAGCATAGGAGCACCGCAGGGGGCTGTGCTTTATTGGTCCTGTTCAGCCTATATACATCGGACTTCCAATACAACTCGGAGTCCTGCCACGTGCAAAAGTTTGCTGACAACACTGCTATCATGGGCTGCATCAGGAGTGGCCAGGAGGAGCAGTATATGAACCTAATCAAGGACTTTGTTAAATGGTGTGACTCAAACCACCTACACCTGAACACCAGCAAAACCAAGGAGCTAGTGGTGGATTTTAGGACGCCCAGGCCCCTCCCAGACCCCGTGATCATCAGTGGTGACTGTGTGCAAAGGGTACAGACCTATAAATACCTGGAAGTGCAGCTGGATGATAAACTGGACTGGACTGCCAATACTGATGCTCTGTGCAAGAGAAGACAGAGCCGACTGTACTTGCTTAGAAGGCTGGCGTCCTTCAACATCTGCAATAAGATGATGCAGATGTTCTATCAGACGGTTGTGGCAAGCGCCCTCTTCTACGCTGTAGTGTGCTGGGGAGGCAGCATAAAGAAGAGGGACACCTCACGCCTGGACAAACTGGTGAGGAAGGCAGGCTCTATTGTAGGCACAGAGCAGGACAGTTTGACATCTGAGCATTTAGTTATACCTGAGTGTATCATAATGCGTTTTAATTCTAGGAAACACTGAATGTGAACTATAGTGCTGCAGATTGGGAATCACTTAGAAATTGATCTCAACAGTAAAGTTTTGTTAGGAAACTATTTATATATTGCAGCAGTGTTGTCACCTTAATTTAAATATAGAACTTTTTTATGAAGTACTTCAATGAAACACAATGCATTTTAATGTTGAAAAAATATTTCCAATGTAGCGCTATAGCTTATGTATGTTGCAGGTGTGTTTTCTTACTACATCAACAGGACATCCAGTATACCTCAATGTATAACAAAATTTACCAATGCTAAAAAACAATAAATGTGTAAATGTAGTGCTGCATCAATTGCATCAATTAGAAATTGATGTCAACAGTAATATTATGCCAGGAAACTGCTATTTATATGTTGCAGCAGTGTTTTCACCGTAATGTAACTATAGAAACTTAAATTGCACAGTACTTCAATGTAACACAATGCATTTCAAAGTTGAAAAAACTACATTTGAAATGTGCTGCTGCAGCTTGTGTACCAGTTAGAAAATTATCTAAACAGTACCGTTCTGTTATAACTACTATTTGTATGTCACAGCAGTGTTTTCACCTTAATTCATTAACAAACCTTTCAGCTGTAATGCATTTCAAGGCTGAAAAAAATGTGTGTGAAGTGAGACGTAGAGTCGGGGTGAGGGCTCCAGCTCCGAGGATATGCAAGCCAGGACAGTATACTGGCAAGACAAAACCTCCTAAGAAAGACAGTCGCTTAGCTGCTAATGCACAAACGATGCAAGCACTTCAGCAACATGAATCCTTCTAGCAGAGAGATGCCCAGAGAAGTTCTGACAATTTAAATACTTTCTAAGATCCTGTGCTGGCTAACACAATTAGTATATACCAGGCAACTACCAGCATTCTTTATTTTTGAGCAGCACCACGCCAATGTTGCTTTTCAAATTAAACAGAGTTGGCCGGTTCCAAGCATTACCTAGATGATAACATACATACAAGACCGCAAGACAAGCACATTAGCGAGTCTTTATCCATCCATCCATTATCCAACCCGCTATATCCTAACTACAGGGTCACGGGGGTCTGCTGTAGCCAATCCCAGTCAACACAGGGAGCAAGACAGGAAACAAACCCCGGACAGGGCGCCAGCCCATCGCAGAAAACCCACGTAGACATGGGGAGAACATGCAAACTTCACGCAGGGAGGACCTGGGAAGCGAACCCAGGTTTATTGTTTGTTAATTTAATCTGATTTTTAAAGTTGTGTTTTTTTAATTATGTTTTTCTCAAACAATTAAAAAAAAACTTTATCTTCCTCCTTGGCAACGCTGGGTATTTCAGCTAGTCATATATATTATACAGCATAAATGTGTATATACAGTCATGGCCGAAATTATCGGCACCCCTGGAATTTTTCCAGAAAATGCACCATTTCTCCCAGAAAATTGTTGCAATTACAAATGTTTTTGTATACACATGTTCATTTCCTTTATTCCTTTATGTGCATTGGAACAACACAGAAAAAACAGAGAAAAAAAGCCAAATCTGGCATCATTTCACACAGAACTCACAAACCGGGCTGGACAAAATTATTGGCACCCTCAACTTAATATTTGGTTGCACGCCCTTTTGAAAAAATAACTGAAATCAAGCGCTTCCTATAACCATCAACAAGCTTGTTACACCTCTCAAATGGAATTTCCGACCTCTCTTCTTTTGCAAACTGCTCAAGGTCTCTCAGATTTGAAGGGCACCTTCTCCCAACAGCAATTTTGAGATCTCTCCATAAGTGTTCAATCGGATATAGATCCGGACTCATTGCTGGCCACTTCAGAACTCTCCAGTGCTTTGTCTTCAACCATTTCAGGGTGCTTTTAGAGGTACGTTTGGGGTCATTGTCCTGCTGGAACACCCATGACCTCTGGCACAGACTCAGCTTTCTGACACTGGGCCCTACATTGCACCCCAATATCTTTTGTAAGTCTTCAGATTTCATGATGCCTTGCACAGTGCCAGAGGCAGCAAAACATCCCCAAAACATCTTAAAACCTCCACCATGTTTGACTGTAGGTACTGTGTTCTTTTCTTCATAGGCCTCATTCCGTTTTCTGTAAACAGTAGAATGAAGAGCTTTACCAAAAAGCTCTACCTTGGTCTCATCTATCCACAAGATGTTCACCCAGAAGGATTTTGGCTTCCTCAAGTACATTTTGGAAAACTCCAGTCTGGCTTTTTTACGTTTCTGTGTCAGCAGTGGGGTCCTCCTGGCTCTCCTGCTATAGCGTTTTGTTTTGTTCAGATGTCGACGGATAGTTTGAGCTGAAACTGTTGCACCATGAGTCTGCAGAACAGCTTGAATATGTTTTGAAGTTGATTGGGGCTGTTTATCCACCATTCAGACTATGCTTCGTTGCAGTCTTTTATCAATTTTTCTCTTCCATCCACGTCCAGGGAGATTAGCTACAGTGCCATGTGTTGTGAACTTCTTGATTATGTTGCGCACAGTGGACAAAGGAACATGAAGATCTCTGGAGATGGACTTGTATCTTTGTTAATATTTTTCCACAATTTTTGTTCTGAAGTCCTCTCTTTTTTCTGTTCTCCATGCTTAGTGTGGCACACTTAGACACACAACAGAAAGGTTGAGTCAACTTTTTGCCATTTTAACTGGCTTCAGGTGTGATTGCTATATTGCCAGCACCTGTTTCTTGCCATTGGTGAGTTCAAACGAGCATCATATGCTTGAAATAAAACAATTTACCCACAATTTTGAAAAGGTGCCAATAATTTTGTCCAGCCCATTTTTGAAGTTCTGTGTGACATGATGTCAGATTTGGATTTTTTGACTATATATATATATATATATATATATATATATATATATATATATAT
>JANRMT010062854.1:134031364-134050982 GCA_026402145.1 Polypterus bichir lapradei | reverse complement strand
TATATATATATATATATATATATATATATATATATATATGGTAAAAAGGCACTATGTATGCACTCGACCCGACACAGATTCACACTGGAGGCACGTATAAAATAAAGAGACTTTTATTTTTCTTCAGCTGGAGGGCACATCTTCCCAGTGTCCCCCAGCCACAACACAGTCCGAAAAGCACCAACACACCACACACTTTCTTTTCTTGCACCACCACTCCTCCCAAGCAACCTTGTCCTCCTCCACCTGACTCTGGCCCCTGAGTGGTGGTTGCTGGCTCTTTTTATTGGGTACCTGGAAGTGCTCCAGGTGCTTGATTGCTGACATCCGGGTGTGGCGAATATGCTGTCCAGACGGGCTCAGGAGTCTCAGTTGCAGCACCCCCTGGTGGCGCCTGTGGGACCCAACAGGGCTGCACCCAACTCCAATTCCCATGGAGCCCTGCGGGAAATCGAGGCACCTCTCCAACCAGGAGGGTGGACATCTAGCATCCAGGGGGAGGTATTGCACCATCCAGGGCTGCTCCCCCTGAATATACAGTGAAGTGGCGTCCTGGCCAAGCATGGACCCCAACCGTCTGCCACAATATATATTGTCTCAGCCTAATAATTAATAATTAATAATAATTTACTTTCAACAAAAAAGATAACAATGGTATGTCTTTCATTTCCTAGAAACATCTGAGTGCTGGGATGTTTTCCGAGCAAAGATTTTTAGTGAAGCAGTATTTAGTTGTATGAAATTAAATCAAATCTGAAAAACTGGCTGTGCAAAAATTTGAGTCCCCTTGTAATTTTGCTGATTTGAATGCATGTAACTGCTCAATACAGATTACGTGCAACACCAAATTGGTTGGATAAGCTTGTTAAGCCTTGAACTTCATAGACAGGTGTGTCCAATCATGAGAAAAGGTATTTAAGGTGGTCAATTACAAGTTGTGCTTCCCTTTGACTCTCCTCTGTAGAGTGACAGCATGGGATCCTCAAAGCAACTCTCAAAAGATCTGAAAACAAAGATTGTTCAGTGTCATGGTTTAGGGGAAGGCTACAAAAAGCTACCTCAGAGGTTTAAACCATCAGTTTCCACTGTAAGGAATGTAATCAGGAAATAGAAGGCCACAGGCACAGTTGCTGTTAAACCCAGGTCTGGCAAGCCAAGAAAAATACAGGATCGGCATATGCTCAGGATTGTGAGAATGGTTACAGACAACCCACAGATCACCTCCAAAGACCTGCAAGAACATCTAGCAGCAGATAGTGTATCTGTACATCGTTCTACAATTCAGTGCAATTTGCACAAAGAACATCTTGTATGGCAGGGTGATGAGAAAGAAGCCCTTTCTGTACTCACGTCACAAACAGAATCGCTTGCTGTATGCAAAAGTTCATTTAGACAAGCCAGATTCATTTTGGAACAAAGTGCTTTGGACTAATGAGACAAAAATTGAGTTATTTGGTCATAACAAAAAGCGCTTTGCATGGAGGAAGAACAACACCGCATTCCAAGAAAAACACCTGCTACCTACTGTCAAATTTGGTGGAGGTTCCATCATGTTGTGGGGCTATGTATCTAGTTCAGGGACTGGGGCCCTTGTTATAGTCAAGAGTTGGATGAATTCAACCCAATATCAACAAATTCTTCAGGATAATGTTCAAGCAACAGTCGCAAAGTTGAAGTTACGCAGGGGTTGGATATTCCAACAAGACAATGACCCAAAACACAGTTCGAAATCTACAAAGGCATTCATGCAGAGGAAGAAGTACAATGTTCTGGAATGGCCATCACAGTCCCCTGACTTGAATATCATCAAAAATTTATGGGATGATTTAAAGCAGGCTATCCATGCTCGGCAGCCATCAAATTTAACTGAACTGGAGAGATTTTGTATGGAAGAATGGTGAAAAATACCTCCATCCAGAATCCAGACACTCATCAAAGGCTATAAGAGGCATCTAGAGGCTGTTATATTTAGAAAAGGAGGCTCAACTAAGTATTGGTGTAATAACACTGTTGGGGTGCCCAAATTTATGCACCTGTCTAATTTTGTTATGATGCAAATTGCATATTTTCTGTTAATCCAATAAACTTAATGTCGCTGCTGAAATACTACTGTTTCCATAAGGCATGTCATATATTAAAAGATAGTTGCTACTTTGAAAGCTCAGGCAATGATAAACAAAAATCTAAAGAATTAAGAGGGGTTCCCAAACTTTTTCATATGACTGTATATATATTGTGGTCCCCGGCCGGGGCTGGAGCCCGGCCGGGACGCCCAGGAGGACCGGAGGAGGGCTTGTGCCTCCTCCAGACCGCGAGGGGGCATCCATCCTGGTTATGTTGGGGGCCTCGGGTAAAGGGCTTGGAAGCCCAGCCCTGTAGGGACCCGTGGCCACCGCCAGGCGGCGCCCCGATGCCGGTATATCCCGTGTGGTCCCCGGCCGGGGCTGGAGCCTGGCCGGGACGCCCAGGAAGACCAGAGGAGGGCTTGTGCCTCCTCCAGACCGAGAGGGGGCGTCCGTCCTGGTTATGCTGGAGGCCTCGGGTAGAGGGCTTGGAAGCCCAGCCCTGTAGGGACCCGTGGCCTCCGCCAGGCGGTGCCCCAGTGCCTGATTATCCCGGGAGCATCCGGATGGCTTCCGGATGCGCAGCCGGCACTTCCGCCACACAGGGGGTGTGTCCGCGGGAAATGGCCGGGAAGCAGCTGGAGCCCATCCGGGTTCCTATAAAAGGGGCCGCCTCCCTCCAGTCGGAGCCGGAAGTGGAGGAATTCTGGGAAGGGACCGTGAGGGAGGATGGGACTGCTGACTTCAGGAAAGATGGCGGAGGAAGGGCGGAAGTGGACGTACTGCGGGCAGGCTATGATGGAGGAGCATCTCTTTTCCTGGAAGACAAAGGAGAAAGGTTAGTACCCCGCCACTCTCTGCCGGCGAACGTCTTTCAAAGCGGTTTAAGGTCCGTCCGCGGTCTCCTATTCGCGCGTGCGTGACACGACCCCCCCCCTCAGCCCAAGACCGTCAGGTCGGGCGGACCGAACCAAGAGGTCGTGGATGCGAGAGAGGGCATCGGCATTGGCCTGAAGGCCGTCGCGACGATAAGTGAACGTGACCTTATAGGGCTGTAAGTCCAGAAACCACCTGGTGACCCGCGGATTCGACTCCTTGTGTAGGGACATCCACTGAAGCGCAGCGTGATCAGTAACCAGAGTGAACTCGCGACCCAACAGGTAGTACCGGAGATAAGTCACGGCCCACTTAATAGCCAGGGCTTCCCTCTCCACTGCCGCGTACCGGGTCTCTCGGCAGTTTCCGGCTCAGGTACATCACAGGGTGTTCGACACCGTCGACGCTTTGGCTCAACACGGCACCCAGGCCTGTGTCCGAAGCGTCGGTCTGGAGGATAAACGGCAGCCCAAAATCAGGGGTCCTTAATACAGGTGTCGAGGTAAGGGCCTTCTTCAGGTCACTGAATGCGTGTTCCGCCTTGTCGTTCCATACCACATGCAGGGGAGCGCCCTTCTTTGTTAAATTAGTCAAGGGTGCTGCCCTTTCGGAGAAACGGGGTACGAACCGGCGGTAGTACCCCGCCAGCCCCAAGAAAGCCTGCACCTGTCTCTTGGTATTCGGACGGGGCCATTCCAGGATGTCTTTAACTTTGGAACATTGGGGTCTCACCTGTCCTCGTCCCACAAGGTAGCCTAAATACTTGGCCTCCTTCAAGCCAAAGAAACACTTACGGGGGTTAATGCGGAGGCCGGCTTTAGCCAGTGTCGCGAGGACAGCCGAGACCTGTAATAGATGCTCTTCCCAGGTGCCGGAAAAGATGACGACGTCATCCAGGTAGGCGGCACTATAGGACTGGTGGGGCTTCAGCACTCTATCCACCAGACGTTGAAAGGTCGCTGGGGCCCCGTGCAGCCCAAATGGGAGGACCTTGTATTGCCAATGTCCACTAGGGGTGCTAAAGGCCGTTTTCTCTTTTGCAGATGCCGTTAAGGGAATTTGCCAATACCCTTTCGTCATATCAAGAGTAGTCAAGTATCGAGCCGCACCCAGCCGCTCGAGTAGGTCATCAATGTGGGGCATCGGGTAGGCGTCGAACTTGGAGGCCTGGTTCAGACGTCTAAAGTCATTACAGAACCTCCAGGAGCCGTCCGGCTTGGAAACGAGGACGATAGGACTGGACCAAGGGCTATGGCTTTCCTCAATAATGTCCATATCCAACATCCGTTGCACCTCCAGTTCCACTTCGGCACGTTTTGCCTCCGGGAGTCTATAGGGCCTCTCCCGGGCGATTACCCCGGGGTCCGTGACTATGTCGTGCGCAATCAGCGAGGTCCGGCCCGGGAACTCGCTCACTACTTCGGGGATGGCTTGGATAGCCTGGGTTATCTCTCGCCGCTGTAAGGGTGTCAGCTCGTCACCGAGGTTAAGGGCAGACGTGCTGGCGAATAGGGAGAGGGATCTACGAGGGTCGGGAGACTCCTTCCTGTCCTTCCAAGGTTTTAACAAGTTGACATGGTAGATCCTCTCGCTCGGTCGACGATTAGGTTGTTTAACTAAATAGTCGACGAGCCCCTTTCTTTCCTTAACCTCGTATGGCCCTTGCCAGTGAGCTAGCAACTTGGAGTGGGAGGTAGGAACAAGCACCATGACTTGATCCCCCGGGCGGAACTCCCGGAGGACGGAGTTGCGGTTGTAACACCGGGCCTGCGCTGCCTGCGCACGAGTCACGTGGTCTTTTAGGAGTGGTCTGATTTTTGCGAGCCTGTCGCGCAGTTGCGCCACATACTCCAATATGTTGGAGGAGGGAAGGGCCTCAGCCTCCCAGCCCTCTTTTAGTATGTCTAGAAGTCCCTGGGGTTGTCGCCCATACAATAATTCAAAGGGGGAGAAGCCCGTAGAGGCCTGGGGCACCTCCCGGTAGGCAAAAAGCACGAGCGGTAGGAGCTGGTCCCAATTCCTGCCATTGGCGTTGACTACCTTGCGGAGCATCTGTTTAAGCGTCTGGTTAAAACGTTCCACCAACCCGTCTGTTTGGGGGTGGTAGACAGACGTCTTCAGGTGCTTTATTCGCAGTAACCTGGCAACCTCCCTGAACGTATCTGAGGTGAAGGGAGTACCCTGGTCCGTGAGGACTTCTTTGGGGATACCCCGTCTAGAAAATAAGTTGACTAATTCCCGTGCGATATTTTTGGTGTTAGCGGAGCGCAGGGGAACCGCCTCTGGGTATCGGGTCGCATAATCCACCATGACCAGTATGTACTTATGGCCACGGTTCGAGGGTTCCAGGGGTCCTACTAAGTCCACCCCTATTCTGTCAAAAGGGATATCTATCAGGGGTATGGGGACGAGAGGAGCGCGGTCCCTCCTAGGAATCTGGCGAATCTGACATTCCGGACAGGATTGACAGAAGCGCCGGACCTCCTCGTTGATCCCCGGCCAGTAAAAGCGGAGCTTGATTCTCTCCAATGTTTTCTTGGCCCCGAGGTGGGCGCCTAGGAGGTGAGCGTGAGCTAGTTCACATACCTTCCACCGGAAGGTACGCGGTACTAGCAGCAATTTCCGCACCTCACCCTCGTGGTTTGCCACCCGATACAACAGATCATTTTCCAGCACAAAGAAGGGCTCGCGTGGCATGGAACTGTCAGCTTGTGAGCTGCCTGGAAGAACAATCGCATTCCGGGCAAGCCGCAGGGAATCGTCATTCCACTGCTCCCTTTTAAATGAGGCAGGCGTGGACCGAAATTGATGGTCCAAATTGCTCAGGGTGTCTTGTGAGCGGTTTGGCGGAAGTGTTCCCTGGCTCGTCCCTTCTCCGGCGGATACTTCCGGGTCAGAGTCCGTCGCCTGAGAAACTTCCCCCGGTGTGCCTGCGCCATTATGGCTTACCTCAGAGCATGGCGTGGAGACCGCGGGAAGGGTGCCTCGCCCCCTCATAGCCAGACCTAGTGAGGCCCCGGGAGCGGTGTTCATCTTACCGCTTTTCTTGTGCGACCAGTCTTGCCCCAAAATTACAGGATAGGGGGGATCGGGTAACACCGCGACCGTCAGGTTGGAAACTTGCCCCTTCCATGTCATGTAACAGCGGGCACTACGGTAAGACTTGGTCTCTCCATGCACACAAGTGACTTGCAAGTGCTGCGTAAGCCACTGTCGCGGTAATACGTAACGGCGAGCGACAATGGTAATGTTGCTGCCGGAGTTAAATAAAGCCACCACCGAGTGCCCATTCAATAACACCACTCCCGTGTTTGGACTTGCCAGCGGGTGCGACGGAGTACAGTACCTTTCCGCGGTGGCCCAGGTGCAGTCCATCGGCTCAGAGGTGGTGTTGAGAGGACAGGTCGGCAGAAGGTGGCCGGTCTCGCCGCACTTGTAACAGCGCGGAGAGGCCGGCTTTTCTTTGGGTCTTGGCGGCGCTTCCGCAGCGCATCGAGAGGGCTCGGGGTTGACTGCCCATCCCTGTCGGTTCCCACGAGCTTGCCTTTCCGACCCCCCGGCTTGGTAGACCGCGAGCTGACGCTCCAGGACCTCCAGGAGTCCTGACATGTCCTTGTAGGGGTGGCACCGGACCTGCTGGGCGAGGGAGCTAGGCAGGGCGTTTACCAGGCCCTCACAGGCCATTTGCTCCACGACCTTCCTGTCTTGGGGACCTTCGGGCCGTAGCCACCGCCCCATCTTACCCCAGAAGTCGAAGGCCTGCGCTCGGGCCGGCTTCTCGGGTCGAATTGCCAGCTTCGCCACTCGACCACCTGCTGGCCCGGCGTAATGCCGTAGCGTGCCAGGATCTCCTGCTTTAGGAGGTCGTAACTCACGGCCTCCTCCTCGGGGAGGTCGTAATAAGCCCGCTGCGCGGGTCCCTTCAGGTAGGGCGCCAGAATGGACGCCCACTCGGACCGCTGCCACTCGTTCCGGGTGGCCGTCCGTTCGAAGATGCCCAGGTAGGACTCAATGTCGTCCGCCTCGGTCATGGGTACCAGAGGCGGAGGGGTTGGACGAGGCGGATCGGGTCTTACCCTTCGGGCTTCTGCCAACTTGGCCTTCGTTTCCTCCAACTCGCGGGTGGTAGTGGCTTGCGCCTGCTGCAGGGCCAGGATCTGGGCATTCATTCCCTGCAGCACGGAATTAAGGTCTTGCCCTTCAGTCATCTCTCTCGGGCTGTTATCCTGCCGACTACGCCACTGTAAAAGATGAAGCAACAACAAGCATAAAGGTTTGGGGTTTTCTGGCCCCGTATATTGTAGACACTCCACAATAACTGAAAAGATGGTCAAAAATATAAACAAAACAGTTCATATGCGCGACGCCGTTATGAGGCGTCAGCAGCCATTTTATAGGGGAGGAGCCGGAAGTGGAGGAATGCTGGGAAGGGACCGTGAGGGAGGATGGGACTGCTGACGTCAGGAAAGATGACGGAGGAAGGGCGGAAGTGGACGTACTGCGGGCAGGCTATGATGGCGGAGCGTCTCTTTTCCTGGAAGACAAAGGAGAAAGGTTAGTACCCCGCCACTCCCTGCCGGCGAAAGTCTTTCGAAACGGTTTAAGGTCCGTCCGTGGTCTCCTATTCGCGCGTGCGTGACAATATATATAGTCACAAAAGCCACAAAGATCCATAGCAAGGTTTGGTGCAGCCGCCTGTATATTTGGTTTCCTGGCTGCAAATTGTAGTGTAAATGATAGCACTGCTGTGCACAAAACCAAGTCCAAAACAGAACTGAGGGAACAGGGAAAAGGTGAAGGCTTTTAAAGGGGAAGACAGGAAGTGAGATCAAAGGGGTCCGGCTCATGAAGGTCTTCACCTATAGGTTTGAGCCCGGACGTGACATCACTGGGGCCGGAACCAGCAAGGTCTTCTTCGATAGACTCGGTCCCAGAAATGATGTCAAGAGGGCCAGGTGGAATCTCCTGTGAATGGTCTGCAGGAAAGGGAGGAAAAGAGTCAGTGCACTCTGCCACATCCTGGTATGACTCGGAACTGCCCTTACTCAAGCCCTTTAGCTGCCTGCCATGCACACATGTGTGACAAGGCCCCCCCTCAGCCCAGAACCATCAGGTCAGGCGATCCTAACCGAGAGGTCGTAATCCCAAGAAAGAGCATCAGCGTTGGCGTGAAGAGTGCCCCAACAACGAACAAACAAAAACTTGCAAGGCTGGAGGTCAAGAAACCACCTGGTGACCCACGGATTCGACTCCTTGTGTAGGGCCATCCACTGTAAAGGTGCATGGTCTGTGACAAGGGTGAATTCCTGGTCCAACAGGTAGTACCTCAGCTGAGTAATCACCCATTTAATCACCAAAGCCTCTCTCTCCACCGCTGCATACCTGGTCTCCCGGTCCAACAGTTTCCGGCACAGGTGATGATGGGGTGTTCCACACCATTGACACGTTGGTTCAGCACGTCCCCCAGGCCTGTGTCCAAAGCGTCCATCTGGAGGATGAAAGGTAAAGAAAAGTTAGGTGCTTTCAAAATAGGTGCGGATGTAAGGGCCTGCTTCAAGTCACTAAATGCAGCTCCTCTCTTTTTACTTCATACTGCAATATTTGGGGCCCTCTTGTCAAATCAGTCAAGGTTTCTGCTCTCTCTCTTCATTTCAAAATGGCATCTACTTTGGAGATCTGTTGTTTCATGGTACCCCGACCCACCAGGTAACCTAAATACTTGGCCTTGCTCAATCCAAAGAGGCATTTCTTGGGATTAATCCGAAGCCCGGCCTCACCAAGTGTCCGCAATACCGCTTTTACCTGCTGTAGGTGTTCCATACATGTGCTGGAGTAGATGACCACATCATCCTGGTAGGCAGCACTGAGTTATGAGGTGTGAGCACTTTGTCCACTACACGTTGAAAGGTTGCAGGAGCCCCATGTAACCCAAATGGAAGGACACGATACTGCCAGTGTCCACTAGGGGTGCTAAACATTGTCTTAACCTTCGCGGAGTCCGTTAAAGGAACCTGCCAATACCCCTTTGTCATGTCCAGCGTGGTGAAATACTGAGCTTCTCCTAGCCACTCAAGGAGTTCGTCCACTCATGTCATTGGATAAGCATCAAATTGGGAGATTTGATTAAGTCGACGGAAGTCATTGCAAAACCTCCAGCTCCCGTCAGGCTTAGCGACCAATACAATGGGACTGGACCAGGTACTATGACTTTCCTCGATTAAACCTAGTTCCAGCATGTGCTTGATCTCAAGCTCCACTTAAGCTCTTTATGCCTCGGGAAGACGATACAGACGTTCTCTGACTATAACCCTGGGCTCTGTCACAATGTCATGCTCAACCAGAGGTGTCCTTCCAGGGTTTTCACTCACTACCTCTAGGACAGACAGGATATCTTTTTCCAGCTCCCATTGTTGGCTGGGACTTAAATCCACACTGAAGTTAAGGGTAGCTATGGGAGCAAAGAGTGAGTGGGACTGACCAGAGGAGGGATCGGGATCCCTGTCCTTCCACGGTTGGGTTGACTCACCAAATAGCTAAAAAGTCCTTTCCTCTCCTTAACTTCATAGGGACCTTCCCAATGGACAAGCAACTTAGAGTGGGAGGTAGGGACTAGGACCATGACCCGATCTCCCAGGCGGAACTCCCAGAGAGACGTGCCACAGTCGTAATATCGGTCCTGTGCTGCTTGAGCCTCTTCCATGTGACTTTTAAGGAGGGGACAAATTTTACCAAATCTATTGTGTAATTGCGCAATATATTCCAATAAATTTGTAGAGGGAAGAGCCTCTTCTTCCCATCCTTCTTTAAGATATCTAATATGCCCTGGGTTGTCGCCCATAAAATAATTCAAAACGGGAGAACCCCGTGGAGGCTTGTGGGACTTCACGATAGGCAAAAAAGAGGGGGAGGAGCTGATCCCAGTCGTTGACCACCTTACGAAGCATTTGTTTGAGTGTTTGATTGAACCTCTTTACAAAACCGTTGGTTTGAGGATGATATACCGCGGTGTTTAAGTGCTTTATTTTAATTAACTTGGCAGTCTCCTTGAACGTCTCCGAGGTAAAAGGCATCCCTTGGTCCGTCAGGACTTCCTTAGGGATGCCAACACGCGCCAAGACCCCTACTAATTCCTGTGCGATGGCTTTAGAAGTGGCTGAGTGCGACAGAACAGTTTCGGGGTATTTGGTAGCATAATCCACGAGGACTAAAATATACTTGTGTCCTCGGGCTGAGGGCTCTAGGGGTCCGACTAAATCGACCCCTATTCTGTGAAAGGGAACATCAATTAGGGGAATAGGAACAAGAGGAGCATGGTTCTTCCTAGGAATCTGTCACAATTGACACTCCGTGTAGGAAGTGCAAAAGCGACAAACCTCTTCATTGATTCCTGGCCAATAAAAGCGGAGCTTGATCTGCTCCAGGGTTTTCTCGGTGCCCAAATGGCCACCTAGGAGACCTGCCACCGGAAGGTCCGCAGGATTAGCAGTAGCCATCTCTCCTGTCCATCATGCTCAGCTACGCGATACAGAAGGTCATTTTCCAACCAGCATTGACTGGTGAGTGCGCTGGCCATTGATCAAGACCACTGCATTTTTGGCAAATTCATTCCACTGTTCCCTCTTAAAAGATGCCAGCATTTCTTTAAATTGAAAGTGCAAAAGCCTGAGAGGGTCCGGGCCAACCTCAAGGGGCGTGGTCTCTTCCCGTTCTGTCTCAGCGCTGGTGGATGACATATCGGGACGCAACATTCTGGGAGTTGCCACGTCACTCAGGGAGGCCACTTCCTCTCTCTCTGCCGGCTGATTACACGGTGTGGAGGCAGCTGGAGATGGCTTATCCCTGTGTATAACTAGACCTAAGTTAAACCCAAGAGTGGTATGTGTCTCGCCGCCTTTAATTTCAGACCAGTCCTGCCCCAGTATCACCGAGTGTGGTGAATTTGGAAGGACCACCATGGTTCATTTTTTTACCGATCCTGTGCAACTGATGGCACCAATGGTGGACCTGTACCAGCGGATTTCTCCATGGACACAGGTTATACTAGTCTTAATTTTCAACCACTGTCGTGGCAGCACAAACCGGCGGGCAACAATGGTAATGTTGAGGGCCTGAATGAAAGTAATTCCACACCAGACCAGGGGTGGCAGAGTGTACTAACTCTTTTTCTTGCTTTCCTGCAGACCATTCACGGGAAATTCCGCCTGACGCCGATGATGTCATTTCTGGTTCCGGTCCCAATGACGTCACTTCTTAACCCATGGACGAAGACCTTTCTGTTTCCAGCCCTCTTGATGACATCACATCTGGGTCTGAACCTATGGAGGAAGACCCTACCAGTTCCACCTAGATGACCTAATTTCCTGTTCTGTCACTAGAATTACCAGAGCCTACGAAAAAACTCGTAGATCCGTCCCACCTTAAATCGCTTCATAAATCCGTCCTTACCTCTCTGCCAGCGTCTTTTGTCCTGTTAATGTGCAGATTAAGAGCAGCAAGCAGCTGGCTATTCCATCCCCCCACCGTTGCAGAACATGCACGAACTTCTCCCAGCTCATGCCTTGATTGATTATCTGGGAGTGAAGTGGAGTTTTAGAGTGGAAATAATAAGTTTGTTTTTGGAACACACGCATTTCATGTGTGTTCCGTTTCTACAGTAATCTGTATAAACACATTGTTAAAACAGAAACTTTTTCATATTTTAGTAATAAATGTTACGAAATGTAGGCATAAACTATGGAATATATGAAGCCTGATTTCCAAAGATCAAATTAACACTTTCACAAAGGTTCAAGAATGGTACATCTCCTGTGAGTAGTGGTAAGATATGCTGTTACAGCATTCCTACCGTGCCTCAGAGACCTGAGTTCGATTCCCAGCTGAGAAGAAAGAGTTTTTTTTTTAACCTCAAACGGAGATAAAATTTATAAATTGGTATGCACTGTCAATTAATGAGATCATTATATTTTCATGTGGGATGCTCCTTTTACAATATTTTTTAACAACTGAGGCTGCAATTAACATGAACAAGTGTCCTTATAACTGTTATTTTTAAGATCCATAACACACAGACAGACAGAGCACTGCGTAATAGAGAGACAGACAAATAGGCAGAGAAGTCACTAAATAAACAGGGAAGGCACATGTACTGAAAGAAAAAAAAAAAGATCAACATGTGCGTTGTTCTTGCCATACTGAAGAAGCTCAGGCGCTCTAACCCCTCCCCCTCTCCCCCGATCTGACTCTAAGTGACGCTTGCGCTGTTACTTTGAGTCAGATCAGAAGAGGCACGCAAACAGACAGGCAGGCGGGTATGAGGGGCCAAACAGGCCATAAATCATATATTTCTGTGTGTAATCTATTGGTTTACGTGTGAACACTATTGGTTTATGAATATTTACTATCGGTTTGCATGCATACTTAATTGGTTTGCATGCGTACAATGCTGGTTTCATTCATATGAACTATACTGGTTCGTGTCCGTATATTATCGGTTTGTGCGTGAACTATATCCGTTTGTACGTGCATACCACTGGTTTGCATATGAACTATATTGATTTACGTGTGTATATCACTGGTTCCAGTACGATTTGTTATTGGTTTGTGAGTGAACTGCATTGGTTTATGCTTGCATGTTATCGGTTTGCGTATGAACTATATTCGCTTGTGTTCTGTGTCGGTCTAACAATGGATTTGCATATGCACTATATTGGTTTCATGCATGTCTTACACTGGTTTCATGTGGGTGACCTGTCGACCTGCGCTTGAACTCTATTGGTTGTATGTGTGCACTATGTCGGTTTCACGTATGAAACATATTGGTTATGCGTGTGCACCCTATCGCAACTCTGTGTATGAACTATATCGGTTCTGCGTGTGAACTATATTGGTTGTTCACGTGATCTTCAGAAGAAATGGGCGGGGCAAGAAACAGGAAGTCAAGGGCCGGTAGAGTCATGGAATGTAAAGACAAGTGGCTAGGAGACACATCTGTGTTTAAACGGCACTATATATTTTTTCCCTAACCCTGATTTACGTGGGGGAAACGAAGAATGCGCTGAGGGAGCGCTTTGTACAGCATCTCCGAATCATGGCCAATCAAACAAAACAGACGGCACTTTACCAACATTTTTCACTACAGGGCCATAGACCAATTATGTTTGGTCTGGAGCAGCAGGCAGGGTGGAATAAGACCAGACGATTGAAGGCGGAAAACAGATGGATAACGGTATTAAGTACCTTGGTCCCATTGGGTCTAAATGAGAAATAAAATTAATAATTGTATTTTATTGATTTATTTATCTATTTATTCTTGTATTACAATTTATGGATTTATTTGTTTATTTATTTATTGATTTATTTATTTATGGATTTATTTATTGGGGTTTTAAAATAAGGAGTTTTTTTTAGACTAATTTATCTAAGGGGTTGTAAATTTTTAGGAGCAATATATCATTTTGAAGGATTTTTAGTTATAAATGTATTTTTAGGATTGGGATATAATTATGGATTAAATAAAAAATGATTTTTTTGAAAAAAATAAAGGTTTTATGGATTTTATTTTTTAATTATTTATTATTATTATTTATTCTTTCTAAAAGGAAGGTTTTTCCAAAATTTAAATTAAAAATAAGAAACTACCAAATTAAGGGGGGTGGATAAAAAAACAAAATCAAATTAAAATTTAAATTGGGAATAAGTGTACCAGGGCGTGCCATTGATGGCCATATCCCCTACCCTAATCCTGACCTTGCCTGAGTCCAAATCCCAAATTGTGTTCCACCCCCATCAAAATTTGAGATACTCTAGGAGATGAAACAATTAAAATATTAAACACTAAAAATCCAATAGGGGAGATAGCTTAGACTATGGGGATACTTCATCTTTAGATATGGTAGATAATTGTTTTTCTTTGTTCTTTTTCCTTTTGAATAAAATCCGTTCCTCGGGAAAACTTATATAACCCCCTTGATACTGGTCTTAGTTTTTTTGTAGAAAAGAATTATATTTAATTAGTTTTCTTCCTTTTTTTCTTCCTTTCCTTTCCAAATGACCTTTTGACCTTTGACCTTAGAACTAGTCATTCTTTTAGTTAAAAAATTTTTTTTTAGATAAACGTTTTTAGGAATTTATATAATAAAGATTTTTTTAAAAGATCACGATTTAAAAATTCTTTAAGAACCAAATTTTTGGATGGAGAAATTTAAAAGAAATAGGGTCAGATTGAATTTTACAAAATTGAGGTTTACTTTTGAAAACTGACCTTTAACACTATGACCTTTTAATCAGGCAAAACACCTGGATCTGATTCAATTAGGGGCATACATATAAAATGGCCCCTGTAGACAGTCCTAGTATTCTATTCCTCTGAAGAAGGTTTATTTCAAACTGAAATGTTAGGACAGAATCTTTGACTTAAAACAGATTGTTCAGGGTCAGTTTACTTTGTTTTTTCAAATTATTTCTTCTACAACTTCCCAATTTCTGGGGGCTGAAAACCAAAAAAAACTTTTTTTCTCCAACCTGACTTTTTTTTATAATTGTCTGGAGCTCTGGGTTCTTGTAAGTAAGGTACCTCTTTTTTTCTTAACAGGCCTGATTAGATTAACACCTTTTTTCTGTGTACACAGTTTTTTGTATATAGTTTTTTTACTATTTGATTTTTTTACCTTTAAATTTTTCACTTTCTATGTTTGTTTGTGGTTGGCATGACATTTAACTAGCACTTATTACTAGTAGCACTTATATTATATAATAAAAGCACTTAGTGTACATAGACAACAGGCCAAATTGAAAGAGAATTCCTTTTGAGAATCTTCAGGGCAAAAGGGGAGAGGTGTTCTAGGCCTCAAATATAACATCTTCAGGAAATGGGGTAAGTTTGGATATATTTATGATATTTTTTTCTTTAAAATTGTAGTTAAAAATATATTTTTGTACTAGTTCTGAATTTAATGAGATATATCCCTTTCTTTAAAAACATTTTTTTAGAAGGTCTTTGGTACTTAGGTTTAACTTTCTTAACTTTCTGGAGTTAATTTTTTCTGAATATATTTACTCCGTTTCTTTTTATCCTTTCTTTCCTTTTCTATTAAAAAAGACTATCTAGTATAGTCAGTAATAGATCTAATTTGCAATGTCTCTTTCTAGATTTTGCATTTCTAATTGTTTTTCTGTTTTAGAACAAGTGGATGAATCCCCACGTAATCCTCAATCCATTACCCAAATATTGGATGGTAGAGGTAGATCCCAATGGGACAAAAGGTACTTTAAAATTCTACAAGTAATCCATCATTTAGAAATTATGTATAAAGCAATTAAATTTAATAGTATTCCGAAAGGAATGATAAAACATGCTACTAAATTGTCTGCCTTCATTAAGCCTGCTTCTCCAGACCAAACTATTTTAATAGAAATCCAAAATCGTACAACTTCTTGGTTACAGGCAAATTTAAAAAGTTTATATAAACATTATTTAAAATTATTATATGATTTAAAAGATAATACACTCATTTATGATACAAACCAAATAGATAAGGCAATACACTTTGCCAAAGTCAGATATCGAAATAAATTAACAGATTCCTTGGTGGCGATATTTTTGGAGTTGCTGTCAAAGGCTGGTATTCTTGAGTTGCAGGTGGATCTTTCCTGACCCTATGCTGACCCGGATTTTGGCCTCTTTGGGTCCCAGGACCCAAACAACAATAAAGAGCCACAGATGCCAGTTACCCAAGAAAAAGGTACGGGGCGCCACGGGGATCACACCCAGGTTGGTTTGGCACAATCAAATAGTAATTCTATCTCTAACGCTTTGTCGAATATTCCTAATTTACCTATATCTACTACAACCTTTAAGCCAGAACTGCAATCCCTTTCTTTATCTTCTCAAAAAGTGAGAGAAAGATTACATGAATCATTAGATCAGGCTTTATCATCTTCTCAATCCTCTTCACAATCTTTTGTCAGTTCATCTATGGCTTCTTCTAAATCTTCTGATTCATTGACAACTATAGGTATTGCCAAAAGGACAACAACTTTGGAGGTAGACAAATGCTTACAACAGGTCCTAAATGTAGGATCCAAGTTGGATATTTCCCGGAGCATGGTTTCCTCTCCAGAAACTCAACAGCATAAGTTGGCAGGTACAATAAATATAAGTCAGATCAAATCACCGATTAAAGTAGACTTTGGTTTAGGAATGGATATCCTTCCTTCTGTATCATCTTTTTCTGCCTCCAAATTGGTCTCTGATAAAGTTCATACCTTTATAAGGAAACAAGAACAAATAAGACCCTTAGTAAAGAAATCTAATAAAGGGAAAAATGAACAGTCAAGTCATAGAAGTAGGAACGATAGACCCCCTTATGCATCCTCATCCTCCTCTTCTCCCTCTTCCTTTTCTTCATCATTCTCCCTTCTTGAAACAAGATCTAATTCAAAAGTACATGTTCCTTCAACTGGTCAACCATCTGATTATAAATTGGATGGGTCTTAAGTACATAGTGTATGACCATTACCCCTTTTTCTTCTGTCTCCTCCACTGGAGTTCAACCATCTGGTACGAACTTACAGATGGAAGTAGATCCAACTTTGGATACGGTAGAAACTCCCCTATTTACAGCTTTTTCTGCAACTAGTGAGTTTGTATTTCCTTCTCCTAAAAATCTTACTTCAGATCTATCATTTCCTCCTCTTAAACACACTTTAGATCCTTCATTTTCTTTCTCTAATCTCACCTCAGATTCTGCATTACAAATTAAGTCTATGATTCCATTGGTGGAAAGAATGAAGTTTCCACCTTCTATGTCTACTTTTCCAGAATCTAGTTACTCTGCTTTTACTCCAGATACAAAATTATTGGGTTATAATTCAAAACTGTCTTACATCTTAACTCTAGAACTCCAATATTGTCAGTGGGGTCTGGATCCTGCGCTCGACCACAGAAAACCCCGGGCATGAACTCACAACATGATTTACTTGCCCCGATTGTGGTGGTTTCAAAGCAGTCTCCTGGATTGGTGAGGGGTCTTTCGGGACTCACCGGCTAGTGCGGGGGTAGATGAAGGGAATGGTCCTAATCCGGAGTCTGTCTCTTCTATTTTAGGTTTAACTGCTCCCTCTAGTGGTGGTGAGGATTATTATAATAATCTTTTACAGAATGGGACTGGGCCTAACGAGTTGATTGGTTCTCAACAGAATAGTGAGGAAGAGATGAATGAGGACATGCTGAATCCAGATATGGAATTAGTCAGTTTCTGATCCTCCATCTATACAGGCAATAGAACCAACGGATATTAATAGCATAACCATCGTAAACAAAGCAATCAGACATGAGAGACCATGGGGTGGATTACAGGTTAATAAATCCATTTTGATCATTGGAGATTCTAATATATCCAGGATTCCCCATGTTTATCTATATAGTACCCGGGAGCAAAGATCCTGGACTTAATAAAGATATTTAAGGAAACAAAACCACATGATCAGGTACAATTTGTTATTCTATCTGTAGGGATTAATAATTGTGGTAAAGCCCCCACAGAAAACACTAAAACAATATTACAGAGACCTAAATAGGAGTGCTAGGAAAGCTTTTCCTAGATCTAGAGTTTGTACGGCAAAAATTCCCTACACAGATAATTCATTATATAGGGAGCAGATTCAATAGCATTATAATGGATCTGTACCCAGATGCATTGGATTTCCCGGAAGGGATAGAATTGAATTGAGATAGGATTCATTGGACAGAGCCCAGTGCCTATATGATCCAAGACCAGTGGAGGGAGCAGTTAAACTATTTGACGGGCCAAACAGGACTTGCCTGGCCCGGGAGGTAAATATTTACAATCTCTCAAATGTTTATAAATTATCAGAGGCGGAAATATCATTGCTACAGAGGGGCCTAACCTTCATCCCGACTCCGGAAACGGTGGACATGGAGGAATTGAGAAGGGATATACATAACTTTCATAGAAAATTACAGATTTTAGACTATTTTGATTATTCTACACAGACACAAGTACCTTTTCAGTTTAGAGAACCTTCGACCTGGTGTCCGGCAACTAGCAACATCAGGAAACCAATCTGTAATTTGATAAACAAAAATATACAATCACTCAATCACTTGCCGATTCAGAATAACGGTCTGGATAATTTAACTAATGAAAGGGAAGTATTAGAAAGGCTTAGGAAAAATAAGAATATAGTAATCAAACCGGCAGATAAGGGATCAGTGTTATTTTAGATACTAACCAATACATTATAGAAGCTGAACGTCAATTATCAAATCAACAACATTACTTACCATTAAAAACATCTTTACAGAATAAAACTAGGAATCAGATCAAGAGTATTATTAATAACATATTTCAATTGGGTTTTATTGATTTTAAACAGAAAACATACCTTTTAGGTCCAGCTACCCCTAGTATCCGGAAGTTTTATTACTGAAAATTCACAAACCACCAGAAACATGGCCGATTCCCTTTCAGATTCCAATAGTTTCAGATTGCAATTCAGAATCATACAGGATAGCCAAATTTCTAGATTATTTTTTAAATCCGCTTTCACAGTTACATAATAGTTACATTAAGGATACGTATCATTTTTTACAAATAATTAGAACCTTACAAGTACCTTCTCATTCCTTTATGTTCACCATGGACGTCGAGTCATTATATACGAATATCGATACGACCATGGGATTGGAGGCAGTGGCTCGTCTGTTTGCCGAGAATCCGTCTTCAGAGAGACCGGATGCGGCGGTCCTGGATCTCCTCAGCATCAGCGTGTTAAACAATGATTTCGTTTTCAATGAGAAAATGTATTTACAGGTACATGGAACAGCAATGGGCAAGATGTTTGCTCCTGCCTATGCGAATATTTATATGGCTAGGTGGGAGCAAACGGCGTTTCGGAAGTGCCCCAGACTCCCATATAAGTACTTCAGGTACCTGGATGACATCTTTGGCATCTGGACCTTCTCTAGGCAAGAATTTGAAGAATTTGTAAAAATTCTAAATACACATCATAGAGCAATAAAATTAACCCCAACAGTTAGCCAGGTAGCACTTACATTTTTGGGCACAGAAATTTATTTTAGCTCAGTATCATCAACAGTAAAAATATTACAATCCTGAGTTTATTTTAAACCGACAGATACTCATGCATTACTGTTTAAATCCAGCTTCCATCCTAAACATACCTTCCGTAGCATAATCAAATCACAATTGATTAGATTTTTATAGGATTAATACTCATCAAGTAGATGCAGATTTGGCAATCAAACTATTATTTCACACACTCAGGAGAGGATACACGCGCCGTTTTTTAAGAGGTCCGGGAGGAGGTGAAACGAGATGTCTCCAGGTACTTGAGTTATGGGACTTCAGGGGTAAAAGGGAGAACGGGAGTTCCACAGCTGCCACTATTGAACGAGGCTCAGATGGCTCGAGTGCAGGATGCATTGTCCACCTATACGGATACTGATTCAGATAGTGGTAAGGGGGCAAATTTGGTTTCGATAGATCTGACAAAGTACGGGGGGAACAACAGATATCGGAAACATATTTACTTACCTTTCACTCTCCTGTATTCTACTTACCATATCACTTACCTTTCTTTTTTCCGAATTTCTTGGATCCATCTTCAAAGTGCATATTGGATTTTCCTTGGTCTTC
>JANRMT010062854.1:134000542-134026364 GCA_026402145.1 Polypterus bichir lapradei | reverse complement strand
GCTCATCTCCATTACAGTAAATGGAGAAAAACAGCTTCCAGTTATGACCATTACGCGTAGAATTTCGAAATGAAACCTGCCCAACTTTTGTAAGGAAGCTGTAAGGAATGAACCTGCCAAATTTCAGCCTTCCACCCACACGGGAAGTTGGAGAATTAGTGAGTAAGTGAGTGAGTCAGTGAGGGCTTTGCCTTTTATTAGTATAGATTTCAAACATCCATTCTTGGAGAACCAGTCCTGCTGGTGTCCATTTTGAAAAATTCATACGCTGTAATTGGCTGAAGGAGGGACCTGGTAAAATTTAGCCTGAAATTGGTCGATGTATATAAAAACCAGGATTTCAGGTTTAAAGGAGTCAGATTTAGGAGTGATTTAACACCTTGAATACACAATATGACCCATATGAATTTAGTATAGTAGTTTTGTTTTTTTAATAGAAATATTAAAACATACTTTAATACCTATATCACCTTTTAAATGAAATCTGTTAATTCCTTAATAAAAATCATATAAATATCTTAAAAAAAACTATAGTAAATTTAGTTACTGTATATGGTGAGTATTTTGAGAGATTTACTTTAAATTTGTATATACCATATACTGTATATGACAAGTTTCATGTGTAAATTTTTCTAAGAAAATGGCCATAATCTTGCAAGAAATAACACATGTCCTATAAGGAAATGGTATTACAAATATAGAGCATATACTAGTTACACTATAAAACTCAAAATGGTAATGTTTACTAATTAAGCATTATTGTATTTTTCCATATGGGTTAAACAATTTATTAAAGAAATACAGCAATAACATTTCACAATAGCAGGTGCATAGCCCTATCATTGTATCACATCAGACATTCACCACACTATTTGTGATGGTTTTGGAGTACACACTTGTCTAGTGTCAGGAGTTCACTCCTAATTCTATTCCTAATTCTACTCATAGGTTACATTATTTTGCCTAATTATTAACATGTAGTTTAGTCTTTCAGGACAAAAATGTGGACAGCTAATTAGAAAAATAACATATTAGCAAATGCTAATAGGGTGTTATGATCAGGAGCGTGGAGTACCACAATTCTCAGATATTTTACAGTAGATTTTAATCAGAATGTTATAAGCATTGATTACTGGACGATCGTGAATTGGCATTAGTTTACATTTCTTCATATATAAAGTTATGCCATATTCTTTTAAGGAGTAATCTAATAACTCAAGTTTTTGGGATGCCATTAAGATTTTTTTTTTTTTTTTTTTAAATATAATGGACTATACTGTAATGACTAATGATGAATGGTTTACCTAGTACAGTAAAACCTCAATTATCTGTCACTCAGTTAACCATCAGTCCCCATTAACTATCCTGGCAAAAAACAAAACGAAAAAAAACATTGCGCACGCCAGTGTATACCTATTACTATACTACTACTGCTGTGCAGTTTGTTGCGAGCTTTGTGCTTTGGAACAACTTTCCCTTGTGCTAGTACATTGTGTTCTTCCCCAGCACCACAATATCAGTTATGTACCTTCAGTTTTAATAGTGTTTTGCAACTTTTCTCTTTTGTTTTAATTAATCTACTTTACATTGTTATGGCTGAAAAAAAATATGCATGTGGTGTTGGTATTGTCACATAAATGTAATTTATTAAACATTTATGAAATGGCTAAAGTGTTTCAAGTATTGCTTCAATTTACAGAGTTGGAAGAACAATGAACAATATAAAGTGTGATGCCGACAAAACTGAAAAATGTATTGAAAATGGAAACCACAGGTGGTAATGTTTTTCTGTATTAATGTTAATGTTCTTCTGTACTGAAATTTTCTTTTTAAATTCTGTTATTTTATTAATATATTGTGATGTGCAGGTGATTTGTGATGTGCTGTATGAAAACAGAAAGTGATGAGACTGGGTGAAGGGTTTCTGTTTTGTATGGGGCAGACACACCTCTTAGAAGATGAGTGACAGGAGAAGTTAGGAGAAAAAGCAAGGTGTGGCGTAAGGAAGTTTTAGTAAGCAGTAAAAAGATAATAAGCAGGAGTGGTAGCGATACAGAAAAAAAAATAATGTAAGTGGCAGGAGATAAACTGATTGGTAGGGAAGGTGTGCTCCATAACCCAGATAACTTGGTATAAGATAGGGCACTGTTTTTTACAGAACAAAGACCTCATGTAAATCATAGAAAATACCAGTGCCGCTGAGTTGTATTTGCTTATTATGCTGGTCGTTGCAATATTATATGAATTAATTCATTTTATTAAAACTATATTATATTTTGTTAATATAATTTTGTTTTGGAAATAACTATGATTATTCACTAAACTAATTGACTGTATATCATTTTTAATGTATCTGTTCTGTTATCAGTCTTTTCTCTTATCCATCACGGCCTCGTTCCCGACCCCTGATGGATAATCAAGGTTTTAATGTACGTTAAATTTATTAATGTCTGAATTTTTAACATAAATGGCAAGCATTTTTTGTTACTATAGTAAATAAAAGAGGAAATAAGGGGCAACCTTGCTTTATTCCACAATTAATATGTCGTCTATGTGCATTCTGATAAGGGAAAGAAACTGCTGTATTTGAAACAGAATACAGGTATTGAATATTAATAAATCTGTAAGGAACATTATATTAATGGACACTCTACTGCATCAAAGGCCTTTTAAAGGTATAAGAAATATGAAACCATTATCTTCTAATAGATGTCTGCAATCTAGATGGTCACAGATCAAATGAAGATTATCATGCATAGAACTACCCTTCATAAACCTGATTATGCTTATGATCTTTGAGAGTCTGGACTTTAATCTGTTTGCATAAACAAGTGCAAGGATCTCGTAATCCGTATTTAACAATGTAATGTGTCGCAAATTATCTACCAATCCAAAATCTTTGTCAGATTTTGGACTAAGTATTATAGCACCTTGTCTCGTTGTATGGGAAAAATTAATTATTATTAATTTCTTTTTTAGCATTTGATAGAAAAGATGTTTTAAGTTCAAAAATGTTTATACCTATTGATAGATTTACCTATGGATAGTCGTCACATAGCTAATTCTATCTAATTCTACCTCTTCATGTGTAATATCTGCATCATTAAGTTCAATGTGTTCCTTATCAAGATAGGGGAGAAATTCTTTAATAATAATATTTAAGAAATTTTCAGAATTGTGACTAGAATAGACTGAAGAGTATAATTTATTATAAAAGGAGAATATTTCTTTAGCCATTCTTATCAGAATTGGTACATTTTTGATTGTTAATCAGCAAAGTCTTAACCAGTTTTTTTTCCTGCCTAAGGTTTTACCAGTCTGCAAAAAGAAGCAGTGTTTTTCTTCCCTTTTCCTCAATCCTTAGCTCTAAATCTTATAAAAGCACTTTTTTGTTTTACATTTCATTAAGCTGTGTAGGTAGAATCAATATAGATGTTTAATTACTACATTTATTTATTTGTTTGATTTTAATTTCCAATAGTTTGCTTTATATTTACTTGATTTCCCATAAGAAATGGAGAAGCACTAATTTTATACTTTTAAAAACTCACATTTAGCTGCATAAAATGTCAGGTGTTTGTCATCACTGGATTCTGAAATAATAGTTTTTACTCCATGGCAAAAAAAATCTGATTTTTAAAAGTTAGAATTGAACGCACTGTAGCCCCTAACACAACAAAGATTTCAGTTCTAAGTAATTACACAATGATCTCTCAATGGAGCAAATGGTATATCACAATAACCTTAAGCATTAATAACAGGATTTGATGCTTACCAAAAATCAACTCTAGATTTTACAGAAACATCAGATTTAAACCATGTATACTTCTTCATAGTTGGGTTTAATTCACATTATGGGTCTAAAAGACACTGGCTATTGCAAAACGTTTCCAATTCATAATTACCGGTATAATGATTTTGAAATTTATTTGGACAACAATCTAACCAATTATCAATGTTAAAATATCCAATTATTACATAATTAAAGGCTTGTTCTAATCCTTAGTTAGTATCAGCCATCTATATATCAACCAGTAATAAAACTGTATTATCTTAAATTGCTCCACGGGCAATGTACAATGTCTGAACATGCACTCTGAACCCCAAAGGTCATGCAAAAAGACAAAGTTCTATCTCTGTCTGTCTGTCTCTCTCTCTCTGTCTATCCCTGACACATTTTTTCCAGCTTTCCCAAATGGTGTACAGAGTCTACAATTTAGTCATATGATCAACCCATTCTGGAAATACTTTTATCAAACCTTTTATAATCATCACCCAAATATCTTCAAATTCATTTTCATGTGTAACATGAATTTTAATATTCTGCCAATGTTTGTTTGTATCACTTGAGCTCAAGGACTGATAAGAACATAAGATATATGACAATTGAGAGCAGACCATTTAGTCCATCAAGCCTGTTTGTTTAGCTAATAGCTAAGTTGTACCAATTACTCATCCAAAATTTTCTTCAAGATTGTCAAGGGTTCTGCTTCAATGACATTTCTCGGTAGTTGGTTCTAGAGTCAAACAACTCTTTGTGTAAAGTACTTACTGGCTTCAGTTTTACCCCTTAATTTCCACTGATGTCCTTGCGTAGGTGAATTACTCTTAAGCTGAAAGAATGTTTCTAGATCTTTGAGTATTTTAAATACCTTGATTTGGTCATCACGCAGTCTCCTCAGCACAAGACTAAACAGGTTTAATTCTCTGAGTTTGTCAGAGTAGGACATGTCAGAAGTCCTGGGATGCACTTGTTTGCCCTCCTCTGCACAGCTTCAAGTGCCTCTATGTCATTCTTTTACTATGAAAACCAGAACTGCAGATAATATTCCAGATGTGGTCTTTCTTACTAGTGCTTATAATTAGAGCATAATCTCCCTCCCCTGACTTAAATTCAACAGTTTTTATTATATAACCTAACATTTTATTTGCCTTTTTAATTGCAACTGTGCATTGCTTGTTCACTGAAAATGTTGCGTAAACATATACTGCTACAGTGCATCCGGAAAGTATTCACAGCGCATCACTTATTCGACATTTTGTTATGTTACAGCCTTATTCCAAAATGAATTGAATTAATTTTTTTCCTCAGAATTATACACACAACACCCCATAATGACAACGTGAAAAAATTTTATTTGAGGTTTTTGCAAATTTATTAAAAATAAAAAAACAGAGAAATCACATGCATTTATTGGTTACTTTGCAAAAACAATTATTAACTGCTGATGATGTAGATCATTTTGTCTGTGCTAAAACTCCAAACAGAGAAACCTATCCTGAATTATGGTACAAAGTCATTAAACACGTCCCACTGACCTCATTTAAAAGATTCACCATATTGGGAGTCCAAAGATTCCAAATATTGTTTTTACAGAAGTTCTGAAATAAAAGTGAAAATAATGAAATAGGAACAATTCAAAGAAAAAAAAAATCTTAAAAGTGTGTATCCGGAACACCTAACATGGGGGTTGGCGAGCAAAGTAAGCAGGGTGTGAAGCCTCCTAGTCTTCAAAAAAATCTTAAACATTGGTTTGGCAGGACCTTCCTCTCATAAACCCATGCTGGCTGCTATTTATTTTATAATTTTTGTTTAGGTAATTTTCTAATGTATTTCTTATAGTTTCCATAATTTTGCATGGCTCAGAAGTAAGACATTGATCGGTAATTACCAGGATTGATTTTTTTCTCCCTTCTTAAAGATAGAAGTCACATTTGCAAATTTCCAATCCTCAGGTACTTCTCCTTTCTGAAGTGACCGCTGAAATATGCCTAATAGGAGTTTATAGATGATGTCTTTCATTTATTTCAATACAACTGGTAAAATCCCATCAGGTCCAAGGTATTTAATTAGTCTTCAGTGTATTGAGGACTTGAAGCAAATCTTCTCTATAATTTAAAATCTATGAACTCAGAGTTTGTTTTTACTTCTGCATTCCACTTGTTTCTTCCTTTATAAATTTATCCTTGTACTTGGGTGAAATATTTGTTCATTTCATTTGCTATTTTTTTCTTCCTTTTAAATCAATGTTGTCATTTATTAGGGTGCACATTTCTTTATTCATATTAGACAGCTTAATGCTACATTTCTTAATTTCCATTGCTACAGTTCAGCAACCTTAGCGATATTAACCACCATTGTACTATTGTTTTAGTTGAGAACCTAAGTCATCTGTTTTGCAAGTAAGATTATTAATTGCAGATAAAATCACATCAGTATCTAAGCATCACACTGTACCTTTCAGATTATAATGGTTTAAATTGGCTTCAGAGCTGGTTTGTGCTTTGAACTTGCTGATGCAACCTCCATCAAGTCAAGTTGGGGAGCACACACTGGTACAGTGCGTTGCCATACCCACTACACGGTGAAACAACTCGGGATTCCGGTTGGCAACCCCCCAGGCAGACATGTGGTCCACTCCTACCCTCCAGAAATGACCATCCATCTGCCGTAGCCAGGTGTTATGTGGGCGACCCCTTGGCCTGGTCCAGCCACTCGGGTCCCCAACAATGAGGATCTTATGAGCTGGATCAACCTCGGAGAAACGCGCCACATACTGTAGCCGTAGTGCCATAACTGACGCTCCCTCACAATACAGGTAATGTGCCTCATTCGGGACTCCATGAGCAACCGCTCATTAGACACGAAGTCAAACCAACGGTTCCCAAGGATTTTCCGGAGAGACACAGTACCAAAGGAGTCCAGTCTTCATCTCAGGTCACTGGATAGCATCCATGTCTCACAACCATATAGCAAGACAGGAAGCACCAGGATTCTAAAGACTTGGACCTTTGTCCTTTTGCATAGATATTGGGAGCGCCACACACCCCTTTCCAGCAACCTCCTGACCCCCCCATGCTCTCCCAATCCACCTACTGACTTCACAGGAAGTGTCACCAGAGACATGAATGTCACTGCCGAGATAAGTAAACCCCTCAACAAGGTCAACACTCTCTCTGCAAACAGGTACACTGCTGATGGCTGTGCCCAAGAGGTCATTAAAGGCCTGGATCTTAGTTTTTATCCAGGACACTCGCAAGCCCAGACACTCAGACTCCTCACTCAGTCTCTCGAGTGCCCCGATCAGAGCCTCCATAGACTCCGTGAAGATCACAGCATTGTCAGCAAGGTCAAGATCCGTGAATCTTTTTTCACCAACAGATGCCCCAAAGCCGCTGGACCCCACGACCTATCCCAACACCTAGTTAATACAAGCATTGAACAGAATAGGAGCAAGAACACACCCCTGACAAACCCCAGAATCAACTGGGAAAAACGCAGAGGTCCCACCTCCATTCTGCACAGCACTCACAGTACCAGTGTATAGGCCAGCCATGATATCCAGCAATCTCGAGGGGATCCCGTGAACCCTCATGATGTCCCATAGGGCAGCTCGATCAACTGAGTCGAACACTTTGTGAAAATCGACAAAGGCTGCAAAGAAACTCATCCGATATTTACGTTTGCACTCTATGAGAACCCTCAGTGCCAGGATGTGGTCGATGGTAGACTTCTTAGGTATAAAACCAGACTGTTCCGGTCACTGGTAGGTGAGCAACTGATCACGGATCCTATTGAGTATGACCCCAGCAAGGACCTTACCCGACACAGAGAGCAGTGTTATCCCCCTGTAGTTGCTGCACTCCAGGCGATCACCCTTCCCTTTCCAGATAGGGACGACAAGTCCCGTTTTCCAGTCAGTTGGAATGATGCCAGTCTCCCAAATGGAAGCAAAGCTTGCTTGCAATGCCAGGAGGACAGCCTTACCTGGAGAAGTTCACCCTGGATACCACAGATCCCTGCAGCCCTTCCCTCCCTCAGCTGGTTCACCACCTGTGCAATCTCAGCAAGATTGGGTGGTTAACAACTAATTGGAAGATCAGCCTCAAGAACCGTGGACCCAGAGATATCCAATGTCCTAGCTGGAGGATCAACTTTGAACAACTGCTCAAAGTAGCCAGCCCAGTGGGTCACAACTGCAGTGTCATCCGTAAGGACCGTTCCATCAGCTGCCCTGACTGCGACTCTCCGAGGAACAGATTCAGATGTGCGTAATGCTTTGATTCCTCTGTAAGCAGGACATGGGTCACTAGACCACAGATGGTGTGTCACTTGCTCACAGATTCCTCTAACAAACACCTCTTTATCTGCCCTCAGAGCCCTCGCGGCTGTCCTTCTTAGTTCCCAATACTGACCAGAGTTGCCATTGAGCCGTGCACTGCAACTTCTGTCGATGATATCCAGGGTGCCCTGCGAGATGAAACGCCTCCTTCTGGGAACACCGCTAACACCAACACAACCCTTAGCAACCTTCAGGGTCTTGTCGTGGAAGGTTTCCCACATCACATTAGGATCGGCAGTCGTACCCAAATCTGAAAGTTCCTCACAAACAAAGCGTGGAAACTCATTAGCAACAGCCTAGTCTTGGAGTCTGGCCAAGTCCAGGCTCATTGTCCTAGTAGGTGGTAACCTACTGGACCTAAGCTGGATCCTAAGAGTAGCAACAACGAGTCTGTGGTCAGAATTCACAAACTGGGCATTTCTGTAGACCCTGCAGTTTTGCAAGAGCCTCCAGCGTCTGCCCACGAGGATGTGATCGATCTCCTTCACCGCAGCACCAGTATTAGAGTACCAAGTCCAACGATGCGGTTCAGGGCGCTGGAACCAGGATCCAGCGATTCGTGGCCCCTGACCTTTTGCAAAGTCAAGGAACATGGAGCCATTTTCACCACCAATCCTCATAGCCAGCCCGGTCAGTGCCAGTGGCTGCATTGAAGTCGCCCATGACCAGAGGAGTGTCACCTTGTGGGCACCCATCAACCACCGAGCTAAGCTGCAAATAAAATGTCTCCCTCGCCGAGACATCACTCACCGCGTTCGGAGCATACACTGAGACAACAGACAAGGCACCCAGGGACTGCCGTAATCTGAGTCCCATAATACGCTCTTTGAAAGGAGTGACATCGGACAATCTGTAGCCAACAATGCTGTAGTCAATCCGCTACAGCAACAGCTACTCCCTGAGTATGACAGCCATCAGACCGACCAGACCAATAAAAGGTGTATCCACCTACAGAGATCTGGCCAGTCCCCAGTCTGCGCACCTCAGAGAGTGCTGCCACTGAAATGTGGAGTTTATGCAGCTCCTCCGACAGCAGAGGAAGATGATCATCTTGCCGGAGAGACAAGACGTTCCATGCACCCACCTGTATGGGCCGCCTCAAATTGGGACCCGAGTGCTGCCGTGCAGCAGGCGACGCCTCAGCAAGACACCAGTTCCGATCCCCAACAGCCCTGACCCTATTGGGTCTCCAATTGTTTCGACTCTTCCACGGATGGGGCTCCCGAGGGCTTTCCCTCATCCCCTTCATGATGCAACCTCCACGGTTACAGAATAATTGTGAAAGCCAAGCACCTCAATCGCAACATTATCATCAGTTTTAGTACAAGGCAAATCATAATATTTTCATTTAATATTGAAAAAAAATGAAAAGTATTCATTTTGTAAAGTCAACATGAGAAATGCAGATGTCTTTCAATAAAGAAAAGAAGGAGGCTTACTTGCACATTTCAGAATTTTCATTCTGCCTGGTTGCCATTTTGCCCAGAAGTATAAGCCCATTTGTAGACAGAGATAAACATGAAAATGATTTAAAGATTCAATGCAAATTGGGCTGGAGAATTATGTCATAAAATATTACACATGTGCAGTACAAATCGGGAAGTGTTGAAAAAAGTAAATTTAGTAAGCAGAAAGTGAATGTGCAGTGCAAATTGAATGGGGACTCATGTAGTAAATAAAATAAGAAGTTCAGATTGGGCAGTGTCGAGTAAGCTCTGCTCATGAATACACATGAGTATGCAAAGTGGTAAGGTGGTGCACATTGGATAGTGACACCATCCATTGCTGCTTTCTAGCAGAGCCATTCCTTATCAACAAACTCTGAATGCTCCGGGGCTTGTTTGTTTCCTGGGGATTTTGTATTCATTCCCTTTGAAATTTGTCTTCTCCTTTTTACAGTAACAGGCAAATATACCATATTTTACATTGCATTCCTCCATCCATCCATCCATCCATCCATTATCCAACCCGCCATATCCTAACTACAGGGTCACGGGGGATGTTGCATTCCTATTGACTTTAAATGCACTATTGTCTTGTTTAAATACAATAACTTTTGTTTTACAGTTAAAATGCAGTGCTATATAACTTAACACACAGTTATATAATCTCATTTAGATGCAATCATTTTTGATGTGGCTCTTTTGGGTAATATCTTGTATTGTGGTTATGAGTTACTTGTTTTGCAAACAAGATGTATATAATGTGCACAAGTTATTATTTAGGAACAAGAACAGTATATTGTAGGCACAATATATCATCATGTGGCCACAAAATTTGTTCCCTCAAAGACAAATACAGTAAGCCTTACATGTGCATAATTGGTTTTGGTGACTTCGTAAAACCAAATGGATCAGTGAAAATAATCCGTAATTTAAACAAAGACATTTTTTGTATTGTATCACAATTTTCTAATTTTTACAAATGCGGGAAATTGAAATATGGAGCTACCATCCACATTGAATGTAATTAAAGAGATGTGCTACAAATTATGACTGGCCTATATATATGCCTATGAAGAATTTTGTATTTTTAGATTATTTCACAATATACAGTTGGTCATTTTCTAACCCACTATATCCTAACACAGGGTCACAGGGGTCTGCAGGAGCCAATCCCAGCCAGCACAGGGTGCAAGGCAGGAACAAACCCCGGGCAGGGTGCCAGCCCACTGCAGGGCACACACAAACCCACATACCAAGCACAATAGGGAAAATTTAGGATTGCCAATGCACCTAACCTGCGTGTCTTTGGACTGTAGGAGGAAACCGGAGCACCCAGAGGAAACCCACGCAGACACGGGGAGAACATGCAAACTCCACACAGGGAGGACCTGGGAAGCGAACCCAGAACTCCTTACTGTGAGGCAGCAGCGCCACCATGCTGCTCCACAATATACAGTATATCTCAAAATTTTGAAATCTCTCCTGAAGCACTTTAATGCTTTATTTAACTCTATGTCTCGTATAATCACACCAATATCATGGTTCCAGTAGTTCCTCTAGGATGTAGTGCAAGTTTGCATTAAGTCATTTGTGTTTATATTTACTAGTGGTTTATATAAGAACACTTTTTAACTTGTATGCGAAACAAGAGGAAATCACACTCAAGTTAAATTTCACAGAACAGTATTCAGACCTTGTAACAGCACACAACAAGAAACAGTTCAAAACAGCATAAGTTAAAATGCACTTTTTGTGTTTAATATGAGACATCATGTAATTTCATTGTGAAAAACCACTCTGCAGAACAATAAGTCATATCACATTACATTAATGGTAATATGATAATCCACAATGTGACAACAGATTGATACTATAGAACAAGCTGTATCACTTTCATTCTTGCAGTTTCCATAATTTTCTACTGTCCATTATAATGACCTAATGCCAAAACTGCACTTTTAAGTGATATGCTTCAGAACAGTTTTTAGTGACAGAAACTATGCACAAGAACACTTAATAAGATTTTCATTGCTTTCTGATCAATCGCCCTGTGTCTCCCCTCCCACATGGACCTCTTGCTTCTGGTGTCAAGTTCCCAAACTCCCTCAGGTATGGTGTAACTCGCTTCAGAAACAGTGATGGGTGAGGAGCTTGACTGGGCTGCTACACCCGTCACACTGTAATGCAGATGTCCTAGGGCAGAGGTTCTCAAAGTTGGTCCTGGGGACCCACTGTGGCTTCAGGTTTTTGTTTCAACCAGATTCATAATCAGTGACAACAAATGATAACACTGATCTCATTTAATTAGCTAGTATTGTTTTCTTTTCTCTTCTACAACCAGAAAAGAACAGCAGCATTATTTTACATTTATAAGGTATTTAGAAATGTTTCTATTTTTGCTATAGAGTGAAATGCTTAACTCTGAATTGATGATTTCATCATATTTTCCCCTTTCTCTGTGCAGTTTGCTACCTTGTATTATAATAATGACGTTTAACAAAGATTAGACACCCAGGCAAACAACAGTGAATCATTAAAGGCTGCAACTAATTCAGTGCAGACCCATTAATTAGTAAATAATGGATTTATTAAACAATTGGAACACCCAGAAAAATAGAGTGAAAATCAAGATGAAACTATTATTAAAAAAATACAAAAATTATTCCTGTATAACTGCTTAGTACAATTATTTTTTTTTTTAAACCAAACTTCACTTTGTAATTTCTATACTAGGCTGACCCGCCTTTTAAGGCGACCGACTTTTAAGTTGACCATTTCTTAAGGCAATTCAATATGTAGATCAATTTGATATTTTATACAAACTCATTAATTTGGTTATATTGCATTTGAGCGGTATTACTTTAATACTCGTAGTTTCTGTTATTTTTGTGATAAAATTTTAACTTTTTTTCTATATTGAGGTCGCCCTTTTGAACCCCCCTGATATTTACTACGCGGTGAGGCATTTGTACTCCATCAACATTAATTACTTCCAGAGATATAATTTTGTCTATTTTTCCAGCGCATCGCGCACAAAAGCAAGGGAATGATGGGGACGGAAGGACAATCCCAACCACTTTTATATAGTAAGAAAGAAGAAGAAGATATCGCACAGTCTGGAGTAGAAAATCATCTTTCACCTGGAAAAATGAAACTACAAATCCCATCGTGCATTGCAAAATTGACGGGGCGTGTGTGAAACTCCGCGCCTGCGTAGCACTCACGGGACGGAAGGACAATCCCGACTGCTTTTATATAGAAGGATTGTTCCCAAAACACAAAATCTGGGAAATAACAGTTCACTTAATTAGCCCAGGAGTCCAATTAAAAACAGAAGCTGATTGGAACAAAAACCTGCAGCCACAGTGGGTCCCCAGGGCCGAGTTTGAGAACCCCTGCCCTGGGGTGACCTCAGGGAGGAAGGAAACTTCCTGTGGAGCAGAAGGGCAAAACCTCTCTTTCCCTGCTAGCTACTTCTCAGTGCACACTAAGCATCTATTTTGAGTTGATCCCATGCTAAAGTACAGCTGAAACCCGTTTCATTTTCTTTTTGAAATCTACTGTATGAAAAAAAAAACAGCTAAAAAAAATAGCTTAACTAGACAACGGTGTATTATGAGTGTAGTCTAATATAGTGAAGGCTGGTATTCCAGCCAGCCAGGTTATGAGAGCAGAGAGGTGTAGCAGCCTTTTAAGAATATGCATCTAGGGCAACGGACTGCAACTTTTAAAGAGTAGATTAAAGTAGTGTAACAGCATCAAAGCATAACAGAGATGTGCAGGCAGTTATTCTGGCCTGTAGGGTTATGGTAACAGATAGGTGGGCCATTATACAGGCCTTTTGAGTATATACCACTATGTGGCTGGCCCAAAAACTGGCCTGCCAGGTTCAAAGGATTAAAGAAAATTATGCAACAATTTGTACTCGATGTGTGCAATATAGCCATTTACTCCATCCCACATAGAATATGACACAGTGCATTGAGTATATTCGATGTATCCCCAAGCCATACAACAAATATTCACTGTTTAGTCCATCCATCCATCCATTCATATTCTTCAGCTTATCCGAGGTCGGGTCGCGGGGGCAGCAGCTTGAGCAGAGTGGCCCAGACTTCCCTCTCCCCGGCCACTTCTAACTCTTCCGGGAGAATCCTAAGGCGTGCCCAGGCCAGCCGGGAGACATAGACCCTCCAGTGTGTCCTGGGTCTTCCCCAGGGCCTCCTCCCGGTTGGACGTGCCCAAAACACCTCACCAGGGAGGCGTCCAGGAAGCATCCTGATCAGATGCCCGAGCCACCTCATCTGACTCCTTTCGATGCGGAGGAGCAGTGGCTCTACTCTGAGCCCCTCCCAGATGACTGAGCTTCTCACCCTATCTTTAAGGGAAAGCCCAGACACCCTGCGGAGGAAACTCATTTCAGCCGCTTGTATTCGCGATCTTGTTCTTTTGGTCACTACCCATAGCTCATGACCATAGCTGAGGGCAGGAACGTAGATCGACTGGTAAATTGAGAGCTTTGCCTTACGGCTCAGCTCCTTTTTCACCACGAAAGACCAATGCAGAGCCCGCATCGCTGCGGATGCCGCACCGATCTGCCTGTCGATCTCATGCTCCATTCTTCCCTCACTCGTGAACAAGACCCCCGAGATACTTAAACTCCTCCACTTGGGGCAGGGTCTCGCCTCCAACCCTGAAAGGGCACTCCACCCTTTTCCGGCTGAGGACCATGGTCTCGGATTTGGAGGTGCTGATTCCCATCCCAGCCACTTCACACTCAGCTGCGAACCGATTCAGAGAGAGCTGAAGATCACGGCCTGATGAAGCAAACAGGACAACATCATTTGCAAAAAGCAGTGACCCAATCCTGAGTCCACCAAACTGGACCCCCTCAACACCCTGGCTGCGCCTAGAAATTCTGTCCATAAAAGTTATGAACAGAATCGGTGACAAAGAGCAGCCCTGGTGGAGTCCAGCTGTCACTGGAAACGGGTTTGACTTACTGCTAGCAATGTGGACCAAGCTCTGACACTGGTTGTACAGGGACCGAACAGCCCTTATCAGTGGGTCCGGTACCCCATACTCCCGGAGCACCCCCCACAGGATTCCCCAAGGGACACGGTCGAACGCCTTTTCCAAGTCCGCAAAACACATGTAGACTGGTTGAGCAAACTCCCATGCACCCTCCAGGACTCTGCTAAGGGCGTAGAGCTGGTCCACTGTTCCGCGACCAGGACGAAAACCACACTGTTCCTCCTGAATCCGAAGTTCGACTATCCGACGGACCCTCCTCTTCAGAACCCCTGAATAGACTTTTCCAGGGAGGCTGAGGAGTGTGATCCCTGTGTAGTTGGAACACACCCTCCTGTTCCCCTTCTTAAAGAGGGGGACCACCACCCCGGTCTGCCAATCCAGAGGCACTGTCCCCGACGTCCATGCAATGTTGCAGAGACGTATCAACCAACATAGTCCTACAACATCCAGAGCCTTGAGGAACTCTGGTCGTATCTCATCCACCCCTGGGGCCCTGCCACCAAGGAGTTTTTTGACCACCTCGGTGAACTCAGTCCCAGAGATGGGGGAGCCCACCTTCAAGTCCCCAGGCTCTGCTTCCTCATTGGAAGGCATGTTGGTGGGATTGAGGAGGTCTTCGAAGTACTCCCCCCACCTACCCACAACGTCCCAATTCGAGGTCAGCAGCGCACCATCCCCACCATATACGGTGTTGACACTGCACTGCTTCCCCCTCCTGAGACGCCGGACGGTGGACCAGAATCTCCTTGAAGCCGTCTGAAAGTTGTTCTCCATGACCTCCCCAAACTCCTCCCATGACCAAGTTTTTGCCTCAGCAACCACCGAAGCCGCATTCCGCTTGGCCTGTCGGTACCTATTAGCTGCCTCCAGAGTCCCACAGGACAAAAGGGTCCAGTAGGACTCTTTCTTCAGCTTGACGGCATCCCTCACCGCTGGTGTCCACCAACGGGTTCGGGGATTACCGCCACGACAGGCACCAACCACCTTACGGCCACAGCTCCAGTCAGCCACCTCAACAATAAAGGCACGGAAAATGGCCCATTTGGACTCAATGTCCCCCACCTCCCTCAGGACATGGTCGAAGTTCTGCCGGAGGTGGGAGTTGAAGCTACTTCTGACAGGGGACTCTGCCAGATGTTCCCAGCAGACCCGCACAACACATTTGGGCCTACCGGGCCTGATTGGCATCCTCCCCCACCATCAAAGCCAACTCACCACCAGGTGGTGATCAGTTGACAGCTCTGCCCCTCTCTTCACCCGAGTGTCCAAGACATGTGGCCACAAGTCCGACGACACAACCACAAAGTCGATCATCGAACTGAGGCCTAGAGTGTCCTGGTGCCAAGTGCACATACGGATTGTCCATAATGAACACCATGTTCAAGCATAGGGGTTTTCAAAACATGAGATAGAGTAATATAAAACTTTGGGGCAGACACCCGTATAATCTGGTTTCCTGGCTGCAAAGTAGCTTTTGATAGATACAGCACTGATGTGCACAAAACTGAGTCCAAAACAGAACTCAGGGATTAGGGACAAGGTGGAGGCTTTTAAAGAGGAAGAGAGGAAGTGAAGTCAAAGGGGTTGGGCTCTTGTAGGTCTTCTGCCATTGGTGCGAGCCCAGACGTGACATCACAGGGACCGGAGCTGGCAAGGTCTCCTTCCATTGACTCGGTCCCGGAAGTGACGTCAAGAGGACCAGGTGGAATCTCCCGTGAATGGTCATCCGGCAAAGGAGAAAAAGAGTCAGTGCACTCTGCCACATCCCGGTATGTCTCGGAACTGTCCTTACATAAGCCCTTTAGCTGCCTCCCATGCGCATGTGTGTGACAGGGTGTTCACCGTTTCGTTATTTCATTTAATACTACAACCAGTTACAACTTAAAAAAAAAACTTCAATTTAATATTTATTACTTTTTATTTCTTGTTCATCATTGTATCTTTTAAATAATATGTTTTAGGTGGAGAGTGGCACTGTAATCTTTAGGTTAGGTTATAAATTACTTACACTTTGTGAATGGCAGAGACACTAAAGGGTGCACAGGCAGCTGGGACTCCTGAATTTGATTAATTTCGGGATGATGACCTATTTATTTTTTGATGTAATTAATTTATTTATATATTTTATTTATATTGGACAATGTTATGATGGCAACAAAAATACTTATCTCTGCTTATAGAAAAGCTGACACCCTTTTTATTAGCATTCACATGCAATGTACAGCAAGGCCATGGTATGCATGCACAGGGACACTCCGCTGACCTCTTACAGGCACCGAGATGTCACTTGAACCTTGAGTTGATCTTGTTCAGTTAATCCGTGACTTTTACAGCTTGACTTTGTGGTAAAGTGAGGTCCATGGCTATTTGCCATTTTAAATTAATAATTGCTGCACTCGCGGCTTAAGGAAAGGGTGTGGCTGGTGTGGCTGGAGTGCTTCCTGGCCGCAATACGGGCATGGGTGTTTGCGCACTGAAGTGCACAGGTGCATGATCGCCAGTGTCTATAATTGATGCCGGGAGCTGCTAATCACCACATCTGTGCCACATCCCCGTAATAAATAGAAGCTACGAGTGTGGAGGGGAGGAAGGAAAGAGAGAAGGACGGAGGTTAAGAGAGATGAATGCTGTTGAATTGGAGAGCCATTGCAGGAGCAAGCAAGCAAGCCAGTGAGTGAGAGAGAGCATGTTCAATGGAGTAATGGCAGGCAGCTGGGAACAGAGCCCTGGTGGGATGTTTGGTTGGCACTCGGGGGCAGATGGATTGGGTCTCTCCTGCTGAGTTAGGATTGGGAGGGAGAGTCCCAATGTGAGTGACCTGGTCATTGGAGAACCCGAGTCTTGGTCTGGCATTATGGTTGTACGTAGCCAGGGGACGGAAGGCTATCGGACAAGTTTTTATGGCAGCTGCACCTGTTGAAAGGGATGATTCCTCTACTGCCAGGCCCAAGAGAGATAAGCAGAGGAGCCGTCAGATGAAAGGTCACTCTGTTTTTATGGATTATTTATTTAGGGATAATTTTGAAGCACTGCACTTTGGAAACTGCTGGGATTTGTTTTTTTTTACAAATAAAAGCACTTGTATCTTTTGCACCATCCCCTTATTCAGTTTGATTTGTCCCCATCTGCCAGATCATCCGGTTACATTACCGATGGTGTTGGGTTTGAGAGGCTCCCAAAAGGGAAGAGGGAGCATGGAGCAGGACCTGTATCATCACAAACATAACAGACTTCTGCTAGAGTTTCAATAATTGGGCTCATAAGAATCTGCCACAATATCTTGTGAGCACAACATATGGATATTGTTCGCACAATACATAACTTGTGGTCTCGAAATATTACTTGTGTTCATAAAACCATATTTGTAAAAAATTAAAAATACACTGCTTTTTGGGACTTCACTGGCTCCATATAAGATGCTTAAGAAGAGGGAAAAAATGCTTCCCTCAACATGCTTCTACAAATTTGAAAGTGAATTTGTGAAAGCAGAGATTTCTTTAGGTGCTTTTTTCAAATATGACAGTGGAGAATGTGCACATTCAGTTTCCATATCTTAATAGTGAGTAGGAAGCATGGGAACAATCTACAAATGAACAGTAGAAGGTGCACTATTACACTTTTATTTTTAAATGATATTCAACATACTATTGGCTGTGTCTGAGGAACACTGAACTATAACCTAAGTTGACAACACACCTAATAGGTCTCTTTTATCAATTTGTAATAGCCTGGTCTGTGTAACAAGGGCTTGCTGGAAAATGTACCAAAGTAAAAAGTATGCTATTTGACCTAACAATGTAGTGGTGTTAAATTAAAAGTAACCGTGAAAGAAACTTACTCAAGTAAATAACAGATAGCTAAAAAATGTACTGAAGTAAAATAACAAAATAGTGGAACTTTATTATTTCATACCTCTGGTAACAGGCACATTCCTTTATGTATTGTAGCCTCCGGGGACGCTCCAGCTCCCCAAACACGTGACACAAACAGGCTCTGGACATAAGTTGCTGCAAACAAGAGTTTATTGTGGAAAAGTCTTTGGTAAGCATGTCCCATGCCACAGTTAAAAAGCACACAGTAACAATATACAGCAGTCTGCAACTTTGTCTTCTGTCTGTCTTTTTTTTCTGCCTACTCCACTCCTCCCAGCAAGCTTCATCCTCCTTCTCCTCCTAACTCTGGCCCCTAGAGTTGTGGCAGGCAGCTTCACTTATATATAACCTGGGAGCACTTCTGGTGTCCCACAGGTTTGGCCTAAGACAACTTCTGGGTGAGATGGGAGCCCAACAAAGAAGAGCTCCCCAGTCCCCCCAGCACCTATGAAACCCAACAGGGCTGAGTCAAAGAACTGTAGTTCCCATGAGGCCCAATGGGAAACTGTGGTGCTGCCATCAAGCAGTCCAGGGGAGACAGTGTCCAGTGCATGCTCTCTCCCCATGTGCTTAGAGGATGAGGGCATACCAGCCAGACCAGGATCCCAGTCGTCCCTTACAGCATACACAGTTGTGTTAGGCTTTAGTCAGAATGAATTTACAATGCAGGTCCCTTCCATCCAATGGCCAGGAAATCCCAAAGGCTCTTCACAATCCAAAATTCTATTTCTTTCTCTTTTTTGCTCTTTCCCTTTTTCCTCTACTCCTACCAGGTGAACTTTGTCCATCCTCCACACCCAATTCCAACTTCCCTGGCTGATGAGGGTGACTTCTTTTTATCCTGGACCTAGGAATATTTCTGTTGTAACTGCTTCATTCCTGGGAAGCCTTTCCAGGCCAGGTGGAACCTTCTTAAACAAGGGATCTGCCTTTCTGCTACTCCACCTGGTGGATCCCATGAAACTCGGCAGGGTTGTCCCATGGGACTCAATGCACATGCTGCCACACGGGTATGTACAATTGAGAGATTCCAGAGAGATACTGACTCCCCTTTTTTTTGGAATGTAAATGACACCAGGAAGCAGTCCCCTTACATTCATTTGTTGTTCCAGCCTCCCTGTGTAGGATGCCCATCCTTCAATTTGGACATTACATTATAAAGGTATCCCAGCCAGCCAGTTCATATCTACTCTTACAATTGTACAACCAGCATTTAAGCATATACTGTACATGTAAGCATTTAAATGTATACATAGGTACATGTACATGTTATTTACTCCTTTTCTCATTGTTCTTTTGTGCTTACAGCTGTTAAGTGCTGTACACTCATTCAATATTACATCTTTTTTTCCCACCAGACAGCAGGATATTCTGTTCACTTTTTCATTTGTTCTTTTACATTACATTTTGGTGTACTTTGTGAATGTCACTGTATGATGTAAAGGCTGGTTGGATTATCTGCTAGAAAATAGTTACACTAAGGAGGTCTGATTTGTTATAGCTGAATTTCATTCAATAGTTTTTCACGAAAGAAAAAAGGCAATCATATGACTTAGCTGTGGAAGGCTCTTTCTGTCTCTGTCTGAGTGAGGACATGATATCATGATTTTTGGTGGTATTAGTAAATGTGGATATGTACATGAGAGTATTCAATACTGCCAGAATGCTTCTTGTCACTCTGGTAGATAAAGCTAATTTAGAAAATAAATTCATTGATGGCAGTAGGGCTCACCAAAAATTGTCAGATTTCCAGTTGGGTGGCACAATGGTAGTGCTGCCTTGCAGTAAGGAAACAAGGGTTCATGTCCTGGGTACTCCCTGCATGTTCTCCCCATGTTCATGTGGGTTTCCTTTGGGTGCTTAGGTTAATGAAACAGTCTAAAGACCTGCAGGTTAGGTGGATTGGCAATGCTAAATTGGCCTTGGGGTGTGTGTGTGTTTAGCTTAGGAGGGATGGGTGCCCTGTCCAGGGATTGTACCTGTTTTGTGTCCTGTGTTTGCTGGGATAGTGTTGGAAAAATTGCACCTCTACAGATGAATGCAATGCTAATTCACATCAATTTGCTACAAACTTGTGGTGTTATACACGACTCACAGTAACAATCTCCAAATCTCTACTTTGCAATATTTAAACATAGTGACTCAACTCCACAGACTTCTCAGAGTTGTTCATATCAGGCAAAATGTTGCTGCACTTTAGTATTGCTTTATACTACTTGTTTCTTAACTGTCTTTTGTCATTTCTTCTATTTGCTTCCCCCAACTGTATCCTAATAATAGCAATAAGTATTGAGTGGATTAGACACCTAGGCAAATGACATTGAATGATCTGAACACCTAAAAAAGGGAACGAAAATCATGATAATGATGATTAATATCCTAAAAGCCAAGATTAAAAAATACCTAATTATCTTCAGGCTGCAGAGAGAAATGTTTTGCTATGTCAATAACATTTAGCAAACACAGTGCTGAAATTTCAGTTAAGCACTTTTATCATTCAAAGTCATTTCTCCTGTGTCTAATCCAGTCATTGCTGATTGTCATTATTAGAGTGCATTTATGGAAACAAACTCTGCAGAAAAAAAGTTAACTAGGGAAATTACACAACAGAATTAAGAACTTAAAACTTTCAGCATGAAAATGCTGTGCTCCTCCATACTATCTTAAAGATTTTAAAGAGATATAATTTGACTTTGTAAATGTTTAAGTTAGTGCATAACTCACTACCATTATCACTTGTGAAAATCTCTGAACATTATGTATTAAAGTCCATAAACTACAGGACTGCACTTTTAGATGTGGTGTATATTTTACAGACATTGTTCATCTTTAATACAAGTGAACTTCAGAATGTCATTCTTAATTATAATAGTGGTCAGGGATGCAGCATGTGTGAAGCCAAGTAAAAATGTATATACAGTAAATATAAAAGCTTGGGTCATTCCATGTCAAATCAACCTGTTTCCCAGAAATTCTACACACTTCGGTCTCAAACAATTCTGAAAAAAAATAAATAAATACTAGGTGTGCCCATGTTATCCAGGAGACACCCTGTAAAATTTTATGTAAGATCAATACCCAACCGATCAACCGATCAATACCAAACCGATCAACTTTCCAACATGCAACCAATTTTGTGAGGGGAGAGGAGTGTCAAATTTGACATGGCTTTTTTCCTATCAATTTCACAAGGCCATATCTCAAGAACTAAACCACCTAGCAGGCTCAAATTTCATACTGGTACCTGTATATGTAGAGTACGCAACAAAATCTAAATGTTTGATCCAGTTGACACCAATTGGTTTAGAGCAGACCTTAAAAAATGTAAAAGACTAAGATTTTACATCTTTAGCTTTGCCATGTTTGGGCTTTCAGAAAGCATACTTCTAAACTGATACAATCTGCTGACATTTTTTCCATATTTAAATACCTACACAGGGCTTTTCTAAAGGTTATAAACAAACAAGAAACTGTATCAGGGTTTGACCAGCAAACCTCTTAAATGTGAAAAAAATTCATTTTTTGTCTAATTTTCAGACCACATTAATACAATGGGGGAATGTCCAGACATGTTTAAAATTATTTGTCCTGAATCCTGCATGGTTTCTTCTTTCTCAAAAAAACAAGTCTTACTTTTCTTATGTGAATCTTTCATTTTTATTTTCCATTTTAAACATGGGTTAAATTCACCATTTGTCAGTAATGATAAATATCAAGTTCTTCATCACTAAATTGGGTATAGGATTAATTAAAGAAAATCACCAACGGCACATTAAGCACAACACATGAACCAACAGCTGGTTGATTTATCATTAAATACAACACTACTCATAATGAAATTTTAATATCTTGGTAATGCTGTAGCAGGGATGTGACCCATTTCATTTCTGTTTCAAACAAAGTGCAAAGTGCCAACTATGCCAAGTGGATAGTTTGGATGCATGAAACATATCAGGATGTCTGATTCTACTTTACACATGTCACAAATCATACCAATGCAACAGTTTTCTTCATACATGCACCAACATAGCCTCCAATAGGAAACTAAACTAATGTGAGAGATGCATCTGATCCATCAGTAGTGTGATCATGAGAGGGCAGAATCTCAGCTGCTACTTCAATGGTGAATATTTGGACAGTCAATTTACTGTCTTCACCAGACACCTGTCTGACTTTGAGTTTGCCATCATCTGCAGGGATGTAACAGTGGTATTCTTCAGTACCAGGTACTATTTTGGCCATGGAGAATCACGTTCTCTGTTCCACAACATGACATAGGTCATCATCATTGGATATGAAAAACGTTTGACATTTTTGATAATTTACTGATTGAAAACTTGATGATTACCATTATTGACATAAGGCACATTCAGCCTATATTTAGCATGGAAAATAAAAATAAAGATTTGCATAAGAAAAGTAAAGTTTGCGTTTTGAGAAAGAAGGGACAATGTGGAATAAATGAAAAAATATTTTTAAATTATATGCACATTCCCAAATGGCATTAGGCTGCTCTGAAAATGGAATTCAAAATTATTTTTTTGGATTTGAGAGGTCTGCTGCTCAAATTCTGATACAGTTACTTTTCTATTTATTTCTTTTTCAGAAAGCCTATATAGTTATCTGAATAAGGAAAACAATCAAAAGTGTGTTTTGGTTACAAATACGTGTTTTTGAGGCCTAAATGTTGTTTAGCCAAAAACTAAAATAAAATTTTGCTCAGTTTCAAGGGGTTGCTTTGGCAAAGTTAGGGTGTTCTGGAATAAATGTTTTAATTTCATTACGTATTATACCAATTAACGTACCAGAGTGCAAAGTCTGAGCCTGCTCGGTGGTTTAGTTCTTGAGCTATAAACTTGTGAAATTTAATGAAGAAAGGAGGCCAGATAAAATCGACAACCCATCACCTCGGTAAACTGGGTGTATCTTAGAAAGTATTGATCTTGCATCAAAAAACTTTTACAGGGTGTCTCCTGACTAACAAGGGTACACCTGGTATTTTTTTTCTAGCATTTTGTGAATCCAAAGTGCATGGGACATTGGTTGATTTAACATGGAGTGATCTGCTTACACTAGTGGTAAAGTTGAAACTCTGTCTACTTCCTTTCAATTTAAAATTCAGCCTAAGGGTGCAGGAAATCTAATGAAGCAATTATTTAGGTGTACCACTACTTATTGTCATAATCTCTTCTGAGCATTGTGATTTTTTTTTTTTTTTGTTACCAATTTCAACTTAAATATGCAAACAGAAATTAGTGCAGAAACAACCATGAAAAGATCAATACATATTAAAATACCCACCTCACAGATCTCTTTGTTTGTGCATGATTATCATGGGGGTTTATTTATACCTTAGTTAAAGAAGCTGTATCTTTGTTACAGTGTGAATAATGCAGAATGTACAGTTCTTACAAAACAAAGTAGTCCTCCAGGAGTCTTGGCAGCATGGTTAGCACAGAGAATAATAATCAGAGCTTAGAGTTTTCTACATAAACCCTACTTATGTACTGTATATGTGTCAATTGGAATCATAATGCCCTACATGGACAGTGCTCACACTTATGAGTCTAATCATTAACCCTGAAAGATCAAAGGCTCACATATTTGAACTTAATGACTGGGAGCAAGCAATAGTACCAAGATGCAACACTTCACCTAGCAGTGAAAGGACAACAGCAAGAGGGAGCTTAAGACTTTTGACAATTCATCCAAACATATACATGGTTCATTTGTCTGTTTTTTGCAAAGAGTATGATCAGGGGCACTTTAGTATACTCTGTAATGATTTGTTCACACTCTTCATGAAAGTGCCAGATTCACACTATGATCCTTTTATGGCAATGAAAGAACAATAACAACTGACAAATGGAAGCAACAGAAGAGTTGAGAAAAACACATTTCAATGAAAAATAGAAACTGAACTGAGCAGAAAGGTAGCTGACCAATTAATCTGAAATACAGTACTTTTTACTTAATGTAATGGTAAAGTCTTTATTTCCATCAATCAGTTATTGAATAAACTTAATTCGGAGTGTGTCATGGGGTCCAGAGACTATTCTTATACAAGTCTGGTGCAGCATGCTTTGACAGAGCACTGGACACAGCTGCAAACAAACTCGCACAGACCCAAATTGAAGTCAAAATTTACGCTAAAAGACACTTCTTAGGAATGTTGGAGAACAACTGACACTGGCACAGACAGAACAATTTAAGTCCACACAGACAACATCTGACAGTAGGACTCAAAACCAGGACGGCAGAACAGTGAGGCAACAGCACTAATCACTTCACCATGGTGCTTCCAAAACTTAATTTTATTTGCTTACTCTTGTAGAGCAAATGATAAATTAAAAAATATGTCTTCTCTTAAAGTTTGTAAGCCTAAAATTAAAAACATTGAAGTTGTTGTAACCATAGCAACTATGTACTATACCTTTGCTTTTATAAATCATATACACACCTAATGATAATCTGTGCAAGATAGATTATAGCACCCTACTGCAATGAACCTTAATTTCATGTAATTATCTTAATTGGCAGTAGTAGAGAGGAGAAATTATCATCAAGTGCTGAAAATGATTATATGTATATTTAATATGCACTTTGCTTTTACACTCTGCTACAAGAATTGAGAGACTTTTTTATGTCCACATTACTTTCTGTTGGTTGGGACACACCTATTACGTTGTTAAAACAATTTTCATAATGTTATGTAAACATTATTATATAGATCTCTGAAGGTAACTTTGCAAATGTTATCAAAATAACCTTGTTGTGTGCCATGTCATGAAAAAGACAACAGCTAAAACAGAGGTAGAACTACTTCAGTTTTTTGAGCAAATATGTGGTGTGGCGGAAGTGCTGAGGGCCAGGGCTCCTCAGGCATTAGGGTGCCTCCTGGTGGTGACTACGGGTCCCTATAGGGTTGAGCTTACAAGCTCCGTTCCCGTGGTCCCCAAAGCCACCAGGGTCACCCCCTTATGCTCTGGACCCTGGTTGCCCCACCCTGATTGGTATGGGGATCATGGGAACAGAGCATGGAAGCTCAACCCTATAGGGGCCTGTGGTCACCTCCAGGGGGCGCCCGGCTGGGTACCACCCCCAGCCACTCGCTACTATATATATATACTAGCAGAATACCCGCGCTTCGCAGCGGAGAAGTAGTGTGTTAAAGAAGCAATGAAAAAGAAAAGGAAATATTTTAAAAATAACGTAACATGATTGTTAATGTAATTGTTTTGTCATTGATATGAGTGTTGTTGTCATCTCTCTCTCTCTCTCTCTCTCTCTCTCTCTCTCTCTATATATATATATATATATATATATATATATATATATATATATATAT
>JANRMT010062854.1:133974912-133995542 GCA_026402145.1 Polypterus bichir lapradei | reverse complement strand
AAGGTGTGGACTGATGACGGTACAGGAGATAATTATACTACACAGGAGCACTAGAAGAGTGAAATGCTTAAGTGTACCGAAATGGCCAAATATTTTACACCTTTGGACAACCGCCAATGCCTCTTAAACATCTTAGATTCACAGGTGACGATTTCAGTAGTGGACACTTTGATGTTTAGAAATGTTTAAACTCTCAAAAGCTGGATGTGAAGTTATCAATGAAACTGGTTGTATACTTACAACGCTTGACAGATGCCGAATGTCTCTTCAACACAAGTCCTACAAATACTGTCGTAATTGAAACAAACCATGAAACTCAAACTGATTATGACAGCAGCAATCCAAGCTGTGAGATTTGAAACAAGATTACTGTTCACATGGCCATCTGTACATTGCATGCTCAAGAGTAATCTCAGCGCACAGCTACAGCTTGGTCCTATTACAACTGGAGGGCCGAACTGACAACGTGGCATACAAAGAGATCCTTAACAAATAATTATTGGTATATTTTCCCTCAGTTTTAAAAAGGTTTAATTGTCTTCTTAATAAAAATTTTAAGGCAGTACTTCGCCGCTGCGAAGCGCGGGTATTTTGCTAGCATATATATAATGAGCAACAATGAGACGACCCCCAAAACAGTAATGGTTTAATAAGTGGAGGCTACTGACATTTTTCCCTCCTCATCTTTTCTGACAGTTACTCTAGGAGAGCTGCACAGGGCCATAGAAGGTCCTTAACCCATCAGAAGGACCGGTATCTGCTCCTTTGGGCAAGGAGGAACAGGATGAGCACTGCCAGAGCCCTACAAAATGATCTCCACCAGGCCACTGGTGTGAATGTTTCTGACCAAACAATCAGAAACAAAGTTCATGATGGTGGCCTGAGGGCCTGACATCCTCTAGTGGGCCTGGTGCTCACTGCCCGGCACCGTGGAGCTCGATTGGCATTTGCCAAAAAATACCAGAATTGGCAGGGCCACCACTGGTGCCCTCTGCTTTTCACAGATGAGAGCAAGTTTACCCTGAGCACATGTGACAGACGTGAAAGGGTCTGGAGAAGCCATGGAGAAAGTTAACATTGTTGCCTGTAACATTGTTCAACACAGACCTCTACTGACTAGACAAAGGCACCTTGACTGCCTTTAGGTATCAGGATGAAATCCTTGGACCCATTGTCAGACCCTATGTTGGTGCAGTGGGTCTTGGGTTCCTCCTGGTGCACGTCAATACCTGGCCTCATGTGGCAAGAGTATACAGGCAGTTCCTGGAGGATGAAGGAATTGATATCATTGACTGGGCCATATGCTCGCCTGACCTAAATCCAATAGAACACTTCTGACATTATGTTTTGGTCCATCCGATGCCACCAGGTTGCACCTCAGACTGTCCAGGAGCTCAGCGACACCCTGGTCCAGATCTGGGAGGTGATCCGGCGCCCGGATGCCTGAAGTGCCCTGGACGTTAGCGCTTTGGAAAACCAGGGACACCCAGAGTGTTTCCAGGTGCTCAGCCGGCACTTCTGCCACACCAGGAAGTGCCGGCGGAAGTTCATCGGGAGGCACCTGGAGCACGTCCGGGTGAACATAAAAGGGGCTGCCTCCCTTCATTCGATAGCTGGAATTGGGTGCAAGTGGATGTAGTTCAGAGGAGAGGAGTGGAGGTGGCCAGGAAGTGAGGCATTGTTGAGAAAGGCCTGGACTAAGGGTGCTTGGTGCTGGGGCACTGGGTTGTGTGCGATACACTTGTAAATAGAGTTATGTATAATAAATGTGTGCTTGGGTGTAAACCATCGGTGTCTGCCTGTCTGTGTCTGGGCTGCTTCCACAATATATATATATAGATAGTGTATTCAAAATGCATTCAGACCTGTTCATTTTTTTTCATATTTTTGTTACATTGCAATTTAATGGTAGAATCACTCACATTCCTTTTTTCTCTCATCAATCAAGCAACACTCAGTACACCAGAATGAAAAACCAAAAACAGGATTTAAAAATTTTTTGCAAAAGTATTAAAATGAGAAATTGTAATATTGCATTGACAGAAGTATTTGGACCCTTTACTTGGTATCTAGCTGAATCATCTTTGATTACATCCTGGAGTCTTCTTGGGTATGACACAACAAGCTTCAGAACCACTCGGGCTCTAGATAGACAGTTAACAATTTATTTGTCTTATAAGGGAAATTAAGTCTTAACAGAGACTCAGTCCCCACTGCTGAAAAACAACTTCACAGCATGATGCTGCCACCACTATGCTTCACTGCTGAAATGGTATTGTGCAGGTGATGAGTGGTGTCTGGTTTAGTCCATTAGTTGCCTTTTTGCACATTTTCATGTGTTTTTTAAAGAGGATGGGCTTCTGCCTGGCCGTATTGCACTGAAGATAATTCTTCTTGAAGTGTCTCACATTTCCAAACGGGTTCTCACAAGTTCAGTCACAGTGATTATTGGGTTTTTGGTCATATACTTGACCAAGGCCCTTCTCACCTGATTCCCAGTTTACCTTTGTGGCCAACTCTATGAAGAGTTGTGGTTGTTCCAAACCTTTTTCTCTGTAATAATTATAGAGGCCACTATGCTATTGGGAACCTTCAATGCTGCAGACGTTTTCTGTAGCCTTTCCCAGATCTGTGCCTGAACACAATCCTATCACAAGCACTACATATAATTGTGTCATGGCAAAGGGTGCTTGTGCCAGTGTGACATTTCAACTTTTCATTTTTAATTAATTTGCTGAAGTTTCTAAAATCATGTTGTCACGTTGTCATTCCTGCGTACTGAGTGTTGCAATATGCGGGTGAAAAAAAGTAAGATTTTTTTTTTTTTTTTTGGTACAAGCATTGTGTGTCAAACAAATCCTTCCATACGTCTCTACTCACTTTCCCGTCTTTTCAGTATACAGTACTTACGTCTGTGTTCACATACATCCACAAGGAGGCACACTTGAGCACTGGTTTTAGAGAACTTTGTTTGGAGCGCAACTGCGACATGTAAAAGACACCATTCGGCGAGAAAAGCATATCTCAGAAAGCGGAGAGAGGGAGAAAGAAACATACGGAATTCCTTCATATTCCGAAGTTGTCATAAGAATTTGTAGAAGAGGCAAGTGAGCGACAGCGCAGCTGGGGCAGCAAAGGTAGGCGTCTTCACTTACCGGTTCCGAGAGGGGAGCTTACTAGTACCACACCCCTTTAAATACTGTACTAATCACTACTTGTAACTGAGCATAGCTTCTCGTGTATAGCGTTCATGTAGGATTTATAGCCAACTTTATACGTGACTGGACATCGGTCTGTTTTGCAAGAGAAAGTTCGAGTGGTAAGCACTACTTGGAGGGATCGCATGACAATTTGTTTTTGAACGCAGATCTCCACCTGCATAGTTGGAGATGTCAGTGGTCACGTTTGTGAGGAGGTGTAAAAGTTTTACTTCATGATTTATATTGGGCGTTTTCAGTTCAGATCTGGAAAGTTAACATGCTGCGCTCAGTAATTAAAGACCCTCCCTTCCGAAATGAGGGTCTCGGAATGGTTTAGACGCGTCGATCCATCTGGCTGCGCACAGTGGAGACTTGTGTTCTTCCACGGTTTGTTTTCAGTCTCAGTTTTTAGCGTATTGATTTGCTTGTAAGGATTCTTTACCATTGTTTTTCTCGGTCAAAAGTTGTTTTCAGTTTTGTTTCATTCCCAGGGAGTTAACAATCTACCCTCTCCATTTTATAAACTCTTCGTTTCAACTACTGCGTCACGTGGAGCCGGGGCCAATCCCTAAAGCGCCAGGCGTATAGAGGTAACCAGTCCTGGATGGCACAGCAGTCCACCCAGGCACACATTAATATTTCCTAGTTATCCATTCATCCGTCCATTTGCCCAAGAGGCACGAAAGCCGATGTCAGCTGTAGAAAAAACAAAACGGATCAGTCCTGAGCCCATCTGCCCCAGAGCCCACACATTCACACTTACTTTATTGTATGGAACAAGGCAGACATACAAGGATTTGGAAATTCGACGCGGACAGTTTAAAAAAACAAAACGGTACTGAACACAAGCCCCTAGTACTTTGAGTTAGCATCACTATTACACATGTTGCCATCTGTTATTTATAACGCATTTGAATTGTTACTCCCCGTTATGTTTTTGTGCCAATTAAAGCAATATTAGTATATCTTATTTTTTATTGAGAATCTGTGTGTGCACATTTGCAGTCTTGTATACATAACTACAATTCTTTTATGTTTTTCTTTCTTCTTTAAACATACTGCATTTGTGTACTTTTAATATTTCAACATAGTTTAACATTCCTAAACCCACTTATACTAGATATGGTTTTCAGGAACCTGGAGCCAATCCTTGCAGCACTGAGTCTAATGTAGAACTTGGTCCAAGAGAAAGCCCAATAGGCCCACACTCACACATGCAGGGTGCTTATAAAGATCTGCTATTTTAACCTTATAGACACATCTTTGGGAACTTGGGAGGAAAAACAAAGTATCTGCTGGGGAGAAAAAAAAAAGATATTTTTCTGCCTGTATTATTCAAACTAAAGCATCTCATTTACAATGTTTAAGTATCCATCCATTGTCAAACTTTTTTATTACTCTTATTTAGCTCAGCGTAGAAGAGAACATTTCAGGAACCAGATACACTATGGTCTGGGACTCTAGTTCATCACAGTGCACAATTATGCACACACTTTGACCCATGCATGATGCTTTGCTACTCTCTATGGTTATTAAGGGATGCATAGTAAGGCCTCTGGAACTTCTTCTGTGACTCAGAGCTGGAGTGGTCAAGTTGGATGAAGTATTTGGTTCCTCTTGCTTTCTGCTGTCATTTTATTTATTGCCACTTGAATGATCTAATAATTTATTTTCCTGTATTTGTCATTTTGAAGATAAATTTGCATGTTCAGTTTTTTACTGCCTAACATCCCATTGTTTCAACCAATTTCTTCATCCTTGTTCATTTTATATTTTTATATATATATATATATATATATATATATATATATGAGAGAGAGAGATGTTTTTGTTTATTTATTTTGAGCTTGCTTTACATGGCAGTCAAATCTGACATGCAAGGTGAAGTTTTTAAATAGCTTTTTTGTGTTGTTGTTGCTGTTTTACTTCAGAAGGAAGTGCTTGTGATGAATGTCAGGGCTCTGGTCTTGAACTGCACAGAAGTGTTTTATTTGAAATGAAAATATATATTTAATGCCACCTTCTGGCACATGACCAATGCTGGCAAAGTCAGACTCATTATAGACTTGAAGCAGCTGGGAGGAGTTGGTTGAGTCCAGCTGTGGCTTGTTTCATGCCTCTGTGGCTCTGCGGTCTTTGAAAGAGAGATCTCCTTACCCACAGTATTTGCCAGCTCTGGCTTACAGTAATTTACATGAGCAGTGGATACAAGGATGGTTTTGTGAATGAGTGTGAGAAAAAAAACAGACTGGAATTGATGAGCTGGCATATTTAATAATATATTGAACATGGCAGGGAAGACACTAAAAAAATAAATAAAAGAACACAATTGCCTAGCAGCTATTGTGCTTTTTCTATAAATAGCAGCCATAAAAAGAGGGTTGTTGCAAAGTACAGCTTTAACCTGCTTAAGGTCTCAACATAAACTGCCCACTAGAATAATGACAGTGGGTTATTTCCTGTATGAGCACCATGTGTTATTATTGGGGGAGCCAAATATAACCTTAATTTAGATCAGGGCAGTAATGTGTTTTGCATCATCTAGCTTGCACGCTAGTGGCATTCATTTGGGGTTACTTTTATATTTTTCATTCATCCATCCGTTTTCTTTTCTAGTTCATGATTGTGGATGGTGATGCATTTGGTGGCAGCTTTGAGTATAAAGCTAATGCAAATTTTGAAGAGGATTCATATGCTCTTACTCATATTGACCCTGTGTTCAGTTACCCTAATCATCTTGTTCATTCACAGAAATGTCAAAAGCAGAGCAGCATGTCATGTTTGATTTCTGTTTAAAACATTATCTTAGATGGTAATGTAAGTAAAAAAGATGCCACAATTCAATCCTGCAAACAGTGAAGTAGTTTAAATTGAAATAGTAGAAGAAGGAAAAAAAAGTTGTTTCCATGCTGAAAACAAATGAAGGTGTATATCCTTCTTCAGCTGTGCAACTGAAAAGGAAAGAACAGGTAACATAAAGAGGAGGGTAAGGAAGGAAAAAGCCAGGCCAAATGAATGAAGAAAAAATGAGAGGAGGTGTGAACAGTTGCCATTAGAGAAGAGGAAAGGAGAGATTAATCTTTTAATCTGTCATTAAGACCTGAAGAAATGTGTGATTCTAGGCTTAGAATTGACTTAGCATCTTCTGGTTTTCTTTGAAAAGTGTCTTTAAAGCCCTATGAAAGAACCCAAACAGAATGGTGGTGCTGTGCCGAGCACATATTCGGATGCTGGCTGTACACACACCCCCACTTCGGAAATGCTTTTCTTGAGTTGCAGAATGCAGTAGTGGATGTTATAAGAGATGTGGAGAAAAGAATTAAGGAATATAAAGGCTGTACTATGTGATATTGATAACAAATTAAATTTGTTTAAAAATAAAGTGTGCATCTGATTACCTTTTTCATATTCTGCTAATTACATTCAAATGAAGTTGTAACACTGTCCAGTTTAGCTGATTATTTGATGGATCAGATTCATAATACTGCATCTCTTCAGGTATAGGCAAGCCACAATTATGTGCCACATTATGTTGAATGCTGCATTCTTGCACAATTAGACCCATTTTCTGTGGACTGTAGAGAGCTGCTCTCCACCAGTCTTATCCAGGAAGCGCCAACATCCTTTAATTTACACTATAGTACATTCTACCACTTCCTGAAGTACATTCTACCACTTCCTGAAGTACATTTTACCACTTCCTGAGCCTGAGAGTGGAGATCCTTATAACATAACATCTCTCTTGTTCAGAGGGTTGATGAGCTGGGTGAGAAGCCACGTCTTCAGCAGTTACCCACCTGTTGCCTAAGTAATCGTATTATATGGTTACATCATTCAGATAACTTACAATATTGACCAAAGGGTAACATAAAGTCTCCTTTTACCGAGAAGCTAGCCATCACACACAACATAGTTTTCAAGTTTGTTCTCAACACTGCTTCCCAGAATGCATGAATCATAAGTTGAACCAGGCCATCGTGCCACAACATTAATGAGATACATTTTCGCATCACATATAATTTGCACATTCATAGAGTGTAAATGCTTTCTATTTACCTAAGCAATTGTATTCTCTGAAGACCTTTTATAGCAATGTGTGTGCAGTTGTCTGCTTCAATTACATTTGGAAAATGGACATTGCAGCGAATCACGCTTTGATGTTTGCCTGTTTAAGAATTTATTACACTATGGTTCTATATTTGAAGACAAGCGGGTAATACCATCCCATATAGCTGGCATGGCGTGACAAAGATATTTGAATAGCTAGGTCCCATTCTAATACCCATTGCAATGCCACTGAACTGGTGAAAAAAATTGTTTTAAAAAGAGAAGGTATTGAAAGTAAGAATAAATTCTGTCAGTCTGATGAGGGTGTTAGTGGCAGAATCATACTGCCTGTTTCTGCTAAAGCTGCTTCTAACATTTAAACTCCAAAAGTTGGAAAAAAGACAAGTTTTCAGTGTCTTGTCAAGTTCTATAAAATGCCTTCATTTGCCTTTACTGCTTATTTGTTACTTGATTTGTTTATTTCTCCTTCATTATTCCAAACAACATTTAAGTTTTGAGTTCTTGTGTTTTCATTTTTCATTGTATTTTCATCTTTTTTGTGTTTACTTTTCCTTTGCATTTTGATTTTTTGTTTGTGTTTTAATACTTGCTTATATTTTCATCTTTTATATGCACTATTTCAATGTTTCCTTTGTGTTTCCCTTTACGGTTACTGTAATATTGTCATTATAGAGCAAAAGAAAAATGTTTTTTTGGAAACAATGTGAAGAAATGCTGCCTATGTGACATGAACCATTTTTATCTTTGACACATCTTGCCACAAAAGCCAAGTGTCTGAAGTGCAGAAAAGTGTGTAATTTTGCTTTGATTGGCAGAGTGACTAGTTCATAAAAATTAAGCATACCTAGGTAGTTCTTGTGATGCAGATTATGATTATTTCTTGTAATTAATCAAAATATAAGAAGCTATAGTATGCAACAGAAACCTGAGACTGTAAGAAAATACAATCTTTCCTTTTTCTGGTATGCATCAAAGGTAGTGTAATGTAGTTAACTTTATACAGTTAACTATAAGTGTTCTGCCCCACATGCTATTAGTTGTTACTGCTATTTGTCGAACTGTGCTCCCCCCTTTTGTCTTGTCATTTATTAACACACCTAACATAAATAAAGTATTAACACACATAACGTAAATGTCTATGAAATGTCAATGTCACCCCATGTAAAGCACATAGGTCACATAATGAACATTTAAATACAATGCACCCCATGTGTCTCACGTAAGCACCCCTTAATCTCTTGTTTCGGTCACGTCTGAAGCAAATCTTTAAGGTATATAAACTCCTGGATCTGGTTAGTTGTGGTATTCGGCAATTTGAACCTCTGTCTGCATGCTTCTTTTTGTCACGATCTGACTGTAGAAATCACTCACCTTGTATGTGTCTTTTAAAGCTTTGCTGTTTAATGTATACTGCTATATATTGCTTTATAAATCATTATTTATTGTCTTTGGTAATACACCTGTAAATACCGGTATGTTTCCTTTTGTATATATTTCGATTTACAATGAGGTACGGCCAGTAAAAACAATCAAGAAAGCTCACCCTTGTTTGTAGACGTGCTTACTGTAGTTGTTTAAGCTTTCTGCGGCTGCGCTGCACAAATGGCGTGGAGTGCAGCAGAAAAATAGGAATTCAAGTTGATTTTTCTGGTTCACTACAGACTATAAGAAGGGTGATGTACCTACCAGCAAATGTGAAAGACATTGTATTTAATGTGTTCATTACTACAGAAGGTTGAAATCCTTGTTCATTATATAGGGTAACCATGAATCTGTTATATTACAGCCAGGGTTTATTCCCTGGAATGTATTTGTTTCCTGTTGGGTTTATTAACTTTATTTTTCATTTTTCTATGTTATTTCTTTTGGTTATGTTTATAAATTATGGTCTGCCCATTAAAGATTTGTTTATTTAGTATCTACTGTATATAATGAATTGTTCCACTATGTTCCTATGGTACTTCACTACTGACAGACTGACCTTGGCCTTTATCTTCTGAGGGTAAGAACAGATCCTTCAGTAATTCATTGAAGTTCATTGAGTGTATTTACAGTCAATATTGCCTTTTATGGTTTATTGGGATTTTTGCTTCTTTTCTTAGGACTTGTTCTTTTTTAGTCGAAGGTTATGTGGTTTTGTTCTCTAAAAGGGCATCTTTGTGTATTTTATAGGTTTGTGGACTTGACTGAAGTTTGTTTAGAACTTTTACATCAATTCCTTATTTTGGGCCTAGTAGGCCAGATCTTTCTTGTGGACTGGGGTGGTCAAACTGCTGGGAAGGCCTGGCCTGGCTGGTTTAGCTTTTGGGATGCCTCATACCCTCATCACTATAGAATGGTGTTCAGATCACAACAGAATCAGTCCTGAAACCTCAGTGCAGGCTGGTAGTTCATAGTCAATAGAAATGTTAAATGCTGCATTGCTTTTGAAACAATTAACCTTGCCTAGAAAGAAGGAGAAATGTAAAATGATGGAATTTGTTTATTAGCTTTATTCATGTATCGTATTCTTTGCTACAATGGCCTATAACTATAAATGCATGTGTTTGGAGAGCGACAGTTTGGGATGGGTTATGGTCAGTACCTCCAGGCTCACCATGTGTTTGATGTACTGTATGTGAATTAGATACTAACAGATCCTGCTGGCTTCGGGTTTTCTGTTCTTAGCCTCCTTAAATTTAAGTAATGATTTTGTTCTGTCAGTGCACTGACGGATAACACTTAAAACATGAGGAAAAAAAGTGTTGAGAACAAAATAAAACAAAGCCCAAAACAAGAACCAGGAATCGAAGTCGAAAGAGCAACATTCAAAACAGAAAGTAACACGAGAGAAGAATTTTAAATAAATTTTCTTTTCTTTTACAGTTTTGGTATTTGCAGATTGGATAAAGAAATAAACTCAAAGCCATCCTTCTATCCCATTGCATTGATTAATTAGTTCACGACCTCAGAGGCCATGCTCCTAGAAACGCAAGCAGACTTAGGGCTTGTTTATACTTCACACTCAGAATGTGTACGCACATGCATTGTGGCTGTGACGCGTTCCCAGCATTCATTTGACGCGTCCTCTGAGCAGGTCCTCAGAAATTAACATGATGTGTGTGCGAGTTGCAGTACCAGCAAAAAGTCGGGGGCGACTTTTGATGTGCTTGTTTGATGAATAGTTCGATGTGGTGAAGCAAAATGGTGACATACAAATGCATTTGTGGTACTTTTACTCTATATTCAAGCGTTGTATATTCCCGATCGTAATGACACGATACATTTTAAAAGTCTCGTATACCATCTTTTGTGCCGTCTTTTTTTTTCCTCTGGGGCTTCCTCCTCACTTGACAGCAGCGGCAAACAACAATAGATTGCCACACTGAATGCATTAAATGTATGATATTCCAACTCTCTGCACATTATGAATCCTTAAATTTATACTTGATATCACTTTCATGATGAAATGCATTAAAGTATGTATATTGCATTTTACAGATAAATCGTTAATTTCATTTAAATAATGAATACTGTTAATAATTACACACATGAGGGTGACACGATGGCAGAGCGATAGCACTGCTGTCTTGCAGGGAGTCACATCACTGATATTCCCTGCCCGGAGTTTACATGTTTTCCTGCTGGGTTTCTACAGTGTGCTCCTGTTTCCTTCCAAAGATATGCATATTTGGTGACACTAAAAGGATGCTAGTGTATGTGAGTGCTTGTATTCACCTTGCGATGAGCTGATGCCTCATCCAGGGATTGTTTCTGCCTCATGTCCAATGCTAGCTGGAATGGACACATCCCTGGATTGATGGATTTAATCATTAAACATCCTTTTCAGAGATACTGCGGTAAGGTGTCATTGGAATTTAATGGGTGTTCCAGGCAATTAACAACACAGCGAAGCCTAACCTGTTCTCACCATGATAATATCTCGCACTGCCACCTGGTGGATTCCTCCAGCTTTACGTAAAGTAAGAGCGCAAGTATAAACAGTAGAGCTTTCGCTGCAACATGCATCGTGTCGCGTGAAGTATAAACCCGGCCTTAACAGCAGGAATTCAAAACAGTGATGCATGAGGACCCAAAATGACATTTTTATTATATACATTTTTTATTATATATTATAGTGTTATTGTCTAATTAATGAGGCTTGTTAAAAAACAGAAAAATTAGTGAAGGCACTACCACAGTTTAAGGCTCAAGCATTGCTATAAAGGACTTAAGGCAGCATCTCCAATGTTGGAAAAAGAAAGGGTTAAAATGGGGAAAAGAACATAAGTATTGGACGGTGGATTTCTGGGCGCTTCCTGACTTTTTCCCCATATTTAAACCCTTTTTTTGTTAATTTGGCAGTTTCAGATATTAATTTTTCTTTGAAACTCTGCCTCTAGGGATAAAATCATATTTTCACTGTTGCTTATGACGATGGTATTTGGTTTGTGTTTAAGGAAGAAGCCAACTAAGGACCTGTATGGTGTTTGCTCTTCCAGCTACAGACTCTGGTGTACTTATCCTTTTGTGTAGTTGTGCATCTGGACCTTCTGCTTCTTTTTTTTATTCTGGTTAGATCTATCTTGCCTGTGTATGAAATCTTCAGTTTCTTGGCTGTCTATTGCATGGAATAAACTTGAGAAAACTGTTTTGTATTGACCATTTTTGAATCTAGACTATTTACCAGCTTTATTTAACAGAATTCAGCTGTGGTACCACAATTACAAAGGTTTCTCTAATATCCAGTTACCATTGAAACATGATTAATTAGGGATGAGCTTTAATATTTTACTGTTAGGACACTAGAGTTTTGGCTGCTGAAAATGGGGGTTGTAGTTGATATATTACAGCAGGGGTTTATTCCCTGGCTTGTATTTATTTTGTTTTTCTGTGTTTTTGTTAATTTTGAATAATTATTTTTCATGGTTAAGGTTAGGCGCACGCGATGATACAGCACATTGCACCACATGACAAACCACCTCAGGATCCCAGATTAGGACCCGAGTGCAGCCATGTGACGAGTGACACCTCAGCACCACACTAGTTCAGATGGAATGGAACAGTGTTTTTTTTTTGTTTTTTTTTTGTTATGGTATTATTTCCCTTAGTTTTGTATATTATCAATGTCAATTTATTTATATAGCACATTTAAAACAACATAGGAATGCTATAGCCAAAGTGCTTTACAATAAAAGAAGAGAAAAAACATACAATTAACATAAATAACATAAATAGAAATAAATAAAAGAAATTAAATAAAATACTGTAAATAATAAACAGAAGTAAGATTACATAATCACAATGAGGAAACCATCAGTATTACTGAAGGTCATGGAAAGCAAGTGAATAGAAATGAGTCTTTAATCTTGTTTTGACGACTCCTTTATGTAATGAGGTAAAGAGTTCCACAGGTGAGGAGCAGCAGCTGCAAAAGCTCTGCCCCCCTTAGTTTTACACTTGGTACAAGGGACAACAAGAGACAACTGACCAGAAGATCTAAGCACTCTAGATGGCTGGTGTAAAACACACAATTCGGATAAATAGGCAGGAGCAAGCCCATGTAAAGATTTAAAAACTAGCAACAAGATTTTAAAATCAACTCATAACTGACAGGCAGCCAGTGTAAAGACGCTAATATTGGAGAAACAGAATCAGACTTTCTTGCCCCAAACAGAAAGCGAGTGGCAGCATTCTGGACCAACTGTAACCTGCATATCAGGGATTTGTTAATCCCAGAATACAGCGAGTTGCTGTAATCAAGGCGAGAAAAGATAAAAGCATGAGTAGCTTTCTCAAGATCCATAGAAGATAAAAAAGGCTTGATCTTACCTAAAAGACAAAGCTGGAAAAAGCAACTCTTAACTAAAGAATTAATGTATTTCTCAAAAGAGAGGTTACTGTCAAAAATAACACCATGATTGCGTACTTGAGGTTTGCAAAAGACAGAGAAAGAGCCGAGAAGTCCAATTTGGGCTTTAGCTGATGGACCCACTATAAGCACCTCCGTTGTATTTTGATTCAGATCAAGAAAATTATTAGCCATCCAGGATCTTAGTTCAGAAAGACAGTTGTGCAGTTGATTCATTCGAGAGTTGCAGGCAGGAATATAAACCTGTGTATCATCGGCATAGTAGTGAAAAGAAATGTTAAATTTCCTAAAAATACCTCCAATAGGATATATAGAGAATAAAATAGGGTCCAAAATGGATCCCTGAGGAACACCACATTTAAGAGGAGCAATAGACGAAAAAGAGGAATTTAAAGTCACTGAAAAGTGTCTACCAATTAGATATGACCTGAACCAGTTAAGAGCAGCCCCTTTAAGCCCAACAAGATGTTCAAGCCGCAACAGCAATATCTCATGGTCAATAGTGTCAAAGGCAGTGGACAGGGAGGATAAGGACTGCAGAGCCAGTAATAATAGAGATGTCACTGAATACTTTCAGGAGGGCCGTCTCAACACCATGATAACACCTAAAGCCAGATTAGTAGATCTCAAATAAATTATTGGCGTTAAGGTGATCAACCAATTGATTATAAATAATTCTTTCTAATATTTTAGCCAGAAATGGCAATTGGGAAATCGGGCGAACATTGGGTAAAACTCCAGGATCTAATTCTGCCTTTTTTAGACTGGGACGCACTGCAGCATGTTTAAAAAATGAGGGCACAAAACCCTCACTAATAGAACCATTGATAATGGCTCGTGAGGTGGACCCAAAACATCAAAGGCTTCCACTAAGAGGCGTGGTGGTACAATATCAAGAGGACTGAGAGTAGGTTTAAGGGTGTCAATGGTACTTTTTAACTGTGAAAGTAAGACAAGATCAAAAGATTCCAAGACAATGCCATGATTAACAGTAGGAAGTTCATAGCCAGTTGGAACAATACCATAGGGGAGTGTATCAATTTTACTGACAAAGAATGAAAGAAACTGCTCACATGAAAGAACAGTCCTATTTAATCCCGTCACAGAATGAGGGTGAATGGCCACATTAATTGAATTAAATAAAACCCTAGGATTCTTAGAATGACTGGATACTAAATCAGCGAAGAAATCATGTTTAGCTTTCATAACTGTAACCTGGAAGTTGAATAGAGAAGTCCTAAAAATCTGTTTACAAACAATCAGTCCATCTTTTTTCCAATGCCGCTCCACAGTTCGACAGGCATGGTGTAGCGGTTGCGTGATTTCATTTAGCCAGGGAGCAGGTCTTCCCTTATTACAGCGTATCTTGAGTGGAGCAATTGAGTCTTAAACCGTTTTACAAGAAGAATTAAATTCTAAAACAGAATTATCGATACCATCGTATTGATCATGTACATCAAGACTAGAGAATATGGTTTTGAAATCAGATATAATAGAAGAATTTAAAAAGCGAGAACAGCGTGGAGCACAACTAGTAGTAGGAACATCAACAGTAATATTCAAATCCGTCATTATAGAAAAGTGATCAGTAAAAGAAACATCACATAAACCAATATTATTAACTAAAATATCACGTGTAAGAACGAGATCAAGGGTGTGACCGAGAGAGTGAGTTGGCATATTAACATGCTAGATAAAATCAAATGAGTCCAATAGTGATAAAAAGTCATTAACCAAAGGTTTCGATTGACAATAAACGTGTATGTTAAAATCACCAACAATAAATGTGATGTGATCTATTGATGTATACTGGAATTTTTTTAAATTAAAAGAGAAGCTTAGGAAGGATATTCATCCTAACAATGTTAATTCTTCCAGCTAAAGTGAGATGAACAGTTGACCATCTATGCAAGTCTTGCTTAATTTTTTCTATACAGACGGCATTAATAAATAGCTTCATATTTACTTGCGATGTTTACCCCTAGGTAGTGCTGGGCAGTATACCGGTTTATACCAAAAAACGTTTTTAAATTTTTTTATGAGATGGATTTTTCTTATACTGCAACACCGGTTTAAATAGCCTACACAGAGTTCAGAACGTGGCGCAGCGGGAAACTGTTTAAGGGGGGACCTTTTTCACTGCTGCACCAATAAATACGAATGCAACAGAGTACATGCGTTAGTGGAGGTATCGAACAGTGAAAATGGAGAGAGGACATTCCGAAACTGAAGCTGTAGCAGATGATAAAGTTGAACATGATGACACAGAACTTTTGCCGAAAAAAGGAGCCGTGTCTGTTGTCTGGAGATAATTTGGTTTTAAAAGGTCGGATGTGGACCATTGTGGTCAAATGTATGAATGCCGTTTTTATGCTACTGGATAATACTGCAAGCCAAGCTGCATTTGTTTTATTTGTTTTTTCAATACTGTGTAATGTACCTGGGTACTGTGTAATAGTGTGACGACATGTTGATTTTATTCTCGATATTTCTACTTTATTCTCGCCGTTTATATGTCGAGATTACAGTCGACATATTGACTTTATTGTCATAATTTGTCATTAAAGTAGAACATCGCAAACTAAACTTCATCTTAAAATGATTATTTAATTTACTAGATTTTCTCAAACCCCATCATAACTTAATGAAGCACATTAAATGCTTTGTGTTAAGTGTTCCCGGAACCATGTTAATCGCTACATGTTTCTTAAATTGACTTCCTCTTGCATTAAGACGAGGCGCAGGCAACGATCACCGCACAGAATACATTCATTTCATGATATTCATGCTCCTTGAACATTTAGAATGCTAAGATAAATACTTGATATAATTTTCATGATGAAATGCATTAAAGCATGTATTAATCATGTGGGGGCATGGTGGCGTGGAGGTTGCACTGCTGCCTCGCAACAAGGGGGTCCTGGGTGTTCCCTGCCTTGAATTTGCATGTTTTTCTGGTGGGTTTACTCGGCATGCTTCAGTTTCCTTTCAAAGTCATGTAGGATGTGGGGTTTTGTTATGCTATATTGACTCTAGTGCATGTATTACTTCTATTCACCCTGCGATGTGCTGGCGCCCCATTCAGGATTTGCTCCTGCCTCACACACAATGCTTGCTGGGATGGGTGCATCCCTGAATGGATGGCATAATTAAACATGTATAACGAAGATTTTTTTAAAGTTCTGAACACTCCGTGGTCTAAGTTTATAACTACTTTTAATTTCACAAAGACATTTATCGTGTGGTGATTGGTTATGTGGATAAAGAAAAAGGAAGGATAGAAACTGGGGGTTTGGTATGTCAGACAGAGACAGCACGCATGCAATAAAGAAAGCCTGCTCAGAAGAACATCCATTGAATTCTGTGTTCGTTCCTCCGACCACCAGATCACTAACCCAACATTTACACAATATTTAAGTTAAACCTGTGCGATACCCAGTCATACATCCAGTTTTTTGGCGCCTTGTCACATCTGGCATAAAGTTCTCTACACTGAACGTACACCTGGGGACCCCTTACTGCGAGGGAGCAGCACTACCGCCACACTACCATGCATGTTTAATACCTGCTTTAATGCATTTCATCAAATAACATTTGATCTAGCTTTTATGTAAGTAACATATAAATGTTAATGTTTTGGACACATGCACTGTCCTTTGTATGTAAGAGTCAGATTGAATGTTATTTACCCATTTACCTTTATTTATTTACTTATTTCCTACAGTCACAAGTAGAGTGCAGAGCTTCCCATGTACATATACAAAGTACAGCGATGGCAAAAGTGCATTTTTGATCCGATGTAGAACCGTCATCATGATTTGAGTTTACCTCTGTTATAGCGTGTCTATATGAAAACAGCAGTGTCAAATGCGGGGTGGGGGGAAGGAGTTGGGATCGTGAACGCGGCTGAGAGAATAAAACTGAATAAAAAAAAACAAAGCTAACGTTTACAAGTATCACAAATTACACCGACTGTTACATACTGGAATCAAATGTATGTTTTTATTCTAAATAGTAAGAATACGAGCAGCTCACGTCTCAAAATGAACTCGTCCGGTATTGAACCCGTGAAGCTTTGATTACCAGTCAACAGTTGATACCGTTGTGCCATCGAAGCTGTCGTAGCAAATGTCGCACCCTAACGTGGGTTCTTTTTCTGCAGTTATATTTTTAAATGGAAGCACATTTGTTCTGTTATATTTGTACCTTTTGTGAAAGTGTTTCTTTGATATTTGGAATTCGGGTTTCACACATTATACACTTCATGTCTACATTTTGTCAATTATTACTAAAACATGAAAAACGTTTCTGTTTTAACGATTTCTTTACATAGATTGTTGTAAACACGGAACACACATGAAATGCAAGTGTTTCAAATAACGATATAGTATTTATAAAAGATGTCATTTTGCTTAACTTCTCACTCTATACAACTCTAAGCAACTGACACGCAGGTAAACAGACTTGAGCTGAGAAAACTGTGTGGTGGTGGGGGGATGTGATAGCAGGCTGCTTGCTCTTTGCTGCTTATCAACACATTTATAGGACAAAAGATGGTGACGGAGAGGTGCGAAGCGTTTTAAGGTGGGACGGATCTACGAGTTTTTTCGTAGGGTCTGGTAGTTCTAATGTTAAACAGCCGTCGAAGATTGGAAGCTAAGTGTCTGCCTTTAATAAATCCAGTTTGGTCTTGTGATATTACCAAAGGCAGCACTTTCTCCATCCTTCTGGCTAGGACTTTGGAGAGTATCTTAACATCATTATTCAGAAGTGAGATTGGTCTGTACGATGCACATTTTAATAAGTCCTTATTTTGTTTAGGAAAGACGGTAATTAATGCTTGGCGAAAAGTTTGAGGTAGATTTTTATTTTCTCTAGCTTCTGTAAATGTTGCTAATAGAAGGGGACCTAGCTGAGTTTTGAATTTCTTATAAAATTTTGCAGGGCAGCCACCAGGGCCTGCTGCTTTCTTGCTCTGCAGTGAGTTTTTAGCATCTAATAATTCTGATATAGTGCCAGAGGTTTATCCAATTCCACTGCACTAAGAATATCTACAATATTTTTAGGTATCAGTAAAGCGTCCATAAATGTATCAGGTTGTGTCTTGTCTTCTTTAAACTCAGTACAATATAAGGATTTATAGTAGTCTCTAAATGTGTGCATTATATTTTTATGGTCAATGATTTTGTCTCCGTTTGTGTTGGTGATTGCTGGGATTGCATTGTGAACTTCTTGCTTGTGGATTTGTTGAACTAAGAACTTATTAGTTTTCTCTGTGTGTTCGTAATAATGATGTTTTGATTTGAATATGAGTTGTTCTGTTTTGTTTAGTTGTTAAGAGGTTGAGCTCTGAATGCAGAGCCTGCCTTTTCCTATGAAGCGCCTCACTTGGACACCTGGCATGTTCTTGATCTATTCTAGTAATTTCATTGATTAGCTCTGATAACTTCTTGATTTCCAGTTTATTTCTGTGGAAAAGATATGAGATAATCTTACCTCTTAAGAAGGGCTTCAGAGTTTCCCAGAGTGTTCCTGCAGAAACCTCTGAGGATGTATTTGTCTCTAAAAAAATTGATTTGCTTGGATATTTATTCTGTACAGTTCTTGTCTGCTAATAAAAGTGGATTAAGATTTCATCTGCGAGATGAGTATGTGGGGCATAGTGATTTTAGCTACAAAATCAAGGGGGCATGGTCAGAAATAACAAAAGCATCATACTTAAACAATTTAATCATAGGCAAGAAGTTACCTACAAAGAAATAATCAGTTCTTGAGTAGGAATGATGCACTGGTGAGTTGAAGGAACATGCTCTTGAGTTTGGTTTTAGAAATCTCCAGGGGTCTGATAAATTGTGGTCAGTTACAAACTGTATAATTGTCTTTGCAGTATTAGATGTCATCACCCCTATTGGACTTGGGCTTGATGCCTGTCCAGGCTTGGGTGTAGCTTTGGTTTACTTTTCCGCTCCTTTCTGAGCCCTTTTCTTACCGCTCATGTTTATATATGATTGCATATACTGTAATAGAACCTCCTCAAGTTGGGTAAATATAGGATACCTCGGGATGATAAAAATAAGAGAAAAATTAACATTGCTGCTAACAGAGTTCCGCTTCAGACTTCCGTCTCGTACGTCCATCTCCCTTAAAAGACAAGACCTCAAAGCATTAAAATTGGGAAATAACCGCTCACTTAATAAGGCTAGATGTCCATTTAAAAAGAGATGTTGGTTGGAACAAAATCCTGCAGCCCCAGGGGGTCCTCAGGACAAAGTTTGTAAACCACTGGTGCATTGGGACTTCTTCACCTTTTATGCAACACCTTTTTGCCATTGTTGGTCTATTTTTATGTTTTCTAATAATTTATTGCAATTAAAAAGATTCTATATCAGCATTGTCCTTCCTGGCCAAAGGTTTTAATGGATCCTTCCCCTAGAAGGGCATTTGTGTCTTTTTATATTTTCAGGACATTTAAGCAAGTTTCTCATTTTCAGCATAAGCAGACCAAAGCCTACCTATGCAGCTGAGAGGTTGAAGTGGTTGTGGTGAGTCCAGTTGTTGTCAGGCTTGACTTGTCTTATGGAGCCTTTGGAGGCATCACTCCCTGTTCGCTCTAGTTGGGCATTCAAATCATAACAGTAGTCATGTGCCAATAGTACATTATAAATCACAGAAATTTCAGTAAAATTCCAAACTTTTGAATATTCATTGGTCATTGGAATAACTGTTCTTTGAAAGTAAAGCACTACTCTGAATCTTCGTTTTGAGTAAAATCTTTTAGTTTTACGTACTCAAATGGTGGAATCTACTAATTGCAACTGATCAGAATTATTTCTCCAAAGTTTTGAGTTCACTTGTTGGGATACGTATCTAAAGGAAGTGTGTGGTGGTGATACGGATTGGACATCTGCCAGAGTCCAAAGACATTACTTCCAGTTCAGCTCTGAGGATATTGCATGTGTGTATGTGTGCATCTGTGTATGTATGTATGTGTTGTAAAATAGAGACAACAAAATCATAAAGGTTTGGGGTTTCCGGCCCCGTATACTGTAAAATTCAGCAAAGGTCAGTTATTGCTTTTTCAGCCTTACAACAGACAGCATGAAAAGGACGAAAGGGAGTAATTTATAGGGTGGGACCGGAAACAGGCAGATGGAATGCTGGGAAGGAACTGAGGTAGTGGATGGGAGTCATGACATCACCAGAAGTGGACCAGAGGGAAGGAAGGAATACGGAAATGGTAGTGCGTGGTTAGGGAGTCCGGGTGAATTCAAGGCCGCATTGCTTTGGTCTTTCTGTGGAGTTAAAGAAAGAGGGGTTTAGTACTCCACCTTTGTCCCCTGGCACGATATACTACGCTACTTGTCGAGTCTTTACGCAGCTCCGTATGCGCGTGTGCGTGATGGTGTGTATATATTTATATATCTATACTGTATATCTATCTATGTATATATCTGTGTGCATGTATGTATATATATATATATGTGTGTGTGTATGTGTGTGTGTGTGTGTGT
>JANRMT010062854.1:133940672-133969912 GCA_026402145.1 Polypterus bichir lapradei | reverse complement strand
ATTGATGGTGTAATAAAGAATGCTGGAGACGCCTGAACGTCCAAGTTCAGAAAGTTGTACTGTGCCCAAAATAAAAAAGAAGTGGTCGGATATCAAAGTCGACATAAAAAGGAGAGTCGCTGTCCACCGTCTGTTTATTCTGTTTCAGATAATATTACAAAAACTGACCACCGTGCCAAAGACGTGAGTTCACGTGGTGATGCTGCTGCTGTGCACACATCTCTGCCTCAGAAATCAATGGGCCATGATCTGTCTATGTGTCAACGGTACACTGTTCTGGAGTCGGAAAATGCAGTAGTGGATGTTGTAAGAGATATGGCCAAAGATATAACTAAGAAAAGAGCTATTTTTATGATATTGACCACAAATTAAATAAATTGGTTAAAAAATAAATGCTGCATCTGATTATCTATTTTTACATTCTGCTAATTACATTCAAACAAAGTTGTAATGCTGTCTGATTAGGCTAATCGTTTGGTGGGTCAGGTTCATCATACTGTATCTCTTGAGGTATGAGAAAGCCACGATTATGTGCTACATTAAGTAGCACGCTGCATGCTTGCACAGTGCAACACACTTTCTGTGAACTATAGAGCAGTATATTAATAGAGTAGAAATGCTTTCTATTTACGTAAGTGTAAGAAAGTTTAATGAGGTCACGCCCTCAACCGGAAGTGGTTTCCTGTTCACGACAGACTTTTCTTTCCGCCGTATTGGTTTATCTACAGCGTGTTTGTATGTTTATTGTTTCAGTTGTTTTTTTCATGTTAAATAAATATAAAATACTGGAATTCAACAGTCTCATATCGCCAGTCATCTGACCGTGACTCCTGTGCTTGGCTTTCTGTTAGCTAAAACCCTGCGAATTAGCACATTTCCAGAGGTCCCTGACACTCCTCTTTTACAATAAGAAAATGAATTCTCTGAAGGCGTCTTTATAATGTAGCTTCAACAGTAAGTGCCACAATGGATCAATTCTCTTTGCGTGGCTCTTTGAGGTGACTCGCTATCCTTAAAAGTACTGCTTGCTTTTTTCCACCCTAGTTGGAAAAAGCAACTGTGACTGTGCGGATCTGCTGTTTTTTTTATAGGCTCTCCTGCTATAGATGATGTAATGCCAGCTCATCATTTTCCCTGGGTGATGTAACTTGTCCAACGCCATTGCTGTATCAATGTGCATACAGTTGCCTGCTCTGATTACATTTGGAACACTGGAAGTTCTTCCATTTGTGATGTCTTCTAACAACGCTAAAGCAGGCTATACTAGTAGTTGGAATAGTTTGGCCTTTCTGTGTACCATTACAGTATATTGTTACAAATTAATTACAATCAATGTGCCTTAAATTTGTTAAAGATATGCAATTAATTTCTGTGTATTTTCTAAATCCCACGTCATTGATGCAACTCTGAAAAATAAAGGGACACCACACAGAAACAGTAGCACTGCTTTGTGGCAAAACCAAGCTGAAACATGCGTACTCAGGCCGTGAGGCTGCCGTGAAAATGTGTGTGGCTTTATGCCAAGTGTAGTTTTTATAAATCTCGAAGTGAGCATGGAAACAGGTATTAACATTTTTATGTGTATGCACGGTTTATCCCCACTGTATAGTTTCTCAATTTTCCTCATCAGGGTCCTCATATATAAAGGTTTTGGTGGGATAAAAATGGTGAAATTTTGAGATAGGTTTGTGGATGTGAGGAGATGTTTGTGAAAACTGAGATGAGGGTGGCATAGTGGTATCTTGGTCTTAGTTAATTCTGCTGCAGCCTGGGAATTGTCTGTATGTATTGTGATCTTGTGTCTGCCGGGTTTCTTTTCCAGGTACTCCAGGCTTTCTTTCATATCACAAGAAGATGTGTTTTGAGTGGTGTGGTGACTTTAAATTGGACTTGATTCAGTTTGTATATGTATACATTTGAATGTGTTCAGTAATGGATTGGTGTCCTGTTTAGGTATTGGTTCCTTAATGTATCTTTAATGCTGCTGGAATGTCACCTTTCTTCCTTAAACCGCAAACTGGAATAAGCAGATTAGGAAAATAGATGGATTAAAAAATAAATGGGATATTGGTGAGTCAAACACTTGGCATCAGACAATTCTGTGACACAGAATGTACATTGAATTGAGTGGGAAATAAGCAGTGTGGCCAGTACAGATGGCAAAACAATATTAATATTAAACAAAGGAGGTTAAAAAAATGTTGACATCTCTCTACTGAACTGGATTTAATTAGAGATACTGAGTAATGCACTGCTGTAGTCATAGTGTGGAAAAGATGAGTTAACCATAGTTGAGGGAATAAATCTGATTTTGGATACGTAAAGAGAAAATGATGTAATGTGGTGTTGATTTTGAATAGAATATATACTCCTTTGCCTTATAAAAATTCTAAAGTTTGTTTTGCACTTTTATTTTAGTCTAGCCAATCAACAGGTTTTTACTAGTGTAAAATGTCCTAAAGTCATTTTAGGTTGGAGCAAAATCAGTTTACTCTGTGGAGCAGGCAGAGCCAGAAGCTGAACGACATCAGTGCACATTTCCTTGAGGGAGGTCACTGAAGTAGTTGACCAGCTTTGCAGTGGCAAGGCTCTGTTGGGGGATGAGATCCATTCAGAAATGCTGAAGGCTGTGGACATTATTGGGCTGTCAAGTACAAGCATGTCTGTTCAGTGTTGCATGATTGTCAGGAGCTGTACCTCTGCAGTGGCAGACTGTGGAAGTGGTCCTTATTTTTAAAAAGGGGAACAAGAGGATGTGCTCCCAACTATTGGGGGATCACACTCCTCATCCTCCCTGCAAAGGCTTATGCCAGGGTACTAGAAAGGAGACTCAGCTGAATCATTAAACCTAAGATCCAGGAGGAGCAATGTGGCTTCCATCCAGGCCGCGGAAACGTGGACCAGCTCTTTACCCTCATGAAGATTCTGGAGGGGGCATAGAAGTATGCCCAATTGGTCTACATGTGTTTTGTAAATTTAGAGAAACTGTATGACCGTGTTTCTTGTGATTCTGTGGGGGGTGCTTGCAGAGTATGGGGTTCTGGGGCCACTAAATAGGGCTATTCGTCCCTGTACTGTCACAGAGAGAGCTGTGCCTGCATACTCTGATAAACATCAGAACTGCTTCCAGTGGGAGTTTGAATCCAACAGAGCTGAGTCATAAGGTGAAGCTCTTAATTTACCAGTCAATCTACATCCCTGCCCTCACCTGTGGTCATGAGCTTTGAGTAAACATCAAACGAATGAGATCGCAGGCACAAGTGGCCGAAATGAGCTTTCTCCACAGAGTGGCTGGGCTCTCTCTTAGAGACAGGGTGAGAAGCGTACACATCCAGGAGAGGATAGGTGTAGAGCCACTGATCCTGTGCATCGAGAGGAGCCAATTGAGGTGGCTCCTGGTCACCCACCTGTTGGGATCTAATGGACACAACCAGCTGAGTTGAGACCGTGGGAAAGACACAGGGCTTGCTGGGAGGATTACAGTGCATCCGGAAAGTATTCACAGCGCATCACTTTTTCCACATTTTGTTATGTTACAGCCTTATTCCAAAATGGATTAAATTCATTTATTTCCTCAGAATTCTACACACAACACCCAATAGTGACAATGTGAAAAAAGTTAACTTGAGATTTTTGCAAATATATTAAAAATACAAAAATTGAGAAAGCACATGTACATAAGTATTCACAACCTTTGCCATGAAGCTCACAATTGAGCTCAGGTGCATCCTGTTTCCCCTGATCATCCTTGAGATGTTTCTGCAACTTAATTGGAGTCCACCTGTGGTAAATTCAGTTGATTGGACATGATTTGGTAAGGCACACACCTGTCTATATAAGGTCCCACAGTTGACAGTTCATGTCAGAGCACAAACCAAGCATGAAGTCAAAGGAAATGTCTGTAGACCTCCAAGACAGGATTGTCTCGAGGCACAAATCTGGGGAAGGTTACAAAAATATTTCTGCTGCTTTGAAGGTCCCAATGAGCACAGTGGCCTCCATCATCTGTAAGTGGAAGAAGTTCGAAACCACCAGGACTCTTCCTAGAGCTGGCCGGCCATCTAAACTGAGCGATCGGGGAAGAAGGGCCTTAGTCAGGAAGGTGACCAAGAACCCGATGGTCACGCTGTCAGAGCTCCAGAGGTCCTCTGTGGAGAGAGGAGAACCTTCCAGAAGGACAACCATTTCTGCAGCAATCCACCAATCAGGCCTGTATGGTAGAGTGGCCAGACAGAAGCCACTCATTAGTAAAAGGCACATGGCAGCCCGCCTGGAGTTTGTCAAAAGGCACCTGAAGGACTCTCAGACCATGAGAAACAAAATTATCTGGTTTGATGAGACAAAGATTGAACTCTTTGGTGTGAATGCCAGGCGTCACGTTTGGAGGAAACCAGGCACCGCTCATCACCAGGCCAATACCATCCCTACAGTGAAGCATGGTGGTGGCAGCATCATGCCGTGGGGATGTTTTTCAGCGGCAGGAACTGGGAGAATAGTCAGGATAAAGGGAAAGATGACTGCAGCAATGTACAGAGACATTCTGGATGAAAACTGCTCCAGAGCGCTCTTGACCTCAGACTGATATCAAAGGAGTGGCTTCAGGACAACTCTGTGAATGTCCTGAGTGGCCCAGCCAGAGCCCAGACTTGAATCCGATTGAACATCTCTGGAGAGATCTTAAAATGGCTGTGCACCGACGCTTCCCATCCAACCTGATGGAGCTTGAGAGGTGCTGTAAAGAGGAATGGGCGAAACTGGCCAAGGATAGGAGTGCCAAGCTTGTGGCATCATATTCAAAAAGACTTGAGGCTGTAATTGCTGCCAAAGGTGCATCAACAAAGTATTGAGCAAAGGCTGTGAATACTTATGTACATGTGATTTCTCAGTTTTTTTATTTTTAATAAATTTGCAAAAACTCAAGTAAACTTTTTTCACGTTGTCATTATGGGGTGTTTTGTGTAGAATTCTGAGGAAAAAAATGAATTAAATCCATTTTGGAATAAGGCTGTAACATAACAAAATGTGGAAAAAGTGATGCGCTGTGAATACTTTCCGGATGCACTGTATATCTCCCAGATGGCCTAGGGACACCTTGAGATCCATTATGAGTTTGGCATTGTGGCTGGGGAAAAGGAAGTTTGGGCCTTATTGTTAACACTGTTGCCCTCCCGACCTAGCTTCTGATATGAGGTAGAAAATGAATGAATGAAATGAATGACTGTTTGGAGGAGAAAGTTCAAAAATGATTGACTGCATATCCACTATATGAAAACAGCAGTAAATGGCATCACATTCAAGAATATCACCATGCCTATTATGTAAAACAAAACACTGGATTGCTGTAAAGTGTTTGGAAAAAACATAAACCAATCTGCCAGATACAGTGGTGTGAAAAACTATTTGCCCCCTTCCTGATTTCTTATTCTTTTGCATGTTTGTCACACAAAATGTTTCTGATCATCAAACACATGTAACCATTAGTCAAATATAACACAAGTAAACACAAAATGCAGTTTTTGAATGATAGTTTTTATTATTTAGGGAGAAAAAAAATCCAAACCTATCCAAACCTGTGTGAAAAAGTAATTGCCCCCTTGTTAAAAAATAACCTAACTGTGGTGTATCATACCTGAGTTCAATTTCCGTAGCCACCCCCAGGCCTGATTACTGCCACACCTGTTTGCAAACCACTGTTAAGCAAAAAGAACATTAGGGCTCGTCTCAATTTTGCTAAGAAACATCTCAATGATTGCCAAGACTTTTGGGAAAATACCTTGTGGACTGATGAGACAAAAGTTGAACTTTTTGGAAGGCAAATGTCCTGTTACACCTGGCGTAGAAGGAACACAGCATTTCAGAAAAAGAACATCATACCAACAGTAAAATATGGTGGTGGTAGTGTGATGGTCTGGGGTTGTTTTGCTGCTTCAGGACCTGGAAGGCTTGCTGTGATAGATGGAACCATTAATTCTACTGTCTACCAAAAAATCCTGAAGGAGAATGTCCGGCCATCTGTTCGTCAACTCAAGCTGAAGCGATCTTGGGTGCTGCAACAGGACAATGACCCAAAACACACCAGCAAATCCACCTCTGAATGGCTGAAGAAAACCAAAATGAAGACTTTGGAGTGGCCTAGTCAAAGTCCTGACCTGAATCCAATTGAGATGCTATGGTATGACCTTTAAAAAGGCGGTTCATGCTAGAAAACCCTCAAATAAAGCTGAATTACAACAATTCTGCAAAGATGAGTGGGCCAAAATTCCTCCAGAGCGCTGTAAAAGACTCATTGCAAGTTATCGCAAACGCTTGATTGCAGTTATTGCTGCTAAGGGTGGCCCAACCAGTTATTAGGTTCAGGTGAAATTACTTTTTCACACAGGGCCATGTAGGTTTGGATTTTTTTTTCTCCCTAAATAATAAAAACCATCATTTAAAAACTGCATTTTGTGTTTACTTGTGTTATATTTGACTAATGGTTAAATTTGTTTGATGATCAGAAACATTTTGTGTGACAAACATGCAAAAGAATAAGAAATCAGGAAGGGGGCAAATAGTTTTTCACACCACTGTATTTAAAGGCAAATGAACTATGAGTTTTAGTTTTTTTTTAAGTAACCCAATATTCAAAATACCCCCTGTGTATGGTACATCCATCCATTCATCCATTTCTCTTAGAATTCGTTTTGCTTGGAATTTAAAGTATTCAGGGCCAGAGCCTATGCTGGAACATATGACTCAATCTAGAAGCCAAACCTGGATAGGTTGCTAGTCGCAGATCACACTGCCTGTTTTGGGGCCAATATAAATGAATTGGTTAATCTAATCAGTTATCTTTTGGATGTGGCAGGAAATGTGGAGAACCTGAAGAGAACTTTATATAGATATGTAGAGAAGCTGTAAACTCTACACAGATGCTGTCTGGGCAGAGGTGTGGGCCCAGAACTCTGGAGTTGTGAGTCAGTAGTTATTTTTGATGCACTGCAATGGTTGTTTTTTGATTAAATGACATAGGATTCCTGCCGTTTGCTCATTATTCAGTGCAACCACAAAGACCACATGTCCATCAATTAGCATACCTACTTAATCTATTTTATCATTTCTTGGTTTGGTAATTTATTTTCATCATCTAAATCTTGATTATTACTTGTATTTTAAATCACAAAATTACGTCAGTTACCTATCCTCCGGGTATGCATTCAATTTAGTATGACATCAGATGAAGGAGGCCACGTAGCATTAAATCTAAAGTGAGAACAGGAGCAGGACCAAAAAAATGTCAGACTGTTTCAGATCGCCATTGGCCAGACTTTGAAATACGACAGTAGTGTCATTTAAAAATTGCTGTCTGGCCATAACTCAAAGAAATGATGCAAATTTTGGAATTTCTATCTCTCTTCTGCTGGGGCTAATCTTGCTGCTAATATTTCCATTTAACAGCACAGTTTTGTGCATAGATTGTGTTGTTTGATCAGATTAAAATATGTTTAAATATTTTAGGTTTGAGTAAGAGCAGTCTTTAAGAACATATGGCTTTTTTGGAAATGACTGAAGTCTCTTGGATGCTCCAATACTATCTTTGCCAGATGTTGAGATTTTCTTTTGTTTCTAAATGGTTCTGGACCTGCTGTCCCTGAAATGACACAAAAAGACCATCAAGCACTGGTGTACTGACTCTAGTCATTCAGGATTATATCTGAGACAAATATATACAGTATATAGTTACTTGCCCTCCTGAAAAATAAGAATGAACTGTAGTAATATTCTTTTTATTATCAAAACTTGTAGATGTTTCATGATTCCTTCTGGGCAAGACAGTAGTTACTGCTGGCATCTCATATCTCTAGGGATTTGGGTTTGATGTATAGCCCAGCAATTGTGTATCTATATGGGCATTACAGCCCTGGACAGGAAGCTAGTTCACTAAAGGTCATTCTCATACACCCTTACCAGAGCATTTTAAAGTTACTGATCAACATAAACTACAGGGCTTTAGCAAGGAAGAAAAAGTGAATGTTCTGCATATACAGAGACCATGCTGGGCTATGAACCATAGTCACTGGTTTATTGTCTCATACAGGCAAGTCATTATTAGATAAATAAAAAAATCCATTAAAAACTCTCATTGCTTATATTAAAAAATTCTCAGTAGGTAAAGTTGCAGTCTGACACCATTTAGATTTTTGTATGTACACCTCATGTTTAAATGACTTTCTTTCAGGTAACCAGTGGTCTACAGGTATGCTGCTAGGTTGACATGTAGCACTAAACTGTCTTGATGTATGTGTGTGTGTTTGAGGCAGAGACTTAAATCTATGGCTTCTGTCTTTTCCAATGACGATCTACCAAATTGTAATTTCAGTGAAGAAGAGCACCATGTTGCTTATAGCATATACTAAAAATAAAAATTATGAGATGCAAATTGCAACAAGTCAATATTTCTTTTATTCACAATTGCTAATATTGTTTGCCTTTTAAAATGTAGTTATCAGAAAGCTATTCTATTGGAAGCACTTAGTGTTTTCATTTTTGTGCCAATGCTTTGCAAATGAAAGGCATTTTAATGGCTTCAAGCCTGATAAAGCCAGTGTAAATGTGTTCTATTCTATTTGACTATTTTCTTTTGTGCCCCTTCTCTATTCCCCTCTGACATTTTTATCCTTATCTGTCGATTCTCATTTTGTGACCTGTCTTTGCTTTACTTTTTGTTAGTGGTCTGCTTACCTGTCTCTTTGTTACATTATATGTATATAGCTTTTTAATGAATGTTTATGATTTTCTAGAGATTTACTGACATCTTTCGCCTTGGTAACATGCCACCCTATCCATGGGGCCTCATTCCACTGGGATGCAATTGTGACCACTAGTCAGTAATATTTTGAAGTAAGATCTCTGAGTGCCTGTGTTGTATGGTGGGCCTGCGACTCAGAAAAAACTTTCCGTTGTAATAAATAAATAATGAACATACTCATGGTGGGGAGTGGGAGCAGGTACGAATTGTCTGCTGTGAAGGTGCCCCATCTCCAGGTTTGTGCTTTGCGGTCAACCATCCGTGTGTTGCCTTGCCGGCACCTATGGGCAGTCTGATTGCCTTATCAGCCTGGGGTGGCAATCAGGTGATCGCACCTGCAACAGCTCCCCAGCATATAAAAGGGGAGTGCACATTAAAAGATGGAAAAAGAAGAGAGTGGAGGTTAAAAGATGAGTGAAGAAACAGACAGGAGAAAGAGAGAAGACACAAGCTGGTGAACAGAGTGGAAGCAGGTGGATGGGAGTATAGCCCCAAGGAGGAGCGAGTGGCCATTGCTCAGGAGGAGACAGTGGGTCACTCCTGTTGAGCGTCTTTAGGAGCATGAGCGACCATTATGCTCTGGAGGTGCTCTCGCTGGGAGGAGCCTTAGGGACAGCAGTGGTGAGAGTACACAGTACCGCACTGGGTAGAGCAGGGATCTGTGGTTTTCTGTGGTCGCCATAGGATTGGTGAAGGAGATGGGAGTCTGCACCTGCTGGTCAACGTCTCTCTGGGCTGCAAGGTTTGAAATAGGATAAGCCGGAGAGGCGTTAGTTTTAATAGAAGGCACCAGCACTTATGGATTTTAAAATGAGTTTCCTGCACTGCATTGTTTTAATCTTGTTTTTCCATTTATTGGACTTTAACCTCCACATGAAAACTTTTTCATGGATTATTTATTTATTGACAGTTTTGAGCACTGCACTTTGGGACACTTGCTTTGTGTTTTTTTTTTTTTTTTTTAAATAGTAAAAGCACTTGCACTTTTCACCATCCCTTGCTTGGTGTGTTTGGTCCTCATCTGGCATGCACATCTCTTTACGATACTGATGGTGTCCGGTTCAAGAAGCTCTCATTATGGAACAGGGAGCAAGGAGCTGACCAGAACGGTCACATCCTTGACTGGCTAACTGCTTAAGATCTGGGGCCGCCTTCTGGATTTAAATAATGTCTCACTTGGTAGAGCTGACCTGTGAAACTGAGGCCTGGAACCATCTAGTTCACTATAGATGCACGAAATTTAAAAGGCAATAAAGGATCTCCATATCAATTGGTGGATTGCTAAAATCAGCAAGTAAAGAAAAGCAAAAACAAAATAAAAGACTGCTACTGAGAGGTTTTTATCATATTACGCAAAAAAAAATGAAAAGCCAGTAATTGTGAAATTTGCATGATAGCTTGTTTGATTGCCATTAGTGATAGTAACACTTAAGTGACGAAATACATGTTTTATAAAATTTCCTACTTATCAGATCTAGATGTGTGTGTTTTTTTTAATGTAGTTGTGCCTTAAGATATTTTGTCTTTAAACCAGAAAGAGAGCCGTTATATTATTTAGTTTTTTTTTTTTTGCAGAAGGCCACTTGGAAAGCACCTACTTTTAACTATGTTTGCCTTCTCCCTGTTTTCTCACTTCTGCATTTACCCATATTTATTGTAAGCTGGCATGTGATTACTCATGACATCCTTTTTCACCTCCATTTTTGAATTGTCATTTTAACATCTATAGCAGAAGCTAGATTTTGACATGAATAGGCGCTAGTCTTGCCAGCTTTCATACAACTACCAGTAATGGTATCAGTGGTGGTACCATACTTGCAGTACATGACCCCCTTCGAGGGGAAAAAAACACATTTAAAATCCACAGAGTGTGACAGTGGCCAAACCAACTCATTACATACCATTAAAATAAAACATTAAGGTAATGTTTTATTTGAAATTTACATGTACTGTTTTCACATGTTTTGATTTGGAATTGAGTATATGTTCAAATTGCTATGTGAAAAATATTAGATCAAATTTCATTGTGCCATAAATAGAAGCCAGAAAGTAACAGCTTGTGAAAATTATGGAGGGTCCAAGTACTTGCAGAGCACTGAATAATTAGGAATTAACTCCCCTCTAGAGCAGTCCTATCGCAGGTCTGCTTGTTCATCAATGGCAAAAGTTTAAAAAGTCTTTGAAGTGGCAGGAATTATTTGCATGTTTTGTTTATTACTACCCACTAAAATGTATGGCACCAAAGGATTTTCACTAATTGTCTATTTCAGCATTGATCCTTTGAGAGAGAAAGTCATTAAAGAATGAGAGCTTTGCATTCTGTCAGTCTTTGCTTGTTTAGCTGTGCCCTGGAGTTGAAGAGGTTGAAGTAATGTGGACAGAAAACTGATGTTAATGTTGTTGTGTGGTTAATATGCTTCATGACCATTGCACTTTTATTATATTTAAGTAGATAATCATATGCTATGAAAGGTTATTTTTTACATTTGTTAACCTTCCCGGTTATGTTAGAGGCGTTCCTTGTCTGCGAATGTTATAGGTTCATAGAATTCACTGTACTCTGTACATGTAATGATATCAACCATATGAACCTATAAACAGAAATGAAGTTCAAGCTTTTTGTGTTTATAAATGAAAACCTACAGTATGCTGCATATAGTTAAATGACATAAGAAAACAGTAATTGCATTATGAGATAAACTTCATTATGGAATCAGATGTACAGATATGCGGTTTATATAACCGAAACAAAAGTGAAGCACTGTTCTCTACGAAGTTTTTAACCTAAATCTGTGAAAATGTTACCATCTTTATGTGTGATTTATGAATAAGAGGTTGACGTTTTCTTTCCATTTTAGTTCACACTTCCACACAGTTTGATTTTTATGTGGCCTACAGCTATATTTTACACTTTTACGGAATTTGGATGTTCCAGATATTCTGCTTTTTTTTGCGTAGTATCAGGGTTTTTTTTGTCTGTTCAATTTGTATATTTGCTGTTTAATGTTGTTTAATAAATAATTTTAGAAAAAGCTTGGCTTTTCTGTTAGTGTAAGTATTGACTTACTTAGTAATTTGGCATATACAAGTGCTAGCTCATAATCTGAAGAATTTTGGCTAGTTCCTCAAAGTTTTGTTTTTTTCAGCTTGTTTGATAAACTTAGCATTTTTCTTTCTTTACTTAGAATATTGAAGAGCAAACACGTTTTATGAAGGGAACATGGGAGCAAAGTTTATGGAATTCTTCCAAAACATACTAACATTTCCAATTCAAGTAAATGATTAGATACAATGACAAACCAAGGGAATTGGAACACATTTGTTATCGTGCCTTCAAGGAAACATCAAAGAAGCGAGACAGAAGTGCATATCCCCACTTAGAAGACCCCAAAGAATATTTGCATATATTTTAATGTAAATAGACACCCTGTCCTTTGGACATAATGATCACATGCTCCCTAGAGGTATTTGAAGGACCTGGGTTTGACAGTCCTTTAAATCGGGAATGGGATTATCATCACACTGTAAAGACATGCTGAGAATGAAAGACATCTGCAGTGCTGTCAGAGACGCACTTATTACTTCTCATTAGATTCGACAGGGTTATAAGGCTATTTCCAAACAATTTTGAAGTCTATTGCTATATCTTTTATGTGGTGTTTGTCACCTGAGGGTGGTCTGAAGAGGACAGAGTAATTGTTTATTATGTCCTTATATGTAAAATCATAGAACAGAAAGGGGATATTACTAATATACATGCCGTAGATTATGTATATCTGCTATGTTTTTATAAATACTTCATAATGACAGCCATTTTTTTCCCATACAATAGAAATGAGTGTTAATAAACCCCTTGTTTGTAATTTCTCTCACTTAGATCCTTGTATATGATCTATGATCAAGCAAGTATTCATTAGCTGAGAACACCTTTTGTAACAGTCTCTTTCCCTTGTATTTAGGTTTACACAATTTGATCTAATCTCATCTGTAGTTGACTTATCATGCAGCATAGCTTTCCTGACTTAATGCAGTACCTCTCTTCTAAATCCTTTAATTGCTCGGCTTTGCAGAGGCTAAGCTGACCTACTATTATCTTAACCTCGAACAACGGATGTCTTAAGTAATGGTTTATTATGATTCTCTGCACTTTGTCAGCGAGTCACATGCTTTCCAGCTGCAGCTTCTTCCTGACAAGATCTATCAACTCTTACATCTGTGACTGTGGTGAGAAGGAGGGCAGAAACATCCATGCTTGTAAGTGCTGTGCTTGGACAGCAGCAGTTACTCTCTACCATAGCCAATATCTAGGCTCACAACTTTTCATATGCTTCTGCATTGTTTGGCCTTAGCATCAGCAAAAAACACAGCAATAAGAACCAAAACCCACTAATAATGCAGTCCATTTTACTGTCTTCTGAAAAGTTTTGAATAGACCTCAATATCATCAGAGGCTTTTATTTTCAGCACGGGCTGTGCTGTTGCAGGGATGTGTGAGTTCTGTGCCTCCATTAACTCTAAACAGATAATATTGTGCATTTGCAAAGGCAATTGTGCATGCCAGTTGAGTAAAATTATTAGAGCGTCACCAACATCTGAGTTGAGCTTCCCTTTTCCCTTTAGCTTTAATATTTTGCTTTTCTTTATAGCTTCTGCATTCTTGAGAAAGGGAGCAGAGAAAACAAAGCAGTTTCCCCACATAGTTTAATGATTTTATAGTTCTTTTAAGCCATTTTCCTATTTTTATTATTTCCTTAAGTTTTGTATTTTTAAATTATTTTAAGTGCTATCATGCATTTTCTTTGTTATTATTCCAAAACCTGTTTAAACTTTTTCCACTTTGTCTTACTGATTCAAAATTCTATTTCTAAATCATCTCTTCCTCTCTAAGATTTGCAAGTTGGACTTGCTAAATTTTTTGCCTAATCAATTTTTCAAAATTTCCTTCAGGGATACCAAATTATCCAAAATTATGTTTAATCTGAAAATTAAATTTTTAAGTTTATGTTTGGGTATCTTGGAACATAGCTTAAATATTGTGTCGTCTGCATAAACTATGTAGCATTAGTGCTTTTTTTTATTTTATATTTATATTTTTACTTGGTTTGCCTGGTGTGTGTATTTAAAGCAAGACATTCTTAGAAATCAGTTGTTTAAGTTAAAAATAGGTATGAATTTCAAGCTTCAAATGAATGCAACAGTTAAATACAGCTGAGTCCTGTTAAGACAGGGTCCGTACCTGTTAAAAAGTTTCTTTAGTCCACAGGGTTTTGTATTTTGCCAGTTTTAGTGGGATTGCAGAAGTCTTGTGTGGGTGGTGTTGCAGATCTTCTTACTTTCTGTACAGCATGTGAAAAACACATAAAGGTCTCTCTCCATGTGTAGTTAAAAGTGATTACATACATAATCAGTTAGGGGGTGTGTGTTGTTGACAACACATTGTATCTTAATATTTTAAGGAATTTTGTCAATAACAATAAATAGACAATATTTTATGTCCCTCAAAAGTGTGTTTATAAAAGTCTTATAATAGCTCCACTGATCTAATTAATAGAATATTAAATACTAGCCAACCCGTGGCGTAGCATACGCCGCATAATTATGTATTGATGGGTGAACACTTCCTGGAAGACACAGTTGTCCAAATGGGGTTGGTTTTGAAGATACGACTGTAGGTGAATGAAAAGATGTAACTCTGGAGAGGGCAACATACAATACAGCGTTTTACATGCTGCATACAGCGATTCACATACGTGACAAATATGATTCTTCTTAGATGGTGCTGTCGCGTCCACCCACGCTCTCGAAGCATACACACTGCCTGGTCATGTGCTCGCTCGCAAGAACAACCAACAGAGACCCGCCCACCAACTGTAAGACCATGGGACACCCCTCGCAAACTGTTCTACACGCCGCATACAGCGATTCACATCTGCGACAAATAAACTGTTTTACACACTGCATACAGCGATTCACATCCGCGACATGATTTTTCCTAGATGGTCCTGTCACGTCCACCATCGCACTCGAAGCATACACACTGCCTCGTCATGTGCCCGGTCGCAAGAGCAACTGACATAGACCCGCCCACCAACTGTAAGACCATGGGAAACCCCTCGGAAACTGTTTTACATGCTGCATACAGCGACTCACATCCTTGACAAACAAACTGTTTTACACGCCGCATACAGTGATTTACATCCGTGACAAACATGCCTCTTCTTAGATAGTCCTGCCGCGTCCACCCTCGCTCTCAAAGCATACACACCGCCTGGTCATGTGCCCGCTCGCAAGAGAAACTCATGGAGACCCGCACACCAGCTGCGTGTGTGTGTGCCTCTGTCTGTCTCTGGCGCTGCCTGTGTGTGTGCGCGGCTTTCTCTCGCGCTGCCTCTGTGTGAACCGGTCAGGCACAGAGAAGGTCAGCTGCTGAGAGAGTGTCTCAACTGTTGCAGGGCCTGCATTGGTGAAGCAGGTGAGACGGTAATGAAACAGAGGCACAGGGCTTATTGGTTTTTAAAGACTGCTTCCTTCATTGTGTTTTAACTTTAGTCTTAAAGGATTGTTTTAAGGATCCCATGGGATACCCCTCGCAAACTGTTTTACACGCTGCATATAGCGATTCACTTCCGCGAGAAACATGCCTCTATGAACAGTCAACGTGACTCAGAGGTGCATGTGGACGCTACGACAGACGAACATAAATGATGCCGTTTTTTCTATGTCATCGCGTCCGAGTTGGTGGGTGTGGTTCTGCGAGTTGTCGTCGTATCCAATGGTCTTAGAGTTGGTGGGCATGGCTCCTTCCTGCGTGCGCCATGGGCGTCTTACTTGTCGGCGGCTTAGTGAATCCTTTCCATGGGTGTCTTGCCTTAATGAATTATATATATAGATTGCTTAATAATGATATTAACGGAAACAACATATTTAAGGAAAACAAGTTTTACTTTATTTATTTAAAACTGAAACAATACAAAATACAAATACAATACAAAATACATACAAAAACATAGCTGCCAGTACAAGTATTCTTGAGATTAAACAGTGCAAATGAGTAAACCATTTCGAAGTGACTTGTAAGATTTTAGTTTGTAAAAGAGCAACAGACGCATCCACCTAATGTAAACAACACATGATTGGAAGGGCAATAAAATACTCAACATAGTTGAACTATAGGGCTTGAATAGAAGATTCAGCTTCTCTAAGATCAGTTGTGCAGTCTACAAGCAAGAACTAAAATGTAATATTATACTATAAGTCACCAAATCCAAAGTTCAAGTTTTGCCAAATAATACACGAAAAAAAATTACAGCATTTAATGCGCACCCACAATAGTCTACCCTACTAGGCTACATGCTATGTACAACTCTGGAGATGACCATGTGTGAAGTTTGCATAAAAATGGGTGGAACAAGTAGACGGCATGCTGAGTGTCACATTTCTAAACCAATCCAAGGCAGCACTCAAAGTAGGGGTGGTGATTCTGAACCAAAGAGCATTGGTGCTTTAATTTGATCTGACAGAGAGCAAGCTTCTGATTATGATAAACTGATATGTTCATTAAAATATGAATTGCAAAATTCACACATTTTAAAACACAGCACTCACTAGAACCTGCCATCTCAGCTTTGAGGAGTGAAAGTGACGGTTTTAAATTCAAGCCATATTTCATGTTGCATATTGAAGAATATTATAGACACAATTAAATAAATAAGCAACAAACAATATTTATTTACACTCATATTTCAACAACAACAACATTTATTTATAGAGCACATTTTCATACAAACAGTAGCTCAAAGTGCTTTACATAATAAAGAATAGAAAAATAAAAGACACAATAAGAGAACAAAATAGATCAACATTAATTAACATCGAATAAGAGTAAGGTCCAATGGCCAGGGGGGACAGAAAAAACAAAAAAAAAACTCCAGACGGCTGGAGAAAAAAAAAAAATCTGTAGGGATTCCAGACCATGAGACCGCCCAGTCCCCTCTGGGCATTCTACCTAACATAAATGAAACAGTCCTCTTTGGATTTAGGGTTCTCACGGAAGGGCTTGATGATGATGGTCACTTAGACTTCTGCCTTTTAATCCATCCATCATTGTTGGAGCATCATGAGGCTTTGAGTAGGTGGAGGTGGCGCAGGCCACCACCACAAAGAAACCGGAAAAAGAAACAGAAGAGAGAGTAGGGGTCAGTACGGATTTTAGAGCCACCATGAATAGTTATTATGAGGAATTTGAACATACAGAGTATCAGGATTAAGCTGAATTAAGTTAAATTGAAGTTATAAAAAGGCCATGTTAAAGTAATGTGTTTTCAGCAGTGTTTTAAAGTGCTCTACTGTATTAGCCTGGCGAATTCCTATTGGCAGGCTATTCCAGATTTTAGGTGCATAGCAGCAGAAGGCCGCCTCACCACTTCTTTTAAGTTTTGTTCTTGGAATTCTAAGGAGACACTCATTTGAGGATCTGAGGTTACGATTTGGAATATAAGGTGTCAGACACTCCGATATATAAGAAGGGGCGAGATTATTTAAGGCTTTATAAACCATAAGCAGAATTTTAAAGTCAATCCTGAATGACACAGGTAACCAGTGTAGTGACATCAGAACTGGAGAAATGTGTTCGGATTTTCTTTTCCTAGTTAGGATTCTAGCAGCTGCATTCTGCACTAGTTGCAAACGATTTATGTCTTTTTTGGGTAGTCCTGAGAGGAGTGCGTTACAGTAATCTAGTCGACTGAAAACAAACGCGTGAACTAATTTCTCAGCATCTTTCAGTGATATAAGAGGTCTAACTTTACTTATGTTTCTTAAGTGAAAAAATGCTGTCCTAGTGATCTGATTAATATGCGATTTAAAATTCAGAATACAGTCAACAATTACCCCTAAGCTTTTTACCTCCGTCTTGACTTTTAATCCTAATGTATCCAGTTTATTTCTAATAGCCTCATTGTATCCATTATTGCTAATCACTAAGATTTCAGTTTTCTCTTTATTTAACTTGAGAAAGTTACTATTCATCCATTCTGAGATACAAGTCAGACATTTTGTTAGTGAATCAATAGAATCGGGGTCATCAGGTGCTATTGATAAGTACAGTTGTGTGTCATCAGCATAGCCGTGGTAGCTCACGTTGTGCCCTGAGATAATCTGACCTAACGGAAGCATGTAGATTGAGAATAACAGCGGACCCAGCCTTGTGGAACACCATATCGGATATCATGTGTCTTCGAGTTGTAATTACCACAACTCACAAAAAATTTTCTCCCTGTCAGGTAGGATTCAAACCAATTTAAGACACTGCCAGAGAGGCCCACCTATTGACTAAGGCGATTTCTAAGAATATTATGATCAATGGTGTCAAATGCAGCACTCAGATCTAAGAGGATGAGAACAGATAAATGGCCTCTGTCTGCATTAACTCACAAATCATTTACTACTTTAACGAGTGCAGTTTCTGTGCTGTGATTTGTTCTAAAACCCGACTGAAATTTATCAAGAATAGCATGTTTATTTAGGTGGTCATTTAACTGCATAATGGCTGCCTTCTCCAGAACTTTACTTAAGAAAGGCAGGTTAGAGATGGGTCTAAAATTATCAAGAGCCGAGGGGTCAAGATTATGTTTCTTAAGAAGGGGTTTAACTACAGCAGTCTTAAGACAGTATGGGAAGACCCCCGTATCTAATGACGAATTTACTATGTCAAGAACATTATCAATTAGCACGCCCGATACTTCTTTGAAAAACCTTGTTGGTACTGGGTCAAGGACGCAGGTGGAGGATTTTAATTGAGATATTATTTTTTGTAAATCAGGTAAATCTGTCCTAGTGAAAGAGTTTAATTTGTTTATAACAGAATGTTGGGGTTTAGGAGGATCCTTAGTGTGGAGGGATATACTATGTTATTTCTAATATCATTAATTTTTTGATTGAAAAATACAGCGATAGCCTCACAGGTTTTATTGGAAGTACTTAGGAGGCATTCCTTTGAGTTACCTGGGTTTAGTAGGTGATCAATTGTAGAAAATAAGACTCTGGGATTACTAGCATTGTTATTTATAATCTTGGAGAAATAGCAGCGCCTCTCAAGACAGACAGTGTTATTGTATTCTGTTATTTTAACTTTTAATATTTCATAGTGGATAGTTAGTTTAGTCTTCCTCCATTTACGCTCAGCTCTGCGGCATGTTCTCTTTAAATCCAACACTCTTTGGGTCTTCCATGGTATAACAATGCTAGAAGATTGTCACATTTAACAATCTGTCAGTCAATCATTGTCCAACCCGCTATATCCTAACACAGGGTCAGAGTCTGCCAGTCAACACAGGGCACAAGGCAGGAACAAACCCCGGGCAGGGCGCCAGCCCACCGCAGGGCACACACACCCACACACCAATCACATACTAGGGACAATTTAGGATCACTAATGCACCTAACCTGCATGTCTTTGGAAACTCCACGCAGAGAGGACCCGGGAAGCGAACCCAGGTCTCCTTACTGCAAGGCAGCAGCGCTACCACTACGCCACCATGCCACCCACATTTAACAGTACTTCTGTTTATTTAATTAATTAATTTTCTCCAAAATATTACCCAATAGAGGAGCACCTGACCATGCTGTAAAATCTGAAAGAAGTAACCAAACCCCTTACTTCACTCTACACCTATACAGTACTGGTGGAGCAATTCTAGACATCCTCTTTTCAGGAGAGAAATGTTGAAGGGAAGAAAGACGCAAGTCATGCCTATTTACTTAACTAAAAATGATCCTACAGTTGTGACAAACATTTGAAACCAATCTTCTCTTGTTAAAGGAATATTGCCCTTTATTAGAAATCATTTGGCTGGTCTGCAGCCTGCTGCTGATATCTTTGTTCTTAAATAAGGATCTGGAGGGTTTCAGTGTTACAAGATATAGCTGCGAGCCATGCTTACTATGCTTCCACTCTTGGGAAGCATGACACATCGCTAAAGAAATGTACCAAGACCAGAAGATGAGCGAAGCTACCTTAAGAAACCAGGAAGTAGGGGGTTGAAATGTGTGCAAAACCCTCCTGGATTAAATTGCACTTGTCAGAATCATTGCAAAAGCATAGCAACTAGGATAATTGTCTGTTTGCCAAGCAAAAAATATATGAATTGCTTATGATTGCTGTGATCTGTCCACATTGGATAGGATTTCAAAATAAAAGAATTAATTATGCTTCAGGTATAATGTATGTTAAGAGTTACAATCTTTAAGGAACTTTATTCTTACTTACATTCTTTGATAACTTTTTCCTTTTAATGCCAAGGAGTCTACTTTAGAAATCCTAATGGGGGATATCTCTCAGAATTTCTTGCTTTCTTACCCTCTCCATCACTGACATGCTTGTACTTCTGTCTGTACTCATCTCACCATCTAATGTGAAGAACTTACCTACAAACTGGATTCCACAAAAGTTGGGACACTAAACAAATTGTGAATAAAAACTGAATGCAATGATATGGAGATGACAAATGTCAATATTTTATTTGTAATAGAACGTAGATGACAGATCAAACGTTTAATCCGAGTAAATGTATCATTTTAAAGGAAAAATATGTTGATTCAAAATTTCACGGTGTCAACAAATCCCAAAAAAGTTGGGACAAGTAGCAATAAGAGGCTGGAAAAAGTAAATTTGAGCATAACGAAGAGCTGGAAGACCAATAAACACTAATTAGGTGAATTGGCAACATGATTGGGTATAAAAAGAGCTTCTCAGAGTGTCAGTGTCTCTCAGAAGCCAAGATGGATAGAGGATCACCAATTCCCACAATGTTGCGCAGAAAGATAGTGGAGCAATATCAGAAAGGTGTTACCCAGTGAAAAATTGCAAAGACTTTGCATCTATCATCATCAACTGTGCATAACATCATCCGAAGATTCAGAGAATCTGGAACAATCTCTGTGCGTAAGGGTCAAGGCCGTAAAACCATACTGGATGCCCGTGATCTCCGGGCCCTTAAACGACACTGCACCACAAACAGGAATGCTACTGTAAAGGAAATCACAGAATGGGCTCAGGAATACTTCCAGAAACCATTGTCAGTGAACACAATCCACCGTGCCATCCGCCGTTGCCAGCTGAAACTCTACAGTGCAAAGAAGAAGCCATTTCTAAGCAAGATCCACAAGCTCAGGCGTTGTCACTGGGCCAGGGATCATTTAAAATGGAGTGTGGCAAAATGGAAGACTCTTCTGTGGTCAGACGAGTCACGATTCGAAGTTCTTTTTGGAAATCTGGGACGCCATGTCATCCGGACCAAAGAGGACAAGGACAACCCAAGTTGTTATCAACGCTCAGTTCAGAAGCCTGCATCTCTGATGGTATGGGGTTGCATGAGTGCGTGTGGCATGGGCAGCTTGCATGTCTGGAAAGGCACCATCAATGCAGAAAAATATATTCAGGTTCTAGAACAACATATGCTCCCATCCAGACGTCATCTCTTTCAGGGAAGACCCTGCATTTTTCAACAAGATAATGCCAGACCACATTCTGCATCAATCACAACATCATGGCTGCGTAGGAGAAGGATCCGGGTACTGAAATGGCCAGTCTGCAGTCCAGATCTTTCACCTATAGAGAACATTTGGCGCATCATAAAGAGGAAGGTGCGACAAAGAAGGCCCAAGACGATTAAACAGTTAGAGGCCTGTATTAGACAAGAATGGGAGAGCATTCCTATTTCTAAACTTGAGAAACTGGTCTCCTCGGTCCCCAGACGTCTGTTGAGTGTTGTAAGAAGAAGGGGAGATGCCACACAGTGGTGAAAATGGCCTTGTCCCAACTTTTTTGGGATTTGTTGACACCATGAAATTCTGAGTCAACATATTTTTCCCTTAAAATGATACATTTTCTCAGTTTAAACTTTTGTTCCGTGATTTATGTTCTATTCTGAATAAAATATTAGAAGTTGGCACCTCCACATCATTGCATTCAGTTTTTATTCACGATTTGTATAGTGTCCCAACTTTTTTGGAATCCGGTTTGTACTTTTTCTGGAACAACTGCATTGCCGATAACTAAATTTACACTTACTACATACTTTTCTCTTGCAAAGATTCTACAAATAAAGGTTGTACTCTACTCCTGTAAAGTACCCTTCATACCATTAAAAGTTTTTTTCACCCACATGCACTGAATTAAATTTCTTCCAATACCTCTAACACATGACAAACATAGCTGTGCATCCACCTTTTCCACCTCCAACCATTTGGCATTTTGCTTCCAGTCTAGCTTTCCAGTTCAGAATCCTATCCTAAAATTCTGCTTTGCTTTTTTGCCATCAAAATGAGATCATCAGCACACAAACACAGTGGTATTCCTTCACTCACTTTTCTGGTCAACACCTCCATCACTATCATGAAAAGCAACATACTCAGAATACTTTCACCTTAGAGCACTAGCATCCGAGCACACTTGCATCACTTCAGGTACTAGTCATTCATCTCTATCTGACTTTCTGATTGTCTTCCTGACCACTTTTTACGATGCCCTAGCAAAATCTTTGTTTATGTATTTACCTGACAAGAAAGATCAAATCTGTTGTACCCTTTTCGGGCATGACACATAACTGCATTTTGCCGACTTTTATGGAAGAATGGTTCTTTTCTGTAGCCCTCTCTCAACCACTTTTGTTACCATTTGATGTGACTTTAATTTGCAGGCTGAAAAGCACACTTCTTTTTCAAGTTTGTGAATTCTCCCTTTACACACAATTGTGTTGCACAGCTGTGTCAGCCTTTAAAGTCCATGGCCTTCCAATGCCAATATTTAAAAAACTTACACCTTGGTTCTTCTGTTTTCTCATAGTAAACAATATTAGTCTATTTGTTATTATCATTCAGCAGCTTTTTCTGTGATCTTGCTGTTGTGACTTGAGCATCTGGTGGGACTTAAAGCAGTGGCTGTTAACTGGTTCAAGTCATATCTTATTGGCAGACAGTTTTCAGTGACTTTCAATTCCTTTTTTTTGTCTACTGTTCCTATTCATAAGGGATCCATTTTGGATCCCGTTTCATTTTCCATATACCTTCATCCTATAGGACCTATTTTTAGGAAGTTTAATGTTTCCTTTCACTGTTATGCTGATTATCCACAGATTTATATTCCTGTGTGCAATTCAACAATGAATCAGCTGCACAATTGTCTTGTTGAACTAAGATCCTGGCGGTCTGACGTTTTTTCGATCTAAATTAAAATTAAAATAAAAAGTGCTGATAGCTGGTACTCTAGCCAAAGCTCAGATTGATCTTGAATTTCTTGGCTGAGTCATGGACTTTTGCAAAGTTTGGAATCTTGGGGTTATTTTTGACAGCAATCTCTCCTTTGAGCACCGAGTTAATCTTTCAAACTTCGTCTTGCTAAGGTTAAACCTTTTTTTAATCTCCTAGGGATCTTAAGAAAGTTACTCATTATTTTATCTTTTTGGCTTGATTATTGTTATTGTTATTCTGGGATTAGTAAATCGCTGATATGCAGGTTGCAATTGGTTCAGAATGCTGTTGCTTGTTTTTTGGTTAGGGTATAAAAGTTTGCCTCTATCTCCAATTTTAGCCTATTTACACTGGCTGCCAGTTAGCTTTAGAATTGATTTTAAAATTTTGCTGCTTGTTTTTAAATTATTACCTGGGTATGATCCTGCCTTTTAATCTGAATTGAGAGGTACATACCAGACATCCAGAGAGCTTAGATCTACTGGTCAGTTGTTTCTTGTTGTCCCTCATACTAATTGCAAAACTATGGGTGACAGGGCTTCTGCAGCTGCTGCAACTTGTCTGTGGTATTCTTTACCTTATTACATTAAGGAGTCACCTTCAGTTGAACTGCTTAAAACTAGATTGAAGATGTATAGCTTTCCAGGAACTTAACTGATACTAATGGTTTCCTCCTCGTAGTTCATTTTTTTTAAATTACTACTGGCTGTATTGTGTTTTGTTGTATTTTATTCTATGTATAAAGTTTATTGTATGTTTTAATGTAAAGCACTTTGGCTGCAGCATTACTGATGTTGTTTTAAATTTGCTGTATACGTAAATAAATTAACATTAACATTCTTGTATTTCTTCCACGTAGCCTTAATCTCATTCCTATCAGCAATGTTGTTCTCTTCAGAATTCACACCTACCACATCCTGTGTTTCTTTTGCTTGCTCTTTATAGCATCTCTTTCTCAAATGCCTTTTCTGCATCAAAATTTCTAACACCACATCCTGTGCCTATGCAGTCCCTTTGTTCAACCGCAGGTGACTTCTGTTGTTGATAACTAAACAATCACAAGAAATGCATCTGAAGTCTTACTCACTCTACGTATCGCCTTCTTGTATAGCATCTAGACTCTAGGGCTTGGTGCATACTTAGTTATCCTTTTCTTTACACCTCTGAGTAATCTTCTACAACCAAGTGATGTTGTGATATACCCCCTTCTCCAGGGATTACCTTCACACTGTACCATGTGTTGATTGCCTCTCCTAACCAACAAATACAGTACATTAGTCTTTCATGCCCCTTACACCACCAGATTCAAATGTCACCAAAAGGAGGAATGGCAGAGAATCCCCAAATCCAGGTGTGAAAAACTTGTTGCAACTTTCCCAAGAAGACTCATGGCTGCATTAGCTCAAAAGGGTGCTTCTACTAAATACTGAGCAAAGGGTCTGAATACTTAGGACCATGTGATATTTCAGTTATTCTTTTTTAATAAATCTGCAACAATTTCAAAAATTCTTTTTTTTGTCTGTCAATATGGGGTGCTGTGTGTACATTAATGAGGGAAAAATTAATTTAAATGATTTTAGCAAATGGCTGCAATATAACAAAGAGTGAAAAATTGAAGGGGGTCTGAATACTTTCCGTACCCACTGTATTTTCCTCTTTCTTAATGTTTTTGCCTATAGCTATTTCCATCATATCAAACTCCTGAAATTTTTTGCCCTTCTTCCACATACCAAAGCTCAAGCCCCTGTGGACTACTTTATCATCAGCATTGGCACCAACATTTTAGTTCCATTTTAGTTATCCACCCAATGTAGTTGCCTTCCCCTGAGACACACCAGACAACATCCCCATCAACCTGTCAACTAAAAATTTAAAAAAAGTTACAAATGCCAGCATTTTACACTTAATTTTCGAATTCTGTTTTGTCAGATGTTTGTGACCTATATTCTATGTGCTGAAGAAAAATCATTAAAAGTAGAAATACTAACTCATTTTTTACATTTAGCATACTTAAAATCCAGTGCCCTCTGCTGTGATGTTTTTAAATTGTCAAGTGCTACCATTTCTGAATGTGATTTCCTTGAAAAAGTAGTCATTGCAATTTTAATACTTTTTTTATCTTCAGCAGTAATTTCTATTTAAGATTTCAGTTTGTTTTTTTGGTTTTAGCATTCTTAAGGTTGTATTCGGATCTGGCTGGTTCACAAGTACAACAATATATTTTGACTGGTAACATGCTACAAAATAATTTCACAGGTGTTTTATAATCTATCACTGCAAAAGTATTAAAGGGCTTTACAATCAGTAGTAAGTAAGGTGCAACATTTGATAAGAAGCTTATAGCCTTGTGTTTTATTTTTTTTTCCTTTCTTGATAGCACAGTCAGACTGTGGTTGCTAGTTCTGCTTTTTACATGATACAAGATATTTTGGTACAGAACAGTTAAACATGTTTAGGGTGGAATGTATTTCCATTAGACTTGACTTTTCAAGATGCCAGTTTTTTGTTTTGTTTTTTTTTAATTGCCAACTTACACTTTTTGTAATTGATGTTGCAGAAACGTTACTTTGCCTGGATGAATGTCTATTTAATTTAAGAACAGGACTAAGTTAATAATATTATGTATGAAGAGCTGTTTTTTCCCCCATATATACATTTTTTATATTAATTTTTTCTTTTAGGAAATTTTGCTAATTAATGTTAAGAAATTTTTACAAACAACATAACTGGATTTTGAACTAATTTATTTAGATTTTAGAATTTTTTGCTTTTACATTGATTTACAACAGTTTCTAGTAGTAGTAAATTGGTATTGCATCAAATTCATGTTCTTTAAGCTGTGGCATAGTGGCTAGCTCAGAGTTTTTGAGTTTGTATTTGGGCTTGGACAGTGTACTTTCTGTGCCCAAAATACATTTTTTTTCTACTAAACTGTAAATACCTTCAAGTTAAATTAATTGCTGATTCCAGGTTAGTCAATTGAAAGTGGCTACAGGGTATTTCTGTTAGTATGGCTTCTGATAAATTTATGCCCTGTCAAGTTTGGTTTCTGCCAGGGTAGACTAATGGCCTTTATGACCCTGAACCAGATTAAGAGAGTTCATTTACTGGATGAATGGATGCTAAATTCATCACTGCATACACATGGAGGGCTAATTTAATCAATACTATTACATAAGTGTTAAAATGTGTTCTCCTAGCATAGGTAACTACAAAATTCATGCTCATCCTTATTCCTCATTTTTACACAGGCTGCAAGGGGTCATCATCATTTGCATTTTGCAACAGTCTTGGTAATTAAATGACTACAGCCAGAATTTGTTCCCAGAGGACCCTTGATACTTAAGGGAAACAACCATGTTATCATTATTTATTTTTTAAAGGTTGATTTATCTACGTCCGGTTATCAAAAATCCATTCTATGCCTAAAGCAACAAAAGTGCTTTACTATGCACATAGCAGTTAAACATCCTTAATGAAGAAGCATAGTCATCTAATTTTTTTTTGATGAACAAGCAAGAAGTAATTTGTATGACCTTCAAGGAAGGAAGATTTCGCTCAGTTCTGTGAATTTTAGACTTCTCAGATTTCCAGTCGCCTTTCCCGTGACTCGACTGAAAGATGTGGAATCTTAGTACCTGAGTTTTGCGAATGTGGATACTGTCTAATAGTGTCACATCTTCATTCACCCTGTTACTGTTTTAATGCAAACTTTCTTTGTGACATCCATTTTTTTATTATCTAATGAAAACATCTCCACAAGGAAATACATCCATCTAGATATAGATAGTATGATGAGCAGTGTTTCCAAATTAAGAATTACTTATTTAAGGCAACTTTGATTCAATAGCCATTAATAGTCTCAATAGCAAATGCCAGACTGGGATTTCCTGAAAAAAATGAGTTTTGTGATTTTTGGCTGTGGTAACTACATTCTTGCTTATATAGCCTTGGCCATTTCACATTTCACATCATTCCTCAAAGTTACTCCTTATTTATTTTATTAAGTTGAGTTTAATATATTGCTTTGTAATCTGCACCAAGTTATGTCTTTCCTGTAGAGTAGAGATTTTCTATTAATAAGAACAGTATATTTGTATAAAAATATTCTGTACTGTGCCAAATTAACTTTTTACTAATGTCTGTTATGTTTATTAATATGTAAAAAGTCTTAAGCACAATTATATTTTAATTATTAAAATAGTGAATGAGTGGGAAAAATGCTAGCCCATTAGCATCCAATTAACAAATAAAAAAAATATTTCTGGATTTTGGAGTGTTCATTGCAATTGTCATTTTTCAGAAATGCTTAACACTTTCATTGAAAGAAAAATACACACTAATTTTACAAGAGCTTAAGTTGATTCATGAAGACCGTATAACTTGTGACATGAACAGGTACATTTAATAACATGTGACACATTAGTATAGAAATCAAAATTGTCATGTGTGACCTTCAGTTTTTAGAAGGTATAGAGTAAATAATACGTACAATTTCACTATGGTTTAATTTATTCATAATTATAGTTCTTCTCAGCTGATCATCTCAGAGTCCTTAAGTTGTCAAGTTCAAAAACTTTACACAATAAATAAAAAAATTTAAAAAAGATAACCCTACAAACTGGTACCATATGGAGAAAAAGCTGATAAGATTGCCAAGAGCAAGATTACAGCCAAGAGTCTCATGAAGAACCTGCATGAATAAAAGAAAGGCAAGAGAGTTACCGTGTACAGTATATCCTATATGTGGGTTTTGGGTGAAGATGAAGACCATCTTTCCCATTTTATTTTCAGTCGATGTTTGTGAAGTCTAGCACTGACTTTTTGTGCCACTAGTATTGGCTCTTCCAAAGTGTTACCAAAATTATGACTAGCTGACTCATCTTTGATTTCACATGACATTCTCTTTTTTAAACACAGAAATTGACTTTATATTTCCCCATCTCACTACTGCTGCTAGCAAACAGAATTCCTTTATAGAGTATATTCATTAATCTGTATATCCTGTGTCACTGAAGTAAATGGCATTCCAGTTCACACTGTCAAAGATTTTCCTGAACTCCTTTAAAAACACATCCTGAGATAAACAACACAAATGTTTAATATCATTGTGTAGCATTGTTGAGCATAATAAATACTAACCTAGTTTGATCATCTGGATAAGAAGTAGGTTGAGTTGCAAAAATCACCCTGCATTGGTTTAAGAAACCTCAGGTGCTAGGCTCTCTGGAATACCTAATAGGATGTGGTATCAATGGCACTTTATCATGACCACAACTTGTCCCGCCTGAGAACTCAGCTTATTTTTTGACTGAGTTTATTTATAGCACCTGCTGTCTGTTGTAGCAATGCATTGGTTTTTAAACTCTTTGATTTCACCCTGTAGGGGGTCCTTATGTCGCATTAAAGATGCCTCATCTCAGGATAACTCATTGATCAGAGTTTCTGTTATGCTATATAAGATAGCAGAGAGAATACTGAGTCTAACTGGAGAAAGGCAAAGTCAAAATGAAAACAAAACTAAACAAATAAGGAGATTGTGAGCATGTTTTAAGAAAGACAAATCGAGAAGCACTCCACCTCAGTTGCACTTATATAGGATGGTCCATATCTAATTATGCAATTTTCATTACGCTAAAACTTATTAAGTTTATTACATAGAAAATCACCCGTAAAATCCCGGACCATCGAGAAGTGTGCGATCTGACAACATGAAGAATCGTCTTTGCACCAAACTAGAATCGTCCACGCATAAATCAAAGTCATCCAGACGATCTGGATCTGCATAATTAGATCTGGACCATCCTGTATTGATGGCAGTGTGTCTGCTGCCTTTTGTTTTCCAGTAAACCACAATGAGCTCTTTCATCTTCTTGGTGTTGAGGGCAAGGTTACTGTCGGCACACTATGTTGATAGGTACTGAACCTCCTCTCTGTAGGCTGACTTGCTGCTGTTACTGATCAGTCCAATTGCTATGGTGTCATCTGGGAACTTTATGATGGAGTTAGAGCCATATAAAGGAATGTAGTCATGGGTGAAGAGGGAGTACAGGAGTGGGCTGAGTACATAGCCCTGCAGAACACCAGTATTCAGGATCAAGTTAGAGGATGTGTGGTTGTTAAGTTGAGCTCAAAAGTTGTTATTTAATACGTTTGAGGAAAAAAAAAAAGACAATTGATCTTGTGTATGTTTGTTTAAGTAAAG
>JANRMT010062854.1:133832258-133892462 GCA_026402145.1 Polypterus bichir lapradei | reverse complement strand
AAGTGGGGCAAGTTGCACTGGTGCATTTGTGTCTCCCATAAAAGCAGCTTCACTTGAAATCACTTTGTGATTGTGCACGGGTAAAAACGTCCGCTGAAGTGTCAGATTCTTATTTAATTCTTCTGCTTTCTGTATCTTCTGCATTGCATTCAGGTCTTTCAGGTTATCCTGATGTTTTGTCTCATAGTGCCGTCTTAGATTAAATTCTGTAATTACAGCCACATTAGCTCCACAAATGAGACACACGGGTTTACCGGCAATGTCAGTAAACATATACTCAGCCTCCCATCGGTTTTTAAAGTCTCTATGTTCAGAATCACCTTTTCTCTTCGGCATCGTGTGGGCTAGCTTCGCAATAACTTGCAGCATCATAAGCTAGACTTGATTAACGCGGTAAGTGTACGGCAAGGCAGCTGAAGCGCTGCATTATGGGATCTGTAATTTATTGTGTTACCAGCGCTTCATATACCCGGGCCATTAATAACAATAATACAGTATATAAAATGATCTCGCGGGCCGGATATAATTACACGCCGGGCCGGATGTGGTCCGCGGTCCTTGAGTTTGACACATATGGACTAAATAGAACTTGAAAAGATATATTTTTTCGTACATCAAGCCCGCGTGCTATTGTGGTTTTGCCTGCATGCCTCAATAAGTCATCCTCCCCTCGCTCTTACTTTTTTACCGTTCATCTAATGAATACACTGAGTATGGCTTTACCAAAACAATCATTGATGGCGAATAAAGTATCCATTATTCGAGTATTTAGATCGGGGTATATATATACATATATATATACCCGCGTATCGCAGCGGAGAAGTAGTGTGTTAAAAAAGCTATGAAAAAGAAAAGGGAACATTTTAAAAATAACGTAACATGACTGTCAATATACAGTATTTGTTTTGTGAGTGTTACTGAGTGTTGCTGTCATCAAGGATTTGATTATCATTATTTCTTTCAATCAGGTTCGTATTTGTAGGATGTGTTGTGTTCAAGTTACATTCCGTGTTTGTCAATCGTTGTGAAGATGACAGGTTTCATTCATCGATTCGTTTCTTACTGCATCAATAAACAGCTCGTCTTCTTCTTTATCTGAGACCTGACACACTGCATGCACTGGTTTTTTTTTTACACTGTCTTCCTTTAGCGGGACATTTTTCCACCGTGTGCTTTGTTTCTGCAGTAGCTGCATTTATGAATATGCTTGTATGTATCAGACGCTTCATATTTTTTGCTGCCTTTTCAATTGTGTAATTCGGTTTTTGTTCAGCGCTCTTTGGAACTGTTGCTTTTTGTCTGTGCACTGCGTCATTTCACGTGAGCCGCTCGGTGTACATGCATCGAAGTTTCCCAGCTGTGCTGGTTGCATGTCGTGCTATGTCCATGGCTGTATTTAATGTTACCGAAGTCCTGGCACTTAAAACTTTCTCTCGCAGTTTCGCTGAGTTTGTGCCAAACACCACCCTGACCATCTCATCTTCCTCTGCATAAGCACAGTCCTTCACCAGTGAATATTTACCCGTGGCAGTGTTTCTATTGGATTGCCGCTGACGGACGGCCTTATAAGTGCAGGCACTAAATTACAAACGCCAGCGGCAGCCTGTCTATGAACTTAATTTAAAGTTTAGGTTTACATCGTGCTTTGTTTCCGAAGTAGCAGAACTCATGAATATGGTTGTATATGTCACTCGCTCGCTTCTTATTGTTTCGCTGCCTTCTCAATTATATAATGCATGTTTTCTTCAGCGCTTTTTGGGCCTCTTCCTGGTTTTCTACGTACTGCGTGATTACGTGGGAGGCGTGATGATGTCACACGAAACTCCTCCCCAATGGGTTTCAAGCTCATCTCCATTACAGTAAATGGAGAAAAACAGCTTCCAGTTATGACCATTACGCGTAGAATTTCGAAATGAAACCTGCCCAACTTTTGTAAGGAAGCTATAAGGAATAAGCCTGCCAAATTTCAGCCTTCTACCTACACGGGAAGTTGGAGAATTAGTGATGTGTCAGTGAGTGAGTGAGTGAGTGAGTGAGTAAGTGAGTGAGTGAGTGAGTCAGTGGGGGCTTTGCCGTTTATTAGTATAGATATATATATATATATATATATATATATATAATATATAACTTTTTTTTTTTTAAACAAATTTTGTTATGTTCATTGATTATGTTTAAGCTCCAGTGTAGCTTATATTCCATTTTTGGTTCTCTTTGTGTTATCTTGCAACTGGAATAGATATCTGATTCCTGTCCTATTTTCTAAATATCTTGGAAAGATTCTATATTGCAATAATTTATAAAGTATAGCTGAGCTCTCAGATGGATATTCTAATTCTTAAAATGAAAAAAAAGAGTGAGAGAGAAAGAAAAACAAAGGACAACTAAAAGTTAATTCAATGTTCAGATATGTTTTTTTGTATAACATGCCTTACTTTTATCTTGCTTCTGGTTCTTGAGCCCAGTTTTTGTTGTGGCTTCTATCTCTTTTTTTGCTAAGATGACACTCACTTTATGTTATAAAATAAAAAGGGTCTAGCAGGGTATCACTTTGCCCATAGGGTGTAAGGACCACTGACTGGTATACAAACTTAATATGTTAAAAGTGGGTTCAGCTAGTATTTTAACTGAGGTTTTTATTCTTGATAGTGTGTCTAAGTGACAGTTTGAAAGTTTTGTTTAAAAAATAAGTAATCAAATTTTCGACTACAGTCTGGCTGCAAACCCCTGTGTAGCTGCTCTAGCCACAGGCCCCTAAGTGATACCACAGAAATTCTCTTCAGTATTAAACATACGGCAGTGTTTCTAAGGAGTGACCTGTTGTATTTTTAGTTCTTCAACTGAATGTTAGGTTATACTACATAATTACCAGGATTTGACACAATTTACATCACCACATTGTTATGAACTCTGCAACATAGTCTCCACCAAGAATGATGCTTTGTTTTGTTTGTTGTGTGACCACACTGACTTTGGAGTGGTTCCCTTTGGATTTGATCTGATTGGTGTAAAGTAATTTGTTTTTTGTGTGACCTCATCCTGTATGAGCCGCATTTTATATACTCTGTTTGGATCTAAGCTAACATATAAAAACACTAACATATAAAATCAAAAAATATTTAGCCAATTACATTAAATATCTTCCTATGACCTGTATCTCCAAGTCACAATTTTAATTGATCATTACATTCAGCTGTTAATGTGACTTGTGTACAGTCTTTGAAAATAAATGGTTGCGTTTTTTTATCGTTATTACAGAAATAGTCAGTCAGTCATTATCCAACCCGCCATATCCTAACACAGGATCACGGGGGTCTGCTGAAGCCAATCCCAGCCAACACAGGGCTCAAGGCAGGAACAAATCCCAGGCAGGGTGCCTGCCCACCGCAGGACACACACACCAAGCACACACTAGGGACAATTTAGGATCGCCAATGCACGTAACCTGCATGTCTTTGGACTGTGGGAGAAAACCGGAGCACTGGGAAGAAACCCACGCATGGGGAGAACATGCAAACTCCACGCAGGGAGGACCCAGGAGGTGAACCCAGGTCTCCTTACTGTGAAGTATCAGCACTACCACTGTGCCAGCTTTACAGAAATAGTAGATATTAATATTAATATATTAATAGGAGATATTAAATTTAGCAACTGTATAATAAGACACCTTGACAAGGTAAAAGAAATCCTACAAATATCTTGCATAGAAAATGTTTAATATAGGAATAACTGTTTTAAAAACTTCTTGGAAAGAGCTTCTTTAAACATCACATTTAGGAAATCTCTACCTTAAAGTAGATTTTCAGACTATAGTCTATTCATTCACGATAAATCACTCAAGTTCTGAATTGAAATCCAAGCTTAGTTACTTTCTGTGTAGACTTTTATTTTTCTTGTTTCCTACTGCATTCCTAATGATATTCAGTTTAGGTTAATGGGTGACACTAAGTTGACTGATGCTTCCATCCAGGGCCGGACACTTTTCATATGCCTGATGCTGTTGGCAAAAGCTTGCACAAGCCATGATCCTATATTGAAATAAACAGATTTAGAAAATTAATTAAAATACATTAATAAACAGATCATATTAATTTTAAAGACTGCATACGCACATTAAAGTGCAGCTGCAGTTTCATATCTCACTTCAATTTTATCTCCAAAGTGTTTTCTTAATAACAACCAGTTCAGGTCAAAAAGCTACCACTTACATTTAGATTATGAGGATCTCACAAGATGGTATTTAAAATATTACTAACACATTGTATCTCAATGCTGTAGCTGTGTGGGGTTGCATGGGCAGCTCCTCACCGTCATTTTCTTTGGGGACTTCATTACTTTCCACTCTGTAAATACAAGGTTTCAGTTTGACTGATGAATCTGAAGAAGTCCAGTGTGGCTTTTTGCAGCCTGGCGTCTTGTGCAGTATCAGAGTCTGCATCACAGAACTACCTTAATCTTTTGTTTGCAATCTTACAGGGTAAGCAGCATTCAAAATAGTTTGGAGACTTAATTTTCATAATTAACTATACTATTATTAGTATTTTTGAAATTACTCTGTTTAATATGAGGTTCTTTGAGAAATGTAGGTCTGTTTTCAAAATTCATATAGTTTGCCATTTCTCTATTAATTTCCTACTTTACATGGCAGGCAGACAGGTATTCAAATGTTCAGTCTAGGCTCTAGTCTACGGTCTCTAGCTTTCAGATCCTGGCTTTGACCTGCCAGGAACTTGGAGATGACAAAGTGATGTCTGAACCTGAGCAATGAAGTTTTCTTGTTTAGTAGTGTGTATCTATTTGGTGTTTTCAGTAATAGCAATTTAAGACCCAAAACCTACATGGACTATTTTTTGTTCCTTTGTATATACTGTACTTCATTCATGGCTTTTCACTTTCACTGAAATAAGCTTTAATGACATGTACAACAACAATAAAACACTTTCCTTAAAAGAGATTGTAATTGCAGTTGTTACTGGATTGCACAGATGAAAGAGCCACTGATTGCAACATTAAGCAGATACTCTCGGTTTCTTCATACCATTTCTTTCTCCTTCTTTTCAGGCAGTTTTCTTATCTCATACACTTGATATATTGTAATTTTTCATCTAATTGTTCTGTTCAGTCAGTTCTTGAATATCATCCCTTTTTTTCTGTTCATCTATTTTGCAAAATTGACTGTTATAGTAAAAAGAAAAAATGTGTGCTCACATAAGTTTATTTTCTATTTTTCTTTATGAAAAGCACATTGCAAAGAAAGCTTGTGCATTATGCTCCAGGCCGGGAGAGAAAAGGCAGTATTTGTAGGTCAGTACTTTTGACCTTTCTTGAAAGATGAATTTAAGTTGAGTCTCAGGGTCAAATCCATCTTCAAAGCTTCCTGTGCTGAGGAATGGGTACCCCTTTAAATGTGTTTGTTTGTTTTTTGCTAAGAGTGAAACTGGTAGACTTCTTATCAAGTTCAGGAACTGCTTCCTTCAAATCTTTCTTCCAGATCATAAATTAACATGTAAGCTGTCATTTCCTGAATTTCAATTACAGCTTTTACTCTCTGATTATCATGAATTTTTCTAAGGGTCATGTAGCTGACCGTTCTGCCTAATTAAAATGATTTACTTATAAATGTTTTTTGCAAAAGTAGGTACATATATTCTAAAGAACTCTATATTTTAAACAAATTTCCTTTCTGAAACAATTTATCATAGTTCTGTTAAATACATTATAGTCAAAAATATCAGTTTGATTAATTTCTGTATGCAAAAGCACTACTGAAAAATGACCCTATTCATCACTTAAATGTAGTAAATCATCTGATGCCTTCATGTTATCCATAGGGTGCAATAGATGACAGTTTCAGAAGTGGTCATGGCAAGAGTGGTGGTTGATTGTTTAGGTTATTGAGTTCATTCATGTCCAGGCAGTTGGTAGTCTGATAAAATTTAATGAAAATCTCTATTACCCCAGTATTTCATCATTAAATGAATACAGACAGTCCCCAGTTTCATGAGTATTTTACCCTCTTTAAGTAAAAAGAGTATTATATAAAGCGTAACATAAATTATTTTGTGTGACATGAATGTTCAAACCTAACATAAAAACTGTAATGCTCTGCCACTAGGGGTGGAAAAAATAAATTGACTCCATAATAGGGCTTCATAAGGGCTTGTAAGAATTGGCCTTTAGAAGGCATGACAGTCAAACTTCAAACTCCATTTCTAATTAAATTATATTCAGATACAGACAGAAACATGTGCTTGTGCCAGGAGTGGAAATGAGGAAGTTTGCTTAACGGGTTCTTATTTTGATGTGTTTCAGTACACACTTTTTTGTAATAACCATGTCTTCCAAAGTGCTCAAAATCAACTTTATATAGTTCAGCACATGGTGAAATTAATGTTAATTTAAGCTAGAAAATGCTACCACACAGACAAGCATTTTTTTTCGGGGGGAAAAAACTGCTGACACATAATTCAACCTGCCATTGTGGTAATAAAAAAATAGAATTCAGTTTAGCATCTTCTTTTTATAATGACTAATGATGATTTTGTTTTAAAAGTAACAAGTGGTCAAAAAGTAAGAAAATAAATTTATCATGTATATAAGTCATAAATCTAGATGTATCACATTGCATTGAGAATTGCTTTATATTTGTGTCTTGGCTCCCTGAATCATAATCGCATTAAATTGCAAGGTGTCTAGTGATTCCCAGCCCCTGTATTCTATTACTAAAATACTAAATAATTGTTGATATCAAAAAACATGTGTTTGTGTCCCACTTTTTACATTATATGAGCTTAAGTGTTGAGAGTGCTGTTTTGATTAAGTGCATTTACCCTTCCTTAATTGATGCTTCATGTGTTTTCTTTTAAGTCCCCAAGATTTGGTATAAGAAAATGCAGTGATTTTTATGTCTTTTTATAATATCTAACTGACATTTTATCATAATAATTTATTTTACTTCTAAAGTACATCACCACCACTTTTGGCTATCTACAAGGTTTTGAGTGTCAATAATGAGGTTACTTGTTGTAAATAGTTTTTATTTTTGGTTTAAAACTGAAAAGTTTGTTAAGTGAGAATAGATTGTTGAAGAAGCAATTTACTTCTGAATGAACAGCATTCTTTTAAGTTTTAGAGGTTGTCACATTTTGGGGGGTTTAGGAGTGCAACAGAAGTAGAGAATATGCCAGAACCAGTAACTGCTGATGATATCTGGGTCTTTTTAGGCTTATTGATATTGCAAGGACTTGTAGTTAAACCTCAGCAGTGATGGTACTGGTCTAAGAATAAAATTTTTGCAACACCATTCTTTGAAGAAATTATGTCCGAAGTACAATCAGTATGGCGTTGCTACATTGGAGCTGACTTTGATAGATGCTCTGCTGGATCAAGGTTACTGTGAAACCAAGGACAATTTTATTTGTGTCTCCAGAGCTGTTTGACATCTTGCAAAGAAAGGCTGACAATAGATCACCTTTTGATCTAATTTTATAATAATTTTGAAAAACCCACAAAAAGCTGTTTGTGACTGCCTTTTATTTTGTGGAAGAAAGGAAAACAAGGACCATGTCTACTCCAAAAATAAATTGTATTCAAAACCCCAGCTGTGAAGAAACAGAAATATGCAGAAATGAAGGAACCATTCATACCAACCATCATGGCATGCCTAAAGACTTTGGCAGGGCTAAATTACAGTGAGGTGCGCTAGTAGGTTGGCAAAAGGGTAAAGTGCTTGTGCTGAAATGGAAAGACAAGAAAGATGTTTGTCTTCATAGCACTGTACATAATGCAGCTACAGTCACTGTCCAAGCAAAAGGCAACAAGCAGGTTATGAAACTTTGTGTGTGGTCGTCTACAATAGCACAATGGCTGGCGTGGATCGTACTGATCAAGAATTGACTTTCTATCCTGTTATGAGGAGGCAGTAAAAAATATTATAAAAATATATTTCATCATCTTGTGGAACAGTGCATTTGGAATGCATTCGTCTTATCTAAACAAGAAGCTCACAAAACTGTATCTCATGTAAACTTTACATGCCAGCCTGCAGAACAAATCATTGCTGCACATCTGCCATACACACCGTTAAAGAGATACGGTCGACCCAGCACATCGCAGATCAATCCAGAGCATCTTATTGGTAGACATTTTATTAATTATATATACCATCAACAGAAAAAAAATATAATCCAACTCGTACCTGTGCAGTGTGCTGTTCAAAAACGGATAAATCTGGCAAGAAAATCCAGAAAGAAACGCACTATTATTGTCCCGACTGTGGATTGTGTCTTTCACTGTGCTTTAAGATATACCACACAAAGGACTCATTTTGAGATTATATACTGTTTTGGCATCATTAGTAGTATTATTAGTACTGTTATTTTGTATTATTTTTTAGTTTTTATTACTATTATTATTTGTATCATTATACTTTTGAGATTTAATAAATATGTAATTTTTTAATGCCAAAAAATGTGATGTTTTTTACATGTTTTTTGGAATAAAATGCAACACTAAAGAGGTTACATTTTTATTTATTTTTGTTCCTAAACTTTTGACAGCCTACCAGGTGTTATCATCAGAGGGAAATGAGTAGACTAACAGAAATCAAAGGCAATATATAGCAAATATGGGGGTGGGGATTAATATGGTGGGGTTCAAAAAGTTTTTTTTTATTATTTAGGTATCTTTATTTTTTAAGCTTGCATATGCTGGGTTCATGTCCAAATGTCTGTTAATGGCGTTTTCATTTGAGAGCCATGATTCAGCCAGCTCTCTGGTACTTTTAGTATTAGCCCTGAATTTTACATGCACCATGCCCCAGTTAAATGTGTCTCCATTTGAACTTGTATGTGCATATATCAGAGATTGGCTGACTAAGTGATTGACTTACAGACTTCATCACCAATTATAATGCTATTTACCATTTAGTTAAAAAGCTGAAATGTGTCAGGATGGTACATCTAGGGCAGTAGGTATCTGCTACTAAAGGATATTCCCATATATCAAACTTAATGGGTAACCCCCCACAGAAAAACTAAATTCCTCAAAATCCCAAAAATGGTTTGACTGATTTAATTAAAATCTGGTGAATGTATAGAAAAAAGTAAATTAGTTGACCTCTGAAAAATAATCATGTGGAGAAACAGGGCTTGCGAGTCATGCAGATGAGCACTACTGTTCTGCAGCTTTATACAAATGAAAGCTGCAGGCAGAAGTAAAGTGGAATGACAAAGTCTGAAGTTCTAAGAAGACACATTTAGCAAGTTGTGTCCTTGAGTTCATGCGGCATTGTCTTTTCTATTGGCTTATTCTTCTTGCAATGCGGTGTTAAATGCATACAAATTTTACCTGGTAGTGTTTGCCCCCAATGTAGTTTCAAGCGTGTTTATATACATATACTACAAAAAATGGGTTAAGGACTGGGGCCCTTGGTAGTAAAATAAATGCAGTATTGTGGAGAATGGTGATGTCTCCTTGGAGGCCAGACTACGATGTAACACGATACTCCAGTTCGCAAAGCAGAAACAGGGACTCAAGCCCTGGACACAGCACAAGCCAAGAGTGATGACATGCCTTGTTCAGTTTAAATGCTTGCACAGTGGCTTGCCCCTCGGACAGAACACAGAGGAGGTGAAGATTGTACATAGTTCATTATATTATTTATTTTTTTCATTTCTGTACAGTGCTTAAAATATCAATTAATTGCATGGGCCTCGTAAATGTGAGTCTTGTAAACATCATTGCTGTATATAGTAAGCATAATTCAGTGTATATTGCTTTTAATCTAAACCCTCCAAAACTTTGTAATGGTACAACATTATAGATCAAACCGTTAAATTCAAATCTGATCAACTTACCATTTTTACAGGATGCTATAAGGTGAAACTATATTTATACACACATTCCCATTATTCCTATTAATTATTGTTTGAATTTGAAGGAATACAGTTTCTTTTGTTTTGGCAGTTAAATGTAGCATATTGAAGAAAAAAAAACATTCAGAAAAGTACTGTGTTAGTTACATAGTACTTATGATATATCCGATTTTAATAGAACCTTAACTGAGCCCTTTGTCTTGGAAATTTCCCAGGTGAATGTATGTAAACGTACCATACCATACCCCTTTCTAAGCCTGCTTAATTCTGAGCACGGTCGTGGGGTGTATTTAAAATTTGATATATGAAACAGTGCCTATACCTGAATTTAGGTGGTCTGTGGTCACTGTAAAAATACATACCATTTGAATGAATGTTCCTAGCCTGAGTTACCGTTTAACCTGTATAATGTTATGCATAATGAAATATGCAGAAAGGCCATGTTACCAATTCTTTTGACATATTTGCAGCAGCTTGTGTAATAACAGTGGTCTCTTAGACTTCAAGCTAATTTTCATAATGATTTGAATTTGGAGAACAACAGACATGTTCTGAAAAATTTCTCTCAGTATATTTAGCTCAGCAGCTCTTTCTGAGCCTCATTACCTTTACTAGCTAATTATATATCTGGTGTAAAGTGGAACCCAAGGGCTGCAATTAGCAGTTGTTGCTTGCTAATTTATAATGTTAAGTTTCTTGGAGCCTGATGGGATGGGATGGCTGTGGTATAGAAGAGGTCACTACATAAGTTTTTAGAAGTCACCTTCTGTAATTCTGTTGATCTTGGAATGGTTTCCAGGAGACAGCTACATTTAAAGTAGTCTTCATACAGAGCATTTCATTTCTAGTTATTAATATTAAACTTGTTACCATGCTTTCTCTAGTGGTCATTTAAATTCATTGGAATCTTAGACAGGCTGTATACTTTGGATAAAAATGCAGATTAGGCCTCCCATGAGTTTCCATTTATATATATATATATATATACAGTATATATATAATATATATATATATCGTCTCTGAAGTTAAACAACATTGAGAAAAATGTACTTGGATGAAAGATGAGCATTGTGGCTTACAAAATAAGAGGGTATACCTTCCAGTCAGAAATTATTTATTCTGAAAATACTTTGCAATAGGTAGTTTTAAATTCCAAGTGTACTCTTGAGACCTGCTGAGTATCAAAGTAATATTTGGGATATTTGTCACTGGGCACACCCTCAATCTGCTTCTTAAAACTAACACACGTTAGGATTTGATGTTATTTGTCAGGGTAACATGAAAATGTGCTGAAATAGACCATTTCGTTAAAAAAAAAAAATACAAAAACAACCCTGCAAAGATGACCTTTTCTCCTGCACCTGTTTTATGTTTTACCAGTCCAACCTCTGAAACACAGCTACATTTTTCCCTTTCTGACTTTAACTCTCTGCAAACATTTTGCCCAGACAGTAAACCATTGTCTTTTTTCTGTGAAGTCCATGCCATTAGTCTCAGTGTTTGGCCCGTCATTTATACCCCACCCTAAATTTTACATTCTGGCATCTCTTTGAAGTTTTTGTAGACTGAGAGGCTTCTCTGTCGACCCTTCTTTCTGGTATCCTTTGCCTTCTGTTTGAGGTGTGATAAACGACAGGCATCTAGAATAGCTTTTGTCTTTCTGGACAAAACAATTGTTTTGTCCCAAACAATTTCCAAAGTGAATTTCAAGCTCTGTGCATAGCAGAAATAAGACTACCAGGTTTGCCTTTGCTCATTTAGGTTCACTGTTTTTTATTCTACATTATTCCCATCAGGAATTGCTTACATGCAGTCTGTGACAAAGTGAAATCTGAAAATTTTTAGCAAAGGAATCAAACTCTGAACATTTGTAGCAAAGGAATCAAAAGAAGGGTCAGTGTGATCTACATTTCACATTTTACCATTCTTCAGTGTTAACACTAGAATTCCTGAAGCCTACAAAAAAACTTGCAGTCCTGGTCCACCTTAAATTTCTTCACACCTTTCCATCAGTGTGGCGAGTTGCTCGCATACTAAAGTTACTTTAGCAGCAGATGGAAGTCCCATTTTACTTTAGCAATGTGAAGAAGCTGTCTGTTACGGTTCTGCCTTTGTCCAGTCTGATAGTGATCATGGGACATAATATCTTTGATTGCCGATTCAACAAATAGTTCTGAGCAGGCATCAGCCACAATACCAACTGTGGTCATTGCTGCTCTTGTGAAAAGAATGGAGATAAACAGCATTAACTCATAGTGGGAGAGGCAAGCTCATTGTACCACGTGAATGTTACTAAGAGAATAAAACTAAATAATAAAAAAAGTGCTAACTTTTTACAAGTAGCCACAATTACACTGGCTGTTACAGACTCAAATCAAATGTATGTTTTTATTCTATTGTTGTAATAATAATAATAATAATAATAGCAGCTCACTACTCAAAAAAAAAAAGCACTGGGTCTCAAACCAGCAACCTTGTGGTTAGAAGGCAGCAGTTCTTACATCTTTGCCATCCAAGAATACATAACCAACTTTCTGTCTATTGACATTTGAGTGTGGGTTTGTAACTCATTAACAGTAACATATAAGTTGAATGATTATTTATTTATTTTTTTTACTTTGGTTATATTCTTGAATAAAAGCGCACATGTTTGATATTTGGACTAAAGTCTTCACATATTATACACTTAACATTATTCTTAGTATAACATGGAAAAAGTTTCTGCTTTAGGTATGTGTTCAGCATTTCTTGCCTTGCATTTCCTTTCATCCTACCCTTACTCAGGTCTTTGTAGACACGGAACACGCGTGAAATGCATGTATTCCAAATGACAATATACTGTATTATTTACCCTTTACAACTCCATGCACCTCACACGCAGCTAAGGAGCGTTGAGCTGGGAGAACATTTTGCCTGAGTTGAGCTCCATCAAGCGGCGGATGGGATAGCAGGCTGCTTGCTGCTTGTGCTGATCGACAGATTTACAAAACAAAAGACACTGATGGAGAGGTGCAAAGGGATTAAAGGTGGGCTGGGATTGCAAGCTTTTTCATAGGCTTCACGGATTCTAGTGCTAATCAGTATGCACAGTTTAACTCATCATAGAATATTCTCAAATGAAAGAAGGTTAATTATCATGGCAGCATTTGTAAGCTTCAAAATTTGTAGTATTAGAAAAAGCTTTGGAATGTACATCTCATCATGAAATAGTTACTTGTACAAATGTATCATAAACTGTTTTCTCTTGCTAATCATACAACCATGAGATAAAAATTTTTCTCTGACATTTCTACAAATTACATGGGGTAAATAACATATAAACATCCATCCGTCCATGGTCCAACCCACTATATCCTGCATATAAACAAAAGTATAATTTTTGTGTGGAGTATTCCTTTAAATAGATTTGAACTCTTACAAAAATGTTATGTTGAAGAAATGTGAACTACATATTTCCAAAATTAACAACAATACATCAAAAAGACTGGCTGAACTTGGTCCACTCAAAATGTATAAACTACTGTAAACAACAGAAAGAATTGTTACATTAAAAAAATGCTTGAAATATTATCAGAGTGATTTTTAAATTGTGGGTTTTGTTCTCCCTCCTTTCTTTATCCCACAGAGTCTGAAAAGCCCCCTGGTGTTAAACTTAAGGGGGGATTCCCTCCCAAGTCCCAAACAATTTCCAAAGTGAATTTCAAGCTCTGTGCATAGCAGAAATAAATATAGCTATATTTATTGTTTGGTTGAAACCTGTGTGTGTTATGCTGAACAGCTATAAAAAGAGAAAAGAAATAAATATAAAGCCACAAACGGTATATAGTCTATCATATATTAACCTTTAACAGCTGTTTTCCAGAGGGGGGTGTATGTCATAGATTCAAGCCATTCCGAATGTGTGTATTAATCACAGGAGATTTATGGATAAACTGTGTGAAAGGGGCATTTGGATAGACAAGTGTTGAAACAACCATCTGACCGAACATTGCCATTGAAATCAAATATACATATTGTATATAATTCAATTTAGAGTGATGTAATTGGTTGCTGCACAGACATAAGTAAATGCACATTTTGCTTAGATTACAAGTCTGATATATTTTAATTATCTTCCTTTGTCATCCATTGGAGCAGAAGAGGATTCACTCATGTGGTAGAAGCTTAGTTCACCTTGCCAAGGATATCAGGAAGCTTTTACACATTCAAGCAAAATGTAACATCAGTATGACAGCTGAGTAATTTCCACAACAGAAAAATGTTAGGTTGTTTAGTCAATCTAATTTGCTTTCTGTCCAGGGTTGCTTTCAGTTTTGTGTGAGATGTTTCCAAGCTAGATAAAAGTAGGGTCTTCTGACACAGAATGCCTGTTTACAAGCTCCAATTATTTTTGTTTTAAATCAGTTCAGTTAGGGTAAAGCCATTAAAAAAAAACATAAGAACCATTTTGACAGAAACTGGCCTTTCGGGTCAGTATAGCTTATCAATCCCCATTCATCTGACTTTTATTAAATATAATAGCATAATAATTAAGACAGGTTTTAAAAGTTCTAAATGTACAACAACAACAATATTTATTTATATAGCACATTTTCATACAAATAATGTAACTCAAAGTGCTTTGCAGGATGTAGAAAGAGAAAAAAGACAAAATATAAAAATAAAATAAAACTAAAAAAAATAAAACTGGAGAAAAAAAAATCTGCAGTGGTTCCAAGCCACAAAGACCACCCAGCCCCTTCTAGGCATTCTACCTAACATAAATGATCTCAATCAGTCCTCATGGTTTTCAGGCTTCACATGGAAGAACTTCATGATGATGGTCATGTGGACCTCTGGCCTTCAATCCATTAATGTAGGGACAGCATTTGTAAACCATAAGCAGTATTTTAAAGTCAATTGTAAATGGCATGGGTAACCAATATAGTGACATCAGAACTGGACAGATTTTCCTAATTAAGATTCTAGCAGCTGCATTCTACATTGGTTGCAATCGATTGATGGGTAGTCCTGAGAGGAGTGCGTTACAGTAATCAAGCCAACTGAAAACAAAAATGTGAACTAATTTCTCAGCATCTTGAAAAGTTATAAGAGGTCTAACTTTTGCTATATTTCTTAATTGAAAAAATGCTGTCCTATTAATCTGATTAATATGTGATTTTAAAATTTAGGCCAGAGTCAATAATTACCCCTAAATTCTTTACCTCCATCTTAAATTTTAATCCTAATGGATCAAGGTCAGAAGTTTGTTTCTACTGTACTACTATCTGCCACACTTCTTAATATTTTCCCCTTATCTATGGTTTTCTGTGTAATAAAAGTCTTCCTAACATTTGTGTGAAATTTACCCTTAACCAGCTTCCATCTGTGCTGTGAAGATCTAATTTTAAAGTAACAGTTGGAATCACATATTCATTCTCTTAATAGTGTTGAACACTTATGTGTCCTCTTCTCTGTTCATATAAACAAAACAAATTCATCTCCCATCAGTCTTTCCTCCTAGCTCATATCCTTTATTATATATTATATATTATATATTATATATTATATATTATATATTATATATTATATATATTATATATTGTCTTGTATAACAATCCTCCCATAACATGTACTCACTAATTCCTGCCATGTAACCAAACATCCTGTTAGTCTTCTAAATGAACTCCGTGCTATCTGAATGTCAAAATTGAGTCCACTATGACTCCTAAGTGCTGCTCATAAGATATATTTTCATGTTTCAAACCCCCATTAAGTATTTAAAACATTTTACCCATATTGTGGTTTTGTTTAAAAACTCATTCTATAGGTGTTTATTTTCTTGTTGTAAAACATTATACTAATATGCTCTAGTAACAGCAGGTTATTTAGCAAGTACTTTATATGTATTTACATGAAATTTCATCTGCCACATGCTAGCCTAAGACTGAACCCTGTGCAGATTCATCTGGAATGATTTTTCTGACTCTAGATTTTCCACCATTCTTTCTAGTATAATAATAATAATAATAATAATAATAATAATAAAAGCTTTTAAAAACAGCTCTACATAAGTCAGCTGGCCAAACATTACTTACAAAAACATACTACAGACTACTACATGCAGAGTATTTTATATGATTTTGTTAAAATTATATGATGACTTAACACACACTATTATACTTTACAATAAATTAAGTTTAATTGTATTTTTTCTGCCTCACTCTGCACTGTCCTTCTGCAATGCGGCCACAGAGAGGTTAAACAACTCGGCACATCCACATAAAAAACGACAAGGGGTGAGCGAGCTATCTTGAAGGCTTTTACTGGACGTACTTCGTTGTAAACTGAAATATATACAAAAGAAACATACAGGTATTTACATGTGTACAATCAAAGACAATAAAGAATGATTTACAAAGCAATACATAGCAGAAAGTGTACATTAAACAATAAAGCTTTAAAAGACACTTATAAGGCGAGTGATTTTCACGGTTGGATCAAGACGAAGAGAAGCGCGTAGACAGAGGTTCAAATTGCTGTGTACCACAACTAACCAGACACAGGGGTTTATATACCCTAAAGATACGTTTTGGACGTGACCGAAACAAGAGATAAAGGGGTGCCTACATGAGACACATGGGGTGTATTGTATTCAAATGTTTATTATGGGACCTACGTGCTTTACGTGAGTTTCACAGACTTTTATAGTACCACTGTGAGTGTGGGACGCGACTGACAGGTATGTTAATAAATGACAAGATGAAGGGGGAGCACAGTTCAACAAATAACAGTCTCAACTAACAAGATGTGGGGCAGAACAGTATTGTTGTGTATGGATAGCACAATAAAATTCTTACTTGCTTGATCCTTTAGACTAGTGGCAATATTGTACTTCTACAATAGAAAAAAAAAATGAATACACGAAAAACAGGAATTTATCAGTGTGAAAGGCTATTGATTAAATTTTGGCCTGTAAATAAACACTATCCCAGAATCTGCAAATGATAATACTTCTTGCACCATTTCTAATCTGGTAAATGGTACATCAGATCTATTTTTTGAATTCTTCACCTTCCTCTGTAGTGGTTTGTGGTCTTAAGCTGAAGAAGTGTCATATCAGGATGTAATGCCATCAGTAATTACTGACTCCAGTAGTGAACATCTTAAAAGTGAATGTATTGATGAGCTGCCTTAATAGTTGAGATGAGGTGCACCCACCACACCTCATGTCATCAGTAATGATAACACCGAGAAATTTAAACATGCTGAGTTTTTCCCAAGCATCTTCTCCAGTGTAGATTGGAGTGTGGCTTGTCTTATGTTTCTTGAAGTCTGTTTTTTTGTTTTTTTTTTTTTTTCTTTATTTCGCCTTATACAATTTCTTGTATTAGGAATTTGTTAGTTTTCGCATACCCCTTGGGGTCAGAGTGCAGGGTCAGCCATTGTACAGCACCCCTGGAGCAATTACAGGTTAAGGGTCTTGCTCAAGGGCCCAGCAGAGTAGGATCTCTTTTGGCAATGACGGGGATTCAAACCGGCAACCTTCTGGATACCAGCACAGATCCTTAGTCTCAGAGCCACCACTCTGCTTCTGAAATGTAATCATCATCTTGCTTTTGCTAAAAGGAAAATTTGTTGTCCTAGCACTACTGTGTAAGAATACATATCTGTCCTGCAAGTGCCATATAATCATTATTGGTGATGAGGCCTATGATGGTGGTATCATGGTAAACTAAATATTTCTACAGGAGACATCCTCATGGATTGCTGCGAGAAGGAAGTGATGCTGCTAGTTCACACATGATGCAGTGTTAATGTTACAGAAACCAAAAGAGTCCTTAAAATACATGTCGGTTGTGTTCATCAGTTATTATAAATTAATCCAAAATTCAGCTTTATTTTTTTTAATTTGGTATATAATCTGGGTGTTTATCTCATTTCAAAGGATTTCTCAAGGTGTTCATGTAGGAACACTATGTTCAAAGATTATTCAATAATCTGTACTGTACACAATTTCTTTAAACAAATAAAAGTTACTTACAAATTGCAGTATTTGTTCAGGAGGGAGAACAGTACAGAGCAGAAGGTATTTTAATTGATGACTTAAATGAGGTTACTGTTCAGCACATATACTCTTTTTGAAGGCCAATCTTTACTAATTGCCTGCTTAATTCCAACAACCACATCACAAAAATATGATCCTACAATTATGTCAAGTTTACAATGATGATTTGTCATGAAATGCCGACTTGCATAAAATCAGGGCATGTGATGATACACTTTCAATCACTAAATAATTCAAATATATGAGACATATGCACTGTATGTTTCGCACGTGCAGGTAGTTTTATATCAATGATTGATTATGGCCATTTTGCAAGTCATAATATTAGATAAAATACACAGTACCAGGAGCATTGAAATATTTAAGTTCAAGTTGGATTTTAATAAGATGGTTAGTCTGCTCTATGACAATTCTATAATCAATGACTGCACACAACCTTTGGATTATTCACAAATTCAAACTATTTAAAAGAATGCAGATTAATATGTTGTGTTTTTTATAAACTCCTTTAACCAGCAGGAAACATTTCAAAACCTGTTATATGACAAAGTAAATTGTGGAGAATAATTGACATGATACAGTCATGGAAATTTCAAAAGGGAATAAATAAATGTCATACTAACCATTTATTTAGAATTTGTTTTTCAGAAAGATGTGTAGGGCAAAAAAGGGGGGAAATTTTGCAGAAGTACTTAAAAATGTAATTCATCTTAACTTGTTGGTGGCACTTCGCTTTATTTACTACTTCTGAAAGGGTTGGGGGTTGTGGAGCACTGATAAAGGGTTCTTTCTCAATCTCTTTGATTTAATTCGGTTTGTATTAATTCACTTCTTTATTTGTAAGGTTCAATAAAACTTTGACCCCCAAAAAAATATAAAATAGTCATGACATGAGCTGTAAATAATGAGAACAAGCTGTATATTAAAGTAATTAAAAATGACCTTAAGATTTCAGGTTGGACTTTATTTGAACACATTAAATTAAGAGGAATTGACAAGATGGGTTATATAAACAAATTTTTGTCTTCACTGTTTTTGCAAGCCTGGTATATAGCGATGACCAGTTTATTGATGAAAACAGAACATATAGTTGAAAAAAAATGTACAAAATGTGCAATGGTGCTAATTTTCTAATGTACATAATTAATAGAATATCATAGTTTTGACTAACAGCCTATTATCCCTGTACTGTTTTTTCATACATGATTTTAGAAATATGAGTGAGTTGATTTTTGAATGTCCTCATATTGAGACTTTCATAATGCATGTTTTGGTAAATGTACTCTGTGTGAAGTAGTACTTTCTAGAATGTGTGCAAAATTTACACTTAATCAACTTATCTGTGTCTATTTGTTCTTGCAAAGAATGGATTTTAAAGAATGTTTCCTTCCTACATGTAACACCTTACATTTACTCCGATTAAACTTCATCTGCCATAAATCTGGCCTTGTTTGAATTCCGTCAAAGTCCCTTTGTAATGACTGGGATGATCCTCTCCAAAAAGTTTTGAATTGTCTACAAATTTATTTTGCTTGTTGTTTATATTACTAAACAGAACAATATACTGTATTATATATTATAAAAGGAGCATAAGCCTCTGCACTAATCCAAGGGAGAAAAGCTTTAATCTCTTGTCACACAATCATAATTAGGGGACAGCTGAAGGGCCAGATGGAGTGCGAAAAAACACACAGGAGCGGGGTTTAAGGTAGCATATTAATGCTTTTCTCTTTTCATCACTAGAAAAAAGGAAGAAAAACCTCCCGCACCTTGAATTCCATGCCAGAAAACATTGCTCCGTCCCGTGAAGAAATGTCCTTGTTTTTGTCTGTCCAGCTCTGACAACGTCCCTTCCCGTCGCTCTCCGATGACATCACCTCTGTCACCTTCTAAATACGTCACCCCTTCCTTCCGCCTACTTCTGGTTCAAATCATATAAATTGCTCTGTTTGTACATACTTATGTGTCAACTGTTTCTTTCATGAACTTGACCATTATTTCAGTGCATGCTCACTTGTTTGGTACAACAGTACACAGGGATGGTTCCCCAGCCCTTAATCTGTTTTCCTCTCGCATTTATTTCTTCACACACTTCTGCATAAGCTTATAATTGACAGAGGCAGATAAGCTCCTTCTCTGTTTTAGACAAGTCTTCTAAAGAAAGTGGCTTTATCTTCATTGTTGATTTATATTCCTTCATATGTTCTGTGATTAGGCTGTGTTCAGATTGGCTGACCATATATTAGAATGCCTTTCTTTCATCTTTCAGATGCAATAGAACTTCCTTGAATTTAAGGAACCACACTACTGCTTTCTTCTGACTTAGCCATTCTGAGGATTAGTCTGCACTGTAAGTTATTTTACTGTTTCAGTTTTCTCTCCTGCATGTGTTGAGTTTACTACACAGCTTTTTATTTCTGGATCGTCATTAACAAGCAAGCCCCCTTCATCAGGCCTTTTTAGCCATTTGTTTTCTGGCTTTAACAGGAAGTTCAGATCATGAATCCACGTCTTTCTTTTGATAAAGTTTTCTGTGGTTGATCCTCTTGGTCCCTGGTCAGCTGGATTTAGAGCAGATGTGACATCTCTCCATTGCGAGGGCTATGAGTGCCCCCTTATCACTGTAACTCTGTTGGCAACAAAGGTTTTGTAGCGACAACTTTCATTTGCAATGTACCTTAATACAAGTGGTGCTTTCAGTCCAAAAGATTGACTCTTACAGGGGAATTTGCAGTTTGTCTTATCTATTTTTACTGCTACCGTGGCCGCTGTTAATTCTAACCTTGGTATTGTGCCGCACGCTCTTGACTTCCCCATTAGAAATGAACAATGTCTCTTATGTTTTTTGTCAGTTAGGACAAGATAAGAAGCAGTACCATAGACATCTTCAGGAGCATCTCCAAAATGTTGTGTTTGTGCAGACATTATGTGACCAAACCTAGTCATTTTGATGTCCCTGCTTACATTGTAATCCACAAGTAGTTTCAAATCATCCATTTTTTCCATTGCTGTACATACTTAACTTCCACTTCTTCATCCCATCCATATTTCTCTTTATACAGTTCCTTTAAAATAAGTTTTTAGTAAGCAATATAACTGGTGCTAAAAATCCAAGTGGGTCATATACTGAACTGACCACTGGCAGAATACCACATCTTGTAGCAGGCTTATCTTGCAGCTTTACCTGGAACTTGAAACTGTCAGTTTGAGTGCACCATTGAACGCCTAGGGCTCTCTCAATTGGTAATAAATGATGGCTTAAGTCTAAGTCCTTTTGTTCAATAACCCTGTCTTCTTCAGGTATGGAAAATAAGACTGGTTGGCTGTTATTCACCCATTTGGTCAGGTGAAATCCTCCCTTTTATGGCTTGTTCTTCAGTAGCAACTGACTTTAGAGAGTCATCAATGTAGAAATTGTGAAGCACAGTGTTAATTGCTTCTGTAGAAACTGTGCTTCTTCAATCCTCAGCTCTTCCTCGTAAAGCATAAGAAGCACAACTAGGTGAAGAAGAAGCACCAAAAAGATGTACAGTACTGTCATTTTGTGATCAAATGTTATTTACTTATTTACCTTGGTTTATTTACTTACTTCCTACAGCGTAAAATCACAAGTAGATTGCAGAGCTATAGTGCGTCTTTATGTGAAAATAGAAGTGTCAGATGGGGGAAGTGGGGGATCGAACCCATGAACTTTTGATTACCAGTCAACAGCTGATACCGTTGCGCCACCGAAGCGGTATTATTAAATGCTTGTCAATGTCGCACCCTAACATGGGTTCTTTTTCAGCAGTTATATTCTTGAATAGAAGCACACTTGTTCTGTAATATTTGTACCTTTTGTGAAAGTGTTTATTTGATATTTGGAAATCAGGCTTAACACATTATACACTTCATGTCTACATTTTGTCAATCTATACTAATAAAAGGCAAAGCCCTCACTGACTGACTGACTCACTCACTCATCACTAATTCTCCAACTTCCCGTGTAGGTAGAAGGCTGAAATTTGGCAGGCTTATTCCTTACAGCTCACTTACAAAAGTTAAGCAGGTTTCATTTCGAAATTCTTCACGTAATGGTCATAACAGTCGATAACGGTCGACAACGTCCGCCATGTTGAACTTTCTTATTTATGGCACCATCTTCACGAAATTTGGTAGGCGGCTTCCCTGCGCTAACCGAAACCGATGTATGTACTTATTTCGATGGTATGACGCCACTGTCGGCCGCCATATTGAACTTTCCAACATCACTAATTTTCCAACTTCCCGTGTAGGTAGAAGGCTGACCCCATCTTCACAAAATTTGGTAGGTGGCTTCCCTGCGCTAACCAAACCCGATGTACGTACTTATTTCGGTGGTATGACGCCACTGTCGGCCGCCATATTGAATTTTCCAAACATCACTAATTCTTCCCGTCTAGGTAGAAGGCTGTAATTTGGCAGGGTCATTCCTTACAGCTTACTTACAAAAGTTAAGCAGGTTTCATTTTGAAATTCTACGCGTAACGGTCAACAATGTCCGCCATGTTGAACTTTCTTATTCATGGCCCCATCTTCACGAAATTTGGTAGGCGGCTTCCCTGCGCTAACCGAAACCAATGTACATACTTATTTCGGTGGTATGACGCCACTGTAAGCCGCCATATTGAACTTTCCAATGTCACTAATTCTCCAACTTCCCATCTAAGTAGAAGGCTGAAATTTGGCAGGCTCATTCCTTACAGCTTACTTACAAAAGTTAAGCAGGTTTCATTTCGAAATTCTACACGTAACGGTCATAAAGGTCGATAACGGTCAACAACGTCCGCCATGTTGAACTTTCTTATTTATGGCCCCATCTTCACGAAATTTGGTAGGCGGATTCCCTGCGCTAACCGAAACCGACGTATGTACTTATTTCGATGGTATGACGCCACTGTCGGCCGCCATATTGAACTTTCCAACATCACTAATTTTCACAATGTCCGCCATGTTGAACTTTCTTATTCATGGCCCCATCTTCACGAAATTTGGTAGGCGGCTCCCCTGCGCTAACCAAAACCAATGTACATACTTATTTTGGTGGTATGATGCCACTGTCAGACGCCATATTGAACTTTACAACGTCACTAATTCTCCAACTTCCCGTGTAGGTAGAAGGCTGAAATTTGGCAGGCTCATTACTTACAGCTTACTTACAAAAGTTAAGCAGGTTTCATTTCGAAATTCTACGCATAACAGTCATAACGGTTGACAATGTTCGCCATGTTCAACTTTCTTATTTATGGCCCCATCTTCACGAAATTTGGTAGGTGGCTTCCCTGCGCTAACCAAAACCGATGTACGTATGATGCCACTGTCGGCTGCCATATTGAAGTTCCCAACATCACTAATTCTCCAACTTCCCGTGTAGGTAGAAGGCTGAAATTTGGTACTTATTTCGGTGATATGATGCCACTGTCGGCCGTCATATTGAACTTTTCAACAGTCTTTGTTACTTATGGGCACATCTTCAAGAAATTTGGTACGCGGGTTCCCAACGCTAACTGAATCCTACTTACGTACATATATACAGTACGTCCATAGCCTGCAGCTCGGTCACCGTGTGAGGCGGCGTTGGGTCCCCCATCCCAACGCCTCCCACGTTGTTGTCTGCCTGCCTATATAAGGCCGTCTGTCGCTCCAGTCTCTACATTCCCTTCCTTGCTTCGCCACGGTATTCACGTCTCCCTGCTGATAACTACAGCCTTTTTTATTTAATCCACGGCTTCTCCGCTGTTTTATTGTTCATTTATTACGATTATAGTTATTGTGTAGGTATTTTAGACTTACTTTACATTGTTCAGGTACCCATTTCCTTTATCATTCCAACCGTACCCCCATTAACATGTCTATCGAGGTGATCACCATCGATCAAAGAACTGTCACTTACCAAGTGGTTTCCATGCCCGGAGATGGCACCTGCCTTTTCCATTCTCTTTGTTACATATTGCACGGCCATATCAGGCTCACTCTTGATATCCGGAGGAACATTGTGTCTTATGTATTGCCTCTTAAACATCTTAGATTCACAGGTGACGATTTCAGTAGTGGACACTTTGATGTTTAGAAATGTTGAAACTCTCAAAAGCTGGATGTGAAGTTATCAATGAAACTGGTTGTATACTTACAACGCTTGACAGATGCCGAATGTCTCTTCAACACAAGTCCTACAAATACTTTCGTAATTGAAACAAACCATGAAACTCAAACCGATTATGACAGCAGCAATCTAAGCTGTGAGATTTGAAACAAGATTACTGTTCACATGGCCAACTGTACGTTGCATGTTCAAGAATAAGCTCAGCGCACAGCTACAGCTTAGTCATATTATAACTGGAGGGCCGAACTGACAACGTGGCATACAAAGAGATCCTTAACAAATAATTATTGGTATATTTTCCCTCAGTTTTAAAAAGGTTTAATTGTCTTCTTAATAAAAATTTTAAGGCAGTACTTCGCCGCTGCGAAGCGCGGGTATTTTGCTAGTTATTACTAAAACATGAAAAACATTTCTGTTTTAACAATGTGTTTACTGTACATAGATTGTTGTAGACATGGAACACACTTGAAATGCATGTGTTCCAAAAAACGATATAGTATTTATAAAAGGTGTGATTTTGCTTGACTTCTCACTCTATACAACTCCAAGCAACTGACACACAGGTAAACAGACTTGAGCTGAGAAAACTGTGCGCCGGTGGGGGATGTGATAGCAGGCGGCTTGCTGCTTATCAACACATGTTATCAACACAGGACAAAAGCTGATGTAAAAGTGCAAAGCGTTTTAAGGTGGGATGGATCTATGAGCTTTTTCGTAGGCTCTGGTAATTCTAGTGTTAACAATCCTTCTGAAAGCCTTCTTCACAGCATAAGAACCCTCACCCCTATTGTGTATGACTTGCAATCGCTCTGTGGCTTTAGGGACATTTGTACCAGTTAACAGGCCCATTTCTGCCTTTATTTGGGGTAGATGCACATCCTTTTGAGGTATGACCATCTTGTGATATCCTCTTGCATTCGGGTGTTTTTCCTTTTCACTGTATAACTTTCAGTGTGTAAATCTCCAGCAATTCAATAAATATGTTATCTTCTACCCCACAAACTTGTAAATCTAATAAAATTGAACATTTTACTAGTTTCTGTTTATTGACCTTGTTCCTTTCTACAGTGCTGATGTGGACTTGAGCTTTTCTTCTAGGGAGATGTAATTGCTTTTGCAAGCTTTCTGTGCAGAATTTAGCTGTACTGGCAGAGTCTATTAGAGCATATATTTCACCTATTTTAGACTTTAACTGGGCCCTCAGCTAGGACATGCTCTTTACTGGCCCTGGTAGCAGTACACGTCTCTATTGGTTGTACAGAAACATTCGAAGAAGAAATATTCTTCTTTTCCAACTCAGTGTGCTCTTTTTTTTTTTTTTTTAATTGGCCGTGGCTTTATAGTCAGCACCTATTAATTTATTCATGTGCAAAATGACTGGGTTTGATTGAACATTTTTGACATTTAATTTTTTCTACGCAGCCTTTACTAAGAAAACCTTGCTTAAAGCACTTAACACTAGAATCCCTGAAGCCTCCGAAAAAAGTCGTAATTCCAGGCCACCTTAAATTCCTTCGCACCTCTCCATCAGCATCTTTTATTTTGCAAATGTGTCAATCAGCACAAGTAGCAAGCAGCCTGCTATCGCATCACCCCCACCACCGCAGCTCATATCAGTTGCAAAATTCTCAGAGCTCAAGTGTGTTTATCTAGGAGTGAGGTGCCTGGTGTTGTATAGGGTAAATAATATATGGTTATTTGGAATACATACATTTCATGTGTGTTCCGTGTCTACAACAATCTTGGTAAATGTAGGATGACAGGAAAAGTGAGACAACAAATGCTGAACACATACCTAAAACAGAAACATTTTCCATGTTATACTAATAATGACTTGAAGTGTATAATCTCTGAAGTCTTTAGTCCAAATATCAAAAAAACATGTGCAGTTTTATTCAAGAATTTAACCAAAGAAAAAAAATCATTCAATGTACATGTTGCTTTCAATGAGTTAAAACCCAAGCTCAAATGTCAATTGACTGAAAGTTGATGTGTATTCTTGGATGGTGCAGAGGTAAGAACTGTTACCTTATACCCAAAAGGTTCCACATTTTGAGTAGTGAACTGCTATTATTATTACTATAATATAATAAAAACATACATTTGATTTGAGTCTGTAATATCCGGTGTAAATTTTGGCTACTTGTAAAACTTTTTTTTTTTAATTTATTTTTTCTTTTTATTCTTCAGCTTTATTCTGTCAATGATGTTCACATGGCACAATGAACTTGCCTCTTCCTCTTTGAGTTGATGGCATTTATGTCCATTATTTTTACAAGTTACAACCCAGGGCAAAGACTTTCCAAGTCTGTGGTCATAAAGCTTACGGAACCTATTCTGGACAAAAGGTAGAACTGTAACAACAGGCTGCTTCTTTCACAGCGCTTTCACTGGCTAATAGACTGCTGGGCCGGAACACAACTCTGCTTGGCACCATAAGTAAAATGGGACTTCCACCTGCAGCTATAGTCACTTTAGTACGCAACCAATTTTCCCCGCTAGTGTTGAGATCTGGCAGTGCCATGCTGACGGTGTATGCACCATTCTAATTTATCTTAGGGGTTCTCCACCACCTCAACAACATGGTGAAATTCCCTGGAAAAATTCACAGTCTATTGGGTTACCATCAAATACTGGGACCTTTCTATGGGTTACATAAGGTACTTGTGCTTTATTTTTCTGGTTATAATGTTCTTGGCAAAATTTATATTTACTTTCATTTCTTTACAAAGAGTTACAAATGCTTGCACCATATGGTTCTTCATTCTTCTCATCTGCTTTTTCAAGGATACTATAAGGGTTTGTTTTACTTGGACTGTGTCCTTTAAGAACTCTTAATTTTTCATTGGATTCTGTAATTACTGCCTCTAGTGGCAGCTAATCTCTTTTAGCTTTTAGCTGTGCTTCTTTGGCTCTCAACTGTGCATCCTCCAAATGTGGGGCCTGCTGCCTTTTTTGTGCCACAGTTTATGCTAGCATTACTGCATGCACTGCCTCTTGAGTCCTGAGGACTATAAATGAGGTAGCTGTTGAACTTGCTCGACGTTTAGTTTTTCCAGAAACTGGAGTGACATTGTCAATAAATCTGTACCCCTTATACTGATCTAATAGCATGTGGTTTGCAGAATCGGAAGGCAGCTTGGAGATACTTTTATTTTGACGTGTTTCCCTAGTCCAGAGCATCATCCCTTCAAGAAATGCATTTAAAGTCTTCAGTTTAGCATCAAAGATTTTATGTAGCTTTTTTCGTTTATCTTCATTGCTTTGGAAAGAGATTCATTCATATTTATCTTTATATATTCTATCATAAAAGCACAAGTCTTTTTCAATAACTGTGCTTATATTCATTCTTCTATAAGCCTTTTACGTACTTAATCAAACTTTATAACTGTCCTTATTTTTCATCTATTTCCGACTAAGGATCAACGCATTGTTCTAAAGGGTCTGCCCTTAGCCTATGTCCAGAAAATAAACTGGGCTGCGCTGGTTCTGTGAGCTGCTTGCTGTTGTCATGGAGATGCTCCCCCTCTGTTGTGTTTCCGCATCCAGATAGCATTTCAGCAATGCATTGGGAAAGGCTCCACTTAAGATAATAAAGTTCTTTTATCTTAGCTTATACAGTGACACAAGGAGTGCTTACAGTTCTTTCAAAGGTTCAACTCTGATCGAACAACAAAGGTTAAAATACCTGTCAAGTCTTTAAAATTGCTGCTATTTTCTTCTGTTACAGATTGACATCAGGCTTAAACAGACAGGTTTCAAAGTTTTAGTGTAGCTGCTGGTAAGTAAGGCAGATCAAGCATGTACCAAAAGAGGTTCCTTTTAAAAACATTTAGTGAAAATTTAAAGCAAACAGTCCACACAGGAATAGAGAAAAGTTGTTGCACACGTAGAATAAAAGGTACAAAGAAAGGAAAAATGTTTCTTCTTGTTAACTCGTCCTTAAGTATAGAAGCAATTTGAAGTTTATTTCTCTATGCTTTACTTCACATTCAGTATGTTCTAAACCTATGGCTCTGCACATACAAATGAGCATGTTAAAGCACAGTTTGAAACCGTGTGCCTTCCATACCTTACCTACGGCAAGGCAGGTTACTAACTGAGACTAATCTATGGTCAGAGGGACAAGAACAAGTTAGAATATACCAGTTCATTTCAGCTTGTGGGGATTATAAGAACCTCCCGTAAGACATGCACTAATTTATAGGCAAACATTTAATATAACTAAGAAAATACTTCTATCAACTTAACATGACCTAAATATCTAGCAAATGGCTCTTACACCCTTTATCTCCTTATTTATCCTTTGCAAAGTTTTCATGAATTTCTTAGTTTCTGCATTTCAGGTTGAACTTTTCCTGCATTAGCTCCATGACTGTTTTCACATTTTAAAGTTAATCCCAGTTTAACTTTTTTAGATTTGCCACGTTGAAAATTTACTTAACTGCTTTAGTATTTACAAATTTGCTGAAACACTGTGAAATGTATTTATACTAGGGCCAGAGTCTCCATTTCTGTTTCAGCAGCTGTGTGATATCATATTCTTATGTCATTAAAGGTTAGTCCAGAAGTGAATCAAGCAAAAGTTGCAACTGCATGAGAAAATTTATCATACCTTCTATTGTGACAGAGTTAACACCTTATGAGGAAAAAGAATTAGAAAACACATTTGAAACTTTATAGCAATTAATGTAGTCAGCTGAAGTGTTACATCACTGTAAAGCTTGTAAGGATCCTTATCCTGTCATGTGATGAATCATCCAGCAGAGCTGACACTTTCTCTCACACAGAATGCTGTTTAAATACCTGTGTTTTATGCTTCAGGTTTTAACTTTATCAGAAGGAAATTATTTTGTGACAGAATGATAAATAGAGACTACTTGTGCCCTTTTTAAGGATATACCTTAGATGTTGACTCCGTGTCTTCAAAGATTGGTCTTTGAAAGCACATAAAAACCAAGTATATTTAGTATCACTGTACTAATACTGGTTTAAGAACCATGCTATTATTAAAATTGTCATCTGAAAAATGCCTACTCCAATTCAGTGTTCCAAGTGGTCAGAGCCTACCATTGAACCCACTGGGCACAAGGTAAGAAATGGCCCTAAACAGTTTAATTCTTGCCATGTGCCCTCTGATTGCTGGGATAGCCTCTAGCTGCTCTGTGGCCCTGCCCTGGATAGGCAGGTTAGGAAAATGGGTGGATGGATGAATGACTTTTGAGGAAGGAAGTCATTATACTTGATGTATAATTAAATTAAACATTTAGTTATTGAAACTGTTAAGCATCACCAGGAATTTCCTGTGCATAGAAGACACCCATCTCCTCAGCATGATCATGTTATCCTTCTATGAAGCTCAGCAAGATTTGAATTATCAAAAAGCAAACAAAAAACACTAGATATTTTATTATGAATAGGTGTAAGTACTAAATAATACAGTGTATCATCTGATGCTAATATTTTATTTTAAAAATAAGTGCTTCTCTGTATGCAAGGTTCTACTGTGGGAGCACCGGTTTGTTTGGACAGTTAAAAGTTGCCACACCATTATTAAAAAAAATAAAACCACAGGGAGATTCAAATACTATGTAAGAATGAATCTCATTCTAAGAAGATTATGGTTGGTTTTTATAGTTCAATAAATTCTCATCCGTCACAGGTCCTGCAAGTACATCTCTCCAGGTAAGAAATGCTATTGCACTTTCATTCTTTTATTTAAAAAATTTGATCTCTTTAATTACATAATATGTCCAGCATCCATAAAAGGTGTGTTTATAAACCAACAAAGTGTGTTTTGAGAAGAATGATTGATAATATCAGACGTTGCTCTTGCAAGTTTAGAAAGCTTCAAAAAGATCAAAAAGGCTACACAATGGGATCAATCTTTCTTTACAAACATTCATGTTATGCACAGACTTATGAATGTCTTAAGTAAAATGTGCTAAAGTTACATGTATTATTATACATATAGCATTATCAAAGATACTTCTAAACCTACCACTAAAGACCCATTATCGGAGGTCCAAAGTTGATGAAACTTTAGCAAGTATTGTTAAAATTTGGAGAGCTGGTGCAAATGAACAATTGAATGGCCATTTTGAGCAAACAATTTGGGACTTGCATTTCTGTTTCCTTTATTTTAAAAAGTGGAATGGATTAGTAACAGAATAGATTGACTTCTTCATTGACACAGCAATACCTGATAAAAATGTTACATAAAATCTGAACAAGAAACTGTGGGAACCAGAAAACCTAAGGATGCCGTTTTTGGTACTAAGCAAACGTATTAGAGATACGGACTCCTAAATAGATAAATGTGGTAAACCTCATTTATCTTTTAACATAATTTGTAAAGTATCTGAAGTCAATGTTATACCTTACCTAGTCATATAAGCAATATAAAGGTAATCAGATTAGGCAAAAAGCATACCTTTTCATGCATGAAGAGCAGGAGATCTAGTAAAGTCACTGATTTTACAACTTCAAAGAAGTAACTGCACAGAGGCCTTTTCAATTTGAGCCATTTTCTGTGGCTCATTAAGATTTAGCTTGTTATTGTGAAGGGACTGAAGTGCTACCTGTGAAATGGTGGAAAAGTTGTAGCTCTCCATAAAGATAACATCTGTCAAAAAGTACTGATCTTCAGCATCTGTAATTGTAATTATGTAAATTATTTCTAATGATTCTTAAACCTTAAGTGTTTACCGATTGAAAACGTGCATCATTACATCTGTAGCTTCATCTACTGTATATCTTAAAATAGCTGGCTTTTGCCTTGTAATTAATTAATCTGCAAGATGCTAAATCCGGGAATTAAACAGAAAAAAAGAAAGAGAAACCCACTTTTAAGGGCTCATTGCATCTGAGGAGAAGCCTGCTTTTCCACCCGGGTTGGTAAGTGGCGAGTTTATAACGGAAGAGGCAAATGTTGACCTTGTGTGCCTTGTCACCACAAGGCAAAACATTTATTAAATCCAAAAGCATTTTCGTTAATTTTTAAATGGGAACTGTTAACAACCAGTGCCGTTCACTAATACCATTATTCTGTGGGAAAGACTGTTAATACCAGTTAAGTATAATTTCATGTACAGTTAGAACTGCCTACATAAAAGAATTCCGGCAGTATGCCTCCTTGTTTACAATGCTTAATAAAGAAAGGACACATCGTCTGCATTTTTTTCAAGCACTATGTCTGACTCACCAAAGTATCATGTCCAGTCTATGGTATGCTGGCAAAACTTGCAGAAAAGTTGTTGTCCAGATTCATAAAAGTCTCTGGGTTTCTGATACTGCTCACTTTGACATTTCTGTCTCGTGCAGTTTGCGTGCATTTAATGAGGAAACATAAAGGAAACACACGCATTAACAGATAGAGGAACGACTGAATTTCTATGAAGAACTGCATTGATTGAAAAACAACAAACTAGAAAATAGTATCTGAATGATAGAACTACAGATTATTCAGTTGTTTAATTTATTGGGACGTTTTGTAACAGTCACCACCTTCAGTCTTTAAATTTTGCACATTTCCATTTTTAAATCTAACATCCTTTTTTATGTGTTAATTCCATGATTCAGTAATAGGGCCCTACAGGTTTCAAAAAGAAAAACAGCCAAAGTTTTGTCTGAAAGTGCTTTGTATTTGATGCAAGAGAATTTCAGTATGTGATTGTAGCAGTTGTATTTATTATTACAGATACAAACACCAACAGGCTGTTGTTATTGCCACTTTTGTTTCATTATGGAGTTAGTTTAGAAAAAGATTTGTGTGTGTTCTGAGTGTGCAGTAGTTTACCAATTAGATATGAGTTGCGATTGTTTAACTAACTTTAGGACTGTGGGATACGAGTGTAAACTTCTTTTAGTGAGTTATAGTCCAGGCAAATTTTAAACAAAGTGGCTAATAAAAACAGCTTTAAAGCATTTGTTTAAAACAAAATATTTTGCATAACCTTGGAATTCACTAATTCAACAGTGCAGACTTAATGTTGGAATTTTTTTAATATTAATTTTAGACAGTATTTTTAAGTTACTGGAGATAAAATGACAGAGAATACATTTATTTATTTGAACTTTGTAAGATAAATTGGGTAGCCCATGCTAATATCATTAATTATAAAATATGCTGAAACCCTCCCCAGTGTATAACTTTCCCTTATTTGTTAAGCAGTCAGAATACCCATACCTATCACAGGTTAATTCAAACACTGTATCATTTTGACATTTATAAAGGCCAATTCTAGTTTACTTAAGCAATAGATGTATAACTATTTGATGGATGTATTACTAGTTTAAAGCCGCTGTTGTTACTGTATTACCACATATATTTTTATATTCTATTACAGAAAAGGCAATATTTTGTTCACTTCAATAATTGTGATACTTTTAATTAAACAAATTGAATTTCTGTTTTTGTTGTAGTATCAAATAGGCATTGGGAGAGAGAGAAATTTTACTGGTATCAATTTACTGTTATTTTACTGTTTTAATGTAGATAGTAACAAGTATATTTTGACTCTTAGATCCTTTCCATAAGGTGTACTTTCAGTTTTCACATACACCCCATTGTGTATTCATATCCAACATTTCTACTTCCTACATGCAATACCCTGTATTTATTTACATTAAATTTAATTTATCACAAATCTACCCAACCCTGTATGCTGTCTGGGTACCTCTACAGCAGTCTGGATGATTATACATTATCTGCCCTTTCATCTAGTTTGGTATCATCTGCAAACTTGACCAGCTTGTTGTTTATATTCTTGTCAAGATGGTTTATGTATATTAAAAAGAGAAGCAACTCCAGCACTGATCCTTGAGGGGCACCGTTTTTTTACATTCTCCTAATTACTGTGGTTGAGACAATTTTGTACCACCTACAGACATTCTTTTTGAATTCCAACTTCTTTTAGTTTGATCACTAACCTATTATGTGGTTAATTTAAAAAAAAATTTTGATAATCAAGATAAATAATAGCATGCACCTCTTTTTGCATGCTTTTGCTGCTTCCTCATGGAATTGTAGTATATTAATGAAACATGACCTTCCCTGTCTGAACTCATGCTGACTCTTTATGAATACAGCCGCTATTGATATGTGCTGCTCTGTCTTTTTCCTTAATAACTGCTTAAATGGATATACCTGTGATGCATGTAAAGTTCACTGGTCAATAGTTAACTTTGATCAGCCTAATCTCTCTTTTTATACAATTAGATAATTGCTAATTTTGACTTTAAAATGTCCCAAAGTGTGCTGAGATCTTAGAAAAATACTGGCTTTTATAACTAACTTCTTCAAGCACTTAAGATGTATTTCAGCCTATTTAATCAAGGCAGCACATACTTCTTTCTCTACAACTTCCAAATCACTAGTCCCTGTTACTTTTGGGAGGACATAAACTTCTTCACTCATATAAAAGTTCGAAAAATGCCTGTTAAAAGCATCCGCTGTTTCACACTCAGAATATTCCTGACACTCCTCACCTACTCGTTGGTCATTCTGTTGCTCCTAAAATATTTAGAGTCTCTTTGGGTCATCTTCTATCTTTATCTTCAGTAGTGCTGGAGTTAGTAGTCTTATATGTCTTATACAGCTGTTTTTCCCTTTCTAACTTCTTTGTTAGCTTGTTATTAATCAACCAAGGAATTCTGTTTTAATTTCTTGTTTCCAAACTTTGGGATGGACAAGCCCTGCATTACATGTAAAAACACTTTTAAACCTGTTCCATATCTCCTCAACTGTCTTAACACTCCACGTGGCATCTGCTCAAAATTTGCCCTGCTACAATTAAACTTAACTATTTTAGTTTTGGAATATGACAAAACGCCAGTCACTGGATACTGGTTCAAACATACAGATTCCCTGAATCCGCTCCTGTTTATGGTAGAATACTAAATTTAGACAGCCAAATGGCAGATTTAACACACTGTGCTAAAAAACAGTCATTAACTACATCAAAAATGTTTTGTTCTTGTGCTCTGATAATAAAAAGATGTAAATTGAAACTATTTCCAGCATTGTGGGGTATAACACACTCCTAGTATAATGTCTTAATTCCTAATGCCATCTATTTAAATCGAAACGTCCTCAATAAGCTATGGCACACGATCTGTTTGAAGAACACTTGCATTCAAATTATGCTATACATAAATGCAGATGGCTAAACCTGTTCCTATTCAGTTTTACCTTTCTTTCCTGAAAAATGTGTATAGAATGTGATCTATAGCATGTCATTCTTAACCCCATCTCTATTGTTTAGAAGTAGCAGTAATACAAATTTGCATTATCATTGCCTCTTAGATGTACAGAGAATGTAAGTATAAATGCTTAAAACAGTATGAAGTTTCCAAGAGCAGTCAAAAGCAGACAGTTTACGTATGTTAAGATGTTCAACATTCATAGCCACCTTCATTATACAGTACAATGCAAGTTTGCAGTGAATCCCTGTTTTAAAAATAACAAGGTTGCTGTTATTATTGGACTGTTGTCCTGCTTAATCAGCCAACTTGCATGCCTGCCATTTCACTTATATGCATCCCTGAAGGTATCTGCCTGAGCCAGTAAGTTTGAAAACATGTCAGATTTCAGATTGTGTTGTAATTCTGTGTTAGGCTAACAGTAACTACATTAAGTCTACTGAAACTTTAAGAAATGTTAAAGAGATAACATCCAAATATTAAGGTTTTTCCATGAATATCACACTCCATTATGGATTAACTGAACTTATCTTCAATGTTCATAAAAAATGTTAAGTTTATTTTATTTTTTTTATTGTTAACTACATGCTGTATGTATTATTTTTTAATATGTTAAGATTATTAATATATATTACTCATTAATCTGAAAGATGTCTGCAGTATACTGGCTGTGCTGTTTAATCCATCCAACTATCCTGCTTCAAAATTATCTATAATTGTTAACAGGATGATTAGTTTTGCCCTAATTTTTATGTTTGCCTGTTTACCGAGGTGTTTGTGTAATCTGCTTCCTTCAGTAGCTTGCATATGTAGAATCATAATTCTAAATTGGCTCATTGTGAGTGAATATAGGTTTTTTTTCTCCGTGCGAGCATACAGGGTGGGCCATTTATATGGATACACCTTAATAAAATGGGAATGGTTGGTGATATTAACTTCCTGTTTGTGGCACATTAGTATATGTGAGGGGGGAAACTTTTCAAGATTGGTGGTGACCATGGTGGCCATTTTGAAGTCGGCCATTTTGGATCCAACTTTTGTTTTTTCAATAGGAACAGGGTCATGTGACACATCAAACTTATTGGGAATTTCACAAGAAAAACAATGGTGTACTTGGTTTTAACATAACTTTATTCTTTCATGAGTTATTTACAAGTTTCTGACCACTTATAAAATGTGTTCAATGTGCTGCCCATTGTGTTTGTGTTAACAAACAAAACCACCGCTATTGGTCTGACACTAACCCACATTGGATAGATCCCTCCAAGACTGTTGGAACAAAAAAATTGATGGTATGGTGTGGTATATGGGGTACAAAGATAGTGGGGCCATTCTTCATCAATGGAAACCTCAAGGCCACTGGATATGCGAAATTGCTACATGATGATGTGTTTCCCTCTTTATGCACTGAAGCTGGCACGTTCCCTGAGTTTTTCCAGCAAGATGGTGCACCACCACATTATGGGTGTCAGGTCCGAGCATTCCTAGATGAACAGTTTCCTGGAAAGTGGATTGGTTGTCGTGGGCCAGTTGAATGGCCCCCAAGGTCTCCCGATCTGACCCCCTTAGACTTTTATCTTTGGGGTCATCTGAAGGCAATTGTCTATGCTGTGAAGATACGAGATGTGCAGCACCTGAAAATACGGATACTGGAAGCCTGTGCTAGCATTTCTCTTGCGGTGTTGCTATCAGTGTGTGAAGAGTGGGAGAAGAGGGTTGCATTGACAATCCAACACAATGGGCAGCACATTGAACACAAGTTCAATATAAGTGGTCAGAAACTTGTAAATAACTCATGAAAGAATAAAGTTACGTTAAAACCAAGCACACCATTGTTTTTCTTGTGAAATTCCCAGTAAGTTTGATGTGTCACATGACCCTGTTCCTATTGAAAAAACAAAAGTTGGATCCAAAATGGCCGACTTCAAAATGGCCACCATGGTCACCACCCATCTTGAAAAGTTTCCCCCCCTTACATATACTAATGTGCCACAAATAGGAAGTTAATATCACCAACCATTCCCATTTTATTAAGGTGTATCCATATAAATGGCCCACCCTGTACATGAAAATACATGAACTGGTATCCCATCAAGACCTGTTTCCAACCTTGTACCAGTGATGCTAAATTACAAAATGAAGAACTACATATATAAAGTGGATGGTGGCTGTAAACCAACAGACACATACAAGAAACAAAAGAAAAATTTGCATAATAACCAGTGTCTTCTGTCAACTTAATTCAACTATTATTAGCCCTGGATCCCATCATGCAAATGGCTCTGCTTATATAAAGTGAGCAGCAACAAGAACAACTTTGTAATTAAGTTGAATTTGTTTACATTCAGACAAATCTTTGTGTTGATACATTGTGATCCATAGGTCATAAACATCTTCTTGTCAGTTTGGTCATGTTCTGTTCATGATATTAGCACAGTTTAAAACTATTTGTCTGTGTATTAAGTATTTTTGAGGTGTTATTGGAAAGATTTGAGCCTTACCAGTTCAGAGAAAGACTAGTCAAATTAAACAAGGTTTATTTTTCAGTATTGCCTCATGAACATAATATTGAATCACAGTGTATTTTTTCTGATGTTTTATTGAAATTATTAAAAGCATATAACATTCCATACAATCAAGGCAAACTTAACACAACTAAATTCAAATCCACCCCCTCCCATGAGAAAGAGAGAAAGGCCAACATCCAGAGCAAAGCTGTTGAGAGTAGTAAAAAGAGAAAAGAATCTTTTCCTCCGCAATATAAATGCTTATTCTAATATGTTATTGATTAGTTCCTGCCAGGTTTAACAAAAGTTTTGAACAGATCCTCTAAGTGAGAATTTGATTGTTTCCAATTTCAAATATCATATAACATCAGTTACCCACTGACCTGAAAGAGGTGGGTTAGGATTCTCCCACTTGAGCAAGACAAGTCTATGTGCTAGTAGTGAAGTAAAAGGCAATTCTAGTTTTTTTGTCCTTCTCCACTTTAAGCCCATCTGGGAGTACACCAAACAAAGCCATTAATGGGTTAGGAGTGAACGTGACACCAAGGCTATCTGATAGACATTTAAAAACTTGTGTACAGAATGATGTTAATTTGGTACACACCCAAAACATGTGGACCAGTGAAGCTGGAGCTTGATTGTAACGTTTGCAGGTTGGGTCTTGCACTGGAAGCATTTTGGACAATTTTAAACAAGATAAATGCTTGATAAAAGATTTTAAGTTGAATAATTGAATGTTTTGCACATATGGAGCTGTGCGTGGCTGCCTTTCAGTCCGTTTCTGAAATATTGAGCAAGAGATCTTTTTCCAACTGTACTCTAGGATCTTTAAAAGGAAGGGACTTTAAAATGTTTTATATATTATAGAAATGCTGTCAGACTCCCCATGACTGATCAATATATCTTTTGGAATAGAAATAGGTGGGAGGTGAGGAAAACTGGGCAGATTTCATTTAGCAGAGTTTCTTATTTGGAGATAGTGGTAAAATTGTGTTGATGGGAAGTTAAATTCGGAGTGTATTTGTTCATAGGATGCAAAGACATTGTTTATATACAAATCTCTAAATGGTTTAATCCCATACGTTTTCCAAACATTAAAAGCTGTGTAAGTTTGAGAGGGTTTAAAAAGGTGGTTATGATGTAGAGGTGCCACAGATAAAATATTTTATAAGTTGAAGTGTTTCCTATGTTGCTTCCATATTCTGGGTGAATGAAGGACAATTGCATTGTTAGTATATTTATGATGCCTATTTACTGGTGTACAAAGCAAGGAGTATAAAGAAGTACTGCATGATTTCATTTCTATGGCAGACCAAGCTAGTGTGTGTTCATCTATTTGTGTCAATGTCCAGATTTTTATAGCTTGTATGTTTGCCGCCCAGTAATAAAATAAAAAATTAGGTAGAGCCATGTCGCCTTCTAATTTAGTTTGTTGTAGCGTCGCCTTTTGAATGCATGGATTTTTCAAATTCCAAATAAATGAGGTTATGATTGAATCTGATTTCTTAAGAAAAGATTTTTACATGTATATGAGGATGTTTTGAAATAGGAACTGAAGCTTAAGGAGAATATTCATCTTGACTATGTTAATTCTCCCTGCTAAAGTAAGATGGAGGGTAGACCATCAATTTAATTTTGTCATTACATTAAGAGCACATAACTAAAGTTGTTCAAGGTCTCAATCTGTAATCTCAAACAAGGAACGCAAGTGGTACGCTGGGTTTTGTAGTGGAGATTTCTTAATATGTGATGTAGTGTTTTCTAGGAGGCAGCCTTTGGCAACAGAGCAGCACTTCTTAGCAACTTACTAACAACGCAATGATGGTACAAAATGGCCATGTGATACACTTGAAATTAGGCAACAAAAATATTTGTATCTTTCTTAATCTAAATTAGTTATACCACGTATATACCATGAATGGCTTTATTCCTTGAGGCTTGATTTCAAAATATGTTTGACAGATGAAAAGAAAAAAATTATTTGAAGTTATTAAAATTTCTAAGGTGTTATGTGACATAAAAAATACCTGCCAAGCAACCAAGCAAGCAGCATCTTAGTGACAGGAATGCTGAATTTTGGTGCCCATAGAAAAGCAGAGAAACAAAATGTCAATGTGATGATGTCAGAAAAATGTTTGGCTACATCTTTATCTACTTTGGTTTCCTTGATGTTGCTATGTGTTTGGAGATATCTCAAAAGTGCATCCCTGTATGGAATGATATAGTGTGTGTATGTGTGTGTCCATCTGTGTACTTGAATTTCCAAACCTGCTCGATTAATTTCATGGTAATAGAAAGCCAAAGTGGCCCAGCACTGATGCACACTAGAGTTAGAGCTGGCAGTGGATGTATCTGCAAATCATTAGGATGTGAAGGGAAACTCGGCTACCTAGATAAAAATCCATGCAAACAAGGATGAAATGTGCAAACTCTTCATAGTTTATATAATATATAAAACCATAAACCAGTATGAAGAAAGATGAAGTTTGAACAGTACATTGCATTTATGTTGATATTAACAAGCTAAAAAGTAAAAGTAGTATTAAAGTTCAACTTTTGTGACAACACTAAGTTTTGAAACTGGACAAGGTAAAATAAATGAAAGCATTGTCATCTGTAACAATGACTGACAGTGTGATCAGGGGTTGCAAACATACTTGGAGAATGTCTATAATATTTAACATGGAGGTTGCTTTGATGTCTGCTGCCACTAGGTGGTAGTGGTTACTCAGATCTGCTGCCTTGGTGTAAAACAATGAAGTCATCTGTTGCTGCTCAATGTATTTCATGGCACTTATAAATTTGTTTTTGTGTATATGCATGCATATACATATTGTAATGCAGTGCTAAGTACCAACAATGAAAGGTGAATGTTATTACTTCATATAATTCTTAAAAATAAAGCTGAAGGAAGACAAGATACTCTGGATCCTGTGATAATACAGTTCAGCATAGTTAGAATGATTTGACATTAATAAATTAGAATTTTTCTTTTGCTATAATATTCTAATCTTAACTACATTTAAAAAATGCTTAAGCTGGAATTGTATAATCATATATGCTAAATTGTTTGTGGTCTTTGTTGCTTTGTTTTTTTAATTAATTATAGTGTGCATATGACTGATGAAAGTCCTGTTGAAAATTGTCTTTGTAAATTCTATTACTATAATTACATATTCATAACTTAACATCCTTTAAACTTAATAGTAAAAAAATACCTTAGGTGTAAATTTTTTCTAAACTGAAGAAAGTAAAATTGACCAAGATTTATTTAAAAGGAAAAGAAAACAAAAGTGAGTCAAAAGGGACACATAAAATATGTGCAGATTATGCAAATATGAAGTTTAAGACTGACAGTGTTACACTTCTAATCACAGGAATTTTTTTACTTACTCATTGTTTTACCTCCATGAAATTGTCAACTCTCATATGCTGTTCTTGTCTCGAGGTTGTGTGAGTTCTATCTGATTTTTCTGACTGTAAAACAAAGTATATCAATATTAGCAGGAGCAAGTCCTTGCGAATGACTTGAGCATCTAACTCTCTTAGTACAAATATAAATCCTGAATGATGATTTTTTTTCTCCCATACTTCAGTGTATCATACCTGCTTGAAAAAATTAGATTTTTGTCTTCTAGTGCTTAGTCACTTTTGAGATCTGATTCAATTGCAATAATTTAGCATTTTAGAGTTTAGTACTCTAGGCAGAAATAAGTCAAGCAAGGGAACAGAAGCAGTCACATTGAGTAGCAGATTGCTTTCTATAGGTGAAAGAATCATATATAGCTTGCTGTTTTCATAGATAGATTGATTGATTGAACTTTATTTGTCCCCAGGGTAATATTTGGCTTTTTACAGAAGATAATTAAATCAAAAAATACATAAATGGATTAATGGAATATTGCCTGGACACAGACAGGCGGACAGCGGTGGTTCACCCAACACACGTTTATTAAACATAAATAAAGTCCCACACAGTGCACCCAGCACCAATCACCCTCTTCATGGGCCTCTCTCTCAATGACCGTGGCTGCCTTTCCTCTCCTCACGGGAGCTTCGTCCTGCTCCCATTCCCGACTATAGCTCCTTGATTGTAGGGAGGTGGCCCCTTTTATTTCCACCTGGATGTGCTCCAGGTGCCTGATGACGTCCTTCCGTATAGATATAGATATATGGATATATAGATATACAGGTGTATCTCAATAAATTAGAATCGAAATGTTAATTTATTTCAGTAATTCAATTCAAAAAGAGAAACTCATGTTATATAGATTCATTACACACAGAGTGTTATATTTCAAGCGTTTTTTTCCTTTCATTGCTGATTATGGCTTATATCTAATGATAACCAAAAATTCAGTTTCTCAGAAAATTGGAATATTGTGAAAAAGTTCAATATTGTAGACTCATGGTGTCAAACTCCACTCAGGAGAGCACACTATATTCTTATATACTGTATATATTCATTTGCATAGCATCATCCTTAAATGTTTCTGTATAAAGTACATTACCCTTGATTCCATTTTAATACTGCCAAAATTAAAGCAAAATTTCAAGCAACAATTGAGAGTGCTTGGGTTACACTTTTATATGCTGTATCATTTTGTAGCCTTTGCAAGTGGTATAAATTTCAATTGTTTCAAAGTACTAGAATGTTAGCCATTACGAATGTAGTGAGAAGTCAAGCAAAATGACACCTTTTATTGACTAATTAAAAAGATTACAATGTGTAAGCTTTTGGGGCAACTCTTGCTATTGGCCTGTGTCTGTATGTACTATTTATATTCATTGTCCTATCCACCTTGCTTTACTTTGGTATTGGTTATATATTTTCCATTATGTCATCAGTATTTGAAGTCCTCCTTGATTCACATAATTAGTTCTTTTTTTGCTTTTTAAGCTAGTTGAGAATAATGAATCGATCATGTGTTGGTGCTCATTGAGCACGGTATATAGGCCAAGATATGAAGTTCATGATTTCTGTCTTACATAATCAGGCTGTCAAAGTTTTCTTATGTCAGGCAGCGTTTTGAATGTTGCTGATAACGAGTGAAGGAGAAATATTGATTTTACAGAGTAGCCATGATGACCTACTTTCACAATATTGATGTAACCTTCAGTAGGTGATCCAGACACCAGTGACATAACAGGATTATTTAATATCCACTGAAATCTTTGTCAATATAATACATTTGGCTCCAGTTTTTAATGAGGGAGCTTATTCAGTCATAGGTAGTTGGTGAGGACCTAGGGATCACACATCTGGAAACATTATTCTCATATAATCCTTGTTATGTATTTATTGTCTGACAGGCTACTACTCTGAATACACTTTTTTAAATTGAGTTGTAAGGAATATATTTAGGAATTAATTGTGCTCAGTCGTAAGAATCAGGAATGCTGACAACTTGATGGTATCGCATTCTCTTTATGAGGAAACTGGAAGTACAAAGAGGTGCTTTTGTCTTATGTTGCTAATATTATGCATTAGCCTCAGATAGAGGTTTGACCAATTTAATGGTGAGAGTAGTAGTAGTAAAGCAGTATAGATTCTTAAGCAGACTACTGGTCTGATGTTTGTACTTTACTTTCCAAATCAGAGTAATTATGACCATATTTCTCATAGTGATCATACCAGTAAATAATATCTCAAAATGGTTGACCTTTACATTATCGCTAATATAGACTTTTGTAATTTGCACATAGTCATTTCACCAGCATTATAGAGTGGTGGAATTTCATCCAGTGGCTTCAAATCTAGTGCCTGAACTGTTGACGGACATTGGTCAAAAGGAAGTCATTTAATATTTACAGTATATCTTATATCAGAATGTTTATTTTTAATATAACCCTAATAATTAATCATTACAAATTGTCAGTTACAGATTTGCCAATTGGAGCATTTAAAATGAAGTGCAGTTCCAAAATGTGTGGTCAATGAACTGTTAGACTTGGGTGCACACTTTGTTTAACCAATGTGCACCAATGTGGCAAGCTAACTTAAAAAATTATATTTGCTGATTCCTTTACATTTGTCACTTTAAGTAGCTTTGCAGCTATGCTTCCCTAAAATTACTAACTACTATTCTCATATGAGATGTTTTACTCAAAAACTACTGGCTTGATGTTAATAAACTTTTAGACATAATTCTATTTTGAAAGTTACAAATGTAAATGTATTGAGGACTTACTGGATATAAGCTTCTTCCCTTTTCTAAACCTACCACCTCCACATTTGTCTGTGATGCTCTGAACTGCTTTTTGTGCGCCTTCTATTTTTTTAAGGTTGTTTCTTACTAACTCATGCTTACCCTTTCTTCCCTTTTCACACAATTTTCTGGGGGTTATCATCCTATTCTTATGAAGAGATGTTAAGTTAGGGTTGGAGAATATAATCCTGTTGCATACACCTCCTTCAGTGAAACCCCTTTCTTCTTTCACCACATAGCATTCTGACCTCAACCGTGAAAAATAACAAATTCAGTGCAGATGGACTTCAGTGCTTTCTTGTTTAATTGTTCCTTTCCAGTCATTATATGATTTTAGAGTGTATGTTCCTAAAATAGCAAGAAATGGAACATTCTGTGTTTGGTTAAATGATTAAAATGAGTTTGTTTTGTGCTGAATATATGATGCTGTTTCCATTACTTTCCTGTGCTGGTACTAGCTAACACTTTTAAACAGTGCCTCCTGTCATTTATGGAATGAGTGTTGTGTCACACTGTATTTCATTGTGGGATGTGTAAGCCATCCTTATATAATTGTACTAGTTTATTTTTCACAAGTTACATTAGTAGTAGTGACATACTACAAAACCAGCATTGCTCTTATGAAACCAAACGGGAAAAGGAAACGAGAACTACTGGGACAAGTTGAATTTGGACGCAGACCAGCATTATTTAAACAATTTGAGTTTAGGCAATATGGATCCTTAAGGCTTGCAGTCTCCATTCAGGGAGTGTCTTGCACTTGAACCTTGGACCCCTTCTTTGCTTTGGCAAAATCACTACTACTGTGCTGCATGCGATTTAACTTACTATTAATTAAAAAGAATATATATGTAATAATGTCCACCATATTAGTGTTAATATTTATTATGTAATCAAAATATGAAATACTGTATATGTATTATATATATTATAAATATTAAGTCAATTAATCAATAAAATGTATTACATATTAAGTACCATGTTTATTTTCAGATACATACAATGAATTAATAATCCTTTCAGTCATTCATTAAGTTGAACAGATATGCAATATATACAGATATATCATTGGAAACTTTAAAAAGTGCACATTTTTTCAATGCTACATTACATACAACTATATTATTAAAGTATCATTCAAAGTTGATTTAGAATTGCTACAAATCACAGCACTCTGTTAACATCTGAGTCTAAAACCTGCTTCATCACATTCTGGACTTGCAAAAAAATGACTACTGGCTAGAAGTGTATGATTCCACCCATTTATTAGTTATCAAATCTGCCTAACCCAACAGCATTAGGCAAGACGCTGAAATCAAATACAGACTCAAAAAAGTTCTTGAGAAAGACAACAATAATAAGAAAATGGGGGAAAAAAGGAAGTAGACTGTATCACCCATGAAAAGTGTTTATTCACACTAGAAAAGTATAGCGACAGAGAGCATGATTAAAAAAAATATTAAGGCTTGTTACAATATATTGTCATTACTTAAAACTGTCAGACTTCTGCTTCTTAAATCTGAGATCCATGACCAGTTGATGATTTGTGCTAAAACTTTTAGCATCCACAACAGCAAGCAAAAGCTGGAGTTCTTTGTTATTTTAGACAATTGAACATAACTGCCATATTTCTGATTTTCCTTTTTTAGTGTCAGATTTAAAGTCACCTATTCAGTGTTACCAGTGTTCAGGTTCAGCCAGCAAGCTTCTTTGAACACAGCCTTTGTCTTGTTTGGCCTACTTGGCATGTAATACCTAGAATAATAAGGCATAATGAAATATAATTGGAGGGACACTTGTATTACATTTTTGCTGTAAATTTTGGGAGTGGGGGGATAAGTTTATTTTATTTCCATTTGTTATCAGTGATCATCTGCTCCTTCAAAGTATCAAATTGACTCCTGCATAGCTAATCCATCATCCGCTGGCTGTGTTTTATTTTTATTTTTTAAAGAAGAGGAATTGATTAATGACTGTTTTTTTTTTCATGTGCATTACAGTGAAGAAGGCTGAACTGTAACCCTTTCCCCTTTCTCTTTGACCCGTATCACTTTGTGTGCCCAGAGAGTTGCCTTTCTTTGAAGGGCTGTATTTTAAGGCATCACATTTGTTTGAAGGCTGCAGTTAAGTTTTCACCAACTTCTTTTGCAACTGTTGACAAATCATATGCATGTAATGCTTTGTGAACAAAAAATAAAACTTTTAACAATATGGCAGAAACAAATGTATATTTAAACATATGTTTAAACGTATTTGAATATATTCTTCTTATTATATAAGTAGTTTCACCTAATTTTACAGCCTTATGACTAAGCCATGACAAATGGGCCTAACATAAACTAACTGGGTCACTTTAATGTCAATTTTCAAAGGACTCTCCAATGAGCTTTCTAGACATCCAGAGTTTTAATAATTAATTTCATGGAAGAAGGCCATTGTGCCATCCATCCTTTTATAAACTTTTTTGTAGTGTCAACTATGCTGGATTTCTTGACTTGCTTCAGTATGCACCACTGGAAGATGTTGTGAGCTAAAGCATAAAAAATGATCACCTTAAATGGAATATTGGTCATGGATAAGATCATAGAGTAAGTAGACTAGGGTCGAAAATGCCAAAAACTGCACTAAAATTGTGTGGAAGAAACGTGGAAGACTATCACAGACATGCAAGTCAATCTCAGCCCCACTGAAACAACAACAACAATGTATTTCTTATATAGCCCAGAGTTGCACAAGGAATGCATCAGTGGGCTTTAACAGGCTGTTTTTTTGGACAGCATCTTGCTTTGACTCTTTAAGAAGATAAGAAAAATACTCCCAAAAAAAACTTGTAGGAAGAAATCTTGGGAAGGGCAATTCAGAGAGAGACCCCCTTCCAGGTAGGTTGGGCTAAAGAATGAGTATCAAAGAGTAAGTATCAAAGAATGGAGTAAATACAGTATACAATACAGAACATAAGTAGTCCTCTTCACAGAGCTAGATTTCCAATCTGTTATTGCTGCCTCAGAAATACAATGGAATATTACAAAATGCTTTGTTCAGACATCTTTTTGATGACATTCTTAAACATTTTTGTTAATTTGCAATTATTTTCAGCACAGCAAATCACTATCTAAATATGAACAGTTAAATCTAATTATCTGCTAGAGATGCTTTTTTTTTAGAATTTTAAAGGGGTTACCTGACTTGTATTGTACTCTTTAATGTGGCAGAATGAAGTGTATTTGGTTTTCTGGAAGTAGCACCAGTCAGGGCAAAAGTTCTCAAGTTTATTCCTGGGCAAGGTTATTATAGTTAATGAAAACTAAAATCAAAACTGAAAACAGTTTTTGTAAACTGAAATAAAATAATTAACAAAACCAAAATGAAAACTAAAACTAAAGGAAACTATTAAAGTAGCTGAAAAGACTAACTGAAATAAAATAATTTACTAAAAATAATAATTATTATTAATAATAATAATAATAATAATAGTTTTTGTAACAACCAGACTTACGCAAGAGTTAACCTGGGGTGCAGTGGTCTTGAAATTAATCAAAATATATTAATAATAATTTCACATTTGGTTTTTGAATAAATATTCCTGGTGTTTAGTCTTTAATCCTTTTAATTTTTAACTCAAAAACAGAAAGTCATCCACCACAAGCCGTTGGCATATTCATCTGGTGGCAGAGGGTGAGTGTTGACACAGCATTTGTGGTGACAGAGCAAGCTGAATACATTTGCGTAAAGCATGTGTGTGATAAGAGTATCAGTTATTCAGGAGCTGATAGTAACAGCATGATAGATTCTGGTTCAAGTGTTAGTGAAGCAAACCAAAGTGATAGTTTTGCTTTGAATTTGCTCTACAACTTTCAAAACTGCCATTTACTGGATCTTCGGGGCTCAAGAGAGCAGTATTAGATACAAATAATTTCTTACAGAATTTCAGTCTGTTCATAAATGATGGCATGTTAACTGTAATTTTGACTAAGCCCAAGGTACAGCATGTGCACAGCATCTATTATAAACAGCAGCCCACACTAAGCCAAATTCCAGGATGCATGAGTCTGATGTCCATTACGATGAGCTGCCGCATTTCTTGCCGCTTCTTGTATATCAAGATGTAATTCAAATGCTTGCAGTAAGAATGTGCTGGTCAACAAAACCTTTACTGTATAAACCGAAAAATCACGAGTGAGCAACGTTTCAGTTTATTTCTCAGGTGTTTGCATTTTGTTGACAATAATTCATCTGCCACTTTGCACAGGGGAAATCCTTTTTGAAAATAAAACAGCACTTATTGAGAGGCTGACAGTCAGCATACAAGATCAGCATTATGTTGCTGACCGATCAGTTTTTGCTTTAAAAGGTTGTTTAACAAGGAAGCGATACAAACCTTGTAAAATTCCTGAGATGGCAATGTCTCTGCTGAACAACAGGTAAATAGGTTAGGAGAGTCTGCCAACTGATGAAAAACTAAAGCTGCTAACCTGTTTTTGTATGTATTCCGTATTTATTCATTTATCGTTTTTTTAGTTTTACATTCAAAGCTCACAATACGTGATATCGTGCAAATAATCCAATGGCAGAATTATGTTTTAAAAAATTTGTCTCTTTTTTAATCTCCCTCTCTCAAAATAGATAATTGAAATATCGTTTTGTTCTTAACATCAGCTATGTCATAAATGTTGCATATATATAGTATTGTTGAAATAGGCTGGCACCCTGTCCAGGGATTTTTCCTGCCTTGCATCCAAAACTGCTGGGATAGGCTCCAGGTTTCCTGAGATCCTGTTCTTAATAAGCGAGTTTAGAAAATATATATATATTTCCTAATCTCAGATGCTGTTTCTTTCATTTTGTGGCTGTCCATACTCCTATTACCTGCTCGTACTCTGCTCATTAAGGGGTTACTGTTCTTATGCATGGGCTATTCAACTCTCGCTTTTCCTAACTTTGACACTACATGCTTGTCTTTCTTTGTTTCCCTCAATACAGCTAGGTGGGGCTGCACACTGATTCAAGCCTAAGAGCCCTGTTCGCCCTAATCCCCCATGATTTTCATGATCACACTTGTCAGACATTTAGAGTAAAAAACCCTCAACAAAAAGATGAAATGTGCCAAACGTCAGCACAAATGACAGTGAAAATATTTAAAAAATTATAAAATTTTATTAAATTGTTCATATTCAATATCTGATTATGGTTATGCTTGTTTTTAACAGACAAAAAAACAGATAGTAAACCATATAGTGTAGTAAGGTTCCACTAATATTATATCCAAATCCATTAAGTGTACAGTTCTGTCATTGTGACGCAAAACTAAACTCCATAGTAGCTCTTTAACTATACCATAATTACTAAAACTAAAACTAATATATATATACAAAATAAAAAGAAATAAATAGAAATGTCTTTGTGAAATAAAAACTAAATTAAAACTAAAAATACGTGATGAAGGAAAACTAAAACTAAACTGAATTTCCAAATAACATCAGAAATAATATAGAAATAAAAACTAAATATAAAAAGCCAAAACTATAACAACCTTGGTCCTGGGGACCCACTTATGGTGCAATCTTTCATCCGAACAAGTTTCTACTTTTAATTATACACTGACCTTAATTAAATTTAGTTCCAGTTTAATCTGTTTTATTTTTAAAATCACATCCATAAATTACAAACTGATGAAAGAATGCATGTGTGTAATATAAACAAATGATTCTTTTTGCTTTTTAATATTTTGTTCTTTTTGAATGTTATGGTTATTTAAGCTATTATTAACTAATAATCACACAAGTGGGTAATAGTAAAGTAGCTGCCTATTAGCATTTTGTGCTTTGCACTAATATCATTTCAGCTTGTTATTAAATGTAGGTAGTCAGACACAAATAAGAGAAAATGCTGACAATAGTCAATAAAAAAGAAAATAAAAAATATAAAGCACAGAAAGGTATTGCATAAAAATAAAAATTTTTATACATTAACACTTTTCTGAATACAAAATAAGAGTAGGAACATAAAAGGCAGCAATTGAGATCAATTAAAGGTAAAGTGACTCACAAATGGTGAAATTGGTTGAAAGAAAACCATGGAGCCATATGGGGCCCCAGGACTGAACTTGAAAACCATTGCGGTAGATAAGCAGTGGTTATCTTTCTCTGTTTTACAGGCTAAGTGAGCATGGTAACATTTGGAATATGATAGAAAGGATGTAATTATGCAGTTAAGCAGTACTACAAATACTTTTTTTTCAGTTTTAGGATCTAAAGGTCTCCATTTAGGATAGTCAGTTCCCCTCAACCTACAAAGAGCTTTTCATTTTGATGGCTTGTACTCTGCTGCTAAACACTTTAATATATTCTGAAAGTCACGCTGTAATTAGTCCACAAGAAGACATGAAATTAGTCATAACTGGATCCTTCTGTAGGTATTCCCAGAGAATTGTTACCACTTATGGGCCTCTTCTGTTGTACCCATTTGTCAAAGGTACCCCAGCTAGACACTTAATATTCTCAGCAAGCAATACAGTTAAAAAGATCCCTAGAGGACCTTTTTATTACTCAAAGTTCACGATTTGAAGAGGGGCAGTCTTTTTCCTAAAGAGCTTTGCATTTTTAATTTTGTAAGTGTCTTCTGCTCTTCAATAACAGTCTGTCTCTCAGCCAAGGATACAGAGATTAAATTATTATTTACATCCAATTGAAGCTTCATCTTAGAGAGCTGTTAGCAGAAAAAATTAATAGCCAGAGGATTAGACTAAAATGTAATAGTCTGCCATGAATGACTTCAATCACATAATCCACATTAATCCTTCAGTAGAAACAATTGTCAGCCTTGTCTACAGAAGAGTAATATCAAAGACTGCTGCTGAACTACTTCTTTCTGAAAAGCTCCTGTGTTACTGAAGCGTGATTATTAGCTTCCAGATAAACTACCTTAAGTGTTAGGAGCCTGATATGTTGAGGAAGGACTTTGCTCAGGTGCAATTTTGTCAAATTAGACATGTATAGTTGGCTATGAGAGAAAAGCAAGACCCATCAGTGGGAATTCTGTACTGGCCCACCAGAGTTTGTACAAAATAATAATTGGCCTCCCTCAGTAATATTACTTATTAGTAAAATGTGTATAACAATTCTCATCTTTGCCTTCATAAGCAATTTGTTTCTATTTTTTTTTTAATAATATGCTCAATGTAATTACTTACCTACAAAAAAATTACTTTCTGTGGTATATGAAACTGGCTTCATGCCAGATGATGTAAACCTGTTTCTGGCTGATGAGGCCATCGTGTAAAGCACTTTAAGCTACATTATTTGTATGAAAATGTGCTATATAAATAAAAGTTGTTGTTGTTGCAACATGAACTTTCCAATATGGTGGTGGAGTGTGAAGGTCATTGCCTGTATTAAAAAGAGGACCACCTGGTTTTTTTTTTTTTTTGTTTTGTTTTTTGTACATAGCATGTTTACATTTTTGGTTCCACCATTCCCAGTTGTGGCCATGTAGCACATAGCAGTGCAGATGTTTTAAAAATCCAGTACCACCTTAAAGCTACCTACAGTTATTTAAGAAAAAAATATCAATATCTAAATTTGAAAAAGCCACCAAGGTAGTCTGTGTGTGTGTGCATTTTGTGGGAAAGAAATCAGCAGTATGATGCACCTGTTTCAAGGAAGCATAGTAACCTATCATGGGAAAATGAGTTCTGAATGTAGAAAATAGCTTTTCCAATTGTTTACTGGCTTTGCGCTAACCAGCAAACACCTGGCCACAGTGTAGTAGTAGTGCTGCTACTGGATGTGCAGTGTGCAGTTCGAGCTGTGTTGTGCTTGTATAGTCTTGCATGTTTATGTTATTGAGGCTTGTATTTTTTTTCCCTCAAAGCCATTCAGTTTTTTTTTTGACATTTTATTGAATTTATTAAAAGCAAGTCAACCATGACAAAATTATGTTCAAATCAACACTCACCCAATATTCAGTTCTTATCTTGAGGTATTCCCATTTCAGTGTAGGCCAATTCAATTTCATGAGCAGCAGTTGGTTGCAAGGCTCTCAGTTTGCTTAGCATCTAAATCTACATGGCTATATTTTGTCAGAAAATGTATGGCAATCTGATGCCAATCAAGACAGGCCAGGCATCAGCATCCCATTGTATGAATGATTTATTTTGTGATGAAAAAGGTACAAGAACTTGGATCTCTCATTACTCATTACCAAAAGGAGAGAAATTATTAGTTAGGTAAGTTAATATTTATGTTTGAGAAGACTGCTCATATATAGGAAGTCTGGTATGGCTCCACTGGAATTTGTATGCCAAAAATAACACTACCTTCCACCCAGCTGGCTGTTAGATGCTTTGAGCAACAGTGACATTCTAAAGATCATGGTGGGATGGTTGTATGTTATACCAATATGTGTTCTTTTATATCAGTCCCTATTCCGTTCCAAAGTTTCTTGAAGGATTATAACTGTTAGGCATTATTCTGCAGGGTGTTTTAAAAGCGTAAAGAGAATTATCTTGGAAAGCAGTTTTTTGTTTTAATTCAACCATCAATAACTAAAACCTTTTTCTTCAGTTAATTAGGTCGAGTGCTGAAATCTTGTACACTATCTTTATGTGCATAGCATGAACCAATTGTGAAACTCAAACAGATAGACACTTTACATCATCACAACAGGCTAATCCATAAGTGCCAGTCAACCTTATCAGCTGGTCTTTGGGGTGTGGGACGAAGATTGGAATATCCAGTGACTAGGGGTTCAAGTTTAGTGGAACAGTTAGGTGGCAGTAGTATTTGCTTCAGTGGCACATTGTTTTATTAGGATACATAGACATGACTTACTTAACCCTACTAAATCTCTTGCGGCCTGAGCCTTTCATTCTAATTGGCTCCAGGTGAGCCCCATCTACTAAACGTCTGGCTTAAGGTCATGGCACCAAGTGTTTCTTTGCAGCCCTATTTTAATATTTCCTGTGGATTCTACAGTAGATCAAGGCTTCTCTGGTAGTATCTGTGGAGTACTGCCAGAGAATGTAGCTATTCCATATGCAATTCATCCCCATATGTTCAGTATCTTCGGGCATCTGGCTTGTTCTCTGCTAAAGGTCATTATTTCTGATAGAACTAGGTCAATGTATTTGAACGATCCTTTCTAGTTAATGAATCTCTGTACTTTATTGATAGTAATCTCTGTTATCCTCTATATCTCTGCTCCAGTAAGTAGCCTGCCTTCCAATTGATGTTGAAAAAATTTACCTTGGTTTTTAGCATCTAGATGTTCTTTGGATCAACAAATTGTTCTTGCTTTGATAGTTCTGCTCCTTACACTTGCATCTGTGGCTCCTTGCGTATTGTTGATACTGCCCTGGTAGGTGAGGACTTCTGTTTCCTCCACCGGCTCACTTCCAATGCACTGTGGATCAATATTAGTCAAGTTGATCTTCTAATGGAGCTGATTTAAGGTGGCTTTCATATTGTTAGTCTTGCTAATTTATGTCTATATTAACATATATATTTATATTCATTTCTGTGACAGCTTAGCTAGCTAAACAAATGGGCATGATGGACAGAATGGTCTTGTTTTTAAATTTATTATGTTCTTATGTAGAGCACAATACTGCTTGGTTCAGATTAGCAAATTGTGTCTAAGGTCTCCACTGGATTTTGTTTTTCCTCTGTGGTATGGATATTTTTGTGATCCAGTCATTCACAATCATGAACAAAAAAGGGTACAGTAAATATCATTGCCTGACATCAGTCATTATTTCAAATGTGTACATGAGTTGCCCTGTTCAGAGTCCCCCCTTATGAGTTCCTGATGATGTTAACAAGCTTGACTGGCACACCATGTCAATGAGCACGTTGTCTGTTACAGGAGATGGACGTCTCAAGTGCAACTCAGTTAGCAGTGATGTTTTTTTCTCTTGTTTTTTTTATCATCCCAAGGTATCCTGTATTATTCCACCCAAGGGGGTTCAATTACAGTACATGCAAGCATAGATATTGTAACAACTGTAGGGGCATGACAGCCCCCCAACCCGACACAGGCAGACGCTAGAGGAACACTAATAAAAACAAAGACATTTTTATTTTCTTCATCATGTGGGAAACACCTTCCCTGTTTCCCACAGGCCCAACATAGTCCCACAAGCACAAAACCACAATACTTATAAATCTTTTCTTCTCTCTCTTTACTCTTCACTCCTCCTCAGTAAGCTTTGTCTACCTTCTGCCCGACTCTGGCTACCCGAGTACTGTCTGCTAGTTCCTTATATAAGGCACCCAGAAATGCTTCAGGTGCTCGTTGCCCTACTTCCAGTAGCATTTCCAGGTGTTGCAGAAGAAGCACCCACACGGGCTCAGGAACAGCTACAACACCCCCTGGCGGCGCCCCTTGTTCCCAACAGAGATGCATCAGACTCCATCTCCTATGAAGTCCTGTCGGAGTTCGAGGTATAGAGCCACCCAGGGGGGCTGCTATCTAGTGTTTCGGGGGAGGTAGTGTTCTGTCCATACTGGCTCCCCTGGTCCTTCCACAGCAGAGGTGTCCAGGACATCCATGACAATATACATGAGCGGCAGGAAAGGGGCTCAGAAAGAAATCGAAAAGAAAGCTAAAGCTTCATCCAAGCCTAGACAGGCATCAAGTCCAAGCTCAAGGTATGGCCTTTCAGAGACTGACCTGGAACAGAGAGGCAAAAGCACAGATTTCCCTAGACCTGGTGCTGCTGCATTGTCTCCAGCTGAGACTGAAAGTTGGAGTGAATGTACATGTGACTTTGGTTGCAATAGCTCGTCGATTCCAGAAGATTCATTGAAACTGAAAATGGCCTTAACTTCCACGTTGTCATCTACTCCTCGTGAGCTGGGGACATCGACTTTAACTAGGCACTGAGAAGAAGACTGATATGATCTGTCCGAACTGAAGGTAATGATCACCTCAATGGCCACCGCCACTGCTCAAGACATAAAGGAGCTCAGGAATGATTTAAAGAAAGATATAAGAAATAAATAAATGGCATAATGAAGGAAATAAAGGACATACACAAGACAAACGAGAAGCTGCTTCAGGATATTAAAAACCAGGAAAAATATTTAAATAATGACTTTGAGGCAGTCTTTAAAGGTATGCTAGAAAGATTTGAGTAACAAATACAGGAAAATTTGTGTAAGTTTGAGAATAAACTGAGATTACTTAATGCTCAGTTAAAAGACATTAAGCAAATGTTCACGACTTGATTTGAAATAGCTGAACAACTGTCATCTACCACTGATGGAACAGCAACGGCTGCAAATTCCAAATGCAAAGTACTCTGAGACAGACTTGCTGTACTGGAAGATAGTTACAGAAGGAATAATATCAGAATTGAAGGTCTCCCTGAGAATTGTGAAGATCCAAACCTAGTGAAATTTGTAGCTAAACTATTCTCTAAAATAATTGGAGAGGACTTCAAATCAGACACAGAGATAGTAGCAGCTTACCGCATAGGGTGATCAACTACCTCTAAACCTAGGACTCTTATTGTGCGTTTCAAAAAATTACAAATTAAATTACATATTATGTTACTTCTCAGCCAGAAACAAGAAATTATATTTGAAAATAACCACATTAGTATTTTCCCCGATTTCTCACCCTCAATAGCTGCTAAACATGTCGCATTTTACAACATTAAATAGTGCTTATGCAAAGCCAAGATTAAATACAACCTCTTGTATCCTGCCAAACTGAAAGTGGACATTCAGGGCAAGCTCTACATTTTTACTTTTGTGGAGGAAGCAGAAAAAGAAATCTGATCCGACACTTTTTTGAAAAACGACCGTGAGTCACATTCTGTCCTTTCATGGCAAGGAAGATCTTACTGGCTGTTTGATCCGCTTGCAGTGATACTGGTACCGTAATTATACATCCTTTTCCCTTCTTGGCCACTTTTTCTTTATGCTTTTAATTACAACTATATTCGTATATGTATGTATGTACTGTATGTGTAATTTTTTTTAAATGTATTTTTTTATAAGGAGACTGTTTAACATCATACCCTTGGTTTATTGTATTAGGGCTTACTATGCTTATCCAGGACTACTGTTTAACATCATTCCCTGGGTTTATTCTCTCAAGACTGTTTAAGATTATATTTTATGCTTATTGTATTTGGACTGTATTGTCAATAGATATCTCTATTTTAATCCGTATACACCACTGCTGGGGGGCTTGTTTTGTTTTGGACGTGCTCTGTCTCTAGGTATGTCAGAGGACTGGGACTTTGTGAAGTGTGGTCTAGCCTCATGTGGGAAGGCAAAATGGGGCAGGGGGTTGGGGGGACTGGGGGGAGAGAGAAAGAGAGCAAGCTATCTAATCTATATTTTTAATCCTTATAATTACACACGCCAATGTAACAATAGGCTTCATGGCAATAACTCCTGGGAAATTTGGAAGTTAAGGTCAAAGCTGTCTTATCTTAAGACTACAAAATGACAACAAAAGTTAACTTTGTGAGCTGGAATGTTAAAGGTCTGAATCATGAATTAAAGAGAAAGAAAGTATTCTCTCACCTAACAGGTCTAAATGCTAAAATAGTATTTTTACAGGAGACCCACTTATTAAGCAAGGATCAGTTTTAGCTGCACAGAGACTGGACTGGCCAATATTCCATTTCAGCAATACAAAGAAAACTAGAGGTGTGGCAATTCTTTTATAAAAAACAATCTCATTTGTAGTGTTAGATGTTGTATTTGATCCAGAAGTGTAAAGTGATTTTGATAAATACCTATGCACCCAATGTGGATGATATGGACTTCATCCAAAACATATTTGCATCCATTCCCAATGTGAACAGTCATAAAATTATAATGGCTGGGTCTTTAATTGTGTTTTAAATCTAGACCTAGATAGGTCTCCTGCCACAGGGACGATGATATCTAACACTGCAAAGACAATTACACAGTTTGTAACCGATCACAACTTAACAGACCCCTAGAGATTTCTAAACCCAAACTCGAGAGCATATTCCTTCTACTAACCAGTGCATCACTGCTACTCAAGAATTGATTATTTCTTTGTAGATAACAATTTCTTGTCTATGATTAAATCTTGTAAGTACAACGCTATTGTTATATCTGACCACACCCCTTTGATCATGGAGCTAAAATCATTATCCCCCACATACTCATCTCGCAGCTGGCATCTTAACCCACTTTTTTTTTTAGAGACAAATACATCCTCAGAGGTTTCTGCAGGAATACTCTGGGAAACCCTGAAGGTTTTCTTAAGAGGACAGATTATCTCATATCTTTCCCACAGAAGTAAATTGGATACCAAGAAATTATCAGAGCTAATCAGTAAAATTACTAGAATAGATCAAGAACATGCCAGGTGTCCAAATGAGGCACTTAATAGGAAAAGACAGAACTCAACCTCTTGACAACTAAAGAAACAGAACAACTTATTTTTAAATCACAACACCATTACTATGAACATGGAGAGAAGGCTAATAAGATCTTAGCTCAACAAATCCACAAGCAGGAAGTTTGCAATGCAATCACCAACACAGATGGAGACAAAATCATTGACCATAAAAATATAATGCACACATTTAGAAACTACTATAAGTCCTTATATTCTACTGAGTTTAAAGACTACAAAATACAATGTAATGCATTACTGGATGCATTACAGATACCACCAATAGATACTCTTAGTGCAGAGGATATGGATAAACCTCTCTGTCAGAATTACTAGATGCTATACACTTACTTCAGAGGGGGAAAGCAGCAGCAGGCCCTGATGTCTACCCTGCCGAATTTTATAAAAAATCCCCAATTAAGCTATCTCCCCTTTTATTACCAACATTTACAGAAACTAGAAACAATAAAATTCTACCTCAAACTTTTTGCCAAGCATTAATTACCGTCTTTCCTAAGCAAAATAAGGACTTATTACAGTGTGCATCATAAAGTACCAATTTCACTACTGAATAACAATGTTAAGATACTCTCCAAAGTCATAGCTAGAAGAATGGAGAAAATGCTTCCTTCGGTAATATCACAAGACCAAACTGGATTTATTAGGGGAACACACTTAGCTTCCAGTCTTCAACACCTATTTAATGTAATATATTCACCCACAAAGTCTAAAACCATAGAGATATTATTATCGTTGGATGCAGAAAAAGCATTCAATATGGTTGAATGGAACTAACTTTTCAATACATTGGAGAAATATGGGTTTGGCCCAAACATTTGTGCATGGATCAAACTAGTGCATAGTAGTCCAGAAGCTTCAGTGTGTATTAACAACATTTATTAAGATTACTTCAAACTAGAATGTGGTTCTAGGCAAGGATGCCCCTTGTCACCACTGCTTTTTTCAATCGCCATTGAGCCACTGGAAGTTCACTGTTGAAATGCTTATGAGATTAAAGGGTATATTATCAGAGAAGGACTTGAACAGAAAATTTCTCAATATGCAGATGATATGGTACTATCAAGTCAAGTCAAGTTGGGAAGCATGCACTGGTACAGTACGTTGCCGCACCCACTACATGATGAAACAACTCGAGGTCCCGGTTTGCAACCCCCCAGGCAGACGCATGGTCCAGTCCCACCCTCTGGAAATTACCCTATTTCTGCCACAGCCAGGTGTTATGTGGGCGACCCCTTGGCCTGGTCCAGCCACTCGGGTCCCTAACAATGAGGATCTTATGAGCTGGATCACCCTCGAGGAAACGCGCCACATGGTCGTAGAGCCGTAACTGATGCTTCCTCACAATACAGTTAATGTGCCTCATTCTGGACTCCATGAGCAACCACTCATTCGACACAAAGTCAAACCAACGATACCCAAGGATTTTCCGGAGAGACACAGTACCAAAGGAGTCCAGTCTTCGTCTCAGGTCACTGGATAGCATCCATGTCTCGCAACCATATAGCAAGACAGGAAGCACCAGGACTCTAAAGACTTGGACCTTCGTCCTTTTGCGTAGATATCAGAAGCGCCACACACCCCTTTCCAGCGACCTCATGACCCCCCCATGCTCTCCCAATCCGTCTACTAACTTCATAAGAAGAGTCACCAGAGACATGAATGCTACTGCCAAGGTACGTAAACCTCTCAACAAGGTCAACACTCTCTCTGCAAATAGACACACATGATGGCTGTGCCCAAGATGTCATTAAAGGCCTGGATCTTAGTTTATATCCAAAACACTCGCAAGCCAAGACACTCAGACTCCTCACTCAGTCTCTCGAGCGCCCCAATCACAACCTCCATTGACTCCGCGAAGATCACAGCATCGTCAGCAAAGTCAAGATCCGTGAATCTTTCTTCACCAACAGATGCCCCACAGCCGCTGGACCCCACGACCTTGCCCAACACCCAGTCCATACAAGCATTGAACAGAGTAGGAGCAAGAACACACCCCTGATGAACCCCAGTATCAACTGGGAAAAACACAGAGGTCCTGCCACCCCTCTGCACAGCACTCACAGTACCAGTGTACAGGCCGGCCATGATATCCAGCAACCTCGAGGGGATCCTGCGAACTCTCAGGATGTTCCACAGGGCAGCTCAATCAACTGAGTGGAACGCTTTGTGAAAATCGAGAAAGGCTACTAAGGAACTCTGCCGATATTCGCGTTTGCGCTCCATAAGAACTCTCAGTGCCAGGATGCGGTCGAAGATAGACTTTTTAGGCATAAAACCAGACTGTTACGCTCGCTGGTAGGTGAGCAAGTGATCACGGATCCTATTGAGGACGACCCTAGCAAGGACCTTATCTGGCACTGAGAGCAGTGTTAACCCCCTGTAGTTGCTGCAATCCAGGTGATCACCCTTCCCTTTCCAGATAGGGATGACAAGTCCCAATTTCCAGTTAGTTGGGATAATGCCAGTCTCCCAAATAGAAGCAAAGATTGCTTGCAATGCCAGGAGGACAGCCTTACCACCAGCCTGGAGAAGTTCACCCCAGATACCACAGATCCCTGCAGCCTTTCACCACCTGTGCAATCTCAGTGAGACTGGGTGGTTTACAACTAATTGGAGGATCAGCCTCAAGAACTGTAGACCCAGAGATATCCAACGTCCTAGCCCGGAGGATCAGCTTTGAACAACTACTCAGAGTAGCCAGCCCAGCGGGTCACAACTGCAGTGTCATCCGTAAGGACCGTTCCATCAGCTGCCCTGACTGCGACTCTCCGAGGAGATATATATATATATATATATATATACATATATATATATATATATATTGTGAACGCTGGCCCGGACACAGACAGACGGACATCGTTGGCTCCACCACACACTGTTTATTTACAATATTATTTACAAGTCTCTACCGTGCACTCACAACCCCAGTGCCTCCAGCACCAATCCCCCAAAGTCCAGGCCACACAGTTCCACTGCCTTTCTCTTGACCGCCTCCTGTCCTCTCTCCAGCTCTGTCCGCTTCCTCCCGACTCTCGCCAATGACTGGAGGGAGGCGGCCCTTTTATAGGAACCCGGATGGGCTCCAGCTGTTTCCCGGCAATCTCCCGCGGACACACCCCCGTGTGGCGGAAGTGCCGGCTGCGCACCCGGAAGCCATCCGGGTGTCCCCTGTCGTCTTCCCCCCGGCACTTCCTGGTGTGGCGGAAGTGCCGGGCTCCCGGGATAATCAGGCACTGGGGCGCCACTTGGCGGTGGCCACGGGTCCCTACAGGGCTGGGCTTCCAAGCCCTCTACCCGAGGCCTCCAGCATAACCAGGACGGGCGCCCCCTCTCGGTCTGGAGGAGGCACAAGCCCTCCTCTGGTCCTCCTGGACGTCCCGGCCGGGGACCACACGGGATATACCAGCATCGGGGCGCCGCCTGGCTGTGGCCACGGGTCCCTACAGGGCTGGGCTTCCAAGCCCTCTACCCGAGGCCTCCAGCATAACCAGGACGGACGCCCCCTCTTGGTCTGGAGGAGGTACAAGCCCTCCTCTGGTCCTCCTGGGCGTCCCGGCCAGGCTCCAGCCCCGGCCGGGGACCACAATATATATATATATACACACACACACATATATATATATATATATATATATATATATATATATATATATACATACAGTAATCCCTCCTCCATCGCGGGGGTTGCGTTCCAGACCCCCCCGCGATAGGTGAAAATCCGCGAAGTAGAAACCATATGTTTGTATGGTTATTTTTATATATTTTAAGCCCTTATAAACTCTCCCACACTGTTAACATTATTAGAGCCCTCTAGACATGAAATAACACCCTTTAGTCA
>JANRMT010062854.1:133780021-133826217 GCA_026402145.1 Polypterus bichir lapradei | reverse complement strand
TGGCTTCATTTGACATGGAGTCCACCACAGCCCGGTTGGGAGATGGGGTGGCCGCTAGGGGGTGCTGCGGAGAGCCAGCCGCCACAAGGGACGATTTACCAGCCCCACCCGGAGGTGCAATTAAGACCAGCTGGTCAGGCACCTGGAGCACTTGGGTGGGCTATAAAGTGGGCCAACCTCCCTTCATTCTTGGCCAGAATCGGGAGGAAGAGGACGAGGTTGCCTGGGAGGAGTGGTGGTGCCAGGAAGGGTTGTTTGTGCTGTATCTTGTGCTTTGGGAACTGTGTTGGGCCTGTGGGACATGGGGAAGACGTGCCCCACGGCTGAAGAAAAAAGAATAAAGCCTGTGTGTTTTATACACGTGCCTCTGCGTGGTCTGTGCCGGGTTGGGCGCTATATAGCGCCTTTTACAATATATATATTATATTTTGTCACACATGTGCACATGGGAGGCAGCTAAAGGGCTTGAGTGTCGGCGGTTCTGAGGCATGCCGGGATGTGGCAGAGTGCACTGACTCTTTTTCTCCCTTTCCTGTAGGCCATTCCCGGGAGATTCCACCTGGCTCTCTTGACGTCACTTCCGGGACCGAGCCAATGGAAGTAGACCTTACCGGCTCCGGCCTCTGTGATGTCACGTCTGGATTGAAGAACATGGGCCCGATCCTTATGACCTCACTTCCTGTCTTCCCCTTTAAAAGCCTACCCTTTTCCCCTTTTCCCTCAGTCTTGTTCTGGACTCAGTTGTATGCACTTCAGTGCTGATTCTTTGATAATATGGGATACCATATTATACGGGTGGCTGCCCCAAACCTTTATCTGTTTATGTATTGTTTTTGTGACTATATATATATATATATATATATATATATATATATATATATATATATATATATACTGTACTGAGTATACTTTATACATAAAATATATGTTGTCGTACCTTGCATAACTGAATAACCTTTATGGCACAATAACAATTCAATACATTTATGGTCACTACAGTATTTGGATTTAATAATCTTCATGTGGGAAAAGGCTGACTCACATAAATAAGTACAGTGATCCCTCGCTATATCGCGCTTCGACTTTCGCGGCTTCACTCCATCGCGGATTTTAAATGTAAGCATATCTAAATATATATCACGGATTTTTCGCTGGTTCGCAAATTTCTGCGGACAATGGGTCTTTTAATTTATGGTACATGCTTCCTCAGTTGGTTTGCCCAGTTAATTTCATACAAGGGACGCTATTGGCAGATGGCTGAGAAGCTACCCAATCAGAGCACATATTACGTATTAAATAAAACTCCTCAATGATATACGATATGCTTCCCGCGCGGTGCTTCGCATACTTGAAAGCCCGAACAGCATGTATTGATTTTTGATTGTTTGCTTGTCTCTGTCTCTCTCACTCTCTCTGACATTCTCTGCTCCAGAGGGGGTGTGAGCAGAGGGGCTGTTTGCACACTGGCCTAGAGGAAACGGATGCTCCTCAAAAAAATGCTGAAAGACTACCTTCACATTGCTCCCTTCCTTGCAGCTGCTTTGTCCGGCGGTGCTTCGCATACTTAAAAGCCAAAACAGCCCTATTGATTTTTGATTGTTTGCTTTTCTCTCTCTCTGGCTGTCTCTCTCTGTCTCTGACATTCTCTGCTCCTGATGCGCACTCCTTTGAAGAGGAAGATATGTTTGCATTCTTTTAATTGTGAGACGGAACTGTCATCTCTGTCTTGTCATGGAGCATAGTTTAAACTTTTGACTAAAAGGTGTTATTTCATGTCTAGAGGGCTCTAATAATGTTAAAAAACATATTTAGAAGGTCGTAAACAGGTTTTCTACGCTCTTACTGCAAAAAAATACAATTCAATTTATAAATAAAGAATCCTACTTCGCGGAAATTCATTTATCATGGTAGAGTCTGGAACGGATTAATCACAATAAACGAGGGTTTACTGTAGAGCCAAATAATGCAGTCAAGGAGCTTTTGAATTCAGCCAAGTGAAAAATGACGGCTGTCCGATTAACTGCGATTTTAGTTCCCTCTCCTTTCTCTTTACCAGATCGCTTTTCGGAAGGAAGTCAGTTTCGTAGTTTTTATGAACAGTTCGAAAGTGTCTTTCCACATTTTCCTTCTTTTTCTTTGGAATAGCAATGATAGATTAACAGATCAGACAAACACACTTCGATTGTGACATTGTGAGAGAAAAAATCCTCTTCCAAGTCCACATCCAGTCTATACCCTACCCAAACCAATTTTTTTTTTAAATCCCTTCTTTAGTCGATATGAATTGGAAGGCTAACTAGATCACAGCCGGAGCTTTGAAGTAGCTCGCGCATTTGATTGTGCGTGTGGGATGACCAGTGTGTTAGAAGAAAAGAGATCTCAGACTGGCCGCCCTGTATGTCAATCAAGTGATGCCATAGGGAGGATATATGATAGACTAACATTAACAAAAATTTTTTTTTTAATGCAACACCATCTACCTGCACTACCTTTGCGATCTACCGGTCGATCGCAATCGACGCATTGGGCACCCCTGTCCTACCGCAATATCTCTGAAAAGCATGTTTAATGCATAAATCCATCAATCCAGGGATGTGTCCATTCCAGCAAGCATTGGGCACGAGGCAGAAACAATCCCTGGATGGGGCCTCAGCTCATCACAAGGTGAATGCAAGCACACACATACACTGGAGTCATTTTAGCAGCACCAAATCCCCAAATCTGCATATCTTTGGAAGAAAACCGGAGCACACTGTGGAAACCCAGCAGGAAAACATGTAAACTCCAGGCAGGGAATACCAGCAACGTTGACTCCCTGTGAGGCAGCAGTGCTAACGCTCCACCACCGTGTCACCCCCATGTGTGTAATTATTAACAGTATTCATTATTTAAATGAAATTAACGATTTACCTGTAAAATGTAACATACATACTTTAATGCATTTCATCATGAAAGTGATATCAAGTATAAATCTAAGGATTCTAAATGTGCAGAGAGTTGGAATATCATACATTTAATGTGTTCTGTGTGGAAAAAAAAGACGGCACAAAAGATGGTATGTGAGACTTTTAAAAAGTATTGTGTCATTACGATCGGGAATATGCGACGCTTGAATATAAAATGAATGAATGAATCTGTATATCGGCATTTTGCTTCACCTCATCGAACCATCCATCAAACATTGAAGCATGCACATCGATCCCGTAGGATCCACGTAAAGGCTTTCTGTGACATGTAGATAGTAAACGGAGAGAGAGAGTAATTTTTACCACACTGCGCAACATCCAACCCCCTTACCGACTTTTGGCTGGTACTGCAACTCGCGCATGCGTCACGTTAATTTCTGAGAGCCTGCTCAGAGGACACGTCAAATGAACACTGGGAACACGTGGCAGCCATAAAGCGTGTGGTCCGTGCTCTGAGCACGAAGTATAAACGAGCCCTTATATGTTCTTTTGTATGGCACTTTGGTACAACTTCTGTTGTTTGTAAATGTGCTTTTATAAATATATTTGACTTGACTTTCACTCACGTGTGTCTTTTGGGATCGCAGTGTTGTATTTCTGGCACTGGGGTGATCTTGTGTCCTATTGGATCCTTTTTCATCTTCAGTTTTTGTTGAGCCGTTATCATATGTTGGTCTGTAGTGGCATCTGCTTCCTTCCTCACTTTCAAATGCTTATGGTGATATTCAAGACATCTTGTGTTTCCTTTTGTGGGGTAGCACACTACCCTTAATGACAAAGATGTTTAAGACACACATGTATGCAAATATCTCTCCATGTACAATTCTTACATACTTCTCTGCCACTCCCGACTTCCTCATACAATACCACAATTCCTCTTGAGGCACCCTGTCATATACTTTCTCCGGGTCCACAATGACGCAATGCAACTCCTTCTGGCCTTCTCTATACTTGTCCATCAACACCCTCAGAGCAAACATTGCATCTGTGGTGCTCTTTCTTGGCATGAAACCATACTGCTGCTCACTAATCTTAACCTAGCTTCCACTACTCTTCCCCATAACTTCATGCTGTGGCCCATCAATTTTATCCCCCTTGTAGTTACCACAGTTCTGCAAATCCGCCTTATTCTTAAATATCAGCACCAGTACACTTCTTCTTCTCTCCTCATTCATCCTCTCACTTTCCAAGATTCCATTAAACAATGTGGTTAAAAACTCCACTCCCATCTCTCCTAAACACCTCCATGCTTCCAAAGGTATGTCATCTGGACCAACGGCTTTTCCATTGATTTTTGCAAAATTAAACATCGACTTTTAAGATGCACTTTCTGCTCACCTGTGAACAATTTGACAGATTAATGCCTTGCACTGATATGGTTCTGAACCTGATTCATATGATTAGAAAGGCAGAGTCAGGTAAGAGAATGGAATGTAAGGCCATTGCACTTGATTCACTCAATTTTGAGTCACCAACTAGTCAAACTTGCAGGTCTTCAGAAAAGAAAATATCCCGTTTTTTCAAATCCCAAGGATATGCATGTTTGGTACCCATATGAGTAGTGTGGCAGACAGCCGGGGCCCTTCCCCAGCCAGGACACCCCTGTGATGGAAGGACCGGGGGAGAGGACATAATCAGGCAATAACTCCCCCAGAACAAGAGACAACCCCCTGGTTTACACCAGGGCCACGGATTTGGAGCTTAGAAGCTCAACCCTGCTGGGGCCTGGATGACAAAGCTTGCTGAGAGAGGAGTGGAGGCAGCAGAGAAATAAAAGAGAGGAAGAAGAAAGAGAGAAGAAGGGACTGAGTAGTGTCGCTATAGATGTTGTGTTGTGTTTGTGGAAAATGGGGAAGGCGTTGCTCACAATGGAAAGGAAAATAAAAGTGTATACTTGGACTTGTCTCTGTGCCTTTTTGTCAGGGTTTAGGGAGCTGTATGGCCCGGGTTTACCACAGTAGGTACACTTGTGTGGTTGTAGTGTCTCATGTAATTCACTGCAATATTTTCCAGGATTAGTTTGTGTTTTGCATCCACTGTTGTCAGAACCCTGAAACTGGATTGGAGTTTGAGAAAGATAATGGATGTTAGAGGTATATGGAATTAAAGCAGCAAACAAACTCATAATGCTGGTGAGGCCTCTTTACTTCCAGAACAAAGGGGAGAGAAAGCCTCATGTCCTTTCATGCTCAGAAACTCAAATCCCCATTTGAGTTTCATTCTTGACTTTGTTACATATTATTATATGGAGGATATGGAAGTGCTAATCAGAGAGTACTGCTCATATTTTAAAAATGTCCTGCATAATTGAAATACAACAAGATTAGATGCAAACTATAGTGTCCCTGGCACACTTGCCATAAGCACGCCAGACATTACAGGCTGAAGAAGCTGAATCACTAGTAAATTTTACAATCCGTGCTGCATATAAATTACTGACCTGAATAGTGTGCCTTTCAAAGCTTACTCTCCAGGACTATAAATTATGATGGCAGAATCTTTAGGCTGCTGAGGCAGTCTGCCCTTTTTTTTCTTTGACATTCTGCTCAAGTCATGCCTCTGGAATATATGTATGGATATTTTGGGTCGATTTTGCACTAAGTGAATGAGATTGAGAGGGCAGGCAATTAAAAGCAAAAAGACTGAAGCCTCTAATATGTGTTCTGCAGTCAGCAGCAGGCCTTTTTACTGCAATGACATTTTACCTCAATTGGATATGACTGTTGGCAAGCAGACATGGTCTGTGGGGAGAAAAGTGACCTGCCAAGGCTCACAGCAATAGTGAGTCATTTTTCTTAGCAAAGTCAAAAGTGAGAGCAGTCTGTAACTTACGGCAGCAAAGTCTTAATCTATGTTAGAGGAAGATGCAATATATTACATGAGGCAACTATTATTTTGAAATGTTCTGTGAAAATGGCAATTTTAAAGGGCTTGTGTGTGTGACATAATGTGTTCTATCAGGATACTGTACAAAGATAGGTGTGATTCATAATGTGTGAAATTACTCGTAAATGAAGGAGAACCTCATTTTCCTTTTCTTTTATTAGCTGCATCGTTGAATGCACATGCTTTTTAATATTGTCAGTTTCTTTTTAAATATTTTTGTACATAGGACATGACAAAATTCCTTTTGGTATACACTTTGCTTGGTGGATTTTGGTATTCTGAATGTAGGATTATATTGGGGATTAAGCAGACCCCTCTAAGAAGTTATAGTCATTGTAAGCATAAGTTATAAGCATTTTACACTTGCCAAACTTTTCCTTGGGTTCAAAGTTCACATTTGAGCTTACTTACTTGCTTTGTGGAGTTTAATATGGTATTCCACATTCCTTATATAGACCTAATCCTTTAACAGTGTCCCATCAACAATACTAGACACTTATGAGTATCAAGTCAGCAGGGCACATTTCAAACTTGATTAGTATTAAACCAGTATGTGTTAAGTAGTACTATGCAGTATGTATTCATGTTTAAGTAAGACTTATGGCACATGGGGAGGGAAAAAAAGAAAAAAGCTTTTCAAGACAGAATGTGATTAATAATGTGTTGTTAGTGTTAGTAGAAAAGTATCAGAGCAGAGAAGGAACATCTTCAGCAAATGGCCCAGGATGCCAAGAAGCACAAGATGACTTGTATTAAGAAAGAGAAGGATAATCCCTGTTTAGTGCTGTGAACTCATTTCCTCTTAGGGGCTAGCAACTCACTGCTACCTCTTACTTGAATAGTCTTGTGTTGAGATACTGGGATTTTAGACTGGATTTAAAATTAAAGACCAGGAGGGAATCAGTTATCAACAGGGGCACTTTTAGCTAAGACTGTCAAAAATACAGAGGTGATTTCATTTTTACCCAGGCAACTTAAGGTAAGCTGTGGACTGTGACAGCAAAATGTATTGTGCTGTACTCTGAGTGACCACATTATTAGTTACACACACCTAAAAGCAAACTGGTCTAACATTTGCCCCAAGAAAAGCCTTAATTATTTAAAGCAAGGACTCCACAAAATGTCAGAAGTGCTTAATAAGTATACTGGCCCCAGCCATCTCCATTGTTTCCTACTACTATTGTACAGTAGTGGCCAGAAGTTTCGGCAGTGACACAAATTTTGTGTTTTCCTAAATTAGCAGCTTCTGTTTTTGTGGTGGCAATTCACATTATTTTTATGTTATTCTGCAGTGATCAGCAGAACTTTAATTCATTGCAAAGAGCTTTATTAGAATAAAAAGTTAACTTTATCACAAAAAAACATTTGCTCTTATTTTGGCTCTGGCACAAAATGATCAGTTAAAAGTGTCCAATAAGTGCCAGGACCATTTCTTCCTGAGGAGTCAGCAACAGAATCGAGTTGCCATCAGTGCAGAGCTTGCTCAGTATTTGTAGAAGGTTGGTGTGAATGCATCTTCATGCACTGTGAGGCAAAGACTTTTGAACAATGATCTTGAGTCAAGAAGGGCAGCAAAGAAGCCATTTCTTTCCATGAAAACATTAAGCACAGACTGAAATTCTAATATTTATTTTACTTTTTAACATCATGTTGGTTTTCTTTTTGATCACATCACTTTGTACACCTAGAGAATACCTCTTTTCTTGAAGGACTGCTTATCAAGTGTCACATTTATTTGATTTCTGCAATTGAGTATTCATCCATCCATCCATCCATCCTCTTCCGCTTATCCGGGGTCGGGTCGCAGGGGCAGCAGCTTGAGCAGAGAGGCCCAGACTTCCCTCTCCCCAACCACTTCTTCCGGGAGCCCCTCCAGCGTATCCTGGGTCTTCCCCGGGGCCTCTTCCCGGTTGGACGTGCCCGGAACACCTCACCAGGGAGGCGTCCAGGAGGCATCCTGATCAGATGCCCGAGCCACCTCATCTGACTCCTCTCGATGCGGAGGAGTAGCCGCTCTACTCTGAGCCCCTTCCGGATGACTGAGCTTCTCACCCTATCTTTAAGGGAAAGCCCAGATGCCTTGCGGAGAAAACTCATTTCAGCCGCTTGTATTCGCGATCTTTCGGTCACTACCCATAGCTCATGACCATAGGTGAGGGTAGGAACGTAGATCGACTGGTAAATTGAGAGCTTTGCCTTATGGCTCAGCTCTTTTTTCACCACGACAGGCCGACAGACCGATGCAGAGCCCGCATCACTGCCGATGCCGCACCGATCTGCCTGTTAATCTCACGGTCCATTCTTCCCTCACTCGTGAACGACCCCGAGATACTTGAACTCCTCCACTTGGGGCAGGATCTCCCCCCCAACCCTGAGAGGGCACTCCACCCTTTTCCGGAGCCTTTTCCTCCTTGAACCGTCACATTATAGTGGTGGAGCTTATGTCCCAATGATCCTAGGAGCTATGTTGTCCGGGGTTTTATGGCCCTGGTAGGGTTACCCAAGGCAAACTGGTCCTAGGTGAGGGATGAGACAAAGAGCGGTTCAATAAACCTCCAATGATGAGCGAAAACTTTGGCCGATGTTTTCCCTTGCCCGGACGTGGGTCACCGGGGCCCCCCTCTGGAGCCAGGCCTGTAGGTGGGGCTCGATGGCGAGCACCTGGTGGCCGGGCCTGCACCCATGGGGCTCGACCGGGCACAGCCCGAAGAGGTAATGTGGGTCCTCCTTCCCATGGGCTCACCACCTATGGGAGGGGCCAAGGAGGTTGGGTGCAGTGTGAGTTGGGTGGTGGCCGAAGGCGGGGACCTTGGTGGTCTGATCCTCGGCTACAGAAACTGGCTCTTGGGACGTGGAATGGCACCTCTCTGAAGGGAAAGGAGCCTGAGCTAGTGCGCGAGGTCGAGAGGTTCCGGCTAGATATAGTCAGACTCACTTCGACGCACAGCTTGGACTCTGGAACCAATCTCCTTGAGAGGGGCTGGACTCTCAATTGAGTATTCACCTGCTTCTTATTTTCAGCTGTGCATAAAGTCATTTGTACTGAATCTTTTACAGAGATACTATGAGCAAAAAAGCTAAAATATTAACATCAATAATAAAAATTAGAAAAGCACATATGGTGCAAATGAATATGTAGCACCCAGAATATTTAACTTCTGTTCAATTCAGAACAGTCTTACCTTAAATCAAATAACGTTTGCAAGGAGTTGGCATTAGACCAACTGATTGGGTCACTTTAATCAAAGGATTCTCCAATAAGATTTCAAAACATGCCAAGTTTAATAACTGATTTCCAAGAGGAGAGCCATTGTGCCATCCGTACGTCCTTTACAAGTTTTTAACACATGCTGGGAGGGGTGGATTTATTGACTCTCTTCTTTGTTTGGAATCCGAAGATGTGCAGTGATGCATGCAAGTTTGTGGTCACTCTATCCAGGATTAGTTTCTTGTACCTGTTGTTGCCAAAATAGAATGTGGCTGATTTAAACAGATTTGAGAATGTTGGATTATTTTCCACTGCAATAAATGAAATCTAAGCAAGTGAAAAGTACTTATTAAGACATCAAAATCTTTTTTTCTTTATTGTAAGAATTGTTGATTTTTCAAAAATGTATATTTACAATTATTTAACTTACGTTGAGAAATTTTGTCCACAAAATTTTCCTTAACCCATTGGAAATATTTTTTGGTAAATAAAAGCAAAACAGTTACCATTTAAAGTTTTTTTTTTTTTGGTCTAGTTTTTGCATATGCATTTTTTTGCAGTGTGGCTCTGTGGCAAAGGATCTGCGCTAGTATCTGGCAGTTCAAATCCCATTACTACCTGAAGGGATCCTACTTCATTGGGCCCTTGAGCAAGGCTCTTAACCTGAAAATTTCTCCAGGGGAGCTGTACAATGCTTGGGGATTATCAAAGTATATAAAAAAATAAATGAAAGAGAACACAAGTGCTAGAAAGTGACACTTTTAAATATCTGCTTAGTCCTTTGAAAAAAAAAATTTAAAAAGGTACAGCTGTTTTTTTAGTGAGGATGAGCTCCTTAGACATTGATATAGTAGAATATGAAAATCATTTTCATTGCCTTTAAAATGCTAGCCTGTAATCTTTTTTCTAATTGTTGATTCTCCACATTTAATCTCCTGTTGTTTGAGATGAGTGCAGGAAGAGCCAAAAGGTCATCTAGATTCTCTGCAGAGTCTGTCTTCCAGTAAATTTGAGCAAATTCACTTTAATTACCTGTTTTGATGCTGCAAGCAGCTTTATGAACAGTAATTTCCTCTGAATCTGTTTCAGTCTATTCTAGAAGAGTGTTTAAGATTGTGGTCTCTTGTACTGGGAAACCAAGAAAGGCAATAGTTTAGTCACAAACTTAAAAGATCAATATAAGTAGTTTAGTTACAAATGAAAGATCAAATAGTGACAGTTGAAAGGAAATCTTCTTGTAGCATGTTTTCAGCTAGATGTTTTAAACTAAATAAAAGGGGTGACATTACCAACAATGTGGACTCATTGTAAGATGATAGACTATAATCCACAAAGATACTGATTGAGTGCCCACCTGTGACTCATTTTATATCCCTAACCAATTCAGCTGATACTCCTGTGTTTTCACTGTAGAATCATAGTGTTGTGATTTTCAGGGCCCACATATGCATAAAAGCCTGAAGCCACAAAATCAGGTCAAAAAAAGTTGTACTTCACCTATCCCTGAAACATTAATGCGGGTCTTTAGGTTCCGCCCTCATAAAAGACCATTGGAAAATAAAATGGAAAAACTCTGGGCCCAAAAAAGCAAAAACAAAATACAAAATTTCTTTAGAAAAATAATCAGATGAAGAAAATAGTTTGAAAAACTCTAAATATTAATCTAAAAAATATAAGTTGTGACGATGCCGGTCCCCTACAAACTCCCTTTTCCCACATGGGAGTCTGCAGAACCAACACCGTCGATAGTTATGACCGAGATGAGCTGACAAATGAGGACAATTCCCAGATGATGCCAGAGGATGGTGGAAAAAGTGCCCAATTGTTTTTTTTAACAACCAGCCAACACAAAAGTAAAACCAAAAAAAGTGTCAATTGTGCAGTGTTCTAAAAACAGTACATAAATAAATTCATAAAATCATTGAAATGTGGCAATAAAATCAATCAATAAATAAATCCATTAAAATGAGGTTAAAATGTAGTCTCATTTCACCCGATCGCAGCACAACACCTTCCCTCTCCCCGTCTCACCCATCACACGCGTTGCCGTCGGAGCCTCTACAACACAAACTCATTTCCACTGACCCCCATCTTGGCTCTCTCCGGACTTCTCAGCCAGACTGTCTGAGGTCGGCTCTCCTCCCTTCTTACTTCGTGTCACGCAATCGCACCTCAGAAGCCTAGGGAGGACACCTGCCTTGCTCGCCACACTCCACCAGAATATTCAGTGGGGCGAACTAGCCCCTAGAGCGCCACAGCCAACGTTCCTTTGCGGGGCCCCAGCTCGTACTGCCTCCTCCTCCTTCCAGGTGTCTGGATCGTCTCCCATAGACTGCCTTCCGCTTCTTTTAACCTCTTTCCCTTTACATCATTTCTTTTCTCACTTTTATGTCCCCCATATCTCCCTCCTATTCCTCTGTGATGGCCCGTATATATGCACACACACACCTGTCTCCGTGGGCTCAGTGCCTTAATCACACGCCGCAGGAGGCCAGTGAAACAATTGAGAATGGGTGCGACTCTCCCCAACTACCTCATTAACTCCCAACAGTTGTGCAATCGCACCCAAAGAGAGTGACACAGCTTTATGGATTTAAATCTGCCCTTATTTTTTTGAAGCTGCAGACCTGCTATACTACATAAGCACCAAAGTACAAAAGGCAGATAACCTAATTCTAACAAAAATCAGAAAATTTAAAAAAAGCAAAATTCCAAAAACCAAATTAACTTGGTGTATTAGTAAACCGGTAAAATTTTAAAGGGCAAATCAGGAGAGAGATATGAAATAGAAAAGGGACAAAACTGGGAAAATGATAAGTGCTGAAACAGTGAAGCCAAAGCTGAAAATCATGGTCAGAAGGACAGGGCAAAAGTCAGGAGTCCACAGATCAATACAGAAAGAAAGTAAAAATTTAGATTTGTATAGCAAAGGTTTTATTATCCACAACTCAAATAAACACATGGTGGCTTTTTAAACCCACCACTTCAATTGCCAACAACTGTCAAATCTGGGTGCCATGTCACCCCCATGACAGAAAAGATTACCCTGCCAACTGGAGCAAGCACACAAGACAGACTCCAGTAGAAATAAAATTCAAAAACATAACAAAACCATACAAGAACTTAAAAAGGTGGCACTTAAGGAATGGGAACCAGACAACACAAGCAGAATCTAGTGCATCAACACAGATTAGAGGCATCTTTGGGTTTTAAACAGACTATCATCAGGAGGCCCTATCCACTTAGGCTTCACATGCAAACTAAAAAACCTAAACACAAAGTCATTCACTCATGCTTCATTCAGTTCACAAACATGAAGATATCTTTGTTTTCTGCATTCATATAAATTAATTACAATTAAGCAAAATTCCTCATGAAAATAAATGAGCAAAATAAATAACTGTTAAATTCCCAAGTGAGTGTTGTTTTACTAATCCCTTGCTTTCTGTACATCCTGTGATAGCACCAATTAGTAAAATTAAGTATAAGGGTATCAGCTTATTTTGTGTGATAAGAGAGCAATAACAAGCAAGAAAATTTATTCATAACGTAACATTCAAGTGTGTCCAGGTGGCTTAGGTAACTGTCCTGAAAATCTAGGCATTTTTTTAAAATCATTTCATCAAAGACTTAGTTATCAATTTTTTGTTTGTTAAATATTTTTTCAGCAGTAAGTCATATTCAGAAATACAAGTAACAGTAGAAAGTCATTACATGCTTTATTAGAGTACTGTACATAAAACACATGTTTAATAGCACTTTGCTAAAAACTGAGCACAAAAGAATTTCGGTGTCTTAAATAGCTTCCTTAGACAGAAGATTCCAAATCAAGTGATTTGAATTGTATTTTTGTACTGATGTGTGTTGTGGATTTTTGGCTAATTATATTTAACATTTCTTAAACATTATAATTTTGAAAGGTATAGCTGAAAAGAGAGTTCAGATTTATGTTGAAATTTCAAGCTAAAATTGTTGGCTGCATCAGACCATGATGAATAAGAAGTGATTATGGTGCTTTGCTGATAAAATATAGTGTCAGGGAAATGTTGAATTATTATCAGCAGACAATGAAGCAGTGAGGTTATTTTTAGTGTAACATAAACACTGAGTACTAGAATATTCACTATATGCATAACACATCACCAAGCCACATTTCCTCTTCCACTGATATCTAGTTAAGTTGCTTGAAGTTTTTACTTTTACAATCACAAAAATCATGTAATTTACCAGTAGTAATTTTAAGCAGTAGAAGTAGTGAGCTGGTATGACAGCAGTTTTACTGATGATCTGTCGCATGAACATTACAGAAGTTCTGTAAACCCTAGGTTATGAGGACCAGTTACAGAGTAAGTAAGTAAGGGCCTTAATTTGGAAAGGAAGCTGTTTCGTCCTTTGCTTGTTTTTCTATTTCAGATGTATGTATTATTCTGCTTTCATACAGGTAAGGCAAAGCACAGTGTCATTTATCTTTTTCCTATTGATTTTGATATATTTTGAACTTTAAGAATTTAAGTGTGGTAATAATTGTTCTTTTTCTATTTAGTGTCAGTATTCTTTGATGTTCATTATGTTCAGATTTCAATATCATGCCTTAGTAGCCTAGGCCTTTCTTGTTTGTGTATTTGTATTTATTGGGAAATAACCTGGAGTGAGCAAATAAAAGAACATTTATAAAGTCAGTGGCAATATTTGAAAACATATGCTATGGTTACATCATTTTCTATATTTTGTGTATGTTGGAACAGCAAGATTGTGTCTCACAAATTATTCACAAGGAAACATTTGGGCCTCCATTGTTTAAATAAAGGGGGTTCATATAGAGCAAGCTTTAGTTTCCAATGTTGGCAAGACTTTGTTATGTTTTCAACATGCAAAATACAGCTTCACATTTATCAGATTGGTGTGAGCTCACAATTCTTGTTTTTTGTGCCAGAAGAAGGTGTATCGCTTTATTTTGCAATCATAACAGACACATTGCTGTGAATACCCAAGCACAGACCATTTTGTACAGGAATTTGTCTGTCTTTGTCGCACTTGATGCTCGCCAATTGGTACTGCTGTTATTTTTCTTCCAATTATTGGCCTCTTCAATGTGCTTCATGCTCAGCAGATGTTGTTGCTATACTTTTCTTTTTCACCATGTCACCCTAAGAAAGACAATTACTTCACAAAGGTTGCTGCTACCCTGATGTTTTCCTTTACCAGTGCGGATCACGTTATATGCATTTGATTAAGGCCAGGATCAAAGTTGCCATCGGAAGTCATTGCAGAAGTTCCATCCGGCGTAGACACTAGGACAACAGGACTGGACCAGGGACTATATGTATACACCCAGTGGGTATAGAAAAGAATCACACCCTTCAAAATATTCCCATGTTTTTTGCTTTACAGCTTTAAATGAAAAACTCACACAAAAATGTTTCTTCCCAGCTTTACTTACTCAATGCAACCTATGACATCCAAGTGAAAGATATCACAGCTATAGTTCAGGAAAATTATAAAAAATCCAAAACAAGACATACTGAGATTAATAGAGGATCACCCCCTAATGTCAATATTTTGTTGAACCACCTTTTGCTTTAATGACAGCCTTGAGTCTGTTGGGATACTTCTCTATCAGCTTTGCACATCTAGATTGAGCAATATTTGCCCACTCTTCTTTACAGAACTGTTCAAGTTTGGTCAGATTGGATGGTGAGCGTTGGTGGACTGCTATCTCCAAATCTTTCCACAGATTTTCAATGGAATTTAGGTCTGGGCTCTGACTGGGCCACACGAGGACATTCACTTTTTTCACTTGTTGTTGTGTTGAAAGGTGAACATTTTGCCCATCTTCAACTTTCTGGCAGAGGGTAGCAGGTTTTCCTCAAGAATTTCACAGTATTTTGCCCCATCCATTTTTCCTTCTACCCTAACAAGAACCCCTGGCCCTGTGGCAGAGAAACACCTCCAACAACAGGATGCTGCCACCTCGATGCTTTACTATAGGTATGGTGTATTGTGGATGGCGAGCTGCATTGATTTCCGCCAGGTGTACCGTATGGTATTGAGGCCAAATAGTTTGATTTTGGTCTCATCTGACCTTTTTCCACTTGGCATCCGAATCTTCAAGGTGCATTCTGGCAAAGCTCAAATGAGCCTTAATGTGGCTTCTCTTGAGAAGTGGCTTTTTCCTTGCGACACACCCAAACAAGCCACAATTTTGGAGCGGTTGTGAAATTGTTGTCACCTGCACACAATGACCACTCTTTGCCATAAAATCCTGTAACTCCTTCAAAGTTGGCCTCTTGGTAGTCTCTCTTACCCATTTCCTCCTTGCTTTTCCATCTTTGGAGGGATGGTCGGATCCAGGGAGGGTCCTAGTAGTACCAAACACTTGCCACTTCTTTATTATGGACTTTACTGTACTCCTTGGGATTGATAAAGCCTTTGAGATTTTTTGTATCCATCTCTCTGTCCACAACTCTGTCCCTGAGATCTTTTGAAAGTGGCTTGCCATCCATAGTCAGTTGTTTGCTGTCATTTGCACTACCAAGCAAGGGAATGCTCCAGGAACAGCTGTTTTTTGCTTCACTAATCACACTGATTACAATTGATCCCAGGTGGAAGCCAGTAACCATGGTCTGCAGTGGAAATGGTGGTTACTTACACCTGATTGAGTTTACAAAAAATGTTTAGGAGGGGGTGATCCTTTATTAATCTCAGTATTTCTTGTTTTTTATTTTTTAAAATTCTTCTGAAATGTAGCTGTGATATCTTTCACTTGGATGTTTATAGATTGCATTGAGTAAGTACAGCTAGAAAAAATATTGGTTTGTGTGTTTTCATTTAAGGCTGTAAAGCAAAAAAATGGGAATATTTCGAAGGGGGTGATTCTTTTCTATACCCACTGTTAGGGGTGGGCGGTAGGACCGAAATTCTATATCAAGTTCACGTTATCTAAGTTATCCCGGTTTCACGGTATTCAACGGTATTTTTTTCCCATGCATGAGTGGATGGTAACCACATTTTCCACTGTAATTACTGCAGTAGACTGCCTAAGAATAATCTATTCCACTGTCATGAATTTTAATGTGCACACAAGTATTAATACAGGTTTGCATGGCCCCATAAAGTGATAGTTTTCAAGGGGGTGGCACTAATGAAGAGAAGGAATCACATTGCATGACAGATGCAGTCAAAATATAGAACCTTTTTATTGAACAAATTTTGCAAAAACTTAAACTATAATTTTAACAACATATTTTCAACCATCTGAAGAGGCATTTGGACTTAGTAAAATATCCAGAGGTGCTTGTCAAAAGTTGTATTGCACTGAAAATGTCTTAGAAAAGGAATAAATAGTACAGTATATATTTTTTGTAAACCAACTATACTTTCTGTTAATGTTAACAATCTCTGTCTACTGACACGTTAAAGTGACTTTTTAAACAACTTTACCATCATTAAACTGCATAATATTTAAACTTATAAATAACAACAATAAAATAAATAATAGTATTATTACTGATAGTTTCACTGTTACTTCAAGACTTCAAGCCCAGGTGCATTACACAGTATTCACCAAATTAAAATAAAACAAGTGCAACTTGGTGATGACATTTTTAACAACTGAACCATCATTTAGGCAGACTGCATTAATATAGACCTTGCTTCAAGCTAAGCTATATACATAAATAATAAAACTGCAACTTGCATTTATAATGCTATTTGTGGTAGGCCTATAGCCCTACGGAATCGTATTAGGGCCACAGTGAAGAAAAAAAAATATGGACACAGGGAAGAAAAAAACAAACTATATGTCAAAAATAAAGTCGACATGTTGACTTTATTCTCGACATTTCCACTTTAATTTTGATGCTTATGTCGAGATTAAAGGCAACATTTCCACTTTATTCTCACCGTTTATGTCGATATTAAAGCCAACGTTTCCACTTTATTCTCGCCGTTTATTTTATAAAGTACAATGTCGTAAACTTCATCCTAAAATCAATGTTTAATTTACTAGATTTTCTCAAACCCCATCATAAGTTAATGCAGCACATTAAATGCTTTGTGTTAAGTGTTCCCCGACCAAGTTGTTAATCACTATGCTTTTTAAACTGACTTCCTCCGCACTAAGAGGCGTGGGCAGCAATCACCGCACAGAATCCATTCACTTCATGATATTCCTGCCCTCTGAAAATTTAGAATGCTAAGATAAATACTTGATATCATTTTCATTATGAAATGCATTAAAGCATGTATTAAACATGCATGGTAGTGCTGCTCCCTCGCAGTAAGGTGTCCCCAGGTGTATGTTCAGTGTAGAGAACTTTATGGCAGGTGTGACGAGGCTCCAAAAAACTGGATGTATGAATGGGTATCGCAAAGGTTTAACTTAAATATTGTGTAAATGTTGGGTTTGTGATCTGGTGGTCGGAGACATGAACACAGAATTCAATGAATGTTCTTCTGAGCTGGCTTTCTTTATTGCACGCGTGCTTTCTATCTGACATACCAAAACCCCAGTTTCTATCCTTACTTTTTCTTTCTCCACATAACCAATCACCACATGATAAACGTCTTTGTGAATTTAAAACTAGTTATAAACTTAGCCCACGGAGTGTTCAGAACTTTAAAAATATCTTCGTTATGCATGTTTAATTATGCCATCCATTCAAGGTTGTGCCCATCCCAGCAAGCATTGTGTGCAAGGCAGGAGGAAATCCTGAACATGGCGCCAGCACATCACAGGGTGAATACGAGCAAAACATACACTAGCAGGGTTAATATAGCATAACAAAACTCCACATCCTACATGACTTTGAAAGGAAACTGAAGCACACCAAGTAAACCCACCAGAAAAACATGCAAATTCAAGGCAGGGAACATCTGAGACACCCTTGCTGGGAGGCAGCTGTGCAACCTCCACGCCGCCGTGCCCCCACATGATTAATACATGCTTTATTGCATTTCATCATGAAAATTATATCAAGTATTTATCTTAGCATTCTACATGTTCAGAGACTAGGAATATCATGAAGTGAATGTATTCTGTGCGCGATCACTGCCGGCGCCTCCTTAGTACAAGAGGAAGTCAGTTTAAGAAGCACATATCGATTTAACATGGCTCGGGGAACACTTAACACAGAGCATTTAATATGCTATATAATTTATGATGGGGTTTGAGAAAATCTAGTAAATTACATATTCATTTTACGATGAAGTTTAGGTGTCTGTCCTTTGGAAATCTGCTTGCCTTTATTACTGACTTATTAAATTGTGTTTTGGTATACAGTATATACAGGTAAAATTCGGTTACAAAATAGTGCCTAAAGTAGAGGACTTAAAAAAATTTTTATTGTAATGAAAATTTTGAAGTAATGAGATTCTATATTTGTCGTTGTAGTGCTTGATTTAACTTGTGTCCAGGCGTTATTGGCAATCATTTCAATAGCTTCTTTCACATTAGTTTTCCATTCCTCCTGTCTACAAGAATTTTTCTCAGCATTTCCTTGTGATAATACACTTTCAGGGTGCAAGTGATGCCCAAATCCAGTGGCTAAAGCACTACTGTGCAATTGGGTGGGAAGAATTCAACTCGAAGATTATCTAAATGTGGAAGCATGCTGTGGGCAGCACAGTTATCAATCAGAAGCAGAATCTTCCTTTTCTTCTTCTTCATATTGTGAGGTTTCTGAAGCGCGATTGCCGCATCTGTGGAAGATTGTTTGTCTGTTGCCGGGGTAGGGCAACCGCAGGCTCACAGCGCTGCAACTGATCGCCACAGAAGAAAATCTGAAAAACTCACCAGTTCACTTTATACTCGCAGGGAAGGAATCTAACATGCTTAAAACACAGAGGATTGGTCGACTTGCCAATGATGAGAGGAGTGACTTTGTGGCTGCCAGTTGAATTGCAGCAAAGTAGAGCTGTCAACCTTTGTTTAGAATTTTTTCCTCCTCAGCATGGTTCACTTTTGAGTGCTAAATAAAGTGTCATGCAGTAGCAGCTGGTAGAAGATTCCAGTCCCATCAGCATTGTAGATGTCTTCAGGCTCATAAGCTGAAATGATTTTCCTGATTTCATGTGCACGCCATTTATTTGCTTTTTCAATTGGAACTACAGATTCTTCTCCACAGATTGCTTTGGCTGCAATTCCAAAATGATCCAGAAAGTGAATTAGCCATCCCCAGCTGACAGTAAAATCTTCTAAAGTCTTGCGTAACAAAACACGAGGGTGAGTCTCAGTACTTTAGCAAAACCAGCTGTATTCGGCTTGAAACAGGAACAGCATGATTTTTTATTGTAGCGGGATCTACCACTCTCCTATACACCAACACAGTAATTAGGGAGGGTCGTGAGTAGGTTAGTGGCCAAGTAATTCTGTTCCCTGCATTTATAATGTTCCTTGCATCACCCATCAAGATCTTTTCGGAGTTGCATTGACGGCGAGCCACTGCAGCACTGTGAGCCTGCTGTTGCCCCGGCAGGCACAGGCACAGACGTAGCGATGACGCTTCCGTATGCTCTTCGGCATGTCATCCCATTGGTGGGTGTCCCAAAAGAGTTTAGAAACCTCATAACAGTGAGTTTGCTTTTTCTTGAATGAGTGGCACACTAATAAGGAATGTTTCTTGAACGAGCTTCTGCCATTTCTATAGGAGGGTGACAATGAGTTAAATTCCAATTGATGTTTTTCAAATGTTGATGAGCAATAAGCAAAATGTATCACTGAAAACCACAGACAACAAAAACATAAAAAACAGTTTGAGGAAAGTTCGAAGAAAGAGAAAAATTTACAATGTTTGTGTTCAGTTTTGCACAACTGAGCTGCGACCACAAAACTAACTGCTCTGTGGAGCATTTAGTTGTAATGAGAATGCTGAATGTATTTCGTAGTAATGAGATTTCTATAGACTCTGTCATATGGGGAAACTATCAGGACCGTAAAAATACTTGGTTGTAATGAAAATTTAGTTGTAACGGAATTTCACCTGTATTGTATTTGATTCATCACTCTGTGTTTTCTTGGAGGTGCACCAGAGGTGCTGATTCCCATTCCCACAATGGAGTCCTAATCTATGTCTGAGAATAGTAAACTACAGTATATATTAAAATAAATAACAAAATAACAAAATAAATAAACAATGATGAAAAAAATCAAAGAGGAAACTCTGGTTAAACCTTACACAAATATACAGAATATACACTGTGTATATATTTTGACTAAAAATTTGCTTTGATTTAAGGTGTCAGTTAAATACAATGCAGCACATATTTTCAGCTCATTATGATTAAAATAAAATGTACTGTTGGAGCAATTGTTAACACTGTTATTTCATGACATCAGAGAGATAGGATAATTCCCTATTGTGTTTGAGTGGATTTTCTCAAGGTTCCCTTTCATTCCAAACATATGTTTGGTGAATAGTCAATTCGTATTGGTTCTGTATTGCAACAGGTAACACATTCATGTTCTAGTAGTTCAAAATACTGTATGTTCTGTTTCAAAACATGTTTTACAGTAGATGTTAGTTTATTGGGATCTAATAGCTGTGATAAGTGTGCAGAATCTGTATTTTCAAATGTAAAGTTTGAAAACCACATGACTAAAACCTTTTGTTTATGCCAATTCAGCTTCAGTTTGTATCCCAAAAAAAGGTCATTACTGAAATGATTTGCAGCTGTTACTTGGCGCTAACTTGCTGCCCATCTCCAGCTGTATGGGTCAAGGCCAAGAAAATGACAAGTGTTGTGCCTATATAGTAAATCAAAGTTGTTCAGGGAAAGATATGTTATATATGGCTTCCAAGTGATTTTTTCTTCATCATTATTTTACAGTCCAGGCAGTACAGTGACATATGCTATGTTTCCCCTGATGGATTTTAAGTGACAAAATGAAAATATGTTAAATAACTGTGAATTTTCCCCACAGCAGTCCCTTTTTAAACAAACTGACTTTTAGTGATTAAAAAGTGATTTATAGGATTATGTAATTTACTAAAGAATATGCTGTTATACAAGTTTTGGTTTATCTGAATTAAATGTTGATTGATGTGTGTCTGTTCTAAATTTCATGTATATTGCAAACTGTGCATTGCTGGTTTCAATGACTTTTCCATATCCTATTGATAAGGGTGACACAAAACTGATTAATACTCAACAAATTCTAATAATTATGTCTCACCAACTGCTACAGTTAATATGATTTAAAGATGACAGCACCAAAATTAAGCAATTGGTCATGTGATATGCCTACAAGAACGTGCCTCATTAATGGACTGTAAGCCAAACGTATTGCAAAGACTACACATCAGAACTTTCTGGGAGGTTGTACCATTTTACTGAAAGTTTGTGGCTACAACATTTTAGAATGTCAAGATTAACATTGAAAATGCTGCATATGTGCATAGTACCATTTGTTGAACCAATAGGTAGCCGGCAGCCACAACTTCTAACCTGATATCGCATTGCATTGCCTTTGTACACATTTTCAACTTGTGAACAGTATAGAGCTGTGGGAGAGACATTTGGGGTCAGTAATACCACCACCCACAGATGTACTTAAACAAAGAACGTGGACATTTGAGAGGGAATCATGCAGAGTTACATCAAGTTAACCAAAAGTGGCAAAATATTGTGTACTTCATTTTTTTCGAAAGCATTCAACCAGAGTTGCACATCACACAATATAGTGCATATGTAGTATCTTCTTTCTCCAACTGAAAGTTACCATGACTTCATTAACTGTAATGGATGGCCATCTACAATTCTTCAAGTGCTTGTCCATGAGAAATATTGAATTTGAGGCATTTGTGTTATCACCCCAGGAAGTGTGCATGATTTACTGCATTAGACTTGCATGTGTCTAGAAAAATGTCAAGACCAATAAATATTGAGAGCACCTAGATAGGGTTCACAACACTCCCACACACATACGCACATCTATTTGTAGAGCGACTTTACTAGTGTTTTTTTGATTGCCTGGAATGAAGTGTGGTTGTTTTATTTTTAAAAGTGACATTATGGAAAATTCCCAAGGATTATGAAGTTTACTGTGTGTTTTGTTGTCAGAGAGGCATGGGATCCAAACCATATTTATTGATAAATGTATTTTTTTTCTTGACATTTAAAGTTTTGACAAACAATGTATCTTCATCTCCTGGTCACTATTCAGGTAGTGGCTGTGCTAGTGCTGCATAGTATCTTCTGGTGTCATAACACATAGGAACTATATAAGAATGGGCACTGCAGAGTCTTTTTTTTCCTAAGTGAATGTCCTGTACAGTATATGGTCTACATACAGTTTATGGACAGTGAAGTTTTTTTACACTGTTGTGTGCTGTGCCAGTAGTATCACTTTAAGAGAGGCCCAACTAATCAACAAACAGATTAGGAAAGCAGGCTAAGTTATGGGACCCACTTTGGACCCTAAGGAGGTAGTAGTAAAAGAGAGAATGATGGCAAAACTGATGGTGATTATGAACAATGCTGCACATCCTCTCTATTGACACACAGTACTTAACAACAAACAAGTATTTCAGCAGAAGTGTGTCAAATGCTGCTGGGGCTGCTTTATACCAACTGCAATACGCCTGCATAATATATGCCTAACTGCTGTGACAATTCTGTTTATCTTTGAACAAGTCAGAAGTTTTCTTTCTTTACAGTAATTCAGGTGTGTATTAGGTGGGGGGTGTTCTTGTTTGTTATAGTTTTTATTTGTTTATTGAGCTTTAATAATATGCTAACCTTCCCCCTTAAGACAAACTGCTATCTACCATCCATAATCCATAGTTTTATTGAAATTTGTAATAAATTACTGACAATTACTTTTTTCATTTTCCACATTGTTGAAGACTGGTTCTCATTGCATGTGAATTGCCTTTGGTGTGGATTTGTAATGTGTAGTTTTGTTCTGTTTATTCCTATGCACTGCTTTTCTAAAAGATAATTGGTGACTGTAAAATAATGACTCTATGTGGCGGCACGGCTCTACCTAACTTTCAATTTTATTACTGGGCAGGAAACATAAAAACTATAAAAACCTGGACATAAACATGGACACAAATAGACGAACATACACAGGCTTGGTCCACAGTAGAAATAAAATCCTGCAGTACATTCCTTGCTTTGTACACCAAAAAATACAAGTTATCGCCAATATACTAACAACCCAATTGTGCTTCACTCAATCAGAATATGGAACCAATGTAGGAAGTATTTTAAAATGTACTTTTAGTGTTTTGCACTTTTAACAGTAGAAAGATGAGATTTAATAAATGTAATATTTTCAAGCCACAAAATGCAATGCTTTTTACATGTTTTTTAGAGAAAAAAATGTAAAGCTAAGGAAAGCTACTGTAAGTATAATAAAATCTGATTTTAGATACTTTTTAGAGGTGGTGTCTCCTCTTCACTCTAAACATTCTGAAATTCTGTTAAATTTTGGCCTATGTTGCCTATGTTTTGCCAGTATTACATTGCTTGCTAATGCTGTACAATGCTGAAGTAAGACTATATCTGTCAGTTGTGTTTTGCAGAGGTTGCAGTCATCCTGGGAAAAGAATCTTTATTCAACAGGTTTAAATAACTACCTAATCCTTCAACAATCAAATGCACCTTGGAACAGGTGCCAAAGAATAAAATGTGCATAATAGAGAAAAATAGAGCTTACCTTAGGGTTTATCTTCATGAATCCAACAGCTGCTGAGACACTGGAGGACAGGAGTAGTCTAAACAGGAATTTTCATGTTTATTATTGTGAGATCTTGGCTATTTAGCTTTATTCAGGATGTACTTAACTTGATGAAAGGACATCCAAAGGATTCATGGTAATGCTGATTGGCAGTAAAACCTGGAACCTTTTTGCAAACAGTACCCGGCAACAAAGCATAGTGGTTACTGTCATGAATTTCGGTTTAGTAGCTGTCTGTTTTTCATTTATTGCAAATTTTTATGCTTTGTTTTTTAATTGAATAATTTAGTCATCATTTTCTGGTAATTTTTTCTTTTTTTTAGTAACTGGGTTCTGTTGTAACCATGTGATGCATAATGTCATTTAGTCAGCCTCCATAAAATGACATCTCTCAGGCACACAGTATTCTAGTAATGTGAATTTTAGGCTAGTGCAGGTTAACCAAGAAGTCTTTTTTTTTTGGTTTTGATGCCAGATTGTTTGCCATCCTGGTTTTGATTTACTGCCGTATATAATGACCTTGTCTTTGTATGCTCCCATTAAACTTTCTTATTTCCTGGTTACTGCATTGGAATTCACAATACCTGAAGTCCTTTGCATATAACAGAGAGGTTTTCTATACACAAACCATATGCTGCGCACCCAGTACCATGTTATACTTTGTGCAGGTTCAAGAGATTTATATGTTAAACATGGAATGGATGAAATATATAGGTTCATTGTTTGCTCACACTGTTTAAATAATGATAAAGACAAAATCCTGGACAGTTTATTTTATAAACACTGGCCGGAATTATATTTTTGGTCTCAAAAGGAGCACATGTGCATGGAAAGAAAGATGTTTGGTAACCGTATATTCTGTAGATCTATTAATTTATCAATTTATTATTTTTTTAAATAGTAATATACCTACATTGATGGTATTGTGAAAAAAAAATCCTAAATGGATTTAAACACCTGTATAATATTTTTCACCCTTGTGGATTCTGCTCTTTCAAGAGTCCACTTAGGCTCTGTGACAAGTTCAAACACCTTTTATGGGAATACAATTCAGAGAAAGATGGAATTTTCTGTGGGAGTGGAAGAGAGAGCAGTCAGAAATGAGATAGAATTGTGTTAGAAGTGTCTGAGAATGGGAAAAAACTTGAGTGGAATCAAAAAATCCAATCCTTTATTGGAAAACTAGCTTCTGAAAATAAATTGAATAATGGGCCAAGTCAATAATTAACCCTGTAATCTTTAAAATTTGTAGAGGTCTGATTTCAGAGAATCTCCACTATCACACACTGTCACCAGCAGAGATGTAGTCTCCATTTTATAGCCCCTATAATCAGTACCTTACAGCTATTTGCTTACACTTGCAGCCAGACATTCCATCACCAGTTCATTTTTTAAGACGGTTATACAAGATTAGTTAGATTAGTTATCTATCTGTAATATTGACTGCATACAGTAATGACTAGGAGGTCTGTCTCACTTAAATTCCCTTTCTTACCCTCCCTGTAGAGTTGTTTATTCTTCAAGCAACTTTAAATCCATGCAAATCTGGATTTCTGTGAATTAGGTTTGTATCTACCTTATTAAGTTAAAAAAAAAAAACTTGCATCTTACCTTCTTTAAATGTAATTGCAAATTTTAAATTCTCCTTAAAATTTCTAATTTAAGAAAAAAAAGTGTAAATTAGGTTATTTATTATGTTTTTATTTGTGGGCTTGTTAGAGTTTGATGGGAGAGTTGTGCTAGAGGTATAGGCCCCCTCAGCAGTTTTGTGTTCATCTGTGTGAAGTGCCACGTGTCTGTTGTAAATACTGAAAAGAACATTCAGGGTGTCACTGGATGGAAGTAGCTGTGAATTATACAAGTTGCATATTTAATTTCAGGTAAATGTTAATAATAGGAAAGGTTGAAAGTTAAAAACTGCTGCTTTGCTGGGTATTCCTTTTAAGTGAATGTGGAATTTTAAAGGAGTGTTAATGAATTGATTGTTAGCCAGGATCTGGTAACCAAGAACTTAATTTGTATGTACTTTTTGAATGGTGTTAATTTTTAAAATTCTTACTTTATTTAAAACAGCACCCAAAACTTATTGCTGAAAAGTGTGCTGTATATAAATTGATTGAGTACAATTTCTGCTAACTTCTTGTAGCTAAACACTAACAAAGGGCTGCTTTTTGTGCAATCTTCAGATCAGCTCAATTAGCTTGACACTTTCACAGTAAATCTGAGATTCGGCCAAACTCTGTCCTCATTGTTTTTCAGAAGCGTTATAATCTCCCTATGTTTCTGTGTATTTTACTTTTCTCTCTTATACCAAAAAGTGGAGACTTTAAATTGGCTCATTATCAGTGAATATAAATATGTAACGCACTCTGAACTAATAGGCCGTGAATGATTGTACACTATTACCCTAGAGAAGCATCCAAAATAGCCAGAGACCAACACCATTTCCCTATTTACCACCACACAACAGCAATGAAATGACCACATGTAAAAGATAAATAAGAATAGAAAGTTAATAATTATTAAGAAAAAATAATACCTATTGACACCCCAAAGTTGTAATGAGATTTCCTTATAAACAATAGCACGAGTCCAGCAACAATAAATTGTTTCAAGGATTGTTATCCATTACTAAAATTATCCAGGAAGAAAAATAAACTGTTTTTGTATCCATTTTGATGCAGCCTTTTAAGTTACAAATGTGCATTATATGTTTACAGTTTTCAAATCCATTACATTTTATTTGTCACATGGAAATTATACATACAGTACAATATGTAATAAAATGCTTAGTTGCTCACCTCCAAAGACTGTGCACATAAGAACAGTATAAAAGTAAAATAACTTCCATCCATTATCCAACCCGCTATATCCTAACTATATATTTCAATAAAATCATTAGATAGATACTTTATTAATCCCCAAGGAGAAATTCACATAATCCAGCAGCATCATACTGATAAAAACAATATTGATTAATGAGTGATAAAAACACAATGCAAGTTTAAAAAAATGCAAGGAGAAAGTGAAAGGCAGATACAACAGTCAATACTCTTGTATAGTGTTAACGTTCCAAAGCCCCCCACCCCCCCGGGTGGAATTGAAGAGTCGCATAGTGTGGGGAAGGAACGATCTCCTAAGTCTGTCAGTGGAGCAGGACAGTGACAGCAGTCTGTCGCTGAACTGCTCCTCTATCTGGAGATGATACTGTTCAGTGGATGCAGTGGATTCTCCATGATTGACAGGAGCTTGCTAAGTGCCCGTCACTCTGCCACAGATGTCAAACTGTCCAATTTCATGCCTGAAATATAGCCTGCCTTCCTCACCAGTTTGTCCAGGCGTGAGGTGTCCCTCTTCTTTATGCTGCTTCCCCAGTACACCACCGCATAGAAGAGGGCACTTGCCACAACCGTCTGATAGAACATCTGCAGCATCTTATTGCAGATGTTGAAGAATGCCAGCCTTCTTAGGAAATATAGTTTGGCTCTGTCCTCTCTTACACAGAGCATCAGTATTGGCAGTCCAGGCCAATTTATCATCCAGCTGCACTCCCAGGTATTTGTAGGTCTGTACCCTCTGCACACAGTCACCTCTGATGATCATGGGGTCCGGGAGGGGCCTGGGCCTCCTAAAATCCACCACCAGCTCCTTGGTTTTGCTGGTGTTCAGGTGTAGGTGGTTTGAGTCGCACCATTTAACAGAGTCTTCATAATATTATAATATTATGAGTTATAAAATATGTGATGAATAAAAACTTTCAAAAATAATTTAATGTTATATAATTGAGTGGTGGCTCTGAGGCTCGGGATCTGTGCCGACAATTGGAAGTTTGCCGGTTCAAATCCCATAAATGCCAGAAGTGACTCTACTCCGTTGAGCCCCCTGAGCAAGGCACTTAAACTGCAATTGCTCTGTCCAGGGTATGACGTTAATCTGCATCCAGCCTTGCAAGCAGATCCTCCAACTTTCAAGGAAAACTTTGGGGTGATTCATTGTGGTGCTGTGGTGTCACCCATTACATAGCTACACTCGGATCTCAGTCTGGGTGTTTGCTGTGTGGTCAATGTGGCAATGTGCTGTAATCAGCTCATGCTCTTAACCTCCTTAATGTAAGACAGTTTAAAATACGGCATCATATAGTTCTTGATACTTTCCTTATTGAAGGTGCGGAAGAACTGTGAAAACAGCTTCTTCTTAGTCTCTCTGAGCTGGAGTTCAGGCAGCAGTAGTGTTTACCTGACCACAGGACAGAAAAGAGGCTATTGTTGGGATGGCTAGTATTACTTATAATTTCCTTTGCCCTGATACAACATCACTTGGTGCAGATGTCCTGCAAGTTAGGGAGTGCACACCCAGTGGAGTTTTCTGTTGACAGCACAACTCTCTGTTCACAAACCAGGCAGTAATGGATGGTGGATATATAGCAGTTCTTTAGTAGATGGGAGGGCAGACTAAAATCCCTGAGGCATCTGCAGTGGTCTTTACCAAGGTATTGATATGTTTGGACCTTATCAGGTCCTTTCTGATGTGGACACAGAGTTATCTGAAACTGTCCACTCTCTCGACCTGAGTGTTTTTAATACTTAGGGACTGGTAGCGCCTCTGTTGTTCTCTTCCAAAGTCCACAATCAGCTCCTTTGTCTTGCTGACATTCAGGAGCAGACTGTTAAAGATGATGGAAAGGCTACAACAAAAGTGAACAAGACAATCATGATTGTTACAAATGTGTATGTGTGTATTTGATTGTTTTCTGCCTTGTGCCCAGTATATCCAGAACAGATGCTATTCCATCAGCATATAACAAGTAGTAATAAATACTACATTTTGGATTTTATATTTTTATCTTTGAAATACAATGCAAAGTTAATTACATTATCATGGTCATTATTTCTCTATTAGCACTCTACAATTGCAATTATCTTTAAAGTAGTCTGCAATAATGTGTTAAAAGCACTAATTAATCAGATAACAGCATATTGAAAAAGGCACATGAGCAAGTGGGACTAATTAGCATCCCAGTGAACCCAGGCAGCCTTTAAAAGGAAATGCTTGAGCATGTTGAAAGAAGTAAGACTAGAGAGGCAAATGAAGAGCAGAAGAGTTTGAATGTGTAAGCCTGCAGAGCTGTTTGTGAAGGTGTGACTCCACTTACTGACTCACCTGGGGCCTCATGTATAAACGGTGCGTATGCACAGAAATGTTGCGTAAGAACTTTTCCAAGTTCAAATCGCGATGTATAAAACCTACACTTGGCGTAAAGCCACGCACTTTTCCATGGTACCTCATACCTTGTCGTACGCAAGTTCTCCGCTCGGTTTTGCAGACTGGTGGCACCCAGCGTCAAAGCAGTGCTACTGTTCCTGTGTGGTTACTCTTTTATTTCCCTGACGCGGCTTTATAAATACACTGAAACTAACCGCATATTGTTTATTAGTGTAATGCATCTGATTGTAATTAACTTGTAATAATATAATGGTCCAGGGAATAGCCATAGTATTCCAAATACTATAACTGCTTTGGCGTTGTTTCTGTCGCTGCACCTTCTTCTTCTTCTTCTTCTTTCAGCTGATCCCATTAGGAGTTGCCACAGTGGATCATCTTTTTCCATATTACTCTCACTGCACCACTCGGAGTATTTGTATCATTTTATCTGAGTGGGGAATCACAGCAGCAGCTGATCGGAAAGAGAATTATCAGTATACAGTATCAAGCACATGCTGTCTCAGCCACGGCAAAACGTTTCAAAGCCTTTCCTGTACGGACCTTGCGGTTCAGAAACAGTTTCATCCCAAGAACTTTAAACGCACTTAATTGCTCCTTGTAGAACTGTTTGTACTTATAAGTACAATCACCCCACTGTAAACTTCCACTAAAGTTATAATATTACACAACCTGAGCCACTTTATAAAGCGCGTATTTACATATGATGACGATATCATTTTTTAGATGAAATGCAGCAAAATATGTTTATTATATTATACAGATAAAACTTTAACTTCATTTAAATAATCTATATTCTTGACTGGGACTGGTGTGAAGGATAGAATAATTAAACATGTACTACGAAGATATTTCAATGTTCCTTAAACGTTCTGAAGAATCAGCGCTCTAAGCATACAGATGGCTTAATGTCTATTACAGAGCTGATTGTGTGGCGATCGGTTACTTTGAGAAACAAAAGCAAGGACTGCAGGGGAGGCCACGCCAATATATATTGAATATAAAACAGAAAGAGAAAATAACAGCACAACTAAAAATGCAGCGGCAAATTTCAACAAATGTTAAACGCTTGTGTCATAAGCACGAGGCGGCTATGCAGTGTCCGCAACGGACATGGCCATCCACCGTGCATAAGATACCATATTGACATTGACGGGCGAAGGGGCCACCGATTCTTTCTCTGCCCAGGGCCGCCACAAGCCTAGAGCCGCCCCTGAGTACTGCTGCAATATATAATTTCATCGAAGGTCGCGCACAATCACTGCGCCGTGAAACCCACGTTTAATAACGTGCTTTAACTCCTATCATCATGAAAATGATATCACGTATACATCTCAGTATTTTAGTTATTCAGAGAGCTGTAATATCACGAATGTAATGGATTCTGTGTCCAGTCGGAGGAAGAAAGCCGGTTTAAGAAGCAAGTAGTGATTCACACACATAGAGCACATAGAAGATACAAATACAAAACAAAGCATTTAACGTGCTACTTTAATTACGATGTGATTTAAGAAACTGGTTAATAAAACGATTTCAAGATGAAGTTTATGATGTTCTGCTTTAATGACAAAATAAACTACATGATTAAAGTGGAAATTTCGAGATTGACGTTGACATTTCGTGCTTTTTCCCACTGTGTGCCTTTTTTTTTTCTCTGTACCCTAATAAGCTTTCATATGACGCTCAGTGTGCTAAGACTCACCTTTTCACGGTGACTTTAATATCTGACAACTTTTTTATTTCCAGCACTATGCGACTTTGTGAACATGAGCTTTCAAGTTTCTCCAACATGCTATGTCACTAGATCAACTTCCTTTTCGAGATTGAAATTGACATTTCGTGCTTTTTCCCCACTGTGTGCCTTTTTTTTTTCTCTGTACCCTAATAAGCTTTCATATGACACTCAGACAGTGTGCTAATACTCACCTTTTCACGGTGACTTTAATATCTGACAACTTTTTTATTTCCAGCACTGTGTGACTTAGTGAACGTGAGCTTTCAAGTTTCTCCAACACGCTATGTCACTAGATCAACTTCCTTTTGTTGATTATACCACGGTTTAAATAAACAAATAGTATGTTTTTCCTTTGCCTCCACTTGGTATTCGCTGAAATTCTTCTATTTTCCCCCGTGCTTTTCCCATTGTCTTTTCACAGAAGGCTGAGCTTAAGGGCGATTTATATTGATTTGCATATTCAAAGAGGCGTAATTCTGGGAGGAGTTGGGGCGGGACAGAAGGCGCGTGCATGAGCGTTACTTTTCATGCTGACCGGGATTTATGTAGCAGAAGAACGCGGAAGTTGGAGTACGCACAGATTCCTGCATCTAGATTTTTCTGTGCGTAAGAACATTTCGGCTTTTGTGCTTACATCATGTTATAGTGCGAATTCTACGCACGGCGTTATACATGAGGCCCCTGGTGCGTATGTGAAGCTACCAGTCATTTAGAGACATGCAATGTGTGTATGGTGATGGATGCTGACTATATGAAGATGACCAATTAAGAATTGGGTTAAAGGTGGGCTTCTGTAGAGAAAAGCAATCTTGTGCAATGATAAAGGCAACTGAAACTGAGTGAGAGATAAGATTCGATTGCTATAGGAAAGTAGAAACATTAATTAGTAAAATTCAAGAAGAAGTGTAGAAAGAGCATCCAGAAAGCTAATAATTAATCTTGAAATACATGTCAGAAAGGGAGAGCTGTTATTCAAGAGACCATTTTGACAGCTCTGGAACCAGATGCTATTTGTGAAATAACTTGTGTAATGAGTGTAATGAGTGAAGGGCTTATGTCACACATAAGATTTGGAAAATTCTCATTTTAGCTTTATTAGGAAGATCCATGAATTTCACAGTTATTTAAATATGACAGTTTTTCAGTTGCAGGATCACCAATCACATATGTGAATTAAAGAAGATTTGAAAATTGGTTAGTAACCAGAAATGGTCAGGTGCTTTTTCCAGAGAAATACATTTTTTTTTTGCAAAATGTCGTCCAATTAGAATGAACCTTTCAAAATAAAAATATAATATAGAGGTTGGAGTGAAAACTAACTAAATCCCAATATAACAAGAAGAGTTCTGCGTTTTTTTTGTTTTTTTTTTAACTTTTCTTTAATTTTCTACCAAGAGAAGAATGATAACCTGTATGTTTCAGTGTTGTTTCCCTGACACCTGAAGGCACCACTACCCTTGCTCATTAAAAGGTTATTTATTTATTTATTTATTTTTTAGCATGGATGCAGCTGTGAATCAGACAGCAGACTGTCAAAAGTAGTGGAACTTCAGCAAAATGAATCTCCTTTGAGATAGGCAGGAGAGTATCTCCCATGTTTCCGAGTTCAAAACACTTTCTAAATAGATAAGCTAGCAAAACAAGCAATATGTGAAAACATCGAAGCAAGAGTCAGGATAACAATACATATATCACTGCTTGAGTCTCTTATGGCTTGTTTGCTGTTATTAACATCAGCATCTTTTGTAAGACTGTCAAGATGTTTTGTGTGCTTGAACCGCCAGTTTTATGGTTTTATCCACATATGTAGAGTGTCATAGTAATAATGCACAGTCTCATTATTGTGTCGTTGGAATTGTTTGTTTTCTCAGCATATGTGGTATCAGTAAATCTCTTGATGCTGTGCGTAAAGAACACAAATGCATTCTTTCTACAGTGCTGTAAAACTTTGCAGCTGAATTACTTAAGGTCAGAATTAAATTCTGAGCAGTACAGTGAATTTATGTATGTATATGACATTTGGTTCCTTCTCATGTATCTCTGCCTGAACACCAGCATATATTTCTCTTATGTTAGTGGTATGGTCAAACCCTTTGTGTAAGCATTTTGTGATGTCCAGTCTGTTTTTTCTACAGTTTATTATGTTGTTTATTATTTTGTTGCCGTTTACACTGTCAGATGAATCTGTCAGTTGTTGAAACCTGAGAAAAAGGATTAATTTTCACATTTGTGCCATTACTCTCTCTAGTGATATGACAAAATATTTCACTCATCTGATCCACTCTTAATATATCCTGTGTTGTATCCAAAATCATGGAATTAAAGAGTTGACTTCTTTTTTTTTTTTTGGCATGGATTAAAAGAATATTCTGTCTGTTCTTTCTGAATGTCTAAACAGAGGTGTGTTACATACCTTGCAGGGCAGATGATGAGCTCCTTTATCACAGGGTTATATTTTTGACAGTAATTTAATGATGGAGAGAAAATTATCTTTGTTGACTTTCTTGATGCTTTTTTATAACATCCCCAAAATGCAAAGTTCGATGCGAGTTAATATAACATTGGCAAGACATATTTTCTGTGACAGGGTTTTGCCATAATCAGTCTTCTTGACTGCTTGCAGCATTGTAGCTACTATGAGAGCATGGCTCTCAATATGCTGCAACCAAAAAAACAGCGAATCTAAGATCGTAATAGATGTATCCTGGCTCTGGATGAAGAGCATTAATATCTATGTTAGACATCTCTATGAAATGAGTCCAGATATTCTGCACAACACTTGACATCCTGTAAAATGTTTAGCTTCTCCATCTTTTATTGTATTAGTATAGTTTCTTTATCTGATTGATACTGTAATGCCATAAAGTACTAATGCCACTGTTACCATCGTTCTCGACTGGTCAGTCCCTTTTTCACTACTGGCCAAGTTCTGCTACCAGGAACAGCATCATGGGCACCACCATTAAATAATGTGCCCTCCACATTTTTATCATTGTCTTATCCCTAATGTCCACAAGAGCATCATTTATACCACAATAAGAGAAAAAATGGTCTATCTTGAGCAATCTGTTTGACCCTGTTTTATTTTCGACCCTTCCTTTCTTCCTCCTTATTTGTGTCACAAATCCAATTGTTGTGTCACCTTTTTTCTTCTGCATTTTTTTGTGCACAAAATAAGCTGTGTTATTTTAAGTTATGAATACAGATGTTACATATATATCCCATTATTCCTTATGCTATGTGTGTAAATTACTGACTAAACGCATCACATTCACATGAAGTCTGGAGACTAATTAAGATATATTAAGTGAATGACTTAACTAAACACTAATTACCTTGAACTTATCGATAACAAACCTTTCATGCATAAATGCTATGCCACTGTACCTGTGTGAAAGAAGGTGTGGAGTATGCCTTAGAGATATAAAGCTTGTCTGATCTCATCAAATCTTAAAAAAAATTGAGCTTCACAACTCTCAGTTGTGAAAATTTAGAAGAAATGTGTGTAGAAATTTAGGTTTGGCTTTAGTTAAAATCCTGATAGTGACTGCTGCATTTTCCCATTAGAAAGTTGGATTCCTATAAGTGCATCACTTTAAACTTTATAATTTTTAATAATCTAGCTGTCAACTCTCTTGCACATTCCAGTTCAGCCATGCTTTGACCTTTGAAACCCATCTGTTGAGCCACTCTCTTGTCATTTTGACAGTTCTGAGATTTATTCTGCTCTGTTCTGTCATCATAAGGTCTGCTCCCTTTTGGTGTCTAATATTTGTTCTCCATGTTCATTTTAATTTGCTAGTACATTATGGTGTGCCCACTCCAATTCCAAATCAAAACTGTATTCTGAAATCCTGGTGCAGTAGCCAATTTAATCACAACTTTGAGGTGAGGCTGAGGTAAGTTTGAATGATTGTTTGACATATTTTAGCAGGAGAAAGTGAAGAAAATATGTTTTGAAAGTTTGGCAATTGAGATGTTGTTTTCATAAAGTAAATACTTTATTCTAAAAAGCTGACATCATAGATAAGAAATATTGTTCTGTGAATGTTTACATTCTCAGTCTTGAGGATGGTACTGTGTCATCTGAGAATATAGTATGACACAAAATGTAATGCAAATGGAGTAAATTCTGCCAATTAAGAGGATGGTACAGTTTATGTTGAATATGGAATCAATTGAGTGTGTGCCACAAATGATGAAAAATTAAGGTAACTTTGAAAATAGTGTCTTTCAGGGTAAATAAACTTTATATTTTTTTCTTGTTATAATCATTATACAATTGAAAGGAGACCATTTACTTCATCAAGCTAATTTTACTAGCGAATAACCAGGCTATCCCAGTATCTCAGTGAGTAAGTTTTTAAATGCTGTCAATGTTTCTTAGACTGTTGAAAGTCTACTAAACAGATAATGTAATTAAAACAGCGGAATACATGAAAATTCCACTAAGAAGATACCCCCACAGTTAAATAAAAACTGGAATTAAAGGATTGTCACTGTGCTTCTTACCTTCTGGGACATCATTCTAATAAACAGATTTTCTTACTTGTTGCCTAATGACCCTGAAAAGATGCTAGAATGCTGCCTGCCACGGATTTTCCATCCAATCCTCCTCAAACACATTTATCCTAGGCTGCCTCACTGGAATAATCTGACTAAAGCAGCTGAAGCCCAGCAGAGTACCTGCTGTCCCTCTCATGCAGTCAGTCATCTGGAAGTGCAAACCTTTCCAGTGTAGCCCAGTGACAGATTGAAAGGCTAGGCTTTAGAAGGAAGGACAGTAAAATAATGAAAGTAGTTTTGCTTCACTGTCAATTACAAGACCTACCCATGACAACCTTCCTCCTTTGGATTCCATTAAATATGGAAAATCGTATCGCACATTTCACTCTGAGGTCTCCTGACCTCATTGATTTTTCTCCTTTTAAGTTCTCTGTTAGCAGAATTAATGGTTTTCTGCCTGCTCTCTTTAGAAAAAAAATGAAAGTATAAAACAATGTACCTTCTACTATTTCAAGTTCATTTTCAATATAATCTTAGTAATGTTAAATAGCAATGTATTAAAAGCTCTGTTTTTCAGACTTCACAAAAACTGTTGCATGAGGTTACGAGAAGATAGGTAACCCCAAATAAGCTGTTGTCTTTTTAACTAATACAGTTTAGACACTGTATTAATACATCGTACCAGGTGAGGTACTCTATAACCAATAGCAAGAATTTTATTCACAGCGCACTTAAAGGAAAGAATGCAGAAAGGTACAAGAAAGGTAGCTAGGGAGCTGGCATCACGTTGCTAGTTTATTTCATGAGAGGTAGTGTCATGGTGTGCTGGAATCTGCTCAGTTTATTTTTATCCTTATGGTTGGGGGTGGTGCAGTCCATCTTTTTTAATTTATGTCATTGAGGGCCGAGCTGTGAGTGCTTTGTGGTTCACTTTCATAATTTATAATGTTATTTATGTGGTGGGTAGTTTAATCTTTATTATTACTGGTGGGAGCAGGCGTGTTTTGGAATCTCGGTGACTATTTGGTGCATCTTGGAATAAATTAACATTGTGAGCTCTGCTGTGTTAATTTGTGTCATTGCAGTGTGTGCTCAGCAAGTAGTAAGCTCTGAAAACATTTTTTTTTAACCCTAAGAGATACAATAGTCATGTTATCATAATTCACCCTGTATTATATTGGTTTGAGAAAAAGTTCTTATAAATTAGAAAAATTAACAAAAAAATTTAGATTGTTGTTTTCATAATGATAATAGATTAACAGATTTTATTGGTAACTTGCAAACTCTCTTTGAATTGTTAAGTGTGTGCTTACGCATGTTGCTCTTTCTACTTCAAAGCAGCCGCATTACAAACTCCAGCACACGTGTACACACATGTACACACACTCACATACGTAGGCAATGTCTGGTAAGAAATCGCCTTAGGAGACTAGGATGAGAGTGAGACAAGATTTTAATTTAATGCAGCCCTTCTCTCTTTATTATTTAACAATAACAAGACAAGTGGAGATTATCATCTTATTTCCACAGAGAAGAGAAAATGAGAAGGGGTGGGATGGTTGAAATGATGCCAGAATTTCAAGTGGAAAGAAAAAGGGAGTGTTGTTGTAGTCCCAGTAAAAAATCCGTTTGCCGTATTATTATTTATCAATATTGGACTGTGGTATCTACGGTGTCATGTCGATACAGTGGTTAGCACTGTGTTACAGATGCAGTTTTCTGGGTTTGAATCTTGCTTATAGTCTTTGCTGACCTGGTGATTGCACATTCTCTCTCCTGTTTACTTAAGTGTTGCTTCCATGGCCCCAAAGGTGTATGCAGCAGGTTAACTAGCAACTTCTAAATTGTTTTCAATGCAACTGTGGATGTGTGTGTGATGTTTAGGAGACTCTCTAGGATTATTCCCCACTTTATATCCAGTACTGCTGGTATAGCCCCAAGCCTCATGACTATAAATTGAATTGAATAGATTTGGATGAGTATAATACCATATAGCAAGGTTTCTCTACCAGTGGTCCACAGCCAGAACAAATTCCTAAATGTTACTAACATACAAATATAATTAATTTGTGGTGGTCACTCTTCCTTGTATAATTACAGCAGAGAACATCAGTGGCAGTATTTGATAATGTTATAAAGATGGTTTAAAGTTGATTTTCCCACTGCTTCATAATAAAATGTACTATATTTGAATAAATGTCTACATCAAGAAACATCAAAAACTTACTAACATATCCTCTTGTTCTCCTTGTACAATATTCTGAATAGGTTATTCAACAACATCTATTTAAACATCTATTCCTGACACCACAGTAAACCAGGAAAAAGAAAGAAGTAGCATTTATGGTTCCAACCAAGCAAGAAGTTATGGCAATTATGAAATCTAACCATGCACAAAATGAACAAATTTCAGACTCATTCGAGCAGGGAAATTGATAAGCTGTTAAAGAGTGTGAAAGAAACAACCATGACACACAACCAAGGTTAGGGGTAGCCACCAAAGGCTTAAATTTGCAAACAATATTTACAGGTTAAAGCCCAAAACAGAACTGGCCAAGTGTGGAGGATGGAGGGTTTTTAAGGTGGTTCAAGGGAAGTGGTGTTCTTGGACCATAATAGGACACAGGCAGAATTTCTCATGTATGATCTGCGGATAGAAAAGAGAGAGGTTTAGTGCAACCTGCCACCCCCTGGTCTAGTGTGGAATTGGCTTTTTTTTTGGTCCCTTTGGTTGACACCCAAACACACTTGTGTGACAAGAGCTAATGATAGATAGATAGATAGATACTTTATTAATCCCAAGGGGAAATTCACATAATCCAGCAGCAGTATACTGATACAAAAACAAAACAAACAATATTAAATTAAAGTAGACTACTGACACTTTAATTTCAGACAGCAAAGACAAAAGGGGCAACATTTAAAACTAAGCATACAAATATCATTTTGGCGAGTTTGCCATGTACAGTATTCTCCTATTTTATTTAGTGTTCAGGGTAGTTTTTACTCACCTATTGTCAGATGGTCCATGCTAGGATTTTTGCTCTTCCATGCCCCATATTTGTTTTTTGTTGTGTTGTCCACGCTATCTTTGTGATTTTTACATTTTATATTTGCGCTTAGTCCCTTACCATTTTTTTTTATCAGATTTTATTAGAAGAAAGAGACTAGAAAATGACCACTGTATCAAATGGGTTACAAATTAAACATCACACAAAGAACCCTCTCTGAACTCACAAAAGTCTGTGAATAAGGAGACAAGAGAAACAGAGAAAAAAATAATAGTAATCACTGGATCATAGTCAGCCAGTTTCTCACCAACTGAGCTGCAGCTGACCAATTGATAATGGATGACCCATTAATCCAGGATGCAGAAAGTTCATTTATTGTCATGTGTACTCTGTACTGTTGTAACTACACAAATAAAATAGTCAAAGTGGTGTGAAGCCTTTCAAAATTTCCGGCCAAGCAGGCCTGACTCCCACCAGTCTGCCCAGAGGAGCTGCACTGAAATTTCAGTCAAGCTTCTACTTGAGTTGCTGTCTTTGGGCTACACTGGGCTAAAATGGACTTAATTGTCCCAAAGTGTGCTCAAAATGCCTCACTAGGGAGGGGTTCACTGTCAATACTGGCTAGTACAGAGTAAGGTAACAAAAACCTTTATAAAAGAATAATCTATACTAATAAAAGGCAAAGCCCTCACTCACTCACTCACTCACTCACTCACTCACTGACTGACTGACTGACTGACTGACTCATCACTAATTCTCCAACTTCCCATGTAGGTAGAAAGCTGAAATTTGGCAGGCTCATTCCTTACAGCTCACTTACAAAAGTTAAGCAGGTTTCATTTCAAAATTCTACACGTAACGGTCATAACGGTCGATAACGGTCGACAACGTCCGCCATGTTGAACTTTCTTATTTATGGCACCATCTTCACGAAATTTGGTAGGCGGCTTCTCTGCGCTAACCAAAACCGATGTATGTACTTATTTCGATGGTATGACGCCATTGTCGGCCGCCATATTGAACTTTCCAACGTCACTAATTTTCCAACTTCCCGTGTAGGTAGAAGGCTGACCCCATCTTCACGAAATTTGGTAGGTGGCTTCCCTGCACTAACCAAAATCGATGTACGTACTTATCTCGGTGGTATGACGCCACTGTCGGCCGCCATATTGAATTTTCCAAACATCACTAATTCTCCAACTTCCCGTGTAGGTAGAAGGCTGAAATTTGGCAGGCTCATTCCTTACCGCTTACTTACAAAAGTTAAGCAGGTTTCATTTTGAAATTCTACGCGTAACGGTCATAACGGTCAACAATGTCCGCCATCTTGAACTTTCTTATTCATGGCCCCATCTTCACGAAATTTGGTAGGCGGCTTCACTGCGCTAACCGAAACCAATGTACATACTTATTTTGGTGGTATGACGTCACTGTTAGCCGCCATATTGAACTTTCCAACGTCACTAATTCTCCAACTTCCCGTGTAGGTAGAAGGCTGAAATTTGGCAGGCTCATTCCTTACAGCTTACTTACAAAAGTTAAGCAGGTTTCATTTTAAAATTCTACGCGTAACGGTCATAACGGTCAACAACGTCTGCCATGTTGAACTCTCTTATTCATAGGTAGAAGGCTGAAATTTGGTACTTATTTCGGTGAAATGATGCCACTGTCGGCTGCCATATTGAACTTTTCAACGGTCTTTGTTACTTATGGGCCCATCTTCAAGAAATTTGGTACGCGGGTTCCCAACGCTAACTGAATCCTACTTACGTACATATATATGTCCATAGCCTGCAGCTCGGTCACCGTGTGAGGCGGCGTTGGGTCCCCCATCCCAACGCCTCCCACGTTGTTGGCTGCCTGCCTATATAAGGCCGTCTGTCGCTCCAGTCTCTACATTCCCTTCCTTGCTTCACCACGGTATTCACGTCTCCCTGTTGATAACTACAACCTTTTGTATTTAATCCACGGCTTCTCCGCTGTTTTATTGTTCATTTATTCCGATTATATTTATTGTATAGGTATTTTAGACTTACTTTACATTGTTCAGGTACCCATTTCCTTTATCATTCCAACCGTACCCCCATTAACATGTCTATCGAGGTAATCACCATCGATCAAAGAACTGTCACTTACCAAGTGGTTTCCATGCCCGGAGATGGCACCTGCCTTTTCCATTCTCTTTGTTACATATTGCACAGCCATATCAGGCTCACTCTTGATATCCGGAGGAACATTGTGTCTTATGTATTGAATGACTGGGACAGGTTCAAGGTGTGGACTGATGACGGTACAGGAGATAATTATACTACACAGGAGCACTAGAAGAGTGAAATGCTTAAGTGTACCGAAATGGCCAAATATTTTACACTTTTGGACAACCGCCAATGCCTCTTAAACATCTTAGCTTCACAGGTGACGATTTTAGTAGTGGACACTTTGATGTTTAGAAATGTTTAAACTCTCAAAAGCTGGATGTGAAGTTATCAATGAAACTGGTTGTATACTTACAACGCTTGACAGATGCCGAATGTCTCTTCAACACAAGTCCTACAAATACTGTCGTAACTGAAACAAACCATGAAACTCAAACCGATTATGACAGCAGCAATCCAAGCTGTGAGATTTGAAACAAGATTACTGTTCACATGGCCAACTGTACGTTGCATGCTCAAGAGTAAGCTCAGCGCACAGCTACAGCTTGGTCATATTGCAACTGGAGGGCCGAACTGACAACGTGGCATACAAAGAGATCCTTAACAAATAATTATTGGTATATTTTCCCTCAGTTTAAAAAGGTTTAATTTTCTTCTTAATAAAAATTTTAAGGCAGTACTTCACCGCTGCGAAGTGCGGGTATTTTGCTAGTGTATTAATAAAATAGAAAAAGTGATAAAATTATTTTAAAAATTCAAAAAGAAGGTGAAAGGATTTGCCTAAAAGACAATCCACAACAAACAGGCCAGTTTCACAATTCTTAAGACATAGTCCAAGAAACAAGAGTATAAGTCATTCATAAATTAAATAAATAAAGAAATAGCAATACTGCTTGTAGCTCATCCACTTCTAAAGGACCTACAATGTACAGCAGATGGACTGCAATTCCCATGAGCTTTTATATGGCTGGGGGCTCTCCCTTGAAGGAGATTGACTGGTTTCTCTGACTCTTGAAGAACCCACACAACACAAGGGAAATGGCAGAACAAGAATCCACACATAAAGACCAAACAATAAACAAGGCTTATAGTAAAAACATCATTACATAAATAATAAACATAAATGTAATGAAATTTGTACTCCACAATAAGACAGTAACAATAGCAATAAAAAACACACACAACACCTTCCTCTGTATATATAAATACAGGGTGAGTCAAAATTATGTTAACATTTGAATTGCGGAAACAATTTATGCACAAAACATACTTCATATGTGCAAGATGATTTACAGGAATGTCTCAACTTGTTCTGCATCATGTTCAACACATGTACCATATGTGGCACATAAATTGTCCACAAAAATTATTCACAGCGCATCACTTTTTCCACATTTTGTAATGTTACAGCCTTATTCCAAAATGGATTAAATTAATTTTTTTCCTCAGAATTCTACACACAACACCCCATAATGACAACATGAAAAAAGTTTACTTGAGTTTTTTGCAAATTTATAAGAAATAAAAAAACTGAGAAATCACTTGTACATAAGTATTCGCAGCCTTTGCCATGAAGCTCAAAATTGAGTTCAGGTGCATCCTGTTTCTCCTGATCATTCTTGAGATGTTTCTGCAGCTTAATTGAAGTCCACCTGTGGTAAATTCAGTTCATTAGACATGATTTGGAAAGGCACACACCTGTCTATGTAAGGTCCCACAGTTGACAGTTCATGTCAGAGCACAAACCAAGCATGAAGTCAAAGGAATTGTCTGTAGACCTCCGAGACAGGATTGTCTTGAGGCACAAATCTGGGGAAGGTTACAGAAAAATTTCTGCTGCTTTGAAGGTCCCAATGAGCACAGTGGCCTCCATCATCCGTAAGTGGAAGAAGTTCGAGTCCTAGACAGGATTGTCTCGAGGCACAAATCTGGAGAAGGTTGCACAAAAATTTCTGCTGCTTTGAAGGTCCCAATGAGCACAGTGGCCTCCATCATCCGTAAGTGGAAGAAGTTCGAAACCACCAGGACTCTTCCTAGAGCTGGCCGGTCATCTAAACTGAGCGATCGGGGGAGAAGGGCCTTAGTCAGGGAGGTGACCAAGAACCCGATGGTCACTCTGCCCGAGCTCCAGAGGTCCTCTGTGGAGAGAGGAGAACCTTCCAGAAGGACTACCATCTCTGCAGCAATCCACCAATCAGGCCCGTATGGTAGAGTGGCCAGACGGAAACCACTCCTTAGTAAAAGGCACATGGCAGCCCACCTGGAGTTTGCCAAAAGGCACCTGAAGGACTCTCAGACCATGAGAAACAACATTCTCTGGTCTAATGAGACAAAGATTGAACTCTTTGGTGTGATTGCCAGGCGTCATGTTTGGAGGAAACCAGGCACCGCTCATCACCAGGCCAATACCATCGCTACAGTGAAGCATGGGGGTGGCAGCATCATGCTGTGGGGATGTTTTTCAGTGGCAGGAACTGGGAAACTTGTCAGGATAAAGGGAAAGATGACTGCAGCAATGTACAGAGACATCCTGGATGAAAACCTGCTCCAGAGCACTCGACCTCAGACTGGGGCGACGGTTCATCTTTCAGCAGGACAACGACCCTAAGCACACAGCCAAGATATTAAAGGAGTGGCTTCAGGACAACTCTGTGAATGTCCTTGAGTGGCCCAGCCAGAGCCCAGACTTGAATCCGATTGAACATCTCTGGAGAGATCTTAAAATAGCTGTGCACCGATGCTTCCCATCCAACCTGATGGAGCTTGAGAGGTGCTGCAAAGAGTATGGGCGAAACTGGCCAGAGATAGGTGTGCCAAGCTTGTGGCATCATATTCAAAAAGATTTGAGGCTGTAATTGCTGCCAAAGGTGCATCGACAAAGTATTGAGCAAAGGCTGTGAATACTGATGTACATGTGATTTCTCCGTTTTTTTATTTTTAATAAATTTGCAAAAACCTCAAGTAAACTTTTTTCACATTGACATTATGGGGTGTTGTGTGTAGAATTCTGAGGAAAAAAATGAATTTAATCCATTTTGGAATAAGGCTGTAACATAACAAAATGTGGAAAAAGTGATGCGCTGTGAATACTTTCCGGATGCACTGTACATAGCAGTACTATTAATGTTAACATAATTTTGACTTTTGACTTACCCTGTAATATTAAAATTTCCATTGTGTCCGCGATATCCAGCCTTGACCACTTCCCTCCACACTGCTTGGCCAATCGTTACTCCTACTGCACACATCCTCTCTCTGTACCACCCCATGATTCTCTCAGTGCTAACTCGCCCTTCAACAAAGTCAATTATAATGGCAAGGCAGAAAAGCAAATTATCTATTCAAGAATGTTGAATTTTAGATGGCAATATTAAAAGAGTGGCAAGAGCTGATAGTGAATATCCATCCATCTATTTTCCAACCCGCTGAATCCGAACACAGGGTCACGGGGGTCTGCCGGAGCCAATACCAGCCAACACAAGGCACAAGGCAGGAACCAATCCTGGGCAGGGTGCCAACCCACCGCAGGATAGTGAACATTGTAATAAAAAAAAGAAAATGAACAAAAAGATCTTTATATACTAAAAATCAAGAACAAAGACAATCATCCAATAAATGAAAAAGAGAAAAATATCCCAATATGCAGACGAAATGCAAAAAAATCAATGTTTTTAAGTTAGAGGATGAAGTAATTCATAATATTGTTTTTGATGAAGTGTTAATGTAATTTAATTTTTAATTTACCTTTTAATACATTTTATTATGTCTTAGTTTTTACTTCTACTTTTACTTTTATTTTTTTTTTTACTAAGTTTTATTATACATTGGTATTTAAAATAGACAGTTGCGAGCAAAGTCCCCTAGTATAAGTGTATGTGTGTATATATATATATATATATATATATATAGTATATATATATATATATATATATATATATAGTATATATATTGTGAACGCTGGCCCCGGCACAGACAGACGGACAACATTTTTCCACCCACACACCGTTTATTTACACTATATACAATTGTCAAAGTCACGTGCACTCACAACCCCAGTGCCTCTTGCACCGATTTCCCCAATGTCCAGGGCCCACAGTCTCTGTGCCTTCCTGGCCGCCTCCCGTCCTCTCTCTCCAGCTCCGTCTACTGCCTCCCGACTTCCAACTCTCGACTGGAGAGAGGCGGCCCCTTTTATGGGAACCCGGATGGGCTCCAGCTGCTTCCCGGCACTTAACGCTGGCCACACCCCTGTGTGGCGGAAGTGCCGGCTGCGCACCCGGAAGCCGTCCGTGTATCCCCTGTCGTCTTCCCCCCGGCATTTCCTGGTGTGGCGGAAGTGCCAGGCTCCCGGGATCATTAGGCACTGGGGCGCCGCCTGGCGGTGGCCACGGGTCCCTACAGGGCTGGGCTTCCAAGCCCTGTACCCGAGGCCCCCTGCATAACCAGGACGGACACCCCCACTCGGTCTGGAGGAGGCACACGCCCTCCTCCGGTCCTCCAAGGCGTCCCGACCGGGCTCCAGCCCCGGCCGAGGACCAGATGGGATAAACCGGCATCGGGGCGCCGCCTGGCGGTGACCACGGGCCCCTACAGGGTAGGGCTTCCATGCCCTCGACCCGTGGCCCCCAAGGGAACCAGGACGGACGCCCCCTCACGGTCTGGAGGAGGCACAAGCCCTCAGTGGGAGCCACGTCAAACAGCCGCCTGGAGCATGACCGGTCCATGACAGGACCATGACAGGATCATGCACGATCCGTGAACGGAATGTGATCCCCCGCGATGACGCAGTTAACGATGCCCCGCCCCATAAACGCCCCCATGCGCTTTCTAAAAAGATGGTTGCAATGCTGTATAATCCCGCCAGATGGAGCATTGACTGCTTCAGTTAACTGCAGTGTCCAGCAAGCCCTATACCGTATCTTTAATATACTGTACAGGCAGTTCTTGTATTGTCAACATACTGTAGTTTCATAAATAGATGACGTGGTAAAAAAAAACAACAACAAACCGATTAATAAAACAGATTTGTTAAATCACTCAATACACAACTCATGATGATACGGAAGCGTATTAGGGCCACGGGGAAAAAAAAATACAGACACAGTGAAGAAAAAACAATCAAAATGTCGAGATTAAAGTCGACATGTTAACTTTATTCTCGACATTTCCACTTTATTCTCGCCATTTACGTCGAGATTAAAGTCGACATGTTGACTTTATTCTCGACATTTCCACTTTATTCTCGCCATTTATGTCGAGATTAAAGTCGACATTTCCACTTTATTCTAGTAGTTTATTTTGTCAGTAGAATGTCGCAAACTAAACTTCATCTTAAAATGAATGTTTAATTTACTAGATTTTCTCAAACCCCCGTCATAAATTAATGTAGCACTTATGTGTGTTCCCCGACCCAGTTTTTAATCTCCATGCGCTTCTTAAACTGACTTCCTCTTGCACACAGACAACAGACAGCGATCGCCGCACATTGACTTCATGATATTCCTGCTCTATGAACATTCAGAATACTAACATACAGTGCATGATATCTTCTTCACGATGAAATGCATTAAAGCATGTATTAAACACGGGTGGCGGGGGGCACGGTGGCGTGGCTGTAGTGCTGCTCCCTTGCATTACGGGGTCCCCAGGTTTATATTCAGTGTAGTGAACTTTATGACAGGTGTGACGAGGCTCCAAAAAACTGGATATATGAATGGGTATCGCACAGGTTTAACTTAAATATTGGGCTCGTGATGTGGTGGTCGGAGACACGAAAGCAGAATTCAATGGATGTTCTTCTGAGCGGGCTTTCTTTATTGCATGCG
>JANRMT010062854.1:133729314-133765021 GCA_026402145.1 Polypterus bichir lapradei | reverse complement strand
TATATATATATATATATATATATATATGTGACAGCAACACTCATCACTCACAACAGTGACAAAACAGTTACATTGACAATCATGTTACGTTAATTTCATAATGTTTCATTTTCTTTTTCATTACTTCTTTAACACACTACTTCTCCACTGCGAAGCGCGGGTATTTTGCTAGTTTAGCATATTTTGAAGGTAGAAAAATATTGATTTTACAGAACTTGGCTGTAAAAAATAATGAAATGTATTGTTTAAGATATAAAGGTAATTTTCAGTAGAACATAAGGTAACTTTCCTTTTTTTCAGAAAAGGTCTTTTACCTTCACCATTTACAGTATTTGTACCGTTAAATTTACTGACTTTTTTTTACAGTGTATGTCTTCTGTATATTCTTCTGAATGTTTTATATTTTAGAATTTGTATAGCCTATCTTCAAGGAAAATCATATATATATGATTTAAATGGTGGCGGATGTTTTTCAACCTTTTCTTGTCTTTGTATATTTTATTTCCATTACTTTCTTCTGCAATGCCAATATATATGATATACACACATACATACGCACAAGACTGGAAAAGATCTGCCACTATATTGTATATTCATGTTTCACAAAGTCTTGGAGAAGCAGACAGGGGACAATTTCTGCTTGATTGTGCTACAGTTGTGTTGACATTGCAGATAAGGAGCTGCGCATATATTTCGGTATGGCTGCTTTTTATTAAAAACGTGTGAACATTTAATTAGAAAAAGAGAAACAAGCTTCTCCCTGCCTTTTAACCTCCCTGTGGCTCATGCCATCCCAGAGCAGGCTTCATTGAAAAAATTTATTATTGCTGCGCATCATTCATGTGCACTAAGGGTTGTTTACCCAGCATTACATAGAGAACTATAACCAAATCAGATTGCTGGCGAAAATAATAGTGAGAGCGAAAGACAGGTGAACCTTTCTCTCTCGTTCTCTAATGCGCACTGAGGGATTTATTCTTGTTCAGATAGTTCATGATTGAAAGAGGCTATTGAAGCTGTCATAAAGAAGATTTCTTCCTCCTGTGTCGGTTTCTTCTGTCTCCCAAATTTGAACTGAGTCACTGCATAATGACTGTCTGTGTCTTTCCTGTGTCTTTTTATTTCTCTCCTCTTCTTCACATACTGTTTCTGTCATTGGCATTTAACTGTTTGTCCTACAAACAAGCTAAAGTAACGTTTAGTGTTATCTTGAAATTCATTGCGAGATAGCTTGAGATTAATCACAAATATCAGAAAATTGATTTCAAATCTAAAAATAGTCATGTTTCATGAGCCTTGAAATTTATTTTCTGATGTCTTTCAGAATATCTCAAAATGAGTTATTTGTTTCAAGGTTTGTGAAAGGAGGTTTGACCTACAATAGACAAGTATTCTGTTTTAAATTTTAGATTTTATTTTCATGAGAAATAATTTAAATAGTTCTAGATATGCATTTGATATTTTTAAAATATACCACCTATCAATCTGAAGCATTTTGAAGTACCTTTCTTGTATTGTATTAAATCTCTTATTGCAATATTAGAAAAAGTAATTGAAGATTTCCTAAAAGAATCAGGTCATTGTAATATGTTATACCATAGCAACCGTTACCTGAACATCTAAAATACTTGTCGTTTCAAAGTCTTCAAAAATAGCATTTTAGTTTTTCATTCTTAAACCTTGTTTGTTCTTGTGTTATCTATGTATGTGCATAGATAAATAGATTCTGAAGTGTTCTATTGTGGAATTTCTACTGTGAACCTAATTTCCCCTTTTATGCTCTTTATTATGTGGACCTTAATAAAATGTCTTAAAATCCCATACACTTATGGTCTGTGATCAGATACTTAAGCACTCCCCAAATCCCCCACTTTCTTTTCTACATCTGTAATCTCTGGCAATTACAGTAAAGAACTAGGCAGGAGTTAAGTTATACATTTAATAATAATAATAATAATAATAATTCTTTACGTTTTTATATTTTGTCACAAGTTCTTTTCATAGTGAGTAAGAGCCACTTCAGCCACCACCAATGCTTAGCATCCACCTGGATGATGCACCAGCAACTATTTTTGCATCAGTAAGCTAACCACACATTAGCTGTTAGGTGGTGAAGTGGGGAGAGATAGCCAATAAGAGACATGGTACAATTAGGGGTCTAGAATGACTAGGCCATGGGGGGCAATTTAGCCTGGATATAGAGATACGCCCTACTCTTTATGATAGATGCCCAACGATCTTTTATGGTCACAGAGAGTCAGGACTTAGGTTTTACATTTAATTTGAATGGCAGCACCATTTTTACAGCACATTGTCCCCATCCATGCACTGGGGCATTGGAATTCACATTCAGACCACAGGGTAAGTGCCCCCTGCTGGCTTCACCAACACCAACAGGTACAAGGCAGGAACAGTACCTTGACAGGGCACCAGTCCATTGCAGGGTGCGCAAACATATGGGATAGTACTTTAACAGTGACAGTTCACTGTTATATTTTTGGGGTGTGCATCTGTCTGTTGTTACAAGCCATGGGAGAACATGATCACTGCAGAATTTCAAGAGCAATAGTAGGATTATAAGCATCATATATCTTGATGCTGGAGGCTTGTTGAGTTATCATAGCTCCATCCACAAGACTGGCTGTGAACAGACAAGAAAACAGGAAATGTATTCTTACCTACATAAAGTTCCAAAAATCTGTGATAAAGTAATTATTTCCAGTTTCTTTTCACCATCACAAGGATGTCTCATAAATGTGGAAGGTGTGTTGTCTTAAATCTACACCTTTGATGCTTCAAAGTGGACATAATTGTTATGTCTTTTTCAATCACCTATGGACCCATGCACCTTTTAGCACCATTTTAAACTCCAAGAACAGACGAAATAATTTTAAAAAGTGCAAAAAATGCTTCACTTTAGAATACAATTTTATGTGGCAAATTAATATATACAATGATTGTGAAGAAATAACTTAGACTTATCCTATAAGGTAGATGCAGAAAGAGAAGGTAAAGCAAAGGTTAAAAGTTGGAAAATACAAACATGTTTTAATGTCTTTTAGTGAAAAGAATGATTAAGGCAAGCATGAATTCAAGACCAAAATCGTCAAAATCTATTGCTGAGAAAGACAAACTTCAAAAAGACAAAATTCCAAAATATCAAAAAACATATTACAAGAGGTGTAAGGTAGGTGTGTTCCCTTTTTATTCCCTAAAACTCGTATTATGACTTCTTCATAGCTAGTACTGTCAGAGCGTGCCTTGAAGGGTTGTCCTGGTGCGCCCCCCATTATGGCAGGTGTTTATTCCAACTGATGTCACAATCTGTGCATTATTCTTGCTTTTATCTGATTTCATTATTTAGAAATATTGTCTATACACATTTCTAAGGAATCTTTAATACTTGAATTCTTTGCTATATCTTTAAATGCTTTAGTTTCTTTTGCTGTTCTCTTTGTAATTATCTATTTCTCTGTAGATTTTGCTCCCTTAATTGCAACCAAGTGTTGATGATCAACAAAAATGAAGTGCAGCATGGCGATTCTTTCACTGCCATTTTCACATGTCAGCTCATTAAGAAATGTTCCTTACAAATGAACAGACAAGTGAATGTGGCACTGAAGTGATTGCTTGCCTTTAGTATTCTGTGTTTTCAGCATTTTAATAAAGTTAAAGGAGTAAACTCTATAGAATGAAGTGAATTAAAAAATGAATGCAAAATAAATTTCAACATTTAAAGTGCTGGAAACAATACAAATATTTCAAAATTTCCTACAACAGGATCAACTCAGTTAAAAGTACAAATGTTGCGGTCACTGTAAAATTGGTTGCAATAAAACCCATAGGCTAGTTGGGAACCACTTGGTTGGAGAAATTAGCAGCTGCTTTTGTAGTAATCACCCTCATACATTTACATTTTCCTTTTCCTCCAAGAATTGTATGGACCTAAATACTGGAGCTAGGCATATAGGAAGAACAATATTTACAGCTATAGTTATAGTTAAACTGAGATCATTGAAGTTAACTTCATTTCTGTGGAAACCAGAATGTCCAGGAGGGAACAAACATTTAAAACTCACACAGAACACATCTCACCACAAGCAGCAAAACTACCTGATAAGCTACCCTAAATTAAGAGGCTTACACATAATTAGCATGCAAATTACACAGATTATTTTATAAACATATGTAAATCAATGGTTACCTATATAATTAATATTAAAAGATCAAACCTGAATATGTAAGTTCATACACAACATGAACTATGAAACAAACATCCATTATAATATTAATAATTTTATAATATTCATACCATCAATAGCCCTGCGGTGGGCTGGCGCCCTGTCCGAGGTTTGTTTCCTCCTTTGCGCCCTGTGTTGGCTGGGATTGGCTCCAACAGACCCCCGTGACCCTGTAGTTAGAATATAATGGGTTGGATAATGGATGAATGGATGGATAACATCAATAATAATAATACATTTATATATGATATGGTATTATTATAATGAGTTGTCTTAATGGCTGCCTCTTACCTCTAGAAGAATAGGTTTGAACCCAGCCTTTATGTTTCCCCCATCATGTCTCCATGGATTTTTTTGTCTTGGTACTCCACTTTTCCTCCCACATTCTCAGGTCTAATTGGTGACTCTAAATTTCAATGAGTGTGCTCTGCACTGATAGTCAGCAGGGTTGGTTTCTAAATTTCTCCCTGTGTTGCTGAGATGGTTGACTTATGGAACATACTAAGCATATTTCAAACTGTCTTTTAAAAATGAAAGAGCCATATTTCTGAACAATCTATTTTATTTCCAACTGTGCTTGTGTGTTTTCTTGTAGGTGGTCTTATTTTTCTGGGTCTGATTAACTAGTTTTTACTGTGTAGTCCATACACTATCACTTAATATGTGTACCTCTTTTGTCCATCTGCCTGCACTTGTCCTTTCTTTACCTATACATTATTTTGACAGATGCCTGGGCTGGCAGCATAGCTCATAGAGGATGGGTGCACTTACTGATCCTGAGCTGTGTGAGAGGTGACATTTTCCCTGCTAATTGTGTAAACTTGGCAATCCAGGCAAATGTTAATGCAACACAGCAGCGGCACAAATCAACTTGTCCAGCCTGTAGAAAAATATAAAGAAAATTGTAATCTTGGAAGACGTATCGAAGGGCTTACTTTTAAAAAATGACTCTGTTTTGGAAGAAGCAGTCCCATGAGAACATTTACTCTGGAAAGCGGATTGCTTTTAGCAGCATGTTGTATCTTTTACCACTGCTAATGTCTCCTGAATGCTTTTATTCTGCTTTCCATAGTGCATTACTGTCTTTTTCCCCGAGTACGGGTAGCTATGATCTGCTTTTAACACTGTTTATTCTCTTTTTACTAGTTTTACGAAACTGCCCACTATTCTGGGTTCTTTCTCAATATACAGTAGCCATATGCAAAAACTGTTTGGCCTGGCAAGGTCTTTTGTTTGCTTCAGTTGCTTTATTTGCATAAATTGCTGATAATTATGATTGCAATTTTGTCAGGGCCACTCACATCTGGATTTTTTTATGCTTTTCCAGTACCAGGCTACTCAGGCAATAATTACTGCATGTGGTATGTATACTTGATGCAGTTTAATGGCAATGTTGCTTTATGACTACCCCAGAAAGATGTGACTACTGCATCCCTGCTTGTAATTCAGGACATGCACTCTTCAGGACAACAATGAAAGAAAAAGACATGGGAGAATGTGTCCTTGGTTACCTCAAGCTGCCGTTTTCATGCAGGCACTTCAGGGGAAGGCTGTTTGTTTCTGTGGAGATTCTATAATAATGAAAGCTTACCTAGCCCATGTCATTTTAAAGTAGCACTGGCACCTACTGACCTCCATGTCAGGTACTGGTGTCACCTGGTTTCACTTTGCTGTCTTTTGTGTTTTGTTACACATTCACTGATTTAACCAATCAAACATTAATAATGGTCCTATGATTTGCTTTTTGCTGTTTTTGCAGGAGAGTCCACCTCTCTGATTGATCATGTGTGCTGACTAAATGGTCTAAATATCTATCTGAATAACCCAGTAGATTTTTAGTACAGTGTTCCGAAGACTGTTAGTACACTGTTCTGAAATGTGCTTTAGACATTATCAGAGTCGCACAGTAACCTTGTCCCCCAACATGGGACAAGAACATAACTGGGGCTTCCTGATTATTCTAGATTGTCTAGGATAAGTAGGAGATTCTATATCAGATTGTTTAAGCCAGCTGCAAACAACTGGCAATTTAATATGGTGATAGTGAGAAAACCCTAAAAAAAGTAGTAATGCAACTACTTCTAAGTCATCCCCTGACTGTTTCAGTATAGTACTGACACCTATTTGGGACATAAACATTTGGATAACTACCTTTGGGATTACCCTGTGTGAATTTTAGAAATTAAGTTTATTCCATATGCCTTCACTAATAAAATGACACCCAGGTCCAGCATTCTGTTTTTTTTTTCAACTTAAAATTACTTACAGTAATGTATAATAATACTAGTGTCTGTGTAGTAGAAAAGGACTTTTTGTCATCTGTGGACTGCACTACCTAAAACAAGTGATGTTGGGATGTTGCACACTTGAATGGACAGATCTAGTCTATAGCTTGTTGCTGAGTTTCCATGGGAACTGATTGATTTTTTTTCCAATGCATTATCATGTAAATTGCACTGGTTGGATTTTCTGGGATATATTCAGGGACTGGGATATTGGGTGTGTGTCAGGTGATTGGGGGAAGGGTATGAATTAGAATATTTGAACATGTCATAGGCCAGAATCACCAGCCATGCTGCACCTGAGTGGGTTAAATGGACCTGTGAACAATGATGGGTCATTCTAGTCCCTAATCTCTATTCCCAATGAACACCTAGCCCAGGGAAATATTTTTGGTGCTAATGTTAAGATACAAAGCATCTGCTTACATTCTGTTTAATATGGGTTTTTATCTTGGGAAGGCTTATGCATATAAAGTGGATGTGAGTGAACAGATAAAGGTTTTGGATCCCTTCTTTGGATGGCTGTTCTGGAAGTAAGGCAAGAGAGGACGGTGTGTCTGCAGGTGTTTCACTGCAAATGCTTCTTAACTGAGCTCCACATACTACAGTCTTGACTCTGTTCGCATAATTGTTTGGAGGAGGTGGGGAGGGGGGGTTGGGGGGAGTTGGCTGCCTGCGTTGGATTGGCTCAGACAGACAAGCCAGGCCAGAGGTGGAGAATTTTTTTTTTTTTTTTTTTTACTATTTTTCTTTTTTTATCCCTTTGCTGTAGCTTTGATTGGTTAATAAGATTGAAGGAGGTGGTGCTCCAGAGATGCTGAAGAAGCAAAATGAGAGAGAGAGAGAGATGCAGATGGAGAGAGAGAGAGAGAGATAGCAATCTGGTGCTCCAATAGCAGAAGAGGATGCTTGTGTTGGCAGCAGGGAGCCGAAGCAGCACTGTGAATGAGGACTTCTGTTTTGCTCCTTAGCTGACAGTTGTGCTACTGTAGTAGCGTGACTGAGGCAGCTACCGTGGGCAGGTTGGGTATGGGGAAAGCACTCTGGAGTAATAGAAGTGTTTGAAAATGTGGATTTAAGGCAAGGTGTACATTTGAGAGAGGGGACAGCGACTGCAATGTGCTGCTAAGAATATTTTTTTATGTGTGCAATTGTGTGATTTTTAACCACTGGGGATGTGCAGCTGGCTATCGGAAAGCATTTTACTTCTCACAGTCTTTGGGAGGTCAGCAAGAGGGAGAGAGAGAACCCACCATAAAGACGGGTATCAATCTTGCCTAACCTGGCACATGCCAGAAGATACCTGGTCTGGATGCCAATCCGGTCTGTTGAATCAATGTGCTTGTGAAAAGTGGGCTCCGAATAACCACTTGGAGAAGACTATTTTAATGGGGATTGCAGCTGAAACAGTCATCTGTTGGTCTGGATATATTTTTACAGCCACACTTACTTTGTGAACTTTTCCGTATGAGTTTTAGATAATGCTTCCCAATATAAGTTGGTTCTACCCAGTGTGTTGCACAGTGTGACATACTTTCCTTACCTCTGACCGTACCTCACTTAGCCTTAAGCTGGCTTGTCCATACCTCCAACACTGCACAGCTAGCACCACCAATATGCGGCGTTCCAGCACTGACGAATCAACATACCACCGTAGCCCCTCGCTGGAAAGCAAGGATTACTCACTGCCACACATGACCTTTCGTCGTTGCAGCAGCTCATATGCAAACCAGTTTGGGGCCCATAACTCCATATTTGGCTTCCACACAAACCCAGGCCCCAAAGCTACCAAGGCAAAGTACACTTCACCAAAGGGCAACAAGTATGTGGTGTTTTATCTGGATCTTTCCTTCATCTTCCTTCTAGAGTTGAAGAGGTGCAGCATGGCGCGCAACTGCCTGCAGTGCATCAAGTACCTGATGTTCATCTTCAACTTGCTGTTTTGGGTAAGTATACCGTATTGGGGTCACATGTGGTACTGGGTTTTTTAACTGCTGCCATGCTCATGCAGTAGCTCCCTGATTCTGTGTCATGTGTCCAGGGAAACTATCCTGTTTCCTGGCCAACTCTATTCTTATCATTGTCATCATTGTTCTTCCTGAAGCCATGTATAATGCCTTTTCATGTGTACTGTTTAACAACATTGTTTATTGCTGCTCCCTTGGCTTCTCTTCTTGTAGTGTAGCCTGCTTATAAGAACTTTTTTACAAAAGATTTTGTCCACTGTCTGAGTCATTTCTTCTTTCCTTATACAAAAGTCATAAAAAGCTATTGTTGCCTTTCATCTTGTGAGAAGTGTCTGTTCCTCTTCTGATCTTGCTACTAAAGCCTCTCCACATTTCTCCACATCCTGGATTTCAGATACTCCTTTTCCTTTATTTTCTTTAGTCTTCATCGTCCATATGTCTGAGCTGTACAATGTTAAACTTCATATTGTCTTAATTAACATTATTTTTAAAATTTCCTGCTCATATGATTAGTTAGCAGCTCTCAAGATTTCTGCCCCATGCAACATTAACAGACCCCTTGTGCTTTATCTTCTTTTCATACTCAGGATGGGTATTTATTTATTTTAACAACAAATTTTGTATCTGGCTATTCATATGTGATGTTTAAAGGTTAATCAGATACTTTAAAAAAATTCTCTATTCAGAAGCTGCTCAGGACAGATTTGATCATGTATGCATGTTACAACATGGAAGGATTTTATTAGAAGCAATAAGATGTGTGCTTCTGCATGCGAGTTTACATGTAGAGCCACTCTTTTACACTACTTTCTGCTTTCCTGACTACCTTACTGCTGTGGGGTAGTGAAGTAAGTTCTTGGCAAAGTATACACAAAAAGTTTGAACAAATAGCTTTTTCTCAGATTTTATTTCTGTTTTGTGAAAGGAACTAACTTTTTTTGATATGAAAACCTACAGACATTAACAACAATTTCCTGGAGCATATATTGTTAGCTAATTGTTTTCTTGAATTTTTTTCAAATTATGATGTTCTCCAAGGCTTGAATTTTAGTTGATGGTATTCGAGCATTGTATTTTAAGTCCCTCATGGTTTAAGCTAGTAAAGCAGGAATATCCTATTACCCTTTCAGTTGAAAAATAAAAGAAATGAAAAGTTATTATTGCAAGTTTTGTCAATTACGGTGTGAATTCAGAAATAAGAAAAAAGTCAGTGCTTTGGGAACTCAAGGGTCGGCTGTAGCATCTTTCAGTTGATTTAAATGATTAGATAAATCACCGGCTCATTAAAATACCATGCACTGCCTTGACTGGAAGAAAAAGTCTTCACAATTACTTTGAATTTTTTGGATATAACTACAGTTGGACATCCATCCATTTTATTGCCCACTTGTCAATTTCTGGTCCCAGGGGGAACCAGTGCCATTCCCAGGAACACTGTGTACAAGGTAGGAGCCAGCTTTGGATTAGCAAGACACTAATTCCTACTGCAGTTTTTAATTAATCTTATTTGTATATCTTCAGGATGAAGGAGTAAAACCCATAGAAACACAGGGAAGAGAAGCAAACTCTACCCAGGCAGTGTCAGCTATAATTGCAGCAACTAAAAACATCGAAGCAAGTTTCAAACCAGGTGGCTGTGGTTTGTCTAAACATTGATGAAATAACTACTGTGTGTTCATTCCAAAACAAAATGTACGAGCCTGTGTTTTGTAACCTCCAAATTGACCAGACAATTATATGGCTTAGCTCACGATGCCGTTTTGATGCATGATTTTAGATAGCACTAATGATTCAATGCATAATGCATTTAACAGCATGGAAATGTAGAGGTGCCAGTTGTGGAGCTCCTAACATATCTTACTACATTCCTAAAAATGAATTAGCAAACACTGCATTTGTTTTGATCATTGGGTTTTTGAGGCCAATGAAGTGTCCATCAGTATAACAAATAAATTGACAAAAACAGTGAAAGCCTATGTGTGTTATATATTTAATTGTTAAACTAAACATATTTAAATATTTGAGTAAATGTAAAAGTGACAGTGATTCAATTTCATTAACTGATTACACATTTGCCTCTATAATTGAGCCTTACAGTTTTTTTCTGGGCTTAAATCTGGATGGATTTAGGCAATACTGTATAAGTAAAAAATATCTGATATCTAAGATCTGATATATAAGAAAACAGGAGAGATTATTTTAGAGTTCTCAAAAAATGGATAAATGTTCAGCCAAGAAGTTTTGATTTCATGAAATTCAAGTTGGGATATATGTAAAAACAATGAAGGAGGAGTTTGGAAATTGAAGGTATTGCTAGTTTCTTATATTTTAAATATTAAATAAAACTTTTCCAGTACATGACACTTTTCAGCAAGTTTTATTGAATAGCTATTGCTTCTTGATTGCACTGATACAAACTTAAATCTCACAACAGCAATTGTCATGAATCTGACAAATAACTTGTTGACAAGCCTGATTTGAAAAGTGTGTTGTTAAAAAAATCAATTTTATTAGATTTTTGTAAATGGTATTTTTTTACTGAGTAATATTAATATTTGCCCCTTGATGTGCCACTGATCAAGTATTTTTGGAATTTAAATGAATTTGGAATTGTGCATGTCAAGATAAATCAGGTAATCCTTGATGATCCTGTCATTCTTTAGGGAACTCAAGCTGAAATCCTCACATTTGAAGTTACAGTGGAAACCTGCTATCAAAAATGAATTCCAAGCCCCTCTTACCACACCTGTTCCATAATATTACACAGTTATTTGTTTGTGGATCTTCATTGCATTGGCTAGGGTGCCTGTCTATGATTGTTAGCCCTCAGTTGATGATTACATCTGAAGACCTGGTTTCAGAGGACTAGAATATGATTGGCTGTCAGAAAGTTAGCAAACCGTTTTTCACTGGCATGGCTGCAGAGAAAACATGAGAAAAAACATAGGCCATGGTGGATTTCGGAAAGAAGAGGATTGCTTGGTCACAATACACAACTTGTGGAGCTCTGTGATGCAGGTCCTGCAATGACACAGGTTGGAAAGATGCAGTCCTCCTAGAGAATAGTAGCACTACTAATCAGATTTTATGTTTGAAAGCAGGCTGTCATTTTTCTGTTTTAACTCTTAAACCTTAATGCTTTTACTTGAACGTCATTTTCCAGTTACGTTCTTCATCATGGATCGCACAGGACTCTCTAAACTACATATAAGTTAAAAAGATACAGGAACAGCCAAACGTTTCATGCACACATACGGTAGAAAGTTGGCTTTAAGTTTTAGTGTCACACATAAAACTTTCAAACCACTCCAATCAATCAAGTGTTCTTTTTTTATAAAACACCTTTCAGAGAGTGTATCTTCAGAAGGTTCTTTACCCCAGAGTACATTTTTCACTTGAATAAAGTTTACTGTAATAGATCTTTCAGTGGGACATTTTCCCTTTGCAAACACAAAGCCATCACAGCACAGTTCACTTAGCTGTATAAAAATGTCCTTCTTGAGGCATCTTGTAGACGTATGCTCAAGCGCCTTTGTGGCCGTTTATGCTTGTTGATGTAGAAGGAATGCATTTTTTTCACTGCAGTGCTTAACTTTCTTGTGGTGGTTATTCTGCCATTTTAAAAAATGTGGCTTCTTTGTTGGACTTTTTCTGTTTCAATTCTATCACACACTCCTGAAGAAGTGTTATTTTACTCCATTTTTTTAAGTTGCTTATTTTTAAAAAGACAGCTGTTTGCCTACATGATTATCTGTGCCCATCTATTATTTATATGGATTTTACAGAGCTGACGATTGATTATTCATGTTGTTTCTCCTTCATTCTAACGCATTGTCAATACTTTACACCATAGCCCCCATGCTGTCTGTCTGACATTTATCTTTTGTCTTTTAACGTCCTGTACTCTGCAATCTTCGTATCCAGAAATGCCCTCCCAAAAAAAATTCTCAAAAATAACTAAGAAATACAAGACAGATTATTGTAGAAATACTTGTATTAATTATTGGCTTATTACAGCAGCCCTTCCCTCTCCCCATTTTTATATATGAGGACACACAAAAGACAAGTCGGAACAAGTTTGCTTTGGCTCTCCGTTTCTAGCATCTAATTTGTCTTTCTGGTGTAGGATACTGACCAGCTTCTCCTGCACATCTAAGCATGATTGGTTGTGTCACTGGAGGTGGGGGATGGTACTAGTTCCCAAACCTTCTCTTCATTTTCAAGGTGATTGCTGTTTGCATAGGTCACTGTGATCTGAGTACAAGAGGCCTGCAAAGAACATGCTCTGTTGCAGGCGCTGGCTGCGAGTTGTGCGCTGGTTGGCAGATGGGCGTAACGAGTGCTTGCCTGGTGGAGGATTTTCCCACAATTGATTATGGATTAAAGTATTTAGAGCCTTTGAATTTTGTGAAACAGTGACTTAAAATCAATTGGATGCTGTTGGGAGTTCTGTTAGTGGAATTTGATTTCTCTGAAGCATTATCCTGAACACTGCTTATTAAGTGTCTTGAAATAGGCAGATATTGACAGTTTACTTGTGAAATACTGCTCCTGTTGCTGCCTTTGAGCGTGCAATGCTAGAATAAATATTAGAATCAGCACTGAGTTTTTTAATGATGTAAATCTTTCAGCTATTTCAGTAATGTAATGGGTTTCTACTGAAAACCTAGGAAATTTTAGATTGTTTGTTTAGTTTTTGATAAGTTACCTGTGACTGATTTCCCTTAGGAGCCTTCGGTTATAAGGCAACTATTGTTTTCATGCTTCTATTTTTCATTCCAGTGACATACTGTAAACCAAATCAAAATTAAAGTCAGTAGTTCTCCAACTTGATAATTTTGGTATACCTTTAGGGCATGTATTTAAGCTGAATTGCTTGAACAAGGTACTTTGTTTACTCTTGTAGGGCTCTCGCTGAACTCTGGATGATTACTTTAGTTAGTAAATGTTTAAATTGGATATCAAACGTGAAGTGTTTCTGACCTAGAGTTATATTACTGCAGTAGAGCACAGAGTGCAATGAAGTACCTTGAGTACAGTGGTTAAGAATGAGACCCAAGGGACTTATAGAAATAAGCCCATGTTCATTTGATTATACTTCAGATTATATCTCAAGGGGATACTTTGTTTTAATTCTTTCTAATATATATCAATTGCAGCGGCCAAAGCACATGAGGTATAACTAGCTTCATTAAATTCACTCTCAGGTGGGTTCTTAGCCCCACTCAGCCATTTATGCCAGCTGCTGCTACCCATCAGAAATATAAACGCCTATCTGGTCTCTCTGTCCTCCTTATTTCTGTTTACAATTCTTTCAGTATCTGTTTCTAATTTCACAGTTTCATTCTTATTAGGTTCCATGTTGTCTTTTAGCGAACACTTAAAATGGCTTCATATACTATGGTAACCAGAAATGCACACAGTACTAAAAGTGTGCTCTCATACAAACAGAAGATATGCCCCAAATGGAAAGAGAAGTGTAAGGAGTTAGGTGTCCATACAGAAGTTATATTCTCCTCCTTTCTTTTGCACTGTACTCAACAGTTAGCCATACTTTGTTTGTATCTGGCCTATGGTAGGCTTTATGCAAAACCTTGCCATTTTTTGCTTGCAGATATTATATAACAGTGCAATAAAGGACCTGTTGCAAGTACTAGTATACCAAATTTTTTCATTTAATGTAATCACAACATTCTAAGATTTAAATTTCATTTTCTTTTGTTTACTCTGTCATTTACTGTTTTGGAGATACTATCTAGAGTACTGTTTAGCCTTCTTGTACAGACAGTGTTCCTTTAAGTTATATTCAGTTTATATGAAAAACCTGTGCTTTATTATTTTGGGTCCTATGGTTGACCCTATTTTCCCCTTTATATTCTTTATTGTGTAGACTTTACCAAAATGCCTCAGATCCCACACACTTACAACTCTGTGGTCACGTAAATTATTTCAGTTCAGCATATCCTCCATCTTCCTTTATCTAACCCTCAGACAATTAGAGTAAAGGAACTGGCATGAAGAGGTAAGTCACATATAGTATTTAAATATGCATTATTGATAATATGCCTCAAAAATATGGAAGCAAAGTACAAAGTGAATGTTGACACATCATACCAGTACAGTCTGGTAGCATTGTATCTTGCATCCTTAGGTGGCTCTAGGCTTTCTTTTATTTAGCTTGTTTTACTACCACATGGCATTTTAGTGGACTATTGAAACATTCCACATGCCTGTCTCAATATGGCTGCTGAGATAGATTTGTATTCATCATGGTCTTCTCTTTATGGCCAGATGGTGAGAGAGAGGTAAAGACAAGGAAACCAAATTTACACCATTGTTAGCACAAATTACAGACCAAAGTGTTGCGGTACAGAATGACCTCCTATTCAGAACCAAACAAAAAAAAAAAAACATACTTCAGACCAACAGAATTAGTTTGCCTGTCCCTTACTGGGCCAGTTACCAATAAAAGTGCTCAGGTACAACTCATCCCCCAGTTTCTTTGTTTAGGCAATTTATGGCATTCCTATGGGGGATAGCTTATAGGCTGTTGAAAATCAAAACACAGTCACCCCTGCCAAGCTGGTTTGATACATGGTCCATTGCTCCCGCCATAAATTTCACATCCTGAGTCAGTCTTAAAAGATTGGGAGGAGGTTGGTTAGGTAAATATCAAAGCACCGCTGTTATCAATAAAATAAAACATGCCTCCTGAAACACTGTCTAATATTATGTATATTATGTATATTAAAAAAAATATATAAAATAAGTGTCAACTTTTATGCTAGGTACCATTACCACAGTCTGTAATCCTGTCCTCCCAGGTATTACCTCACCCTTATACCACCAGGACTTGTAATATTAGCATATTTCACTATCTTGAAACTAACAGGAGCATAACTGAACATCTCATTTGTTTTTCTGTTCAATAGAATGAACTTCATCCTAATGCTAGTAAATGGAGACATGTTGCATTTTGGTTTAATGTGCAGGTAATAATTGTACTGTACTCTGCATACATGACAATTCTGCTATGCCTGGGGCCAGAAATATTTTGGAATCAAGAAATTTTGGAATACTTGCATATATGTAATGCGATATCTTGGAAGCACCCTTAATCGAGTAGAGAAATGCAGTCAAAACAGCGAAATGAAGACTCACACATTTAATAACTGGTATCACTGAGCTGTTGTTATAATGTGTGTTGACATGACAAATATATTAAAACTCAGAAATGATTAATATAATGTACAGACTGTATTTTAGTTCCCTTTAGTTTATATAGGCTACTTCTGTCAGACAGGTCAGAAACATCTCAGCCAACCTTCACTCCATATCCACTGTGCTGGCAGCAAACATCCGCTGCATTCAGTTTTTGTATGGCGTGGGCTTACTTTACATACATAAAATCTAACATGTTGTTGCCAACATAAAAAGGAAAATTGCAGCAGTGTCCGTAATCTGAGCATTTAAATGTGCTCATATTGCAATAGGAGTGCCAAGCGAGAATGAAGCTGCTTTTGTTAACCATAAGCAGTTACATTCCATTAATTCATAGCACAGGTGTTATTGTTTCACTCCTAAGAACCCCCAGCAGGTTCATGGGGACCCTTCCCACTCCAATAGTCAATTGAGCAATGGTGCTTCGTGCCACTCGCTGCTTCACGAAGACCTCAGCCCAGGTCATCAATTATGTGTCCTAGGTTCATGGTGCTCCTTCCAGCTCAGAATGAATGTATCCATTTGGAATCTGCACATCTTCTTCTTCTTCTTTCGGCTGCTCCCATTAGGGGTTGCCACAGCAGATCATCTTTTATGTTGTTTTATATTTGCAGAGCAGTAAAAAAAAATAGAAGGAACATATCTTAACATAACTTACCTTAAAAGTAATATGTTTAAAAGGAAGAGAGGGGGCCTAATAGGGCCATTAGTTTAAAAATCCCTCACTGCTTTCTGTTTTTCAATCAGTTACACAGTCATTGTTTAATATTCTTCACATTCTCTACTGTTTCCTTCTTATATATTCATTAAACAGGCACTGGGTCAAGTAATATAAACAAAATACAAAATGACACTGTTTTATTCAATTTCTCTATCTGTGAGTATCCTGAAGAGGTTAATCATGTTAGTCTAGCTTTAGCAGACTTCCCAGATGGGTAGGTATCACATTTTTCATTTTCTTTATGGCTTTCATTAGTTTGCTGTTGTTTTAATGGCCTGTTCTGGCTTACTTAGTTCTGATGTCATCTTGCCCTGTAATTACCCTGCAATGTTTTCTTTTTTTCTATCAAAACTAAAATATTGTTTACTATAATGAACTGTTTAGGATCTTATTTTGTATTCTTTTATTATTCTTACAAATCCTCTTTCAAGGTTTGCAGTGTTAATGATACAAGCTTTGCTGTGGAATAAGGTAGTATTGACAGAATGTTCTGTCAAGGCTAGGAAGTAAAAGATAACTAGTCACTCCTGTCCACCCATTAATGTCTTGTCTGACCTACAAACAGATTTTGTTTCAGGCATTAACAAGAAAAACAGTTACTTGAGTGTGTTGACACTTCTTCCCATTTACATTTTATTAGTATGAGTGCATGTCAGTGAAGTCTGCAAAAATGATTTTCCCTAATGCTATGCTATTTCATCAGAACAATTATTTGCTGAAACTGTTAGAAAAGGCATCACCTCTGTTTGTGTTCCTGCTTCATACATGCATATTACACTATGAATTATAACCATTCTTGGAAATAGTACAACCCTTAATCACAAAAAATGCAGTGATTCTTAAATTTACTTTGACTTTTATTTCATTGCAAACAGTATAAACCCAAGATATTTCATGTTTTCTCTGGTCAGCTTCATTTCATTTATCAATACTCATTTATCCCTGCATTTCAGGCCTACAATACATTCCAAAAATGTTGGGACAAGGACAAATTGGGGTCAGTAATGAGGTAAAATAATTACATAGTGATGTGATTTCAAACAGGTGGTGTCAACAGATGATTGCAATCATGATTTGGTGTAAAAGCAGGATCCACGAAAGGCTTAGTCATCGAGAAGCAAAGATAGTGTCTGGATCATCTTCTTCTTTTGGCTTCTACCATTATGGGATGCCACAGTGGATAGTCTTTTTCCATATGTTCCTGTCCTCTGCATCTTGCTCTGTTACACTCATCACCCGCATGTCCTCTTTCACCACATCTATAAACCTTCACTTAGGCCTTCTTCTTTTCTTCTTACTTGGCAGCTCTGTCCTTAGCATCCTTCTCCCAATATACCCAGCATCTCTCCTCTGCACAAGTCCAAACCAACATAATCTCACCTCTCTGACTTTGTCTCCAAACCATCCAACCTGAGCTGACCCTCTAATGCACTCTCTAAATGTGCCCCTCTAAATTTCTAATCCTGTCCATCCTCATCACACCCAATGCAAATCTTAATATCTGTAACTCTGCTACTTCCAGCTCTGTCTCCTGCTTTCTGGTCAGTGCCACTATCTCCAGCCCATATAACATAGCTGCTGTCACTACCATCCTGTAGACCTTCCCTTTCACTCTTGCTGATACCTGTTTGTCACAAATCACTCCTGACACTCTTCGCCCATTCCACCCTGTCTGCACTCTCTTTTTCACCTCTCTTCCACAATCCTCATTACTCTGTACTCTTGATCCCAAGAATTTAAACTCATCCACCTTCACCAACTCTACTCCCTGCATCCTCACCATTCCACTGACCTCCCTCTCATTTACACACATGTATTCTGTCTTGTTCCTACTGACCTTCATTCCTCTCCTTTCTAGAGCATATCTCCACCTCTCCAGTGTCTCCTCATCCTGCTCCCTACTCTTGCTACAGATCACAATGACATTAGCAAACATCATAATCCAAGGGAACTCCTGTCTAATTGCGTCTGTCAACCTGTCAATCACCATTGCAAATAAGAAAGGGCTCAGGGCCGATCTCTGATGTAATCCCACCTCCCCCAAACTTTTTTGTGGCCTTTTTGTCCTTTATTCTGAAAGATAGTCTAAATAGAATAAAGGACAAAAAAAGCACAAAAAGGTTTGGCGCAGCCGTCCCATATATTGTAGTTTGGTCGCTGGGAGAAGCAAATTTCAAAATTTAGTTCAAGACAGAACTGATGTTTGGTGGACAAAATGGCAGTTTTAAAGTCTGGCATAGGAAGTGAGGTCATTGGAACCCCGGAACCGGAAGTGAGGTCATCGGGGCCAGGCCAAATTTCCCGTAACTGGTCTGCAGGAGAAAAAGAGAAAGGGTTAGTGCACTCTGCCACCTCCTAGTCTGGCATGGAATTACCCTTATTCGAGCCCTTTAACTGCGTCCCATGTGCATGTTATGTGACAATAGGCAGAGGATTTTCACTTTGTCAACAAATACATGAGAAAATTATTGGAATGTTTAAAAACATAGTTCTTCAAAGAAAAATTGGAAGGGATTTGCATATTTCCCCCCTCTACAGTGTATAACAGTACATGATTCATTGTATCTGGAGGAGTTTCAGTGCCTAAAGGGCAAATGTGCAAGCTTAAGCTGAACATCCGTGACCTCCGATCCCTCAGATGGCACTGCATCAAGAAACGTCACTGAAAAATAGCTGATATAACCACATGGGCAAGGGATTACTTTGGCAAACCTTTCTCAAGCACTACAATAGAGTTATATTAACCAATGCCAATTAAAACTTTACTATGTAAAAAGAAGCCTTATGTTAACCATGTCGAGAAGCAGCAGCGTCAACTTCTGTAGACTAGGAGGCATCTAGGATAGACCATCACACAGTGGAAATTGTGGTCAGACAAGTCAAAATTCCCAACATTTTTTTGGAAGAAATGTATGTGTGCTCCGGACCAAAGATGAAAAGAACCATCCAGGTTATTATTAGCAACAAGTTAAAAAGCCAGGGTCTGGCTGAGATTTTAGAGCAACATAGGCTGCCTTTAAGACAACATGTTTTCCAGAGATATCCATGTATTTTTCAACATGACAGTGCAAAACCACATTTTGCTTATACAGTATTACAAAGGAATGGAAGTAGAGGGTATAGGTACTGGACTAACCCACCTGCAGTTCTGTCCTGCTGCCAGTTGAGAATATGTGGAGATTTTGAAAAAAAAATGTGACAATGATGGCCGCGTACTGTTACACACCTTAAGATGTGTTTGCAGGAAGAATGGGCCAAAAAAACACCTGAAATGCTTGATCACTTGGTGTCCTCAGTACCAAAACGTCTTTTAATTGTTGTGAGAAGAAATGGGAACATTACAAAGTGGTGAATGCTTTACTATCCCAACTTTTTTTGGAATATGTTGCAGACCTGAAATGCAGGAAGGGATGTATATTAACAAATGAAAGGAAGCTGACCTTAACTTCTAATTGCCAAGTCCTGGAAATAGTGCTAGACTGTCAAACTCACCCCAAACCATTGACAAATCGCATTACCTTGAGGACTAAATGGTGGCTACTTTTTGTTTTAACCAAATATTTTCTGTGCTATTTCTGATGATCAGCACTTCTGTTAACTTTATATATAAGATGTGAACACTAGCTGTGCCATACTCAGTGGGTGTAAGGAATAAGCCTCTTACCCATTGAAGCTAATGGAGTGATCCTTTAATTTAAATAAGAATTACAAGGATTAATATCACTGTTTACAATAAACTTATCCATATGAGCTCTGTGACACTGGCAGGTGAAGTCAGTTTGTCACAGTGTGCTATTGATGATTTGATATTGCAGTAATTCACACACCTTTTCTCATAAACATATAAATGTAAATGTGCCTGACATTTGCCCTCATCATATATGTAGTATTTTCTTAGTATTACTGCCTGTCTTGTGTGTGTTCTTGTTTTGTGTTACTATTTTTATATTTTTGTCTGCTTTGGGTAAGCTGTCATTTTTGTTGTTGCTTATTTTACAAACAATGGCTGGCATTTCATTTCCTTTTAAATATTTGGATTTTTGCATTTCTTTTAACATAATTCCATGTGATAGGGTCATTGTGATTGTTTCAGTTCATTTTGGTTTATGCGCCAACTTCTATTTGCTCCTGCTTTTTGTTTTTTTGTTGTGCATTACAAATGTTTGCTCCTTCCTGGTATATTTAGACTCTTATTGTTTGTTGCTGCATCAGCTCTTGTTTACTTTTGTCTGTTGTGTTCAGCTGTTGTACCTCTGAGTAGGAGCCTCTTGGGGTCTTGTGTCACTAAAGCAATCTAAATATGAAGAAACAAATATATAGTAGCTTATCTCATGAAACCTCTGGAGAGTCCCTCTTGTGCTCTCAATCTCATAAAATATAAGCAGTTATACATCACTATTTGGGCCCGGAGGGCTTTGGACAGGTTAAAGTATACAGTAGACTTCTCTGGCTGGTGGTGAACAACATGAAATGGAAATTAAAAAAGGCGTGGAGCGGAGTCTTCTATCTATACAACATTAATGTGTAGTGTTGCATGGTTTTATTATGGAGTAAAATTATTTTTTAAGTTGGTGTATTATATGTAGTATTTCCTCATTTCTGTCCACTGCGAACAATAATGATATGAGCTATAACACAAGTATCACAAAGATAGCAACATGACAGCAACATTTCTGTTTTATAAAGCATTTTTTAATCAGTAAAATGATTTTTAAGGTGTAATTAAGAGTCCAAAATAACTCTTTAACAATTTGACAGCATCAATATGTGTATAGAATACAGTCATATCAAAAAGTTTGGGAACCCCTCTTAATTCTTTGGATTTTTGTTTATCATTGGCTGAGCTTTCAAAGTACCAGCTTCCTTTTAATTTATAACATGCCTTATGGAAACAGTATTATTTCAGCAGTGACATTAAGTTTATTGGATTAACAGAAAATATGCAATATGCATCATAACAAAATTAGACAAGTGCATAAATTTGGGCACCCCAACAGAGATATTATATCAATACATAGTTGAGCCTCCTTTTGTAAATATAACAGACACCTCCTATAGCCTTTGATGAGTGTCTGGATTCTGGATGGAGGTATTTTTGACCATTCTTCCATACCAAATCTCTCCAGTTCAGTTAAATTTGATGGCTGCCAAGTATGGACAGCCTGCTTCAAATCATCCCATAGATTTTCGATGATATTCAAGTCAGGAGACTGTGACAGCCATTCCAGAACATTGTACTTCTCCCTCTGCATGAATGCCTTTGTAGATTTCGAACTGTGTTTTGGGTCTTTGTCTTGTTGGAATATGCAACCCCTGCATAACTTCAATTTTGTGACTGATGCTTGAACATTATCCTGCAGAATTTTTTGATATTGGGTTGAATTCATTCGACCCTCCACTTTAACAAGGGCCCCAGTCCCTGAACTAGCCACACACCCTGACAGCATGATGGAACCTCCACCAAATTTGACAGTAGGTAGCAGGTGTTTTTCTTGGAATGCGGTGTTCTTCTTCCGCCATGCAAAGCGCTTTTTGTTATGACCAAACAACTCAATTTTTGTCCAAGCACTTTTTTCCAAAATGAATCTGGCTTGTCTAAATGAGCATTTGCATACAAGTGACTCTGTTTGTGGCGTGAGTGCAGAAAGGGCTTCTTTCTCATCACCCTGCCATACAGATGTTCTTTGTGCAAATTGCGCTGAATTGTAGAATGATGTACAGATACACCATCTGCAGCAAGATGTTCTTGCAGGTCTTTGGAGATGATCTGTGGGTTGTCTGTAACCATTCTCACAATCCTGCGCATACGCCGCTCCTGTATTTTTCTTGGCCTGCCAGACCTTGGTTTAACAGCAACTGTGCCTGTGGCCTTCCATTTCCTGATTACATTCCTTACAGTTGAAACTGACAGTTTAAACCTCTGAGATAGCTTTTTGTAGCCTTCCTCTAAACCATGATACTGAACAATCTTTATTTTCAGATCTTTTGAGAGTTGCTTTGAGGATCCCATGCTGTCACTCTTCAGAGGAGAGTCAAAGGGAAGTACAACTTGCAATTGACCACCTTAAACACCTTTTCTCTTGATTGAAATTCAAGGCTTAACCAGCTAATCCAACCAATTTGGAGTTGCAAGTTTTCAGTATTGAGCAGTTACATGCATTCAAATCAGCAAAATTACAAGGTTACCCAAATTTTTACATAGCCAGTTTTTCACATTTGATTTAATTTCTTCAACTAAATACTGCTTCACTAAACATCATTGTTCGGAAAACGCCCCAATACTCAGATGTTCCTAGGAAATGAAAGACATACCACTGTTGTCTTTTTTGTTGAAAGTAAATTGTTATGCAGGCTGAGAGGGGTTCCCAAACTTTTTCATATGACTGTATATTGTGTTTTGCATATTTGACTGAATCAAACCCAAAAATGTAAAGATTTCATGTTACTAACTCTAAATGAGTACAAGACATTATAAAGGTCTGGGGCAGCCACCCGTATATTGTTTTTCCCAGCTGCAAAAGGGTTTTCTGAGTCAAACACACGATGAGCATATAACAGAGTCCAAAACAGAACTGGCTATAGTAGCCTAAGATGGAGACTTTAAAGGTCTTGAGATGTCATCAAAGGGGCCGGCTTCGGAAGTGACGACATCAAAGGGGCCGGCTTCGGAAGTGACGTCATCAAAGGGGCCGGCTTCGGGAGTGACGTCATCAAAGGTGCCGGAACCTTGCAGGATTTCCCGGGAAAGGTCTGTAGGGAACTGAGAAAGACAGTCGGCGCACTCCGCCGCCCCCTGGTTGGATGTTTTATTACAATTACTCGAGCCCTTTAGCTGCCTCCTACTCGCATGTGTGTGACAAGGCCCCCCCCAGCCCAGACCCATCGGGTCGGGCGTCCTGCACCAAGAGGTCGTGGGCACGAGAGAGAGCATCAGCGTTGGCATGGAGAGAACCCTTCCGATGAATAAGCGAAAACTTGTAAGGTTGAAGGTCAAGAAACCACCTAGTGACCCATGGATTCGACTCCTTGTGAAGGATCATCCACTGTAAAGGAGCATGATCCGTCACTAGAGTGAACTCCCAGCCCAAGAGGTAGTACCTCAACTGCGTAATCGCCCATTTGATTGCAAGGGCTTCCCTTTCCACCGCTGCATACCTGGTCTCTCAATCCAACAGTTTCTGGCTCAGGTACATGATGGGGTGTTCAACACCATTGACACTTTAGCTCAGCACAGCACCCAGGCCTGTGTCCGAAGTGTCTGTCTGGAGAATAAAAGGGAGAGCAAAATTAGGAGCTATTAATATTGGTGCTGACGTAAGAGCCTGTTTTAAGTCACTAAATGCAGCGTCCGCTTTGTCAGTCCATACCACATGATTAGGAGCCCTCTTCTCTGTAAGATCAGTCAAGGGCACCACTCTCTCTGAAAACCGAGGTAGTACCCGGCCAACCCAAGAAAGACTTGGACTTGCCTCTTGGTTCGCGGATGGGACCATTTAACAATGGCATCTATTTTTGAACACTGTGGTTTCACAGTACCCCGACACACCAGGTAGCCCAAATATTTAGCTTCTTTCAATCCAAAGAAACATTTCTTGGGATTAATACGAAGCCTGGCTTCTCCTAGTGTCCGCAATACCGCAGTGACCTGCTGTACATGTTCCTTCCATGTGCTGGAATAGATGACGACGTCATCTAGATAGGCAGCACTATACGCATTATGGGGTTGGAGCACTTTGTCCACCAGACGCTGGAAAGTCGCAGGAGCCCCGTGTAACCCGAATGGAAGAACACAATACTGCCAGTGTCCGCTAGGAGTGCTGAACGCAGTCTTGACCTTCGCAGAGTCCGTTAAAGGAATATGCCAGTACCCTTTTGTCATGTCAAGCATGGTCAAAAATTCAGCTTGTCTAAGTCTCTCGAGGAGGTCATCCACGCGAGGCATGGGATAAGCATCAAAAAGGGAGACCTGGTTAAGCCGACAGAAGTCATTGCAAAACCTCCAACTGCCGTCAGGCTTACTAACCAAGACAATAGGGCTGGACCAGGGACTATAACTTTCCTCAATCACTCCTAGTTCCACCATCCGCTTGATTTTCAGCTCCACTTCTGCTTTCTTTGCCTCAGGAAGTCTATAGGGGCACTCTCAGACTATGATCGCAGGATTTCCCGGGAAAGGTCTGTAGGGAACTGAGAAAGACCCCTACGCCCCCTGGTCGGATGTTTTATTACAATTTCTCGAGCCCTTTAGTTGCCTCCTACTCGCACGTGTGTGACTATATATATATATATATATATATATATATATATATATATATACAGGTCAAATCCCATTATAGTGAATACCAAAGTGATAAAATTTAACATACATTTTATGGGACCAGACAAACATTCATATAATATCATGTTACATCTTATGTCTTATTTTCATTCTGTATTCGTACCTGTATTTATATAAAAAAAAGAAAAGCTACATCTAATGCCTCATTTTCAAATAAAATAAAATACAGGTACTTTATTGCTGTATAGAGAAGGCAGATACATCTCAGGACTTCATTCAATATATGAACTGGTACTTCAGCACTCAAAAGTTGCAACGTGGGCAGTCGTCCTACTTTAGCTCCCATCTTCAGATTAAAAGAACACCAGCAGCTCCGAATCAGCACTGTGGCAGGCCAGGAGAGTGCAAGACAGAGAAGGTCAAAGCCCAGTGTTAAATGTTCTAAATATAGTGTGACAAACACGCTACACATTAACCCTGATCTCGGAGAAGACAAGCAATTAGTTTGCCCTTGGTTTACTGTTTACCTGCTCCGGTGTATGTAGGACCAGTGGAGCAGCAGAGTTATATTTTAGCTCTCTTTAGACTTATACTTTGAGTCTTCTCTTTTTCCCTACTCCTCGTGGGTTTTCAATTTATTTTCTCACTTAAATGAATAATTGTTAGCTAAGAGTAAATAATGATAAGACAGGTCTCAAATGGTTCCTGTTAGTTCATTAGTTTCCAAGTTATATGCATTTTAGCCAATATTGCACGATTAGTTTTAGATGTACCAGGCATTCTTGTCAGGAGCCCAGGGGCCTCATGTATAATGCCGTGCGTAGAATTCGCACTATAACATGACGTAAGCACAAAAGCTGAAATGTGCTTACGCACAGAAAAATCCAGATGCAGGAATCTTCCGCTACATAAATCCCGATCAGCGTGAAACCTAACGCACGTGCCTTCTGTCCCACCCCAACTCCTCCCAGAATTATGCCTCTTTGAATATGCAAATCAATATAAATCACCCTTAAGCTCAGCCTTCTGTGAAAACACAATGGGAAAAGCATGGGGGAAAATACACTTTGTAAGAATTTCAGCAAATACCAAGTGGAGGTAAAGGAAAAACATACTATTTGTTTATTTAAACTGTGGTATAATCAACAAAAGGAAGTTGATCGAGTGACATAGCGTGTTGGAGAAACTTGAAAGCTCACTTTCACAAAGTCGCACAGTGCCGGAAATAAAAAAGAACTTGTCAGATATCAAAGTCGCCGTGAAAAGGCGAGTCGTAGCCCACTGTCTGAGTGTCATATGAAAACTTATTAGGGTACAGAGAAAAAAAAGGCACACAGTGGGGAAAAAGCACGAAATGTCAACTTCAATCTCGAAATTTCCACTTTAATCATGTAGTTTAGTTTGTCATTAAAGTAGAACATCATAAACTTCATCTTAAAATCATTTAATTAACCAGTTTCTCAAATCACATCGTAATTAAAGTAGCACGTTAAATGCTTTGTTTTGTATGTGATCTTCTATGTGCTCTATGTGTGTGAATCACTACTTGCTTCTTAAATTGGCTCTCTTCCTCCGACTGGACACAGAATCCGTGACATTCATGATATTACAGCTCTCTGAATAACTAAAATACTAAGATGTATACATGTTATCATTTTCATGATGATAGGAGTTAAAGCACGTTATTAAACATGGATTTCACAGTGCAGTGATTGTGCACGACCTTCCATAAAATTATTTGTTGCAGCAGTACTCAGGGGAGGCTCTAGGCTTGTGGCAGCCCTGGGCAGAGAAAGAATCGATGGTCCCTTTGCCCGCCAATGTCAATATGGTATCTTATGCACGGTGGATGGCCACGTCCGACTTGGACACTGCATAGCCGCCTCATGCTCATGACACAAGCATTTCACTTTTGTCGAAATTTGCCGGTGCGTTTTTAGCTGTGTCGTTATTTTCTCTTTCTGTTTTATATTCAATATATATTGACATGGCCACGCCTGCAGTCCTTGCTTTTGTTTCTCCAAGTAACTGATCGCCACACTATGCTTAGAGCGCTGATTCTTTAAAACGTTTAAGGAACATAGAAATATCTTTGTAGTACACGTTTAATTATTCTATCCTTCACGCTAGTCCCAGTGAAGAATATAGATTATTTAAATGAAGTTAAAGTTTTATCTGTATAATATAATAAACATTTTGCTGCATTTCATCTTAAAAATGATATCGTCATCATATGTAAATACGCGCTTTATAAAGTGGCTTAGGTTGTGTAATATTATAACTGTAGTGCAAGTTTACAGTGGGATGATTGTACTTATAAGTACAAACAGTTCTACTAGGAGCAATTGATTAAGTGTGTTTAAAGTTCTTGGAATGAAAATGTTTCTGAACCACGGGGTCCGTACAGGAAAGGCTTTGAAACGTTTTGCCATGGCTGAGACAGCGTGTGCTTGATACTGTATACCGATAATTCTCTTTCTGATCAGCTGCTGCTGTGATTCTCCACTCAGATACTGTGATATAAATACTCCGAGTGGTGCAGTGAGAGTAATATGGAAAAAGATGATCCGCTGTGGCAACTCCTAACGGGAGCAGCTGAAAGAAGAAGAAGAAGGTGCAATGAGAGTAACAACGCTAAAGCAGTTATGGTATTTGGAATACTGTGGCTATTCTCTGGACCATTATATTATTACAAGTTAATTACAATCCGATGCATTACACTAATAAACAATATGCGGTTAGTTTCAGTGTATTTATAAAGCCGCGTCAGGAAAATAAAAAAGTAACCACAAATGAACAGTAGCACTGCTTTGACGCTGGGTGCCGCCAGTCTGCAAAACCAAGCGGAGAACTTGCGTACAACAAGGTATGAGGTACCGTGGAAAAGTGCTTTGCTTTACGCCAAGTGTAGGTTTTATACATCGTGATTTGAACGTGGAAAAGTTCTTACGCAACATTTCTGTGCGTACGCACCGTTTATACATGAGTCCCCAGATCATTCAGTTCCGTAATGATTGCAGCCCAATATTGATACTTCGGAACATTGTAATCATCTTGTTTTAATTTTACTTTCTTTGCCTAACAGCATTGGTCATCCTGGGGTTGGCCTTTGCCTATTAGCATCATGTCACCCTCCTCAAATGAAAAGTTTTCATAATGCCTGAGGTTGTTTCCAAACTACTCTCCGTTTCCCTGGGCACATTATAGTTTGTTGTACTACTGCTAATATTGTAAAGTCCCCTCAAGGGAGTGTGAGTGTAGGGCATAATTACATTACCAAACTGGCATACAGATCACATAAACTTTTATTTTTTATCATTATCCTTGCTATCATTATATTTGAAAGTAATCAGTCAAGAAACTGTTGCCATAACATGTAAGAACAGAACTGCTTGAAATGTTGGCTTTTCTAGCAGCAGGGGTTTGTATGCTAGCAACAAAAACTATGTGCCTTACTTCCCTAGGAAATAAAGGTAAGGCAGTTGCTTCAAAACCAAGTATGAATGTGATTTGGTATTTTAAAACCAGCCTTATATAAAAAATAATGCAAATGGAGCATTTGGAGTCCAGGTTGTTTATGGTTTCACAGTGCGGAACGGGAAGAAGTTGCCAAAGTCTTGAATGTAAACACACAAAGAACTAAAAAGTTACAAGAAGCTTTAATGGGGACATGCATCTTGATGAAATATAAATTATCAGTTGCCATCTAGGACTAAACGATTAATTGATTTCAAATTGAAATCACTATTTGAAACAATGCAATTAACACATTTCAGAGGCTTTGATTTAAGATATACTTTATGCAGTGTGTCTGACCAATAGGCCTCAAGTTACTACAGATGCACTATACAAAGCTGCAGTATTTTGCAGATCTATTTTTTCACTTCACGTCCATGATCAGCCTTTTCGTAATTTTGATTTTTTTTTAATTAGTTGAACTTACAGCTAGACCTCTTGGAAGTGTTTTCTTTTTCTGCCCTACTGCTGTGATCTTTGTTCCACAAGTCAGACCTGTTGCTTTGGGCAGGCCTCAGGTGACATGCCCGTCCATATAGAATGCTACAGCCATCCTTTAATAATTTAATGAGGAAAAACTCCTCTTTCATATAAAATGTAAATACTGTAGATTCAGTAAGAACCAAAAAGGTGATTTTTTGATGGGTGCCCTTCTAGCGAGTATAGTCACATACCATACCCAAACTGGTTAATCGGCATGGACAGTAATTCAGCATTATCTTCGGCAAGAGGTTGTGCTAATGTGGACTGTTAATAATTACTAAGCATACTGTATCAATTTAAAGAAAATGCATTATAGAAACTGCAAAATGCCAGACATTGCCCTTCTCCTTAATTACATGACTATCTATCTGATATTTCACTGGAGGATCCTCCTAATATCTGCCTTGAAGATGCTGAACAGAACCGGACTGAATGATGTGCCAAATTCGATTACTGTACATGATCTGGGCATAGAGCTGCCGTAATATTTTAAAGCCTGTAATGACTTTATTGGCTGGTTTTGTTATTATTTTGGAAGCCTTGGCTTATTGGTGTTCTTCTATTAACTTGGTTGTATGGCATCTGAGTAAGTGCTACGCTCTGTTGATGTGCTGCTCATTTTGTTTTGTTTTATTTTGTTTCATTTCATTTTGGGCATTTTGTTAAAAATCATCTGCTGAAACTAGCACTCAAATGATCAGCACATCAGCATCTTTGCTGTTCCTTTATTTTAAAGCAGTTTGTTAAACAAATTCAATTGGATTCACTTTATTTAAAATTAGAACAGGTGCAGTGCAGTGGGCACCTCCTAAATGATAAAACAAGTCTGCCTTCGATCTGTCTGCTGTTTTACTGTGTTCACGATTCTCACATTGTTGTGGTCTTACTGACAGGCCCATATTTGTCATGGTTCTTGTCAGGACAGCGAGCCATAAGAGCAACCACGAATAGGGGCCTAAATCTTTACAAGGCACATGAGCTGGCACTACACCTCGTTACATCATTATTAATATTTTTTTCCATTTTTATTGGTGAAACTGCAAAACATTATGTACTTATGGCAGTGTTGCTTGGATCCTGTTTGTAGCACCCAGCTGGTGTATTATGACATACTAGCCAACCTGCGGCGTACCATACCATGCCGTACCATAATCAGGCCGGTTTATTAATGATTTTTAAGCACAGGGAGAAAATTAACATTTGAAAAATCGGTGATGTAATAAATCAGCAAGAAAAACAACATTGTAACAATGCAAGGAACGAACCAACATACGATCGTCCATGACTGAAAACTGGCGGACCACCATCGCGCCTTCCCCTCCCAGACGGAGGGATGGGGTTGGACGGCGCTGCCTCTCCTCGAGTTTACAATCCAGCCCAGCGTCTCTTCATATCCCTGCTCTTTAGCGGTCCTTTGGATTATGGGCATTACGAGGTTCTCATGCCTCTCAAATACCCACGTGATAACCTTCTGGTGACATCTTTTGATTCTGTCGGTATGTGCACACAGGGTGCACACCCACTTGCTCGCCACACTAATGTGACGTCACCTGCCCACTCTCCTCTTCGTGAAAAACATTTAAAGACACACTCCCCTGAACACACGGATTCCACAGAGGACTTTCAATGCACCTTTTGTTCCAAAAGCTTCAGAGTGCACAGATATCTGAACGCACATTTAAAAAAACACAACACTAACCGAATGATGCAATGTGAACATTGCCAACAATGCTTCAAAACAACTTGCGCTCTCAAAAAACACTTATGAACTCATTCCACTCTCACCTTCAATTGCACATTTTGTAACGAGGACTTCACAGGTGAGATGGATCTCCACAACCATATGCAGATCCATTCAACACAAAGATTTGTATGCAACATTTGCGACAAACACTTTCACGCACGCAGATACCATACTAACCATCTCAAAACACATTCCCTGATGAATTCTTTTCAGTGTCAACACTGCGTGGACATGGTCGGGTGTTGAAACCGAAAAGAATATTGAAAAGTCAACGTGGTTTAGATGTGCATGTGGACTCGTAGCACAGACGAAAAGGACTAACTGGGTGGTCGGTGAGTTTTTGCGTCCGGGCACATGGGCAGGCAGTGTGAATGCCTAGAGAGTGAGGGTAGACGGTAGGTGAAAAAAGAGTGTTGGTGGGCAGGGAAATGTCTTCTGTGTTCCTGCAGGAGCATCTAAGAAGACGTATGTTTGTCGAGTGTGCGAATTGCTGTATGTAGCGTGTAAAATAGTTTGCTATGGTGCATGCGGTCGTGCGTCATAACCAAAAACTCAGTGTTTAAAGACTGCTTACTTCATTGTGTTTTAACCTCAGTTGTAAAGGATTGTTTTAAGGATCCCATGGGATACCCCTTGCAAACCGTTTTACACGCTGCATATGGCGATTCACCTCCGCGAGAAACATGCCTCTATGAACAGTCAACGTGGCTCGGAGGTGCATGTGGCCTCTATGACAGCCGAATATAAATGACGCCATTTTTTCTGTGTCGTCGCGTCCGAGTTGGTGGGCGTGGCTCTGCGAGTTGTCATCGTATCCAATGGTCTTGGAGTTGGTGGGTGTGGCTCCTTCCTGCGTGCGCCATACGTGTCTTACTTGTCGGCGGTTTAGTGAATCCACGCCCCTTCCGGCGTGCTTTCCATGGGTGTCTTGCCTTAGTGAATTATATATATAGATTTTACTGCCTAATGGACAGCGAGCCCTGGGAAAAGTACTTTTTGTGAGGGTACAGGCCAGAATGTGTTTTTGCGTCAAACAAGCTGTGTGGTTTAAACATAAGCATCTAGCCATCAGTAGTAAACTGAAAAGAAGACAGTGACACTAATGCTTCCATTTTATTGGGTGCGGCTGCATAGGATTTTGGTGGTCTTATTTTTAAATGACAGTTGCCCAAGTATGGTTTGAGGTTCTTTTATTTTTCTTTTTGATATTGAAATTTGTTCTTGCTCTGGCCACTGTTGTGGCCATTAATATAATAATAAAGTATAAAAAAGCAAGTACAAAGGTAACATGTAATGCCCAGCATCATTAACCTATGTTTAAATATATTCAAATATTCAAAGCTTATTTTTTGGCTAATTTGACTGCCCTAGTACAAAATGTTACCTTTCTGATGCTGAGCAAACTTACTTATATATTCCTGTGCACACCAGCCACAAGTTCGCCATCACAGAGACAGTTTAGTGCTGAGATTCAACATTGTCACGTGGCAATATTCATGTCTGATACCAGCAAAGGCTGACATGCTGGTGTTCTTGGGAAAAAAAAAAATCTAAAGACCACAATGAGTGTTGAGAAGTAGTAGAGCTGTCATGGCAGCAGGTATTATGTAAGGTCTCTGTTGTTTGGCTAAATTATAAAATTTTAGTTGTTTTGCACTATATTCTATAGTGGCGGCAAATAAATGTTTTATTTGAATATGCAATATTTTAGATAATTTGCATAACATTTACAATTGATTTCTATTATATTTACAGATCTCTTTTTTGATAATTATTCCATAGTTTGTCAATTTATAAGCTAAATGATGGATAAAAGTAAATGTGCTATTAATTACAGATTGTGCAATATTTAGATGCTACCCCTGAGCCGCAAATCACAGCTTGTTCTATGTTTTATTGTTCTATGTTCTATGCCAATTAAAAAATATAATAAAAATATCATCCTTGCATTAGAATATAAAGAAGTTAATATTTTGATGGTATGTCATGTGGTAATGTTTCATCATGTTTTAAATGTAGTACACAGTGAATACTGAACTGAAACTTGACTTTAAAAATTATATCGCAAATCAAACTGCAATTGCAATATCTGTCACAATAATTGCAATTAGATATTTTTTTTGTTAAGCCCTATTTGCCAAAAAAACTGCGAATCACAAGGCCCAACGTTGGCTGTTAAGTGAACCACTTTATTTATAAAAACAGTAAAGTGGCAATTTCAAAAATGAATGGTAAGTGAAATTAGCAGTAAAATATAGAAGATAAAAGTTCTTTATTCGCATAAAAAAATAAAAGCTTTATTTAAAAAAAGACATTGTGCTATATTTCCTTTAAATTTTTCTGTTAAAAGAATGTGCCATTAAAGAAATCCATCAGGAAGACTGAGTTCTCCACCCCTTTAGGACAGCTTTTTCATGTGACAATTCTGTAACAAAGATATTTTTTTCACTTTAGCCCTTAAGACAAGAGTAAGATTAATTAAAAAATGCAGCAGGGAAAATAAGTATTGAGCGCGTCAATGTTTTTCTCATTAAATATATTTCTAATGAAATTTTCAGCAGATCTCAGTTACCACCCAAGTAATCCACACATACAAAGAAATCAAAACAAATGAATTAATTAATTAAGTTATGTGTAATAAAGTGGAATGACACAGGGAATACGTGTTGAACACACTTACTAAAATGTATTTAATACTTAGTAGAAAAGCCTTTGTTGGTAATGACAGCTTCAAGATACCCCCTGTATGGAGAAACTAGTCACATGCATTGCTCAGGTGTGATTTTGGCCGATTCTTCCACACAAACTGTCTTCAAATCTTTAGTTCTTTCCATAAATTTTGAATTGGATTCAAGTCGGGTGATTGACTGAGCCTTTCTATCAGTTTTATTTTCTTTCTCTGAAACCAATTGAGAGTTTCCTTGGCTGTGTGTTTGGGATCATTGTCTTGCTGAAATGCCCACCCTCGTTTCGTCTTCAGCATCCTGGTAGATAGCAGCAGATTCTTATCAAGAATGTCCCGGTACATTTCTCCATTCATCCTTCCTTCAATTGTATGAAGTTTGCCAGTACCATATGCTGAAAAACAGCCCCATACCATGATGATATGCAGTGCCATTTCTCCTCCAAACATGGTGTGTGCAATGACATCCAAAGAGTTCAAATTTGGCCTCATCTGACCAGACTATATTCTCCCAGTATTTCATTGGCTTGTCCAAATGTTGTGCAGCAAACTTTAAACAAGCTTCAACATGCCTTTTCTTCAGCAGTTGGAGTCTTGTGTGGTGAACGCGCATAGAGGCCATGGTGGTTGAGTGCATTACTTATTGTTTTCTTTTAAACAACTTTACCTGCTAATTCCAGGTCTTTCTGAAGCTCTCTGCTAGTGGTCATGGGCTCTTGGACAACTCTTTTGATTATTCCTTTGACTCCTTTGTCAGAAGTCTTGTGAGGAGCACCTGGTTGTGGCCGGTTCATGGTGAAATGTTTTTTCCACTTCTGGATTATGGCCCCAACAGTGCTCACTGGAACATTCAGAACTTTAGAAATACATCTGTAACCAGTGCCATCAGTATTTTTTGTAACAATAAGGTTGCAAAGGTCTTGAGAGAGCTCTTTTCTTTTACTCATCATGAGACAGATGCTTCTTGTGTGATACTTTGGTAATGAGAATCCTTTTTGTAGGCCATCATTTAGGACTAAACCAGCTGATATTAATTTGCACTGATAGGGGGCAGAATTGCTTTCTAAATACTCACTGATTTCAGCTGGTTTTTTGGCTTTCTATGCCTTTTTGCACCTCCTTTTCTTCATGTGTTCAATACTTTCTCCCTGTGCCATTCCACTTTATTAAACATAATTTATGGAGTCATTTGTTTTGATTTCTTTGTATGAGTGGATTACTTGGGCTGTTACCGATATCTGCTGAAAATTTCATGTCAATAGCCCCATTAGAAATATATTTACTGAGAAAAATGTTGACGCATTCAATACTTATTTTCCCTGCTGTAACTGTTTAGATTGCGATTCACCTTCACCCAATACATAATTAATCTTTGAAATGTGGTCCTTAAAGCTTGAGCACTTTACTGTCTTCTTTAAATAAATTATGTATATTAATCATCAGCTAGGAAAATTATGTGTGCACTGCAGTTTTTAATTCATAAAATGAGTAGTGTAACACATGCGTGATTTATACATGCATTGTTCATTTTGATCTATTATTATATTAAGAAAGAGGTTTAGGATATCCTACAGTATAATGCACCATGTAGGTAATATCAATATCCAGTGACTGTAACAATATGTGAAATCTTCAATTAACACTGAAAATTAGCATTTCAGATGATGCTGATTTATGTATTCAGAAACTAGTTACTGCAGATAGATATAGATAAAAATATAGACTGATTGATTGACAGATATTGAGATATATATACTAGCCAACCCGCGGCGTAGCATACACCGCATCATTATCAACGTGAACCGTCAACATGGCTCACAATTGCATGTGGACTGTAGCACAGACCAAAGCGAGTGAGGATGTGTTTGGTGATGTGATGGGGGCGGGCACATTGAGCAAGCATTGTGCATGCCTCGAGAGCGAGGGTGGATGCGGGATAAGAGGGTGAGAGTTGGCGATCGGGGCTGTGTCATGCGTTCCCCATGACGCGGCAGGAGGGTTAGAGTGGGTGGTTGGGGCTCTGTCGTGCGTACCCCATGGTTGGGCGACTTGATCGATTATATATACAGTGGAACCATGGTTCATGACCATAACGCGTTCCAAAACTCTCGTCGTAAACCAAATTGGTTGTGAACCGAAGTAATTTCCCACATAGGATTGGATGTAAATACAATTAATCCATACCAGACCGTACGAACTGTATGTAAATATATATTTTTTAAAGTTTTTAAGCACAAATATAGTTAACTAGCAAAATACCCGCGCTTCGCAGCGGCGAAGTACTGCATTAAAATTTTTATTCAGAAGAAAATGTAACCTTTTTAAAGTGAGGGAAAATATGGCAATAATTATTTGTTAAGGATCTCTTTGTATACCACGTTGTCAGTTCGGCCCTCCGGTTGTAATATGACCAAGCTGTGCGCTGAGCTTACTCTTGAGCATGCAACTTACAGTTGGCCATGTGAACAGTAATCTTGTTTCAAATCTCACAGCATGGATTGCTGCTGTCATAATCGATTTCAGTTTCATGGTTTGTTTCAATTACGACAGTATTTGCAGGACTTGTGTTGA
>JANRMT010062854.1:133674232-133719314 GCA_026402145.1 Polypterus bichir lapradei | reverse complement strand
TACAGTGGAACCTCGGTTTGCGAGTAACTTGGTTTACGAGTGTTTTGCAAGACAAGCTAAATTTTTTAATGAATTTTGACTTGATAAACGAGCGATGTCTTGCAATACGAGTAGTATGGATACACTTTGTCTGCTGAGCGTCATGTGATCACAACTGAGCTGATGGTTCTTCTCTCTCGCGCGCGCATCTCTCTCTCTCCTTATCTCTCTCACTCACGCACACGTCTCTGTCTCTCCTTATCTCGCTCGCTCGCTCGCGCATCTCTCTCTCCTTATTTCGCTCGCTCGCGCACGCATCTCTCTCTCTCGCGTCTCTCTCTCTCTTCTCTTGAGGGCAATCGTCTCCTATTCTCCTTCTGAGTCTGCGTGCCTCACTCATATAGTCAACATCCGTACGAGCGTATACTGTTTACTACAGCATTGTGAATGTGTGTGTGTGTGTTTGTGTATGCATGCGCGCACACGTGTGTGCTGTGAAGTGCGAGTCCCCGTCTTGCGCCCCAAAACACAAAGCTGAGTCTCAGTACTTTAACAACACCAGCTTTATTCAGCTTGAAACAGCAACAGCGCGGTTATTTATTGTAGCGGGATCTTTATAATGTTCCTTGTATCACCCATCGACGGCAGGCGCTTATAGTATGTCCGCGGTCTTTTTGGATACGCTTTTACGGTGAACTGCTACAGCGCTGGGAGACTGCGATTGCTTTGGGACGCTCTTCCGCGTGTCGTCCCGTTGGGTGGAATCCCACAAGAGTTTAGAAACTCACTCACACCAGCCATGATTCTTTTTAAAGGTAAAGTGCAGGTTAATTTGTTTTATGTATTTTTACTTTATATTTTGTATTAGTCATTTTTATATGAATAGTTTTGGGTTGTGGAATGAATCATCTGAGTTTCCATTATTTCTTATGGGGAAATTCACTTTGATATACGAGAGCTTTGGACTGTGAGCACGTTTCCAGAACGAATTATGCTCGCAAACCTAGGTTCCACTAGGTTCCATATATATATACAGTTTTGATGGGTAACAACACATTTTGTTAATTTAAACAGAATTTGCTAAATGAATTACAACTTAGCTGTACAATATGCATTTTTTGTATGTTACATTAAAGCCCACCTCACACTAAAGAACATTTCTAGCAATTTTCAGTCGTAGCTTTCATTTACATAATCTTAGGGAGCAACATAGTTATTCCAGTCTGTATCTTGTTATGAAAAAATCTTACATTTTAGTGATGGACGTTTGTGTGTGTTTACAACCAATGACCTCTTACCTGTTAATGCAGTGCATAAAAGGCAGCTACGAGGAAAGAAGAAAAAATGGTATGCTGGGCTGCAAGAACAGAGGAGAGAATTGTCCATTTGATATTGTGTATTTCCTACCTCACAAAACAATGGGAAAAATAAAAAGCTGCATGGAGACTAGGCTTGGGCAATATTACGATATTATGTTGGCGATATTTCTACCCTTGACCCAGAATATTATTTTTGCTTTAAGATGATAATCAGCAAATGCTCAAGAAAATAAAAGAAAAAGAAATAATTTCCAGATATAGGAAATGATTAATTAAGAAAAATGAGTACCAAGATGATTTGGTGACATAACAGTGACAAGCTCATGTTAGTATAGAACGTTAAGGTGGCGTGGAACGGACACCAGCCATCAGGCATGCTATAGCTAATGACATGTGAGCACCTGCTCTCACATAGCCAGGCATTAGTGTTTTTGAATCTGTTAATGCTGTTCTGAAACCTGTTTCTTGGTTGAGAGATTATCAAGACAAAACTGACTTAACAGTTTCTTCATAGTACCTAGTATGCTTTAACCGATAGGAGATATCAGTGGCAATCAATGATTTATTACTTACATCATCATTGGACTCATTGGACAACTTTGCTGAGGATTTGAACCAAGTGATTAAACATGTAAATACACTGTGCATTTCTATCCTGGTTGTATATGAATAGGCTGTACAATAGAGCTGCAACAACTAATCAATATTATCAACAATAATCGATTATTAATAACATTGACAATGATTGCTTTCCATCAATTAGTTGATTACATCATTAGGCTTTATAAGTTGTGCGTCACTAATTCTCTCACCTATGAACACACATGAAAAAAGGCAAATGGTAAGCAATTGGCAGAAAATGACAGGGCACCCCAAGACTGTGTTTGCAAAAATAGGTGTGAAGAAACATAAGTACCTGTCCAAGCAGAAATTTTTTTTTCAGTGTCGTATGCAAAAGAAATCAAAAACTCTGTGAGAGTGTAGTAGTGAATCCAACTGAACATCAACTGTGACTGAAAGGCGTATTTGTCATTTGTTGTCAAAAGGAGTGGAAAAGCAAAAGTTCCAGACTAGTTGGCTATTGGACTTCAACTGGATTTTATATAGTGTCATAAACTTGACAAAAGCCACAGAAAGGTCTGGGGCTGCCATCGTTATATTATTTCCTGGCTGCAAAATAAAATGAACAGAACAGAACTGATTTCAGATGGTCAAAATGGTGGTTTTAAAGGCAAAGGAAATGACATCATCAATGGGGTCAGAACCAGAAATGATGTCATCAGGGCTGGGACTGGCAGTGACTTTATTGATGGGGCAGGAACTGGAAGTGGTGTTATTGCGGTCGGACCAGAAGGGATGTCATAAATGGGGCTGGAACCAGACGTAACATCATTAGGGCCAGAACCAGAAGGGATGTCGTCAGGGCCAGGCGGAATTTCCCGTAACTGGTCTGCAGAGAAGTGGGATAAAGAGTCATTGTACTCCGCCACTCTCTGGTCTGGTGTGGAATTACTCAGGCCCTTTAGTTACCTTCCATGCACACGTGTGTGACAATAGTCTAGAAGAGGACACAATAATGTGCAAGTGCTGCTGCAGCAAGCCTAGTTTAGCCAGTAAAACAGATTTTGTGGTAGGATCACACAATTTCAAACGTTAAAATCCAATAATACACTCCCGACAGCAAATGATAAGTGGTAGGCTATGACAGTGTGTTGGCTGAAAGCAGATGTGCCACAGAATCTGCAGTGGTAAAAGGTTTCCAGACACAAAAAACATGAATGGTGATGCAAAAAAAAAAAATTAACTTTCACTTAAAATGTACTTGCCATATTACGTAGTGAAACTACAAAAGGGAAAGTCTGGATATTTCCCCAGCATATGACAACTAATTTAAAAAAAAAAATTAGTCATGATGGTGGAACAATTTTATCTGTGGTGGAATATTCTGGTGGTCAGATATTTACGTAATGCTTTGCCAGTAAAACTTCTCTTTCACAGATACAAAAAAAAAACTTACATTTTTAATTTTGTAGTGTGTGTTTAGTGTGATTCTGAATACTTAAGCCGAATTGTGAGTATAGTTAATTTATTGAAAACTGTTGTGTTTTTAAGGAAAGTGTGTGTATGTGTGTGTGCGCACACATGCATCGCAAAATCAGAGCCACAAGTGCTACCAAGTGTTTTATTTCTGTTTATTACTTTATCTTCAATTTTAAATGTATTATTATATAAATTTATAAAAACCTATATTTTGTTTAAAATATCTACAGGTAGCTCATTTAAAAATACATTTTCTGAAAATTTTATACAAATCTTTTTATTTGGTGAAAAGTTCTATTTCATGAACTTTGTCTTTAATTTCAAGTGATTTTTTTTAAACAATCCAACTAATTGATTAAGCGACAACATAATTGCCAGATTAATTGATTATCAAAATAATAGTTGCAGCCTTACTGTAAACATCATGTATTTACTTATACAAGGAAGTTTATATGCTTCTTTGTCAGAGATCTATAAATCTAAATACCCTGTATATTTTCAAAATGCAAATTAGCAACCTAACAATCTCCTGTGTTGGTGGGTTCAACATAGTAGACTCTCCATTTTGATGGCTAGTGGGTGAAGCATTTGTATTATTTTATTAAGAGGAGATGAGAAGATGTACTATTGCAATTGTGCAATCGTGACATCTCTAGCCAAAGCTGCAACTTTTCTGCATTTATTTTCGATGTGCTGTATAAATGAAAATAGAGAGTGGTGAAATAAGCTACTACTTGGATTATTCAATGACTGTTGTCTGTCCAGTCTCCACAAGTGTTGTTTCACATTTTTCAGTATTAGCAACAGACATGAGATTTCAAAATGTATACTCATACCAGAGTCATGGTATATTGCTGCTGTTAAGCATCTGTTAACTCCTTATCTAGGCTTTTTATAATAAGCAAATGATCAGTGAACTATTCCATTTGGGAAGAGTGTTGAACCCGCTGCTCAGTTCTGCAGAAGACTTCTGACCTCAAGGGAAGCAACTCTGTGTGGCAGTGACATTGATGGCTCACGTATCCCCATCGCTGCTCCAAAAAGAATTTGAAATTGATTATTACAACCAAAATGGATGCTGCTTCATTTAACTCCAGGCTAATTTTCTGTACAGATGTGCTATTGAGGATGACTGACATTTTTGGTTTAGCAAGAAAAATATGGGTTATGCAAAACAAACATAATTTAGTCACAAAAATAATGTGAAATAGCTGTGGTACCACTGTGTAAACCTCACACTGCTCCGCTTGTATATTGTGCATTTTTTATATTCAGATGTTCCAATAAATGTGGTGAGATTTGCTACAGTGTAGTGTACTGAATCCTGCACAAACAAATGATTATTTGAGTTTGTGATTCTTTTACAATAAAAATCTTCCTGCTTACACAACAGGTAACTTTTTTTAACTTGTTTGACTCACCATGCACATTTGCTTTAGAGGCGATGTGTTGCTGGATAGGGGAGGCTGATTTCTTCTTAGCCAACTATTGGCACATCCTTGTTTTTCTACATTAAACAAGAATATTTTTGTTCCTTATCAAAATGCTTGGCAATTAGCAATAATGACTCCAAGTGGTCAAATTGAAAACTACAGGAACCATAGAAAACCAACCTTAGCTTTTTCCTGTTAAAATTATGATTCCTCCTCAGACACTCTTCCTCTCCCAATAATATTAACTATCAACAATGTTTAAAGGGATGATCAACCTGAGAATTTTACATATTGCCCAACCCTAGTGGAGTCCAAACTCCTCATAAATGGAACATTTCTATAGCCAGCAGTGCTGTCGGGCAGTGTGTTGGTTGTCAAAGTGTTGCATACTCACAAAACTTCATGAGATAGTTGTGTAGTCTATCATGTCCTGCAATTCCTAGTCTGATTCCTAGGTAATCAGAATTTGCAGTTGCAGTCATTATATTTAACATGTTCTCTTATTAGAAGTCTGATGTCCTTATGTTATACAGCTAACAATAAATGAAAGTTAATTATTGGTCGTTTGCGACACCTTGAAGTCTTGAATTCTGCCAGAATTGCCATTTGATTTCCCACATGCTTTGCTTCAGATAAAATTGCTTGCCACTGCTCTCTAAGACTTGTCATTTCATTGCCCAGATCTTTGATATTTTGTGCTGCAATTTCCAATGATATTGACCGTGACTGCAAGATTACACTTCTTTGATTGATGGATTGCAAAACCTTCAACCAAAATGTAGACATAAAAATTGCAACTGAAGAAAAATACATTTTCAGACCTTGTGCTTCTGATCGAATTTCATGTGTATATTTTTGTGATATTATCACTTCATCTAAAGCTTGCAGAACGCTGGGCAACTTTCGAGCAATAGGCCGCACTACGTCGACCCTTGGGCTCCAGCGTGTGTCACTTAACCTGTGTAACTGCAACCTGTCTTTTGCAGCAAAATTTCCCATCTTTCTGGACATGAACTGAAAAGAACATAGATACGGTTGACGCATCCAAAGAAAGTAATAGCATCTTTGCAACACGAGGCGGCGTTTACGCTGACAAGATTCAATGTGTGCGGCGCACACGGAGAAAAGAGGGCAGCCTCGTTTTGCTGTAAGATGCGTGCCTGAACACCTTTCACCTTTCCGGACATATTGGCGCCGTTGTCATATCCTTGACCCCTGCAGTCCCCAAGATCAATTCCATGTTCTTCCAATCTTGACAACATCATGTTAGCAATTTCTTCTCCTGTTTTCTTGTTACAGTCACTAGATTGCAGTTTAACGTCATACCCAGGACCAATGTCTGACTAAGGTCAGGGGCTGCGAATCGCTGGATCCTGGTTCCAGCGCCTTAAACCACATCGTTGGACTTGGTACTTCAATACTGGTGGTGCGGTAAAGGCGATCGATCACATCCTCGTGGACAGACGCTGGAGGCTCTTGCAAAACTGCAGGGTCTACAGAAGTGCCCAGTTTGTGAATTCTGACCACAGACTTGTTGTTGCTACTCTTAGGATCCAGCTTGGGTCCAGTAGGTTACCACCTACTAGGAAAATGAGCCTGGACTTGGCCAGACTCCAAGACCAGGCTGTTTCTAATGAGTTTGCATACAATTTGTGTGAAGAGCTTTCGGATTTGGTTACGACTGCCGATCCTAATGTAATGTGGGAGACCTTCCGTGACAAGAGCCTAAAGGTTGCTGAGGGTTGTGTTGGTGTTACCGGTGTTCCCAGAAGGAGGTGTTTCATCTCGCAGGGCACCCTGGATATCATCGAGAGGAGTCGCAGCGCACGACTCAATGGCAACTCTGGTCTCTACCGGGAACTGAGAGGGATGGCTGCGAGGGCTCTGAGGGCAGATAAAGAGGCGTTTGTTAAAGGAATCTGTGAGCAAGTGACACACCATCTGTGGTCTAGTAACCCACGTCCTGCTTACAGAGGAATCGAAACATTACGCACATCTGAATCTGTTCCTCAGAGAGTCGCAGTCAGGGCAGCTGATGAAACGGTCCTTATGGATGACACTGCAGTTGTGTCCCACTGGGCTGGCTACTTTGAGCAGTTGTTCAAAGCTGATCCTCCGGCTAGGATGTTGGATATCTCTGGGTCCACGGTCCTGGAGGCTGATCCTCCAATTAGCTGTGAACCACCCAGTCTCACTGAGATTGCACAGGTGGTGAACCAGCTGAGGGGGGTTAAGGCTGCAGGGATCTGTGGTATCTGGAGTGAACTCCTCCAGGCTGGTGGTAAGGCTGTCCTCCTGGCATTGCAAGCAATCTTTGCTTCCATTTGGGAGACTGGCATCATCCCAGCTGACTGGAAAACGGGACTTGTCATCCCTTTCTGGAAAGGGAAGGGTGATCGCCTGGATTGCAGCAACTGCAGGGGGTTAACACTGCTCTCTGTGCCAGGTAAGTTCATTGCTAGGGTTGTCCTTAATAGGATCCGTGATCACTTGCTCACCTACCAGCGACCGGAACAGTCCGTTTTTTACGCCTAAGAAGTCTACCATCGAATGAGGCCCGAATGAGGCACATTACCTGCATTGTGAGGGAGCATCATTTATGGCACTACGGCCATGTGGCTCATTTCCCCGAGGGTGATCTGGCTGGTAAGATCCTCATTGTTGGGGACCCAAGTGGCTGGACCAGGCCAAGGGGTCGCTCACATAACACCTGGCTGCGGCAGATATAGAGTCATTTCCGGAGGATGGGACTGGACCGTGTATTTGCCTGGGGGGTTGCAAACCGGGATCCTGAGTTGTTTCGTTGTGTAGTGGCTGTAGCAACGCACTGTACCAGTGCATGCTACCCAACTTGACTTGACTTGACACCACATTATTTTGATTTGAATTTTTGTTTTTTCACAATTTTTGTTTATAACACTTGTTTTGTTTAATAGACAGCACTTGTTTTTCTTTACTTTTGTAGCTTTGTGTCTGTGTCTCTCTGATCCTACCATTGGTATGCTCAGCACATGAACTACAAGAGCCCAAAGTGTAGCTCTGTGCCAGTTCCCACTACACAGGATCCCACACCCTATCTGAATTGGCTGATGTTAAGAGTGGCATTCCACAGGGGTCAGTGCTAGGGATACTGCTATTTTTAATATGTATAAATGTATTGGATGGCAATATAAGTAATAAGCTGGTTAAGTTTGAAGACAATATCACAATTGGTGGATTGGCAGATAGACTAGAATGAATTGAATCATTACAAAGGGACTTGGACAGCATACAGGATTGGGCAAATTTGTGGCAGATGAAATTTAATGTAAGTAAATGTAAAGTATTACATGTAGGAAGTAAAAATGTTACGATTGAATACATAATGGGAGGTCTGAAAATAGAAAGTACATCTCATGAGAAGGATTTAGGAGTCATAGTGGACTTGATACTATCAACTTCCAGAGAGTGCTCAGAAGCCATTAAGAAGGCTAACAGTACAAGTGCATGGAGGTTATTCTCAAGCTTTATAATGCACTGGTGAGGCCTCATCTGGAGTATTGTGTGCAGTTTTGGTCTTCTGGTTACAAAAAAGGTCATAGCAGCAATAGATAAAGTCCGGAGAAGAGTGACTACTGGAGGGCTACGGGGATTGAATTATGAAGAAAAATTAAAAGAGCAGAGCCTTTTCAGTTTAAACAAAAGAAGATGAAGTGTTTAAATTATGAAGGAAACTAGTACGATGGATCGAGGCTGTTATTTTGAAATGAGTTCATCAAGAGTACAGGGACACAGTTGGAAACTTGTTAAGGGTAAATTTCACACAAACATTAGGACATTTTTCTTTATGCAAGGACCATGGACACATGGAATAAGCTACCAAGCAGTGTAGTAAACATTGGGACTTTAGAAACTTTTAAATAGACTTGATGCTACTTTAGAAGAATAAAGTGGATAGGAATTGCAAGCTTTGTTGGGGAGAATGGGCTGTTCTCGTCTTTGCTCAGGACTGCTTTGTCACTGTATAATAACTGATGAATTATGTAATTAAAAAAAATCTCATTAGGGCACTATTTTCATGTTATTAACCATGAGTGAGCATAAGAAACAATCAGCCTGTGCAGCCTTCATGATTTTGGCTGTTAATAAATTGTATGCCACACAACCTGCACAGTAAAACTTTTGGCCCCTTTTAGATAAACAGAAAGGCAGGCATGTGTGCTCCAAACTCAGACATCATTGTTTATGTATAATATAGTCCTTGCACTTGGGGATTATCTTTTTACTATAGAATTGTGTGATTGATGCCTTGGTTATCTCTGATGCATTTCTTGGGTAGTTAGCAAGGCCATTATACTTTTACTATCTCCTGTAGCAATCAACTGGTTTGCAATTTTCTCTGAAGCAGCATACAAATTAACTTGCCTACCATATATATGAAATGCATGAATTCACAAATGGCAGTGCAGCACACTCTCCTTCAAAGCATTGCTTGTAGAATTCATATTATTTGTTATAGTCAGCTCCCCTGCCCTCTCCTGAAGTAATTCATGAAGTAAAGTTAAATGTACGATGTAGTTTCTGAAGTTACATAGCCATTATACACACTCCAGATGCAAATATCTTTGCCCAAGCTAATTACATACAAGTTGGTGTTGACAGTGCAAATATGAGCTTTGAGTTATTTCAGCAGATTAAGTAACTATGCAGAAGCAGCCTCTGACGCCCCATGGCCAAATAGCATGATGCCAGAAAGAGGGAGAAAAAGAAGAACAATGCAAGTTCTTCCAAGAAAATGGCTTCAGTGCTTTCAAGGTAATTGAATGTTTTTTTCATGATTCAATGACAAAATTTTTCACTTGAGCAATCTATGCTTTAAACATGTTGAAGCTAAAAAAAATAAATCATTGCAAAAACAAAATGGGAGTAAGCACTCCATACTTGGCCACCTTATCAAATGTTGCTGTCTCTCTGTATGTCGCCAATATAATGTTTGCACATGTGTTTATTATACACCCTGACTTTCCACAGTCTGGATAATATTTTTAATAAATGTGGGCGAAATATCCAGTCTTGCTGATTGGACATAAAACCACAGTGAAAGGTGAGGCAGACAGTACCATGTCGCACTGAAGGGGACGGATGTGAGCCCAACAGGTGTTTGTTGCTGCTGTTCTTCTACGCAGATGCTCTAGGCACAATAAGTTAGCGATATCAGAAAGTCAAGTGCACTGCAGCAGTCCATTTATTTTTATATTTTGTTACGAATGAGTGCCAAAATGTAAGATTAAGACTTTAAAAACTAAAGGAAAATAAGGAGGACTTATTATATTATAAACGGTTTTCAATTTTATAAAAAATGGGATCAGACTAGGCGGCACGGTGGCGCAGTGGGTAGCGCTGCTGCCTTGCAGTTAGGAGACCCGGGTTCAGTTCCTGGGTCCTCTGTGCATGGAGTTTGCATGTCTGCATGGGTTTCCTCTGGGTACTCCGGTTTCCTTCCACAGTCCAATTACATGTAGGTTAGGTGCATTGGCGGTGGGCTGGCGACCTGCCTGGGGTTTGTTTCCTGTCTTGCGCCCTATGTTGGCTGGGATTGGCTCCAGCAGACCCTCGTGACATTGTAGTTAGGATATAGCGGGTTGGATAATGGATGGATGGATGGGATCAGGCTAAGAAAAAAAATTCAATATTTAAAAACTAAATTTTGACCTTAAATAAAATATTCTTTTGTTTTCCTTGTTATCCTTTTGTTGAACAGTTTGTATTAAAATTGATTAAAGCAACAGAATTAAAAGTTTTTTGAAACAACTAAATATTTAAATCAAGGTCACAATTGAAATCCATTTTTTTTTGTACATGACTCTGTACTTTCATTTGTTTAGAACACATGGTGGGTGCAGAGCAAATGCACTCTCTCCGTTCTCTCTCACCGCTATAAATGTAACATTCTTTCTTAGCCAAATATGTACCTTACCCTATGTGTATGTAAAGAAGATGAGATATAAAGCATAACCAGTAGTCAATGTGCATTGAATAGTGAATAGGCTATTCTTTTGGGTTTATATATTTGTAACTGTTACTCTGAAGTAGTCGCCAGCCATAAACCTCACCGTACGTCACTGCTTCAGTACTGACAACAGAAATCGTCAACATACAGTCTGCTGGTGCCAGTGGCCGAGGACCTTGTATGTGCACCTGCATCATCAGGTGTTCGTCAAGCAAATATTTTCACTGTGTGGTTATCTGTGCAATGGACATCATTGCAACATGAACAAATCCCTTGAAATGCATACTTGTTTAAAGTTTAACAGCAACATGCTTGCACAGACTGGTTTCTTAGGTTGAAACATTTAATCATGCTGACTATTCTCATTAGACCACTTAATCTGTTTGATCATTGATAGCCAATCTGTGTTTATTGACATTATGAACTGCGAGTGTATTTTGTTGAATGAAACATAACTTGCATTGAAATATGTGAAGGCCTGTATTTGTAGTCTTGAAACAGAAAAAAAAAACAAATATTGTACTAATATTGTGTAACAAGTCAGAACTAAATAAAATAAAAACTAAAATTTTAAACACAGAACTACATAAAAATTGTTGACTCCACTGAAAACTAGATCGAAATAAAAATAAAAATAAATTTTATAAAATAAAATAAAAACTAAAATTACAGTTAATATCAGAGCTGAAATATTACTGGTACAAATCAAGCTAACAGCTAGCGAACAGCTAATTCAGACTGTTGAAAAAAACAAGCCTTGAAGGCCACCGTTCTCACTTCAACCAGTCTCCTGTTTAGCGGGTAATGAAACCTGTTATTTAATTCTGTGGCTTGTTACTGCTGTCATTCTACAACTCAAATCATTTGTAAAACTGATTTTCCATTTGTTGAGATCACCATCAATATACTTTGCAGGCATCATCCGGTCAATATTTCTCTGACCTTAACTTTCTTTGTTTGTAATTGCTTCTTGAGACTGGTATTGTGTGAAAGATGCACAATTTATTGTTTGTTGTCTGTCAAGTATAAATGAAACAATCAAAGTGCAAGTCTATTAAAATCAAGGCAACATAGTATGTTCCGTTACCAGTAGTGATTTTTTACTAATGGAGAAAGTGGCTGGAGTGAAAACCTATAGCTATCATAAAACAGAATTTCCTCCAAAGGAAGATGAGGTTAGACCTCTAAATGAACTTAGGAAGCAGGTAAGAAGCCTCTCTGGTCTGCTCAGTAGAGGCAACTTTGACTTCAGCCAAGCCCCTAAGGCTGCCTGCTAGATTTAGCTGGGGTAGGCCCAAAAATGAGAATTTGCCAAAAATAACCATAATAGTCTTAAGATAAAGCCAGAATCCCACAAAAGGAAGTGTAACCTTCAACCTTAGGTTTTTTATAAAAGGGTGAATAAAGAATCTTTATAAATTAAAGATTTATTTGCAGAAATAGCAAAACAGACAAAGGAAAGCTCAAATGAGCACACTTATTTAGCCTGAGAGAGGGCCTAGGAGTGGTGATGTCAGGGTGGTCCAGCCTCTTTTGTCTCCACCCACAAAGAACACGGAACATAACGTTTGAAGGGACAGAACACATTAATAAACATAACAGAAAAATTATAAAAACAAGACACATAATCACTCTAAAACAACTATAAAATTCATAAACACATGTAATACCATAGCAATGGCCACTGTGGCCCTCCAAGAACTGAGTTTGATACCACAGAATTAAACCATGCAGGATCTTTAAATAAAAGGCGCAATACCTGTAATCCAGTGCTACAGTAAATGCCCTGAAGGAGTATATACAAGAAATTCAGGACATTGACAGTAATGTGGAGTGCAGCCTTCAAGACTTGCTGCCAATGCTATGAATCTGAATTTTTTAAAAAGTATAAAAAGATTTTTATTAAGATTTATAAACTTAGTCTTTTAATATTAAATGTGATGTTATTGTGCAGTTAGATGGATCATGGGTTATTCTCTATTGACTGAGGTGCTGAGGTCTGTGTTGTATTATTTATTTATGTACCTAGCTGTAACATGTAAAGAGGAAAATGGAGAGGGTTGAGATAAATCCTCTTATAGTGCGAAGAAGACTACGTGTAACTTGGCCGTTTTAATTCAATTCTTTCTGTAAAGGTCCCATTTAAGGTCTTAATGTTATGCAAATGTTCAACTCTGTTTTTACAATATTCATAATTCTAAAACAGCATTAAGAATTAGAAAAATGCAGGGAGGATGTTACTGCCAGATGAAACAGTCCCAAAGCTCCTTCTTGAAAAATGTTTTATTCTGCATACTTAATACATCACAACACCTTCTTCTGATTTTATGCATTATGTGATCTGGGATAGAGACACATTTTCTTTTACCTAATGAATGCAAAGATTTCACTTTGCAGAAAAGATAACATGACTGATATTTTAGTTGTGTTGCTTACTCTTCTAGTAAACATTCAAAATTTCTCTGTGGACAGCAAAACTGAATCTCAACTAAGACGCATGTATTAACTACCCATGACTAGGGAGGCTGACTTTGCCTAGCAGTATGCAAACTATGAAAAGCAGGTTGCAGCAAGGTTCCTGTTGAGGGCACTCATTTTATTCAATTTTGGCACGCTTCCTGGTTCATTTACAGGTTTCACAATTGTCAAAACCATCTGAATTTATAGGTTAAATAGGTGCCTAAAGCTTAAAAACAAGAAATATGCATTTTTTCATTACTATGCACTATATTTTAAAGTGCTTATTAATGTATTCCACACTGTGTAGCACATGAACACACACACACAAAGTACTAGAAAAATGTATCTGTAACTCGAGATCACTTATAAAAACTGATTTAGAATTAAAAAGAATTGTAAAATGTACAGTTGTGCTTTCCAATGCACAGACAGTTGCAACCACCCACTCAGCCACATTCAATTGAATTACACTAGACACTTTTTTTATTTGATAACAAAATACTTAATGTGAAATTTCAAGAGAACAAAATTGCATAGAGAAACACTCCCTGATGAATGTAAATGACTAGTACTGTAAATGATTGTTAGGGTAGTATTCAGAAATATTCATCAAAGAATGCTGCCTGTATTATAATTTACACAATACAATAATATAACATGAAGACAGAAGTTTATATTAAGTAATTTTACACAGATTTAGGGGATCTAACATGAAAACCTCTTTCCAGTGGTTTATCCCATTCAAAAAAAAAAATCCTTCATGATATCTACTAGCCTTTGATTGATGAGGTCTGGATATGAGATGGCGGTTGTCAAGTGTCTCCAGTCCAAAATAAGGAGGTGAAAATTATATCAATTGTAACATAAGTGGAATATAAAAACACTTTTTTGTAACCAACTTCATGTTTCAGATTTTTTAGCACTCATCTACCTGTACGTTAATGGGAGGTTTTCTTTTTCATTACTGCATAATGAGATAAATTATTATATAATGCAAGTATCCCAGTGTATTTTGACAAATTTAAAAGAAAGGAAATAATTTTAAACAGTATTGTGTCATGGCTACTTCTGGCTGTCTCTCGTGGAACATGTGGAAGTCATGGCCCACTGGGAGAAGACACAGAGCAGACCCAGGATGTGCATCAGGGAGTGTGTACCTTTCAGCTGACTAGGCAGTGCTTTTGAGTTCCCCACAGTACCTGGATACTGTTGCTAGGGATAGGATGACCTGCTCTATCCTGCACTGCATGTTGCCACTGTAACCCTAAAGATGAAGGAGGATAAAGTGAAGTACAGTATTCTATGTTTTCTTTGTTTTGACGGGATGTCTGATTTTAGTATTATACTTAGAAATTGTAGCTATCTTACCTAGTACCTGAACAATCACATGAACAATAATTATAAAACTGCAACAATGCTTTGTTCAAAATATATGGCTTTATGCATAACAGTGGTTATTTCAAACAGCTCGGCTCAGCAAATCTCTTTTTTTTTTTGGCCACATCTGAAGTTGCTGTTGACATTTACAGTGAATAACATTTTGAGGATGCCCTTTTCCTTATTCACCTATCCACACTTAGTAGTATTCACTTAGAGTAATATTTCTGAAAAACACCAAGATGACGGTTTATTCCAGTCAAGGTCTAAAGGGAATTGGGCTTTGCTTGGCAAGTTGTTGAGGGGCAAAGTAGTTTGTGTATAACTTGTGCATCACAAGAGAAGGCAGCTTGGTCTGGCTTAGTCTTGATTAATAGTTTCTTTGTCTAAAAAAAACCACCATGATGTCACAACACAGGTTTCATTCAGGGTATCTGTAGTACTGTACACACTTCATTCTTCTTCTTCTTTTGGCTGCTCCTGTTAGGGGCTGCAACCGCGAATCATCTTTTAATTATCTTAAAATTAGGAGTTAAGCACATATGGAGCAAGGAGGTGGCTTTAATTAATTTTCACCTTTCAGAACAACAGGTCACAGGATATCATGGCCCTTGAACTTTTTGTTTCAGCAATGTTAGGCAACTTTAGATTTTGGTAGTGTTAGCAATGGTGATTTTAGTAGCACACTTAGACTTTTAAATTCTTTCAGCATTCATTTTCTGAAAAATGAAGGATCTGCAATTTGAACAATGTGTACATCATATCTTGGTACCTCTTTCATGTTCGCTCTATCTATCTCTCTGCTATTTCAATCAATTTGGCATGGTGTGCACTACATTTTGGAGGTTTATGGAGCAGAATATTTTTGGCCAGATGCCCTTCCTGATGCCCACCACCTTTAGTTGATTTTTGCCAGATGCAAAGAGGATTGTGAGGATTCTAACTCCAAATCTCGAGGGTAACCTACTGTATCTCAGGCTACAGAGTACATCCATATTTGAGCTGATCACTACTTCACTCAGCTTTAGAGATGCACTAAAGTCTTTCTCTGAGGTCTAAAGCATCAGTGGTGGCTCACAGAACAAATGAATATAGCATCTTAGAAGTCAGAAAAGGTGAGCAGCACTTTCATGAGGAAACTTCTTCTCACCTAGGCCTAGTACAGATGATGCTTGTGTGATTGAACTTTGTAGTAATTACGTGTTTCATATCATAGAATTTTGCATATACTGTATAGTTTTGTGTTTATTGAAATAAAAGTTCCCAAATCACATACAGATTTGGGGATAAGCTATTAGTCAAGAGAAATTCCAGAAAGGGAAAGTAATTGGATTTACAGTTTTAGCTTAAACATGTGAACTCTGTTTGTCCGCTGGGTTATACAGTATATCCTGCTGTTTTGGACACAAAATGGTCAAATGGCTTGACACAAGAATACCCTGGGAGATGATGCCTGAGCTGGAATTTGAATTAGCAGTGTCTTCTTTTCAGCCAGTTCTTTAAGTTTTTGGGCCCCTTGGTTTCTTCTTTCTAATAAGGAAGACACAGTGGCTGAACTTTAATGAGAAATGAAACCCTTTTTAAATACATTTGATGAAAGAGTATGAAACAATTCAGCACAACAGGTCACACCATGTAGGTAATTGTTTTGCTGTCATTCATTAAAATGAAAAACCCACAGTGCCTTTTTTATTCATTTACTATCATTCAGAATACTTTGTATTTTCTCAAAAATAACAAAGGGTTTTAAATATGGCTGCAAAGTACCATGTTTCCCCGAAAATAATACAGGGTCTTATATTAATTTTTGCTACAAAAGATGCACTAGGGCTTATTTTCAGGGGATATCTTATATTTATTCATGTACAACAATATTCAGTTATCCAAATAGTCATGTCATCTTCTTCTGGAATATCGTCATAACTCTCCACATTCAAACCCTGAATTTCAGCCTGAATTCCTTGCTACTCCAACTGCTTTTAGGATCCTCCAGGATCAGTGTGCGTGCTTCGATGTTTGATGAATGGTTCGATGTGGTGAAGCAAAATGCCAACATACAAATGCATTCGTGGTGCTTTGATATTCAAGTAATGACACAATATATTTTAAAAGTCTCACGTACCATCTTCTTTTTTTTTTGCACCTTTACAATACCATCAGAATGTTCAGTGGCGTATTTGAGCCACAGAGAAAAAAAAAAATAAGGACATAATGAAAATGTCTATTTTGTGATTAAAGTGGAAATTTCAGCTTTAAACTCGAAATGTCCTCTTTAACCTTGTAGTTTACTTTAGCATTAAAGTAGGCTGTCATAAATGTCATCTTAAAACCGACCTAGTTGTTAAATTGCTACACAATTCTGGGGCTTCCTCCTGAACTGACAGCAGCGGCAAGCAGCATCGCCACACAGAACACATTAAATTTATAATATTCCAGCTCTCTCCAGATTTAGCATTCTTAGATTTATACTTTATATCACTTACATGATGAACTACATTAAAAATATGTATGTTGCATTTTACAGATAAATCGTTAACTTTGTTTAAATAATGAATGCTACTAGTAGTTACACATATGGGGTGGCAAGGTGGCAGAGCGGTAGTGCTGCTGTCTTGCAGGGAGTCATGTCCCATGTGATCCCTGTCTGGAGTTTGCATGTTTTCCTGGAGGGTTTCCACAGTGCGCTCAGTTTTCCATCCAAACACATGAAGGTTTGGGGATTTGGTGAAGCTACAATGACACCAGTGTATGTGTGTGCTTGTTTTCACCTTGCAATGAGCTGATGCCCCAACCAGAGATTTTGTTTCTGTCTTGTGCCAATGCTGCTGGAAATTGACCATCCCCGAATTGATGGATGTAATCATTAAACAATCTTTTCAGAGATATTGTGTCAGGGTGTCCTCGGAATTTAATGGATGTTCTGGGCACATGCGTCACATCGCGTGAAGTATAAACCTGGTCTTAGGCACCTTACTTTTCAGCTAGTGATCTTGACTAGGGCTTTTTTTGGGGTAGGGCTTATATTACAGAGCAGTCTGTAAATCATGCTAGGGCTTGTTTTCGGAGTAGGTCTTATTTTCGGGGAAACACAGTAAGAATGTTTTCTCCTGTTTTGACTGTTTGTTGATGAAGTGCAGAAAGCCAAACTTTTTTCAGTTCAATATTAACCTGAAGGCCTTTTGGAATTGTATTACCTGGTAATTGATTGAGCATCATATTGTAACTTACAGTATACTAAGGTGCTTTTTGTATTGTATAAAGTAAAATGAATGTAGTTAATGATGGAAGCTTTTTGAATATGTGCTAAAAAGTTGACCACCTGCTGTGTTTAATAAATTATAATGACCCTAGCCCTTCCTAAAAGAAGCAATATAGAAAATGGTGACAAATGACACATTTGATGAAAATATTTGAAAAGCAATTGAGAGAGAGAGTGAAGGGAGTAACCTTCCTTGAGCCTAACAAACTTTTTGTCATATTCACCTAGGTAAAAGTCAGACCCCATCTACTTTCAAGTATAATATTTTGTTATCATCATAGCATTTGTGTAGGTTTATCCATTTCTTCACTCTGTGCCTAATTCCATCCTGCATATTGTAGAGATCAGGTTCTAGCTGTTGCTAGTGTGCTTCTCTTATCTTTCCATTGTATTGATCTTCCACTCAATAAAAATGCTGCAGTTTATAGTACAAGCATATTCTTCATCAAAGACCTCCTGTTATATTTGTCAACAACAACAACAACAACATTTATTTGTATAGCACATTTTCATACAAAAAATGTAGCTCAAAGTGCTTTACATAAAGAATAGAAAAATAAAAGACACAGTAAGAAAATAAAATAAGTCAACATTAATTAACATAGAGAGTAAGGTCCGATGGCCAGGGTGGACAGAAAAAACAAAACAAAAAAAAAACTCCAGACGGCCGGAGAAAAAAAATAAAATCTGCAGGGATTCCAGACCATGAGACCGCCCAGTCCCCTCTGGGCATTCTACCTAACATAAATGAAACAGTCCTCTTTGTATTTAGGGTTCTCACGGAAGGACTTGATGATGATGGTCACGTGGACTTCTGGCTTTTAGTCCATCAATGTTGGAGCATCATGATGCTTTGAGTAGGTGGTGGTGGCGCAGGCCACCACCACAAAGAAACCGGAAAAAGAAACAGAAGAGAGAGTAGGGGTCAGTACGGATTTTAGAGCCACCATGAATAGTTATATAGAGTATCAGGATTAATTTAAAGTGAAATTATGAGAAGGCCATGTTAAAGTAATGTGTTTTCAGCAGTGTTTTAAAGTGCTTTACTGTATTAGCCTGGCGAATTCCTATTAGGTGCATAACAGCAGAAGGCCGCCTCACCACTTCTTTTAAGTTTAGCTTTTGGAATTGTAAGGAGACACTCATTTGAGGATCTAAGGTTACGATTTGGGATATAGGGTGTCTGACATTCTGATATATAAGATGGAGCGAGATTATTTAAGGCTTTATAAACCATAAGCAGAATTTTAAAGTCAATTCTGAAAGACACAGGTAACCAGTGTAGTGACATCAAAATTGGAGAAATGTGTTTGGATTTTTTTTTTCCTAGTTAGGATTCTAGCAGCTGCATTCAGCACTCGTTGCAAATGATTTATGTCTTTTTTGGGTAGTCCTGAGAGGAGTGCATTACAGTAATCTAGGCGACTGAAAACAAAAGCATAAATTAATTTCTTAGCATCTTTCAATGATATCAGAGGTCTAACTTTTGCTATGTATCTTAAGTGAAAAAATGCTGTCCTAGTGGTCTGATGAATATGCGATTTAAAATTCAGGTTGCAGTCAACAGTTATCCCTAAGTTTTTTACTTCCGTTTTAACTTTTAATCCTAATGTATCAAGTTTATTTCTGATAACCTCATTGAATCCATTTTTGCCAATCACTAAAATTTCAGTTTTCTCTTTATTTAGCTTGAGAAAATTGCTATTCATCCATTCAGAAATACCAGTAAGACATTGTGTTAGTGAATCAAGAGAGTCGGTGTTATCAGGTGCTATTGATAAGTACAGCTGTGTGTCATCAGCATAGCTGTTGTAGCTCACGTTGTAACCTGAGATAATCTGACCTAACGGAAGCCTATAGATTGAGAAAAGTAGCGGACCCAGGATAGAGCCTTGTGGAACATCATATAGGATATCATCTGTCTTTGAGTTGAGATTACCTCAACTAACAAAGTATTTTCTCCCTGCCAGGTAGGATTCAAACCAATTTAAGACACTGCCTGAGAGGCCCGCCCATTGACTAGGGCGATTTTTAAGAATATTGTGATCAATGATGTCAAATGCGGCACTCAGATCGAGGAGGATGAGAACAGATAAATGGCCTCTGTCTGAATTTACCTGCAAATCATTTACTACTTTAACGAGTGTAGTTTCTGTGCTGTGATTTGTTCTAAAACCTGACTGAAATTTATCAAGAATAGCATGCTTATTGAGGTGGTCATTTAACTGCATAATGACTGCCTTCTCTAGAATTTTACTTAAGAAGGGCAGGTTAGAGATGGGTCTGAAATTTTCAAAAGTAGAGGGGTCAAGATTATTTTTTCTTGAGTAGGGGTTTAACTACAGCAGTCTTAAGACAGTCTGGGAAGACCCCCGAATTTAATGACGAATTTACTATGTCAAGAATATTATCAGCACGCCTGATACTTCCTTGAAAAACCTTGTTGGTATTGGGTCAAGGACGCAGGTGGAGGGTTTCAGTTGAGAGATTATACTATGTAATTCAGGTAAATCTATCCTGCTGAAAGAATTTAATTTGTTTATAACGGAGTACTGGGGCTTAGGAGGGTCCGCGGTGTTGGGGAGATGTACTATGTTATTTCTAATATCATTAATTTTTTGATTGAAAAATACAGCAATGTTCTCACAGGTTTCACTGGAAGTATTTTGGGGGCATTCCTTTGTGTTACCTGGGTTTAACAGACGATCAATTGTAGAAAATAAGACTCTGGGATTACTAGCATTGTTATTTATAATATTAGAGAAATAGCAGCGCCTCTCAAGACGGACTGTGTTATTGTATTCTGTTATTTTAACCTTCAATATCTCATAATGGATAGTTAGTTTAGTTTTCCTCCTTTACGCTCAGCTCTACGACATGTTCTTTTTAAATCAGACACTCTTTGGGTCTTCCATGGAATAATAATGCTAGCAGATTTTTTAACTGTCTTTTCAGGTGCAACTATGTCAACAGCAGCTCTTACTTTAGAGTTAAAATTTTCCACCTTACTATTTACATTATCCTCGCTATTATAGTTGGCATTATAAACAGACTGACTGCTTAGAATGTTTGTAAGTTTTAAAGCTGCTGATGAGTCAAAGAAGCGTTTTTTAACAATATGCTTCTCATGAATGTTTTCTATCATTATTTCTATATTAAATAGTATAAGTGGTCTGATAGACCAATATCAATGATCTGCTTCACATCAACTTTTAATCCTTTGGTAATTACTAAGTCTAACATATGACCTGCTTTATGTGTAGGTTGATTAACAAGCTGTCTCAAATCAAAAGAGTCCAGGAGGTTCATAAATTCCTTTACTTTTAGGTCACACTGATTATTGATATAAAAGTTAAAGTTGCCTACAATTAAGAGTGTGTCATAGTTCGTAATTAAAATTGACATTAAGTCTGAGAATTCCTCAAAGAATGACGCTTAAAATTTAGGAGGTCTATACACGGATAAAACTAGAACGTGAGAATCTCCATGAATAACAACGGCGAGATACTCAAAGGACGACAAAGTCAAGGTCAAGGATGACAAAAGGGTAAGACTGACCTTGCAGAAGACATATGCATATTAGTTTGGTGCTTTTTTATATTTTGTTACTGGTAATCCAAATTTTGCTTTTATTGATGCTTTTGGTACACTGTAATGTACTGTAAAGAGAACTGTTAAAATAAATTGAATTGAATTACTGCCCAGCACAGCTGTCAGTCTGCAGCAGACTGTCCTCTTCATGTGGAATTCATCTTTACACAAGACTTGCAGCATAGTGCAGGCATACTGCAAATTCCATAGTTACTTTTCATTGAAACAGTAAAAACAAAACAGCCTTCTAGTAAGAGTCATATGTGGCACAATTAATAAAATATAACTCTGCTAATTTAAAAAAAAAAATCTTGCTAATGGCATGATCTTACAAATAAGTTTACAGTTCTTGGAAAAAGAACAAAAAAAAAGCATCAGTGATTTATTATAAAAACAATACACATGATGAATTTATAAAGCACACAATAAAAATTGTATTTTTGTATTTTTAACTTTGCAAAGCCTTTGCTTGAAAGCAAAAAGTTGTAGACGTCCTTAAAAAGGATACCACTGAGCTTGAGAAAGTGTATGAACTGTATTGTTAATACCATACAGGTCATAACATAAGAAGGCCCACAGAATGAAATTCAGTAGTACCAATGTATGCTTAATTTTATTAATTCTGATGTTAATATTGTGTTGCATAATTACAATTGGAAGGTATGCTGCTAACTGTAAATATTGTTAAATTTCTAATTGATTAGTTAATCTTTTAATCTAAAGCACTAGGGAGAGAGAATGAAAAAAGACCTGGTGATACAAATGTGCTCCCAGATTATTGCAGAAGAGATTAGAAGAGGAAAAAAAAAGTCATCTTTGACTTTTACCCTACCACATTCCAAGCTTCATAGACTCACAAGCAATGTCAAGAGCACAATAGATTATTGTCTTCCTTTAATTATCCTTTTTCAAGTAATACAGGATGTAGCACGTTCATCTATGAGTACTCTTAACAACATAACCTTGACTCAGAGAACTCTTATACTTGTTTTGCTCAGATTGAAGAATTCTACTCTGTCGTCTGTATTACAGTAAAAAGAGATGTGTTACATAATGTATGTTATTAAAAATCAATAAATGAATTCACATCTCAGATATTTTTCAATGTATTTGCAGTTCTTTATCAATGCTGTCAAATTACAATAAGGGTTAATCACATTTAATGACTGTACACATCCTAGCCATTTTAGTGTCTTTTAAACTGCCTACATTCTAAAATGTTTATATATATATAAATGTCTGGGAAAATTAACACTCTTGTTAATTTTTGAGATTAATGTGTCCTGTTTAACATGTTAAAAAATTCTTCTTCATCCGGGGCCAGCCATGAGGAAAACGGCTCAGGCAGTTTGGTCAGGGTGGGGTGTTTTCATGTAATTTTCTTTTTTTTTTTAAATATTATGAAACAATAATACAAAAAAGCTAAGTGTGTATGTAAAGAATTACATACTCATCCAGTACCGTATTCATATAATACCTTAAAAATTTTATGAGTTCACAGCACTATGTCACATGTCAATATGTAGCACTGGTGTTCATTTTCTTGATTTATACTTACTGACATAAGTGCAGCGGAGAGTGTGGAAAGGGGATGGGGAGTGGGGGTTTTATGGCAGTCCTGGTGCAATGCTAGAGAGAAGTTGCAATGGTAAATGTTTCTGTAAGAAGATTGAATCAATGGTCATATCACACGAGTGCTAAATAAATTATCTTTGAGTGGCAATGAAACCAAAGTAAGTCGCTAATACAGGCATCCCTAAGTTAATGACCCAGATCAAGTGACAACACTGTCTGGACCGTGACACATTGTTCATAAATTAATGAGAAAGACTGGTAACATGCATGCAGCAATTTATTTTCCCCTTCTTGAGATGTGCATGTCTGTTCATGTCACTCAACCGAGAATGAATAAGTGCAATTGTTGCAGTGCATGGGTTAAACATGTGGCTGCCACAGAAGGAGATAACAGAAATGAAAGAGTGAGAGGGAGCATGGTTTGTTTCCAAAAAAGGAAAGTAGACACAGAAAACTGAACTTTCAAAGATGAATGGACGAATCAATATATGTTCATTCTTCCTTCGGGTAGAATAAAACTGGTTTGTCTTATGTTTGCGAAACTGTAACTTTAGTGAAAGTAACAATGTGAAGCACCACTATGATAGAAAGCACGGATCATTTGCTAAACATATCTACAGCAGTCCGGAGTGAGGAATTGTAAAATAATCAAACCGAAGCCCACTATAACAGATCCACCAGAGTCCTCTTGCATTCATTTACAGCCCAGCAGTGTGCAAATGAATGTTCAGTAAGTGTAGCTTGGGTTTTGGGGAAACATAAAAAACATTTTCTGATGGGATTGTTGTAAAGGAGTGTACTTTTTAGTTTTATTTAGAAGACTGTGATTTCTTTTACTTAAAATGTGAATGTGATAGACCTACTTTTATTTTTGGTTATTTGCTTTATATATTAAGTTAAAGATAGTTATTTATATTCCATACAAATACAAGGCCAATTAAATTCAAAGGATCCACATGTTTAAAGTACTTATTGAAAATTGGAAATAAATAATATTGAAATGCTGTGGTAATTACAATTTGTGTTTTTTTTTTTTTTTTTTTATAGACATTCCAAAGACTACATATATAGTGATCTGAATCACTGCACAAATGTAAGGTTCAGACCTTTGATAGTGGAAAATTTTGTTGATCAGACCTCTTTAAATTTTATTACAATACCTTTGCTCAAGTATCTTTGTATTTAACTTTCTGGTCTACCAGGTAACTTACAGTGTTGACTGCCCTAATATAATGATAAAATTCTACCAAACAGAAGTTTAATGATTATCCTTATCCTATCTCTGTTAACTTGTGCAAAGATTCCAACATAACCATCTATGTAATGCACAGTGTCAGCTTTTAAGTGAGATAGAAGCCACAGAGAGCTTGTTTAGCGTGCCAGGAGCAAAGATGTAAGTAGAGTAGTGTTTTCCAACCTTTTTTCTGTGGAGGCACACTCTTTGTAACCCAAACAATCTCAATGTACACAACAATTCTACCAACCAAAAAAGCATTAAATACTTAAATTAAAGACTCACATTATCCTGATCATCTGGACAGAGAGGTAAACTGAAAGCCTTCCTGAACAGATGAGTTTTAACTTGTTTTTTTTTTAAGGAATGAATTGGGTCAACTAATCTATTTAATTTAGAGAGGTCATTCCAAAGTTTGGGTGCTATATAGCTGAAGGCCCTGTTACCCACAGAGTTCAGGTTAGTAGGGGGCACAACAAGATTGAAAGAATCAGAGGACCTTAGTGGGTGAATAGGTCATAGAGGGAAGGTCATTGATATAGTTTGGTGCAAGGCCTTTTTAAAGCTTTGTAGGTTAATAATAGAATTTTATATTCAATTCTGTAAGACACAGGGAGCCAGTGAAGGCGAAGCAGGATAGGTGTTATGAGCTCACTGTTCCTGGATTGTGTAAGGACTCTTGGAGCAGAGTTTTGAATCAAGTTTAGAAGGCACACTTGCCAGAAGGATGTTACAATAATCGATGCGGGATGTGATAAAAGCACGGACACGTTTCTCATCATTAGAAAAGGAGAGGAATTAGCAAACACTGTATATGTTACAGAGGTGAAATTAAGAAACGTTCTTACTTTGGTTTATGTGGGCAGAATAAGAAAGGAATGAATCAAAGATGACACCAAGACCATTAGTAGAAGGTCTGATCACCGTCAAGAGTGACTGAAGAGGAGCTTATTTTCTTAAGTTGCACTTTAGTGCCAATTTGCAGAAGTTCTATTTCGTTGCAGTTTAATTTTAAACAGTGCTGCTTCATCCATGTTTTAATTTCACGGAGTCAAGTTGTGAACGGAGAAAGTACTGAAGTATCACTTTTAACATTGAAATAGAGTTGAGGATCATCTGCATAAAAATGATAACCCAGTCCAAAGCTACGAATAACATGGCCAAGGGGAAGCATATAAATATAGAAAAGCAAAGGACCGAGGACAGAGCCCTGAGGAACTTGTGTGACTGGCACTGAGCTGGATCTGCTGTTGCCAAGACTAACAGACTCTTGCCTACCATTCAGAAAAGACTTAAACCACTAGAGGGAAGTGCCAGAGATACCAAGAATATTCCCCATTCTGGACAATAGAATGTCATGTCTGACTTTGTCAAATGCTGTACTGACAACTTAACAGAATTAATATGCTGGTTTGTCCAGAGTCTGCTGCCATAAGCAAATCATTAGTTACACGAAGTAGAGCAGTTTCACAGCTGTCCTGTGCCCTGAAACCAAACTGAAAGGGTTCCATCAGTTTATTAGAGGTTAAGTAATTGGTGAGTTGGAAGGCTACAACACGTTCAAGAACCTTTGACAGAAACGTTAATTGATAAATAGGCAGAAAATTGATAAGATTGTCAGCATCAAGATCAGACTTTTTAACATTGTGGTTACAAAAGCGATTTTAAAAGTGGCACAAAGCCAGTGTCAAGGGATATATTTATTATTGTTGTAATAGAAGGCATTATGGCATGAAGGCAAGATTTAAGACATGTAGGGGTGGTAGGGTACAGTACACAAGTAATCAGCATCATCTTACAAAGCAGGTCATTAACAAATGCAAATATGACTGGTGAGAATTTAGAAAAGGAGCTGGATGGATTGGGAAGACAAGGAATGGTGTTAACAGATGATGGATTTATTTAATTGAATTATTTAGATCTTTCATTTTTTTATGGAAAAAGTGAAGGAATTTTTCACAGACCTCCTCTGAGGAGGTAATTGGGCCAAGTGCAGGTTGAAGTAGTTTATTATCTACAGAGAACAAAACCCTTGGGTTATCATGGCAACTTTCTAATATTCTTCCATGATGCGTGCTCTTGGCTTCAGTTATTGCATCCCTGTAAGCCATCTGGTGATATACACAGCGAGTCCAGTCTTACGTGACATTCTCTCAACATGTCGGCCAGTGTGCTTCCATATACCATAATTCTGCATTGTACCATGGTGATGAACACTTGAAAGAAACCTCCTCATGTTTTAAAGGAGCTGTTTTAACTAGTGCTGAATGAAGGGCTAAGTTATAATAGTCAATAAAACTATCTAGTGTTGATGGAATAAGGGCAGACAATAATCAGAAATGGTTCCAGCAAGGATAGAGGGACAGATATTTTAAAGTTTTCTGAAAGAAATTTGATGTTTTCAGGTAAGAGGAGGGAGAAGTAATGAGACAGTGGTCCGGACCCACGGGCAATACTCTGTTATTTCCACAAAGTGTAGTGGGGCCACATAGGGGGTTTTATGTGTGTGTACGTATGTCCTGTTGAGTGACTGTTAGTAAATAACAACACTGGTCCCGCTAATTCTTGTTTGTAAATCGGTGTCTGTGCCTTTAAACAGGTTTGTATTGATGTGGAGAGGCTGGTGGGATTTTTACTTTGTGGTTTGTATGCACTGTACCGATAAAATCAGAAGAGAAGGATGTGGATATTTTGGTCATACCCTTTTCCAATCAACTTCATCATTAGTAGCTCCTGAACCTTTCATTAACTGGGCATTTGTAGCAGAGAATGATGGTATGTTGCCACCGAATTTAAATTACGGCGGTGGGTTTTTCTTCCTCCCAATCCAATTCACCGATGCTCTTTGAGAAGAGGTGCTCCTCTGAACACACTTCTTATGGAGTCTGGTGGTAGAACTATCCAAGTTCTGGGAAGCAATTTATTAAAAGGGAGTGTTCAGCACATCTTTCCATCCTTTACCCATTGTTTTTGTTTCCAGAACCATTTTCATCACCTACAGTAAAGACTTTTTCCAGGACTGTAAATATCATCGTTTGGGGGTTTGTTCGTGGTATTTGTTTAGCACTTTGTCATTGTTTTGTTTTACCATGTTTGTAACTAGTTAGTCTAGTAAATAAGGACTATTTATATTTTTGTGTGTTTAATCTATGTGGGTATGGCGTTAATATTTAGGTTGCGAGGTGGAAATACAATAGGACTTAGATGTTGGTCTGATTCTATCCGTGCCTCATTTTAAAAGCATAGCGGCTTCTTTGCTACATAAATCTTGTAAGTTGTGGGGTGCACTACGATAGCACCAAATGAAAAACCACTTGTGTAGAGCATAATTATCAAGTTGTTGATGGTGGTGAATAATTGAGGATAGTATTTATGGAATTTTAACACAGGTTTTGTTTGATGTTTGCCGATGTAAAAGATGCTTATTATTTCAATTAAATCAGTCTTCAGCAGTGCATTCAAAATCAACAGTTGTTTCGATCATTTACTTTTTAATTTGATGCTCCTGTGTTTTACATACTATACCAATTTGTTAATTAATAAATTGGCCTTGTTTTCTTATTTCAACTGCCTTTTAGGAAGACATTCAAATTCAGGTTGCACTTTTTCAAGTAGTATTTTGTTAAAAGTTTAGTTTTAAGGTCATTGTTTAAGTAAAACCACAACTTTTTTTTTTAATTCCTTTGTGTTGATTCTGTTCAGTGTGTATTTACTTCATGATTTATGTATTCATTTAATCAATCAATTACGTGCACTTATGTGATTAATTAGTTAATTTTTTAATCGATTCCAAACCCTAAAAAAAAAAATTGTACACACACATGCATATATATATATATCTTTGATTGGACGGAATACTGATGTTTTTTTAGCCCTGCCAGACATCACTCGTCTTGCAGAACATAAAATCACTACTGAACCCAGTGTTAAGATGCAGATGTGCCCATTTCATATCCCAGAGTCAGACATTTAAAATAATTTAGCAATAAGTAGTTAGGTTTTCATAAGTGCTAGAAGCCACAGATATCCTTCCTCATCTCAGATATAGCTCTTTCAGTTAAGCTATTTTAACATCATGTTGAGAATCATGAGAGTGAGTTAGAATTATAATCATATTAAACAAATGGTGAGAGAGTGATCAATTGTGCCATCCTTCTTCCTCTATACATATATATATATATATACAGTATCTTCCTACACCTACTTATGCAGGTTCACATTGAGGAGAACAATGTTACAATAATCTTTTTAAATAAAGGTTGTGTAATCTTCTACCTAAGGAGGAGGCCCTGAAAGCATACTGTATGTTTGATAGCATAGTGACTCACTGTGCGACTTTAATATAGTATTTTTTGTTGAAAATCAGATAATTGAAGACTAACATTCATACAGGTAGTGGACACATTTTTAAACAAGGGAAACTAACAATAGATGTTTCACATTAGCTGCACCTTATTTACAGACTATTAATATGTCGTTAATGATTTAATTAATACATACAGTCATGGCCGAAATTACAGGCACCCCTGGAATATTCCTAAAAAATGCACCATTTCTCCCAGAAAATTGTTGCAATTACAAATGCTTTGGTATACACATGTTTATTTCCTTAATGTGCATTGGAACAACACAAAAAACAGAGAAAAAAAGCCAAATCTGACATCATTTCACACAAAACTCAAAAACCGGGCTGGAACAAATTATTGGCACCCTCAACTTAATATTTGGTTTCACGCCCTTTGGAAAAATTAACTGGAATCAAGTGTTTCCTCTAACCATCAACAAGCTTGTTACACCTCTCAAATGGAATTTCCGACCACTCTTCTTTTGCAAACTGCTCAAGGTCTCTCAGATTTGAAGGGCGCCTTCTCCCAACAGCAATTTTGAGATCTCTCCATAAGTGTTCAATCGGATTTAGATCCGGACTCATTGCTGGCCACTTCAGAACTCTCCAGCGCTTTGTCTTCAACCATTTCTGGATGCTTTTAGAAGTATGTTTGGGGTCACTGGAACACCCATGACCTCTGACACAGACCCAGCTTTCTGACACTGGGCCCTACAATGCGACCCAATATCTTTTGGTAGTCTTCAGATTTCATGATGCCTTGCACACAGTCAAGGCATCCAGTGCCAAAGGCAGAAAAACATCCCCAAAACATCTTAGAACATCCACCATGTTTGACTGTAGGTACTGTGTTCTTTTAATCGTAGGCCTCATTCCGTTTTCTGTAAACAGTAGAATGATGAGCTTTACCAAAAAGCTCTACCTTGGTCTCATCTGTCCACAAGACGTTCGCCCAGAAGGATTTTGGCTTCCTCAAGTACATTTTGGCAAACTTCAGTCTGACTTTTTTATGTTTCTGTGTCAGCAGTGGGGACATCCTGGCTCTCCTACCATAGCGTTTCATTTCGTTCAGATGTTGACGGATAGTTCGAGCTGACACTGTTGCACCCTGAGTCTGCAGAACAGCTTGAATATGTTTTGAAGTTGATTAAAGCTGTTTATCCACCATTCGGACTATCCTTTGTTGCAGTCTTTTATCAATTTTTCTCTTCCGTCCACGTCCAGGGAGATAAGCTACAGTGCCATGTGTTGTGAACTTCTTGATTATGTTGCACACAGTGGACAAAGGAACATGAAGGTCTTTGGGGATGGACTTGTAGCCTTGAGATTGTTGATATTTTTCCACAGTTTTTGTTCTTAAGTCCTCAGACAATTCTCTGCTCTTCTTTCTGTTCTCCATGCTTAGTGTGGACCACTCAGACACACAACAGAAAGGCCGAGTCAACTTTTCTCCATTTTAACTGGCTTCAGGTGTGATTGCTATATTGCCAGCACCTGTTTCTTGCTACAGGTGAGTTCAAACGAGCATGATATGCTTGAAATAAAATGATTTACCCACAATTTTGAAAAGGTGCCAATAATTTTGGAGTTTTGTGTGAAATGATATCAGATTTGGCTTTTGGCTCTGTTTTTTTGTGTTGTTTCAATGCACTTAAAGGAAATAAACATGTGTCTACCAAAACATTTGTAATTGAAATAATTTTCTGGTAAAAATGGTCCATTTTCTGGGAAAATTGTAGGGGTGCCGATAATTTCGGCCATGACTGTCAGGTAAAAGGTACATTTAAATAGCCATAAACCCTTCGCTGATTCATCATTTAGAAAATCATGAATTTCTTGTCGGCCCAGTGGTCCACATGGGTATGTTTTAATGGTTTTTTGAAGATTTGCAACACTTTCTGAAATCTTTAAATGATATCCACAGGGTGATTTCCACCATACAGTATAAGTAAAAGGAAACGAGAACACAGATTCTTTTACTAAATACATATACAAGTACAGTGTGAACTAAAGGTCCCAAGATACTGTTTTACTTTCCCCTATGGAAATATACAAAACAGACATCCTCTACTACTAGAGTTGAACATTTTAACTTTTAAGTTTAGATTTGAATATCTGTATGTGGTATGCATCTAGTACTTATTTAAAATCTCTTTAAAAAGAAAAACTGTATACAGGTTTTTTCAATGTGTAGGTAGCCATTCTAAATTCCTCCACTGTAGTGAGAATGAAACAAAACATTACAGAGTTTGGGGAGAGGGGGATGAGAAAAGTTGCTTGCTCTATAAAACCTCAGATTGTGACGACTTGGGCACTACAGCAATACATACTAGACATATATATAGCATTAGGAAGTCACTGTAGCACTGCAATGCATGGAGATATTTTTCCCCCGCCCCCCCTTTGTTTGGTTTGTTTAAACTGGCAAACCAACATGACTGCATAAAGGTTGGAATCTGTTATTTTTGTCAGCAGAGCTCTCACACATTAAGTATTTATCAGACTCAATTACCACTGAATTGCAACAATGACTGATTTTCCTTTGTGTCCACATAATTTTTGTGAATATGTACAAAGTTTGAATGACAAATACAAAACAGTGTTCAAATAAAAGTGCAAACATCAGAGCAGAATTTATCTGATGTCACCCAGTGTATTGTATGATTGAAAACAAGGTGTTTTGTTCAAAACAGTACTTGTGAAATACTTGTTTGTTCAGTACTATTTTGACTTTGTTTCTAACAAATTGTTAACTTTCTTGATAAACCTCCTCGAGTCCCTTCATGAAAATCAGTTATGTTCACTCCCCATTAAAGTAAAGGGATGTCTGTATATGATATTTCATCCCCTTTGTCCTTAACCTTTTGTTAAATAGCAAAAATTGAGAGCATTGGATCACATGCGCGTAGGGTGGTTCTTTGGTCAGGCTGGAGATATATCAGGAGATATCCCCTAATTTTGGATGCTTTGGAATTAAATACCCATCTGCCTTCTACAAACAGGTAGGGTCCAATCAATTGCCTTAATATTTGAATAGGGTTTGATTATTAAAACCGCAGCTTATGATTTTACATGCTTCATTCTCACCATTGATGGTGGCACTTCATTCAGTTCAATGCCTCTATGATTTGTTTACCTGTTTTTTTTGGTGCCAGGATCCTGTGCCCTTGTTTGAATTTTGCTGGCAGCTGATTGAAAGGTAACCTAAATGCATGGCCTCACCTTGAAGAAACTGTAGAGTGGTAGTGGTATGGTGGAATGCTCAGGCTAGCAGCAGAATTAGGTGAGGAGAATTCTCAAAATGTTGGAGTTTTAAAAAGAATACTGAAATGCCATCTTTCAGTAACTGGTTTTGGTCTTTCAATCCTGTATGGTACACTGCTTTCCTCATACCATTATGGAGTTAAACTTGCCTGATGAAAACTGGGGCCTGTTGTTTGTCATAAATTGTACCTGCTGAATACGTGATTGTTTGAGCTTTAGAACATTTAGAGTAAAATAATGTAAAACAGGGATATGTCTTGCCTGAGTTAAAGGTCCTTGAAATTTCTGACAAATATTAACTTGCAAATATTTCCCAAGGTGTTGCTGGCCATGCCAGAGGAGTACCAAAGGTAAAAGCTGCTGTCTGAGGTGCCAAGTTACTCTGGAATGAGTCCTTAACTCAAAGTTCCACATCATGTTCATGTGGCACTTCTGTCTTCCTGTGCATTTTAATATGTAGCTGCACAAGCAGGCCAGCACCAGTGTGCAAACTGACTGAGTTTATTCCAGAGGCAGCCCACTGAACATATGTGGGACATGCATAATAATAATAGCTGTTCTCTTATTACGTTGACATGGTCCACTATTTGAGCAGCATTCCAGTGTTGCCAAAGCTTTTTATTTTCAAATGCTTTGATGGTAAGAGTTTTTCCCAGAGTAAGTAGTTGAACATGAACTGATACTGCCTGATTTTCTATGATTTGGTTTTGCGATTTGACATTTTTTACAAAACCAGTATAGGTGAATCAAAATTTAATGTTTATTCAGCATGGCTACGGGCTCTGGTGAAAATGAAACCGATGTGTAACTGGAGCTAAAATACCCTGGTGTTTACACTTGTCTTTAAAACTGCAAAGCCAGGCCCTCAGATTGAAGAGGTCTCTTCCTTTTATCTGTTGTTTTGTGAACATTAGGACTGCTAAATCCAGTTCCAAAATTCAGTCCTTCTTTGTCAGGGCCATGGTGGCTCACTTGTGACCACAAAGGAAAGATCTTGGGGAGGTAGTGGTTTCTCTATTATCTTTGTCTGCTGCCAGACACCTTTTTGTCCAACATTTGTTTTTCTTAATTCCACCAGACTCTTACCTTTTTAACAATGCCTACTCCTGAAAAACCTTCCCAGCTCTCCTCATGCACGTTTAACTACATATGTTCACACCATGGGTAATCAGCAAGGGAACATGGGATGCCTATCTAAATATAGCAGGAGGCTTCTATGGATCAAATCCAAGAATGTGGTCAAAATTCACACTATTTCAATGTGATTACATAAATAGGAAAAAAGGAAAACATAAAATGACTGTTTATTCTTTTAAAAAAAGTGGTTACATTCCTTTTTTTTCCTTCAGGTAGTTGTATTGACTTAATACACTCAATATCATTTGATATGACAACATTTCTGTTTTTTTATGGTTTAAACATTAGCTATTCTTCCATTACATATGCTGGTATTGACATTAGTATGTGGTAGTTGTGAATGTTGTAATTCTAATCTGCATGAGGTACAGTTAACAATACAATGTCATTAAAACATTTATTTCAAGTATATTTATCTACTATATTGCTTATTTTATATAACTTTTATTCTTCCTCTTGCAGTAAGCTGCAAGTACTAGCTCCCGATGCTTTTTGTGCATATTTACAAATACAATTTACATGTGATGAAACGTGGACTTACTTAACACAAATATCTTGAATCCCAAATATCCCAATATATTGACTCTTTGGTTACTATAATATTCTGTCTCTTCTATCTGCTAAAACATTCTTCTTCTGCTTGTAACTGTGGATCCAGCTACCTGTTACATAGTGATCCTTCAGATATGATTTTTTAAGTGCTTGTTAAATTAATGTTCTCCTCATTATAAATCTAATTGTGTTATTAATGTAGTTATACAGTACATCTTATTTTATTACCTCTGTAATTATCTTCTCTCTTTTGTAAATGCAGGTACCTTTATACAGTAATCCATAAAACAGAGCACTTTTTCCAAACAGTATATTTCTGTATCATCAGCTCTTTAATACTCTCATAAATTAAATTTTCCTATTTCCAAAAAGATATTTGGTTTAATATACTTTTCCAATAGATAGATATGCATATGTGATTTTGTTATGATCATACTCGCACCTCTTCTTATCCTCACATACTGATGATAACTGTTTTCCATCTTTTATTCCTGTTTGGTGAGCCTATTACCAGCTCCTTATCACCCCACAGAAACTAACAAGCCCAAAGGGTAGGTTTTATTTCATTGTGAAATCTGGCTCCCATATTAAAATAATATAAGAGTTGAAATTCCTTGGAAATTCCACCCAGAACTGCAGAGAATGTGTTTTTAAAGGTCAGGTTATTTTAGAGATTGATGTAAGACTAAATGAGTTTCAACGAAAGTCAGAGCAATGGCATACTGGAGCCATTTTCATCTCTAATTAAGCTGTTTGCAAATCACAGACACCCTTAGTTAACATCACAGAACATAGGTTTATATGAGTTTTTTTTTTTTTTTTTTTTGAATGCATCTGTTATAATAAACCTTATTATAGTATTACTGTAGTAGTTCAATTTATTCTTATTAAGCACACTTCTACTTAAAACCCCAGTGCTCCATACACTATAAACAAAATATGAAAAAATTAAATGTGACAAACTTTGAGGGGATGTTCAGGAAAAAAAAGATTTGTTTATAAATTGGTGTGTGTATGTATGTCTTAAGTGTATAAATTGGTTTGAATACATCCATTCAGATATACAGGTATACACTGATTGATATGTATATTGGTTTACATATACAGGTAAAATTCCATTACAGCGAACTCCCAGGGACCTAAAAAGTATTTTGTTGTAACAAAAATTTCGTTGTAATGAGATTCTGTATTTGTTACTATAGTGTTTTCTTTAACTTGCGCCCAGACGTTTGCAATCATTTCGATTGCTTCTTTCGCATTAATTTTAATCTCCTCCTGCCTACAAGTTGTGCCTACGAGAATTTTTCTCAGCATTTCCTTTCGATAATACACTTTTAGGGTGCAACTGATGCCCAAATCCAATGGCTGAAGCACTGTTGTGCAGTTGGGTGAAAGGAATTCAACACGAACATTATCTAAATGTGGAAGCATGTTGTGGCCAGCACAGTTATCAATCAGAAGCCGAATAATCCTTTTCTTCTTCATATTGTGAGGTTTCTGAACTCTTTTGAGAGAACTAACTGCTCTGTGGATGATTCATTCAGACTTGTGTCATATAGGGAAACTGTCAGGACCATAAAAATACTTCGTTGTAATGAAAAGTTTGTTGTAAAGATATTCGTTGTAATGGAATTTTACCTGTATATATTGGCTTAAATAGATCAGTTTAGATATATGCAGTCGTTCAGATATATCCATTCAGATGTATACATAGGTTGTAATACATCAATTTGGCTATATAGGTTGGTTCAGAAATGCATCAATTTGAATTAAACGTCGTGGATTTACAGGCAGGTACCGCATGGACACCCTAAGTTTAATGTCTCAGTTTTGCTTCTTCATTGCTTTAACATTGTTGTCATTATTGTAGATATTTTATACAAGAAGCATATACCTGCTATTCGCATTTTATTTCACAAACCATTTTAGTTGGGGGTCTGTGATTCCAAAGGCACTTTTCTTTCATTATTCAAAAAAAAAACACTCCCCCAGATCCTTCACTCTCTCTGTTCCTTTCATGTCAGATCCTTCTCAAAAGCCAATTGGTATTCCTTTTTGTCAGTGTTTCATTGAAGGGCAATGTACGTCAGGAAGGATAAGAGTCCTGTTTGCTGAAAGGAAGATCCTTGTTATTGAGGAAACGATGGAGTTGTGTAGATTCTTCTAAATGCTGATCAGGGATACAGAATGATAAGAAAATTTCTGCTTCACAAATAATTTGTTTTGTTTTGCCTTGTTTATAGTTAAACTGCCAAATTCTAACAGTCTTAATTCTAACTGACCTAGGTCTTCACAATCATGAAAATGATTCCATAAGCAAATAATGGCAGTTTGAAAAGAAGATATTTGAAAATTAGCCCATTTTATGTGAAGACACATTTATTCCAAGGTAGGTGAGGTACTACAGTTGGCACTAGGAAAAGAAACAAACAGAAAAGATGGAATAAAGTCAAAAGAAAAAGTTTAATATGGACTGATACTACCTTGTAATACTGAAAATCACATAAAATGGATAACCATTGCCATTTTAGATTAAAAATTATGGATATACAAGATTTTGCCAATTTATATGGTACATTTTAAGCAGATTTTCATACCTTAGTGATTTTAAAATAGTTGGCTCAGCTTTAATACCTTGGCATGTATAGTGTCTTACTGCTGTTAAATATACAAATGTGCAGTTTTTTGTGGTATATAGATAGTCTGTATGAGAAATCTTTTGTGGATTTATTGTGCAGACTTCATTGTCATATAAATACAAAAATCCTAAGTGCACAGTCAATGCTGGTGACACACTGAATATAACCAATGGTTTCCATTTTGGCACGGGTAAGTGAGTCATGCTCACATTCCCACATTCACCAGCACCTCGACCACTCACTCATTACAATGAAGATTACACGCTGAGGCCACAGAATGGAGATTATCTAGTATTTGTAGTCAAGTTTAAGAATTTGGATGACATTTTCAAAGTCAGATTGTCAAATTAGCTGTTTTATTGATTAAAACGCAAGAGATATTTTATTGTGCAGGTTCCAAGAACTATAACAATTTCATATTTTAACAGACTTTACAAATTACTAATTACTTAATGCAAAAATATAAAGATATACATTAATTTAAAGGTCAAATTTGATGTGTTTTTAATTTCAATGAATGTTTAAAATATAACTGGTTGCACCGGTACTGAGTTGATCATTTATGTACAAGGAAAAAAGCAAATTAGGGTAATTAAAAACAGTAATACTAGTGATTAAGTCTTAGAAAAATGACACATTGAATTTATAGATAACCTCCTACAGTGGTGAGAAGCCCTGGGCCAAAAAGAAACTTTTACATGGTCCCAATAATTCAGTTATGTGAATGTACCACAGTATCAATAGATGTATTTTTTGAAAAAGTCACCTTATGTATCCTACTAAAAACTGAAACACCCATTTTTACACAGGCCCACTCTAAAATCTATTCCTGGCTATGGCCCTGGATCTCACCCTGTCTCAAATAACAACCCCGGCAGCCCTGTGCAGGAACTCATTTTGGCTTCTTCTACTTCTTCTTCTACTACTATTATCTCATACTTTTGGTGTTTATCCAGAGCTCATGATCTTAGATGAGGATGGTAATGTAAACTGACCAATACATCAAAGGGTTTGTCTAAGGATCTTACTCTTGCACCAATTAATTGATCAGTCTTAAGACCACCTCATGCCACACTTGTGAAAAAGACACAGAGCTCCTCACCTTGCCACACTCTAAAGAAGAAGACCATGACCTCAGATTTCAATGTGCTTTTTCCCATTACAGGCACATCTTTTTTTTTAAATCTTGGCTTTTTGCTTCCTGAGGTTTTGGTAATTTCATTCTTAGATGGTGGCAAATGGTGACACCATTTGTTGTGATGTGAGATTTTACATATAACTTGATAAATATTTTGTACGTCTTTATTTGTAATTTAGGCAAAGCAATGTAATTTAGTGTTTACCCATCCCACCCAACCCTACCCCAACCCCCCTTTTACAACTGAGTCTCTTTGCATTTTAGGACAGAGTTGGGAGAAAATGTGTCTTAAACCGGTTTGGCAAGTATCTCTCTGCTAAAGTCTTTCAACCCCCCACAAGGAAACCAGGATGTTTAACATATGGTTTGGGGGCAGGTGTTAAGATGTTCTGTTTCCCCCATTGGTCTGAGGTATGGCTGTTTGGAATTGGCTTGTCTCAGAAGCCTTTAAGTACCATGATGTCCTATTGGCTGTAGGGGTTGGACAGAAAACCCATAAATTTGCTTGCTTTATCTCACTCTCACTCTTTCTCTCTCTTACTAACCAACATGTTCTGAAAGAAGCATCTCTCTTACTAACATCTGAAAGAAGCATCTCTTACTAACCTGTGATTATGAAGACAATACAATCAAGAGCACAGCTCAGCAGCCATATTGACAGGCTTAAGGCCTGTTCTGAAGAAAGCTGACCACCAATGATGCCTTAACTAGAGAAGAGAAGGTGGGGATAGGTTATATAGAATAATACCTTATAAAAAATGGTAAGTCTGTGAGATTAGGCATTCTAAGGCTACATATTAATAATACAATAGGGGAATGTAGAGCAATATATATTACTCTACACAGATAAAACACCATTTTTGTGTTTTGTTTTTTTTTTTGTTTTTTTTTTTTTGGCTTCCCTTTACTTTGTGATTAGACTATCTTTAAATGTCCATAGTAATGCTATACTAGTCCTGGTTAGGTTACATAAAGGTCATCATCTTCTGCCTGTATAAGATGGCATTGCAGTATACTAAGAATTCAAGCTTTTTGCTTCTCTTGCCTAACTTTTTTTCTTTAGTATAGTGGAAATTAAAATGCACTTCTAAAAACATTTTATTGTGAAGATATTTGTTCTATCTAGTATTCAGACTTACATTTTTGATTTTGTATTTCTTTCTAGCTTTGACATCAGTATTCTGACTTCCCCCTTTTAAGTGACTTTGACTCTCCCATAGTTTAATTTTGTTAATTTCTTGGTTATTCATTTTCTCTCTTTCCTTTTCCTCTGGGTACTTTTTTTCTCAAGGTGTCTGTCATGCCATAGCACATTGATTGTTGTTTACAGTGATCCCTCGCTATATCGCGCTTCGACTTTCGTGGCTTCACTCGATTGCGGATTTTAAATGTAAGCATATCTAAATATATATCACAGATTTTTCGCAGGTTCGCGGATTTCTGCGGACAATGGGTCTTTTAATTTATGGTACATGCTTCCTCAGTTACTTTGCCCAGTTGATTTCATACAAGGGACGCTATTGCAAGATGGCTGAGAAGCTACCCAATCAGAGCACATATTACGTATTAAATAAAACTCCTCAATGATATACGATATGCTTCCCTTGCGGTGCTTCGCATACTTGAAAGCTCAAACAGCATGTATTGATTTTCCATTGTTTGCTTGTCTCTGTGTCTCTCTCTCTCTCTCTCTCTGACATTCTCTACTCCTAACGGAGAGAGTGTGAGCAGAGGGGCTGTTTGCACAGTGGCCTAGAGCAGGGGTGTCAAACTCCAGGCCTGGAGGGCCGCAGTGGCTACAGGTTTTCATTTTAACCCTTTTCCTAATCAGTGACCAGTTTTCATTGCTAATTAATTTGTTTTCTCTTCATTTTAATAGCCCTGTTTCTAAGCATTCCGTCCTTTGAATTATTTTCTTCATTAAATGACAGCCAAAGAGAAATGAGATGTGAAACGAGCCAATAGATGACAAGCTAAATTGGGGCTTCAAACTCCAACCAATTTCACTCTGACCAGTTTCTTAATGAGAGGCTTATTCTTGTTGTTAATTAAACCTGTTATTTAATTCAGTGGACTGTTGCTGCTCTCATTCTGTCACAGCAGACATTTCCAAAACTGTTCATTTTTCTGTTTTTTCTAAGAAAACCTTCAAAATGTTTTGGTGACCTGAGAGATCAACTTTACCGAGACCATCACCTTTCTTTATTTTCAGATATTGTATGATGGGCACAGGTGAGCTGATCATGTGGTGGCTTGTTTTGTGTCTCATTATTGTTTGGCTGCTAATTAAGGAAGAAGAAACAACTAAGGGGCCTGAGCAAGTTAATTAAAACTAAAGATAAAGAAGTTAATTAGCAGCAAAAACTGGTCACTAATAAAGAAGATGGTTAGAATGAAAACCTGCCGCCACTGCGGCCCTCCAGGACTGGAGTTTGACATCCCTGGCCTAGAGGATACGGACGCTCCTCAAAAAAATCCTGAAAGATTACCTTCACATTGCTGCCTTCCTTGCAGCTGCTTTGTCCGGCGGTGCCTCTCATACTTAAAAGCCTAAACAGCCCTATTGGTTTTTGATTGTTTGCTTTTCTCGCTTTCTCTCTCTCTCTCTCTCTGACATTCTCTGCTCCTGACGTGCACTCTTTTGAAGAGGAAGATATGTTTGCATTCTTTTAATTGTGAGATGGAACTGTCATCTCTGTCTTGTCATGGAGCACAGTTTAAACTTTTGACTAAAGTGTCTCATTTCAAGTCTAGAGGGCTCTAAAAAATGTTAGAAAATGTATTTAGAAGGTTGTAAACGGGTTTTCTATGCTCGAACTGCAAAAATATTCGATTTATAAAGAATCCTACTTCACGGAAATTAATTTATCGTGGCAGAGTCTGGAACTAATTAACTGCAATAAACGAGGGTTGACTGTACTCAACACCAGTTATGTAAGCAAATATAAGAATCACGGAATATCATAATCTCAAAAGTATTTCTCACAAGATACTACATGTTACTTCCAGTGTTAAAAATATTTTTTCAAATTCAAAATAATAGAAAAGCAAACATGTTCATAGGATTTGTTAACTTGGGTTTTTAAGTTTGCCCTAGTAGAGATGTGACCTTGGTGTGGTGCTGGGGTTTGTGTGCCTACTTAGAAATATGTTGTCCAGTGATACATGCCTTCTGATAGGGTTGCCTATGGCAAATTAATTTAAACAGAAGTACCAGAACCCTTCTGTGATTATGGTCACCTTCCCACTTAAATTTAGTAAAATGTGACTAAAAGAGGTTACTCCCATGCTCCTGCATTCCCAAAATTGGAGGGAAACCACCCAGACTGGGAGAACGCAGAAAATGATTGTTAAATGTGGTAAGTTACAGATCTGAAAAACATAAGTGCAGGATGGCAAGTAAGTGTGATCAATGGCAATGATTTTGCAATGAACTGATATCTTGCTATCTCTGGTACATTTTGTATTAGACAACACAAAGTACAGGCGGGAAGGGGGAAAAAGCTGTCAACTATTGACAAAAGTATGCATCAGATTTCCTAACTTTAACAAAAGGCAGATGAAACCTATACCAAATGAGGGAAACAAAGGTGCAAGAGGGTAGTTTCTTATGGAGAACAGTAAGATTTAGCTTGAGGGTTAGTAAAAATATTATATTTCTCTGGAACTGTTTTAAAGGGTGCATGAATACCAAGGCACTGCCATACATTGTTCATAGCCTTTATATTTCAAACCACTGATAACTGCAGTTATTAAAAAGTTAAAAATAAAAACATATTTGTTAGGGGATTAAAGTGGAAATCCTGTCAGGGTCACAGCATTATACTTAATAGTAAGAAAAGTTGCATCCGTTTTCTGTCAAACATCATGGGGCAACCAGGCCTTTAGCTTGATTAATTAGACATTCAAGCATCTGAAATATTAATCGAATCCTCCAAAAGCCCCTCAGGCCCCCACCTGCACTACATTAACTACATAGCTGCAGACATATTTTATAAGGGGTTCAATTTGAAATGATTTGCCGATACGTCTCTCCTCACCAAGAGATGGTCCTGTCTTAAGCATACTGCTTTTAGTATGGTTTTAAATTTATGTTATACTCAGTAGAAGGAATAGCCAGCCAGGAGCTGCTAGTTTGAGTGATGGATTGCTATTGGGTGTAAGTCATATGGAAGGTCTGTAATTTGTCCAGTGCAAGCCTTTCTTTTCACCTTTCAGCTTAATGCCAGGAGCCTTACAGAAAGGCTATCCTGCAGGCAGTTATAAATTATGTTGACAATTTTCTGTGTTTCCTCCTTTTATATATTCTACATTTCTTGTAAAGATACCATCTTCTTAAACAGTCATCAGCAGTAACTTGGAAATAGTAGTATGCCAAAATAAAATTTGACATTAAATTCAACTCACATTTATTAAAATTAATCACATTAGAAATTCATATTTCTGCTGTTCTCCATGCTTTCTTTTATATCCTTTCAGTTAAAAGTAGTCCTAAATCAAAGCTCTTGCCTTGCAAATTTTCATTTTCAAATGTAGTCTGTCCCCATGAAAAATAGCAAAGGTCATTCTCTCTTTTTTAAAAAGTGTCTGCTCCCTTTATAGTTGTAGATTGTGAATAAAATAGGACAATTTTATTTTTGTAGCAATAAAAGATGTTTAATATGCTCTGTTAATATAAAATAAATCCAGTTGCAATTAAAACTTATTGTAATTTTCTTAAACTGACCTTCAAATGTTATTGCCAGTGTCTGTAATGCAAAGAGAATATGCTGATTTATTTATTTTTATTTTAATATTAATTGACTCATTAGTAATCTAATCACGCAGCTCTTTTATGTACTCACATAATTTAATTTTTAGAACCTGGAGATAAAGCCTATCCCTGTAGCATTAGACATAACAGTAAAATTGAATGATATACATTAATTGAAAGATGAATTAAGAAAATCAGTGGCTTTAAATTACAAGTAGTGGCTGTTGTATGAAGTCACTTAGGATGTTGGGACAATGTGTGTGACCGGAGCAGGTCATGAAATACAATCTGCTGGTATCCTCAGTTCCAGAGGAGAGGTGAGAGACAGGACAAGTAAATCAATCAGTGCAAATTTTAGTGTTGGAACTTTAAAAAAAAGAAATGTCGTTTTAGGTGTTGATCCTGTATTTCTTGAGTGTTTTAGGGTTGGCTAAAAGGGTGTTTGTTGTTTGCTGCAGATATTCATGACATAATTAAATCATTGCAAAATATGCAGGCCTAACAAACAGATAATACATTTTATACTGTGTAGCAAAGTGATGTATGTCTTGCATGTTATATTCCATCAGGGGAACTCTGGGTATTTTCCTAGGTTGTGGGGTTATCCCGGTGTAGCAGGGTACCATGTTGGGTAGTGTGTTGCTGTACTGTTCATCTTGCTAAGAAATGCAGTTATTGCTTCTACACCTGATTCATAGTCGTTACTTGGAATTAACTGGAGATATAACATACTGTAATTAAAATATGGTCATGTATTTGCCTCTGCAGATTATGAGTTTTTTTTTCTCTCAATATGCATTGAATGTGATTCACATTGAACTCGCTGTTAAAACCGGTTACATATTTAGTACTTTCTTATATGTTAATAAGTAGAAGCATATTGTAGATTCAAATAGAAATATTTAAATGCTTTTAGGACCAGGGAGTATCCACATATTATTAAGCTATTTACATTAACATACAATAATACATTACAAAGATTTATTTGTACTGTAAAAAGTTTTTTTAATTAATTGTAGGATATGTAGTGACTACTTTCAAGATTTTTTTATTCCAATTTCACTGTTCTTTAGTTGGAGAGAAGATGATCGCATACTGTATGTACAGACATCGTGGTTTTGCCAAGACCTCCATGTTCCAATTAAGCTGGTATAATTAAATTTAACCTGGCCAAAAATTGTGTGTTGAGATTGAAAGTCTCCATGTTGCAGCATATTTAAAAATAGCTGCATTCATCTATTAATGCTTTACTCACACCCTTTTTCTTCAGCTCTGCACAGGTCAATTCAGAGGCCATGCCAGTTTCTCTTTTTTTCACTTCCTAACTTCGCTGGTTGTATCAGAACGGCAGTTCCTACTTCTGACTTCCAGAGTTTAAGCACAAGCAGTGAAGGTGTGTTGATCTGGCTTAAATATGAGAAAATATGAGTAAACTTTCAGTTTTATCAGGTCGGATTGTTGGTCATTTCTGAATTCTATCTGCTAAGTAAACTGAACTAAAACACTGTAATTTGTACATCAAATTCAACTGAAATTCTGAGAACAGACTCACAATAACAGTGTTTTAAAGGACACTGAGGTAAAACTGTTGAAAAGTTTACCCATTAGTGCATTTTATTTTTTATGTTTATTTTGTACACATTAATTTTAAAAAGTTGTTGACATAATGAGACTGGAATACACAAACAATATCCATCGTCTCTTGTGACCTGCTGTTTGCCAAATGATAACTACAGTAAAAATACAAACTCTTAGTGTTTCTTCAGACATTTTAGTGTATAATGCCAATCAGGTAGCAAATAAATCATTGTGTGCTGGTGTATATAATAAATAAAAATATAAGAAATTGTACATAGGATGTGCCCTACTGCAATCTTTCATCCCAAAATAAAGCCAAGGCGTCACAAACAGAACAGAAAAAGGATACTTTTATTGGGAGTAGCTGCTAACAAAATAAAAGCTGAATAATTAAATAGAACTGTGCCGCATACAGTATTATTTAACTATTTATTTAGATACTGTAAGTAGAAACTACTGCAATACAGTACAAACATGTCTGAAAGCAACAGTGATTCCTATTTCAACATTGAGCATATAGAATCTGCTTCAGTTTGTTTACATCCTTTGTAGATGGCTCATCATGGATACATTTCAGATCTCCAGGTAATTTGCCTTTGGCATCACATTTGTAAAATTCAGTTTTTCAACCTTCTCTGTGTTTTCATCACCACTGTTATTTAATACTATCCAAAACATGTACTGTGCAGTGATCACTTGGTAATTCATCGAGAATGTGTTTTGTGCAGTTCTACTTCATCACATTTTCAATATGCTTTTGATTTTGGTGAGCTGATCGCAGTACAACTCTTCTTCTCCTTCTGGACAATTATCAGGATCTCCCAGTGCTATTGAGAAGTAAAATCCCTTCAGTGTGCTCTGGGTCTGTTCCTTGGTTTATTGCACGTAGGCTGTAGCAACAGTAACATCTTCAGCAGAGGCACTCAGAATGCATACTCTAAACAAGTTTTGTGCATTGCAATTCAGAATGCAAAAAAAGAAAAATACACTGCTATGGGGGAAAATGGCTTATTGTTTACATTTCTTGTAGGATAAAATGTGAGTTTTCTAGGTGAGCACTGTCTTTGAATGTTCATAATTTAATCCTATATTTTTTACAATTTCCTTCCCTGGATGGCGTGTCATCCTGCCACAGATCATGAACAAACTTCTTCTCACACATACACAAGGCAAGTTAGATATGTCAAGCAAGTCTTTGGATTGTGTAAGACAAATTAGGGCTAAGTACAGGCAGAATACTGTTTAGCGTTATAAGTACACTCTGTACCAATTTACAAACTATTATCATTAAAATGATCACATTGTAAAATTTTGATGCACACGGGTGCTGTATTGAGCTTCTGGGGACAGCATAATGTGATATCATATGGCGCAAAGTATGCAGAGATGACTCTTGTGATAAAATTGGCACAAGTCTATA